>OX345713.1:3711071-4328750 GCA_947044815.1 Apomyelois bistriatella
CGCCTTCCTGCTTGTTCTCCTCCGCTTCCATCATCACATACCATGCATCGTTAGTTGTGAGACCATTAGCACACATATTGTATACTTTCTACGACCTCGAGCTAGCACATCTGAAGTCAGGGCCAAGTCTTTAAAAGAAATATGCAAAACCACGTGCTATTCACCAGTCAATGAATTTTTTTAATTCTATTTTTTTCGTCAATTTTTTTTTGATATTATATTGTTGTGTTAACTGGGAGAGAGCGAAATATCAAATTCATAGGAAAAGCCGCAATTTACAGCTAATGGCTAATAAAGTTCAGTCAAATTAAGCGGAAAAGCCTTCGCACATTGTAACTGACAGCTTTTCAAATTGTTTCTAGCATTTTCCTAGAAACCATTAAGTGAACATTTTTCGTACAATTTGTTTTAAGCATTTTTATTAACGTTTTAATTATTTAGAGAAGACAGTGCTTTATTCCGAGATGAAAGGTACCCTATGTCTTTTTCAATACTCCTAGCTATGTGTATGCGAAATTTCAGGAAGATTGGTTCAGTAGATAGGGCCTGAAGAGGTAACAAACAAATATACAAACTCAATTTCGCATTTATAATATTAGTTGGGACAAGACTAACTGTAACATGATCTGAGTGTATTGGCCAAGAGTGTTATTAAGGCGCTGTTTACTAAAAGTAGAGAATCCCATTAATTTTATAAAAACGAAAGTTTGTGAGTATGTTTGTTACTTCATCACGCTCAAATGGCACAGCCAAATTTTTACAAGTTTGGATACGAGGTAGCTGATACCTTGAAATTGAACATAATATAAGGTACTTTTTTATCCCGAAAAGTACACGATTCCCATAGGTCAAAAGTCTAATAAACAATGGCGCTTTATAAAGTAGATGGCGCTGCTGTGTATGATAAACCGCTGGGTGCCGGTAGTTAATAATAGTCTTCACTAGCGCCACAACATAATAAAATACAATCCAACTTATGAGCTTACGCTTCCAACGCCAACTATATCGCGCTCTCTAAAAGAAACAAAAGATACCTATTACCTACGTAATAAGAACATAAATCATATAACAATGTCAGACAAAAAAATCTTCATAGAATAACATAACATTCGAGCTCTGCAACAACAAAATTATCCTTTTCGGATGTCTGTTAAAATAAATATGATAAAATAAACAACATATACAAATTGCAACGTCGTGCATTGCATACAACATAATGAATAGTTTAAAGTCCCTTGGTATAGGAGCCAGGTGGTCCTGCGAGAATCATCAATTTTAGCTGTTACATTGCTTGTTGGCTTCGCTCCAGTTACTCTTTAGATATTCGAGCGTGTAATGTATTTTGATTACCTTGTAATTCATTGCTTATTTGTGAACAAGTTGTTTTACCTTAATGTGTTAATTTTACATTTTGCCTCAGTACATATTTCGCTTTTTACTTCGCGCCAACGGTTTTTGTAACTAGGTACTAGAAAAGAGTTGTAGAGAGATTTCATTCTATCTTTCAATATATTGAGACCTGTACTCTTACCTTTGGATTCCTTTTAAAAGTATCATCTGTTAGATGATCATGTAGCCTAGCATCGCAGTATAGCAGCCTAAATCATGAAGTCTAGCATCCTTATACCCCCCCCCCCCCCACTTATTCCTTTATTTGTCCTGAAGATTTTCTTCCTGGTCATCCTTTTTCACGTCTTCTCTCTGTCTTGCCTTCTATAACGTTTTTTTATAAAATTGTCGTATCAAATGTCCCTTATAACATTAATCCTTTTCTATTCTGAATATTTTAACACACTCCTCTTTCACACGTTGTAAAACCTTTTCATTCGTTGTTTTATCTTTCCAACTGTTTCCCTCCATTTTCGTCCAACACCCCATATCAAACGCCTCTAGTTTTTGCCTTTATTTCTGAGTTAATGTCTCCGTTTCACTCCAGTCCAAAAAAAATGTTCCAAACATACACTTTATGCAGCATTTTACTGGATCTCTGTAAAAATATGTTTCGGTGTAACTGGTTATTTTATACAAAAAAACGTTTTTTATAGACATGTTTTTTTTTTAAGAACGGCAGTTTTTTTTTTTGAAATTTGAATTTCATTTAAAATCTACAGAATAACATGCCTTTCTAGATATGGAATCTGAAACTGATGGTGATGTTGCTTAAGATGAAGAAATTCAAACAACTTTTTATTATAACGTTCTAAAAATTAGTTAATATAATAAGGGTTTATAATATATAAACCTTTATATCTAACTAAATAAAAACAAACTTAAATTTGAAAAAAGAAGAACAGATCACTCACTCCTTAATGTTCTAACTAAACTAATCTTACGGTGTTTGTTATCATCTCATGATATTCGACAAATTATACAACTGTGGAACCATTTTTAATGGATTTCACTAAAGCACCACCTGAAGCGTTTGTTTTACATGTTTATTTATATGAAATAAATTGTTAAGTTTCATGTTTGTCGAATGCATGTCCTTCGAGTTATTAATCTTATACCTACACCACTGGACTAGCAGTTGTATTAATTTGAATATTTTGATTTTGTTTTAAGGTATGTCAAACCTCTATTTTAGATGTAAATGAATTCATTATTTTTCGTTTAACGCTCTTCATAATTTTCAAAAGTGCCATTTCGAGTAAAAATTAAGATAATCTTGTTATAAAGCAATTTACTTTTTAATTATTTTATATTTGCATAGACCGAAGTCTGTGGATCATTTTACGAAAGAGACATAAAGAGGCCATAAGTTGTAGTAAAATAATTTGAAATACTTTTATGGTATTATCACAAATAAAAATAAACTAGTTATCTTTTTGTATTTTCCTTTTTTTCTTATTTAAACTTTTTTAGTATAGAATATCATACAGGCAATTCAAGCTATGTTACAACCAAACTGAAAACAACTAAACAAAGTATGCCTTTAATGGAAATCGAACCCACGACCTTCGGGACTTCAGGCAAACGCCTTAACCGCTAGTCTACAGAGTTAATCATTTAGCTCGTAGAATCCAGACACAATAGAAAAACAATTGTTATGTGACAATTGTTTTCGCTACTTGAACGTGGAGAAAAATAAAGGGGGCATATCCAAAGTCACATAATCAAAACGTTGACGAATTTCGACAAGAACAAAATGTATGGGATTGATATAAGCTGCGGTAAATCGCGTGGTCAATTTTATGTCAATCCCATACATTTTGTTCTTCACTTGTAGCCAAATGACAATATCAAAACGCCAACGAATGTCGACAAGAACAAAATGTATGGGATTGACATAAGCTGCGGTAAATCACGAACTCAATCTTATGTCAATCCCATACATTTTGTTCTTGTCCGTTTTGCGATTGAGACTATGGCTAATGGCTAAGCCCCCTTGTCGTTTCTTTAAAACGTGATGTGAAATTACAAATATAATTTTTCACGCAACAAATCCATTACGAAAACAAACACAAGCATACCTGCCAATTTGAATTTCATATCAGTTGAAGGAAAAATGATAGAAATCGAAATTGTCGGAAACAGTCGTAAATAATATTTCATCTTCACCTATATCAAATTTCAGTGAGAATAGTTCCGACGTCTCGTTACGTGTTTTAGAGGAATATATGTAATGTAAGTGATAGTTTGTTATTAAAGTAGAGAATTTAATATCCTTATAAAAACACTATATTTTTACACAATATATTTCTTTTAAAGAGTTTATAGATTAAAATAATCATTATATATGCGATTTTCACATACACCAAAAGACAGGGACTGGGCTTTTCTTAGGCGAGATCAAAAGATTGTGAAACCTGCTATTTTAAACCATATCCTCAAATAAAACTTCTTTTATGTATCAAATAAGAATTTATTTTCTCTGTTTTGATAACAATGTATCATTTTGTATCCCCATCTCCATACCGCTCTGTTTTACATATTGAAATAACAGCGTAACTGAAATTCCTTTGATACTGATCGCGAATTTTATCACTGTCCTTCGTGTTTGAATCACAAAATAACGAGAGTATGGAAATGATTTAAGATCTAAGGGACCGAAATAAATACGATCAAAGTTAAAGGCATATTTTAATGTTTTATTTTCAGTCTGTATAAAGGAAATGATAAAGAAAATTTTGGAAAGTTCATGAATCAACATTTTCTTTTTTTTCACTTTATAACGTCTAACGTCTTGTGTTCAACAAGACACAATTATTATAAGAATAAAAAAAAATGCAATTCCTTAAGAAAGATTTATTTCCAAAAAAGGGTCATATAATCATAAAAATCCGTAATCTACTTAGGATTTTTTATGTTAAATCCGTAAGTTCATTTATATTGAGTAATAGATGAGGTATTTGACAGACACCAGATTATACCAAAAATGATCACGTGTTAAAATTGTATATTATCACATCTCATCGACAAGTATTTACACTTACGTAAATTTTAGTAAAACTGAGTTCAAGAATTGCATGTCGAAATTTTCACTAAGTTACATGCCTGTGTAATTTTTAATTTTCACCTTGAATTTGCATATTTCTCGCGTGTCCGATCTTGGCGGTGACAATTTTGATATTTCCTTGAATATTTGAATAAAATGTTTACTTATAAAGTCTTTCCAGTATTTCTTAAAATAGAATTTTGTAAATATTTTAGATATTTAACATGATGCCATTTTTTTAAGAGAGCGGAAATGAACTTTCAATATAACCTTTATATCTAAATACCTATAAATAGCGAAAGGTTATTACAGTAAACACAAATTTCAAAAGCTATTTAACTTAACCTCAAAAGTTGTTTATAATATAATAATATATATAATAAAGTCTTTATTTTCAGGTATAGACCCATAAAAAGTATACAGTTGTACAATTTACAAATTTACAATATGTTTAAAATGTATGAAGTTTATTTTAAGATAACATCAGCACAGCTAAAATTTGAACTGCTAGGCAGAAGGACAGTAGATTCTTAGACGGAACCCTAAAAATTAATATCCTGGATCAAACAAATCCATACTAGTCCATTACCACAGAACAGGGAAATTATCTGAATAGAAATGTTTTGACGCAGATTCTCTATTCTTACCTCAATTAATACCTACATGTAAACACAAATAAACCACACCACACCTTATTAGAAATGTATTAAGTAGTTTACAACAAAGCCACCTAATATTATCGACCAATAACAGTGGCAATAAATGACGCAATCAAATTCCCCGCCTATTTTTTCTGTGTGAAACGTTGGCTTGCAAGCCAAACTAGTGACACGTTTTTCGTGCGCTATGCCACTTCTTGTTAATACTTATTTCTAAATTATGTGATCCTAACACATTATCGAATTAAATTCTGTGTCGATTTTATTTAGGTTCTCGGTACCTACCAATGATTTAGGTAGTATGCCAATAGTTAAACACTATGCAATGTTATTAATTACACATAGGTTAGTTTATAGTGAGATTAATACTAAAACATGTAATCGGCTGTAATATTAGTTGATTAAACTTAAGTTACATAATTTGTTATTTACAAGTTTAGTGTCCTTTGTACTATTTCGATAAATTAAGATTCGTCAAAAATATTTTAACGTACTCCTAAATGCGTTATAAATCGCTGAAAAAGTATAAGTTGAGATGATTTTATTACACGAAAACATTGTAGCATCTTTATTATGACTTAAGACGATATCTTAGTAAACACTAGCACCACCATCAGTTAAATCATTATTCACTGGAAACACAATTTATCAAAAATCCGTGTTATGTTAGGTTCTGGATCTGAAGTTAATTTAAAACATATCAAATTATTAAATTATAGGTCCCTATAGTAACAAATTACAATATTGCTTAAACGGCCACTTTTAACAGTTTTGTAATTTGTAACTATAATTTAATAATTTAATATGTTTAAAATTACCTTCAGATCCAGAACGCTAATTACATAAGAGGGATTTTTGATAACTTGTGTTTTCAGTGAATAATGATTTTTAGTTATTGGTGGCGCTAGTGTTCACCAAGGACTCGTTTTAAATGCTCTTCCATATTTAATCAATTCATTTAATTGTTCTGGTCTATAAGTACCCGATAGGCGATACTCGACAGGGTTCATGTTGTACCTTTTTTAAGACGTTGACCTTGTTTGTAGTTAGAACTGTGAATTTGAATTGCAATAAATGAATTTAAATTGAATAGGGTCCGATTTGGTGGTATGTATTATTTATGTAAGTAAAATCATAGTTATTTTTCCCTTTCAGTAAATAAATATTATAAAAATATATACATAAATAAAAATACACAGTTTAAAAGAAAGTTTCTGCGAACAAATATTAATCCATCCTTATAGTTGTAAAATTGTGTGTCGTAAATACTTCAATTCCACTCATCCCAGCTAATATTATAAATGCAAAAGTAAGTTTGTATATTTGTTTGTTACCTCTTTACGCCCTATCTACTGAACCAATCTTACTAAAATTTCGCATATACTAGGAGTACCTTTCATGCGGTCGAAGCCGTGGGCGAAAGCTAGTCATTAATTTTTACTCAAAACTTGATGGCGAGTGAAACTGTAACAGTCTAATAGAAATTTATGGATGCGAGGTGGCAGTTGTTTGTATAATCAAGTTCTTACTATAGACCGATATGTCTATCAGCCTTAATACAGCATTGAATAGGTTTCCACGCGACCTAATCACGTCATTATGTTGGTAAGATTATGTATGTTACATCAGTACCTATTACAACGTGGCAATGCAGCCAGCCTCTTGGGCACTTTACCTTCTTGCGACGGCAGTAATTTGGGCTCTATATTTAATTTAATTGAATATAAGTATTTAGTTTTCATATTAATTAGTTTAAATTATTTTAGAATAGACATATGATGTAAATATGATAAAGTACTTATTATTTTGTAAACTGACACAATTTTTTTTGCATTAATGATAAATGCTATCGCCAAAGACTGACCCCCGCATTAAGAAACGTCTGTTAAGCCTATTTTAGCTTAAATGTGTTTCGTCTCGTTCTTTCACGTGAAGTGTCGGGTAAGAGAGAAAGAGCCAAAACATATTTTAGTTTAAATGGGCTTATCAAACGTTTCTTAATACGGGGGTAAGTCACTACTTTTCCAAAAATACCTTTTTAGATTGTTTTATAGGTCACTGGATTACTTTATACATTTCTGGAACTACCCGACTTATGAAAAATATTGCCAACTAGCTGTTCCCCGCGGTTTCACTTGCCATTAAAGTGTATGTGCCTATCACCTTCCCCAAGAATCAGGCTTTCACATACAAAAAGAATTTTGCAAATTCCACCAGTAGTTTTCAAGTTATAAGCGTTCAAACAAACAAACTCTTTAGCTTTATTATATTAGTATAGATAAATTAACGAATAGTACAATGTTTATATTTATAGATTATAATGTAAGAAATAAAAGTCCCGTCAATCCAATTCCATCGAGAGACCGACGCCATTCTCCGCGTGAATCATTCCATTCACTCATGCCATTTGTTCATAAGCGTTTCCAATTCAATAAAGGCGTGTTTGATTTTCTCATTTCGAGATGTTTCTTTTTCGTCACCTCATACGAAGCTCTTTGTAATATATGTTTTTCTAGTTCATTTATTTATCTGGATTCATCCTGTTGCAGGGTTAATTGACCAAGGGTATCTTGGAGTTTTTTGAAACTGAGGTTTCTTTGCGATCACCAAGTGGCAGCCGAGACCAAAGCAAAAATGCCTTCTGAAGACCGTAATAATATTTCTTATCAAACGATCAAGGTGACTCTATCATGCAATGTCCTAACTAAACAGAATAGAATAGTAAAAAGTGTGCTTCTAATGAAAATCGTACCCACAACCGTCTTCACCTATTTTTGGCAACAATCACTTTAAATTAGGTTGTCTGGAAGCGATTGCATTAGTGATATACCGCCGCCTTTTGTGTTATCTATGTTTTTAATTTTGTAATTTTTTAACCTTTCTCAAGAATTAGCAGTCACATGCATAATTTTATTTCAAATCCGACCATTAGATCTAAAGTTATAAACGTTCAATCAAACAAACTCTTTAGTTTTAATTTGGTATGGAAGAGTAGAAAGATTAAAACTTTATTGTTCCGTAAGTACAAAGTACTTATACAATTGGCGGACTTAATGCTAAGGTCAAGGCGAGCTTGAAAATAATTTATGCTGGAAACAAAGTTGATCCTTTAAAAAAGCTCACAGATTAAGTCAATACCAAAACCCTTTTATTCTGTTCTGCAGGAAATTTTCTCTGCATATTTTGCTTTGCTACGGTTATTTGCCTTTCTTCGTTGTTTTTGTGTTAATTCAGGTGAAATGAAACCAGCTTTCTGTATGAACTCGTATTTTTATAATATACATATCTGAGGGCGTAATGGTATGCTGTTTCAGTTCTTTTCTCTTTGTAAATATAATAAGACTAGTTATTGCCCGTGGATCCGCCTACGTGGTAGGTACACCGTTAAATCTTAGACAATTTACAATTATATCCATACTAAATCACTTCAAAATCGGATCAGCAGTTTAGCCATGAAAAGGTAACACATAGACAGACTTCGCATATTAAAAGTATATGGAAGTATGGATTTTCAGATTATTCCAACATAAGATATCCTCCATATGGCATCTGTCACTCATGAAAAACGACTATTCCCTGTAAAGCCTATATATATTTTTGTCTTATCCCTCTTGCTATTTGGAAAATGTGAATATATACAGTTAATTTGTGTCCACCGTATAGATAAATATCCAATATTTAAAACAAAACAAAAAAAAGCATTTGCAAGAAGCGCTGCCAAAAAAAAAACTGATGTCATTATTAGCATAACTATTTAATAAATTAACGGAAATGAAAAATGTGTAATTCAGGCTGAAAAGTTTTGTAATCAACTTCATAATACTTGGTAATTTAACTTGCTTTTGTAGCGTTTGTTTAAAAAACAAACAGATCAAAATATAAATCTGAATCTTATGTCTAATAAAAAAATCATATTTTAGCAGAACTTAGATCTCAAATTTAAACTATATAAATTCGACAACAATAACGCTAATTAGGATGAAGATAAATCATATTATAATATTGTATCACTAAAAATTTAATATTATTTTAAGAACGAGACCTATTTAAACGCACTTTCCTTTCATCCTTTTCCCTAAAAATGAATAATACGTTCAGAATTGATGGCATCTGTGTACATGAGATCAAACGGGCTCTATTAAAATTTCATACGTGACGCGTAATACAATCCATCTACTCTTAAAATACGACGACGCAGGCAATTTTAGCATTAATTTCAAAGATGGAAGGTGCAAAACCACGTATAATTTGATTTCGAAGTACTCGACAGTGTGAGATGTGGAAAATCAAATTGGATAGGATTAATTTTATTTTAAAAGTTTTATTTAAGATTTATAGGATAATATATAGGAGAATTTTAAGTAGCTACGAATAATTTTGATAATGACTATAAAAACTAATTCTGACAATCAACAGTTTTTTTTATGAAATAAGCTTTTTTTAAGTTTAAAGGGTAATCTATAAGATCAGTACTAAACTTTCAAACAAGTATAACCATATATCAAATATTATTTTACAAATAAACGCTGAAAAATTACCAAGACATTGATTGATGGCAACACTGGCTCAAAACGATTCGGATGCTTAATTTTTCTGTCGTCAGATGTCGCTAGTGTCAGAATTTGATGGATAGAGCTTAGCCCATGCATTTTCTAGCGAAGAATATTCTGACAAGGGTTCTTATTTTGCATAATGTAATAACCTTCTAGACTGATTCTAGATAGATGATTTAGGCCAAAAGATTAGGGTATTCCTAATATTTGAGAGGGAAAATTGACATTTGAAGTAAGTCTATAAGGTTATCTGATTAGAATTTGATTTTTTTTTAAATTTGTTTGTTTATAATATCGTTATTCTTGTATACTCGTAACAACACAAATTTATAAAAAAAAACACAAGAAATAATATTATTATGTACTTACAAATAAGATACTATGATTTCAACTCACTGTGAGAGATCTTAACAAACCACACATACGAACACGGTTAATGATTAAGTCTGATATTTCGTATGAAGTATTTAATTAAGGCACGGAATAAGGTAAGGAATTCATTTATTTATTGAAACTTTATTTAGTGTTCCATAAAAACAAAAATGAGGAAATCCAAGGTCACGATCGTCAGCAGTGAGGAAAGGTTGAAGAAGTACAAAATAACTTATACAATTGGCAGCTTTCATGCTAAGAATTATTATATTAGGTACATTAAAAAAATCTAATAATGGTATGAATTGAAAACGCTATTCGCGTCTGTAAACAAACTTTTTCTAAACGATACATTTTGCATTTTGATCATTTCTCCATCATGTAGAAATTTTTCTAGTTTTTTTTTATATGTATAAACTAGCGACCCGCCCCGGCTGCGCATGGGCATAAAAACCTTCCTCTTGAATCATTCTATCTATTAAAAAAACCTCATCAAAATCCGTTGTGTAGTTTTAAAGATTTAAGCATACCAAGGGACATAGGTACAGAAAAAGCGATTTTGTTTTATACTAGGTATGTAGTTATATATATAGCATAGCCGTGAAAAGTCAATAATTTAATTTAAACCAAAAGAGGTTAAAAATCAAAATGTATGCCCAAAACCGACCTCCTTACATTCAATAAAACCTAACTTATTCGTGTGGTAATTTCGGCTAAATTATTCTCGTACTTAAAAGTCAATAGCCTACTTTAGGTCTGTCTGTATTGAATATAGATCGGATATAAATACGAATAGGGTGACAGTGTGCTAACAACTGACTTCCAAAAAAATAGATCTCACATTTTTAGATTCTTTTTTGTAAAAATGAAATAAGAAGTGTTTTCTTTGGTATCTTTCGAGCAACAAGTCTCTCGTACCAGAATGGTCTTAGCAATATTTTACTATTATAATAGATCTGGCTTTTTTGCTGGGGGAAATATAAACACAAGTATAGTTCTGTATTTCTAAGTCTTTTAAGGTTTTAGGCGCAAAGGGGCACAAGACGCTGGCTGCATTGCAACAAACAAGTAAGAGCGGAAGTATTTTTTTTTCCAATGTTTTGCGCACGTGTTCCCTAAAAAACGCTTAGAATCCATCATAAATTAAACAGAATAGTTTTAATATTTCCTTATCTACTCTAGGCAAACTGATTCAATTTGCTAATATACAACTTGTTATCTATTGAAATATTTGGTCAACGCAAACTTTGAAAAGCTCTATTCAGAACCTGGGCGAGCTTTTGATAAACCTATTTAGTTGGCCTCTGTGCCAATTTGCTTGGAATGAAATGCCATTTACCAAGTCCTAAACTAATTTAACATATACTATGAACATATTATATGTAAGGATTCTAGGAATGTAGTAATCGAATAGCAAAATAATTAATCGAATTCTAGCTTCTTGGAACAAGACAGCAGCGTGGGCCTTACTTCCTCTTAGTTTGTATAATTTTGGTAATTCTAATTAGGGTACGATTCGTACCATTACTTACCTTCTAAACTTTTAAATCATATATTTATAAAACATTTATTAAAACTTGAAATTTTTCAGTAAGGATAGCCTGATAACTTTGATGTTGGAACAAAAATATAATATAATAGCAAAAAATAGAAAACATGGGTGGAGGAACCCTGGCCCATATATGTTCTACATATACGATAAAAAAAAAAAAAACTGATGAATTAGTTAGGAAATTCAAATTTCCAATGGCTCTACCTCTCTCTTTGTCGTGCTGAATCTATTTTTCTTTTATTAAATTGCAAATTTGAAAATCTTCTTTTTTTATTTGGTTTAACTACCTCCGTGGCCGAATAGTCAGCACGCTAGTCTGCTTCTTTGTCCATGCGTGTTTCCCGGTTGCATCTTCAGCTTACGCTTTACAGCCTAGGGTTCGCTATTAATCATGCTCCTGATTTGGCGGTACTAGTTATAACAATGGAGCGACTGCAGTCTGACCTCCGTAACCCTTTTTACAGCACGCAAGTCTTCTAATCTGGAGGTTCTGTGTTTAATCCCCTCAGGATTTTCTCAAATTATACTTGGACCTAGGTGTTATTAGTTAATCTATATATTTACTCAAACACATATTAGCCAGATAACTCATAACATAATAACTAAGAAAAATTAATAGAATACCACCTATCCTAACTAATATTATAAATGCGAAAGTGATTTGTTTGTTATCTCTTCACGGCCTATCTACTAAACCAATCTTTCTGAAATTTTGCATACACAAAGCTAGGAGTATTGAGAAGGACATAGGATATTTGTCCCGGAAAAAGTTCCCGAGGGAAATTCACGCGGGCGAAGCCGCGGGCAAAAGCTAGTAAATATATAAAACCCAACAGTATGAAGTTAACATGATCGCCAAATTTTGTCATATTACATCTTACATAGTTCTACGCCATCGTACATTATTTGATCATTCAGGACCCTGGTCTTGATTTGCTTTTGCCCCTTTGACCATCGTAAATGCCAAGAAAATATTATTTGCCCTAAATGAAAAATAAAGTAATTACAGAACTTAATTTCTGAAAATCGTATCATAATATTAGTTTTTAATTTATTTATTATGAAACCATTTTTTAACTCAATCCTTTAGATTATTTAAAATAAAAAATGGTAGAAGTAGAATGGTAGAATGGTAAAGTTTCAAAACTTAAATTAAAACAATAATTAATAATTACATTACTTGGTACATACAGCTAGAAAAAAATTACATAATACAAATGATTACTTTTTACTGGCATGTAGTAATTTTTGTGCCATTTTGTCAAAATTTTTATGTAGTCAATGATCAGGAATCACGATCTCACCTGATGTACTCACCAGATGTGGTCTTAGATAGTGGTCGCTCGTTAATTAATAGCCTATTCACTCTGGCTTTTGTTACAAGTTTTAAATAGTCCGGAAATATATTATGCCACCCGTTAAATAATTACACACATTATAAACGAAAAGACAAAGCGGCGTTTTGTTTGTTTATTTATTAAATTTCATTAAAAGCTATTACCGACGAAAAAAATACTGTTTTATATATTATACAGACATGAGAAGTGCTAATTCTATTGTTTCATTATTTTCATCATAACATTCGTACAACATACTTGGAATTTTTATGTCTACATGAGACCAAAGGGTATCTGAGTGGCGTGCAAAAATGGATTATATAGAAATGCTTTGCATAACAAGAATCTTTTATCTTTTTACCTATTATTTCGGGTGTATTTCACTAGATTTTTTAGAGTTCACATTGTATTTCTTTTAAGCTAGCTCTAGCTCAAGAAAGATATTCTGCTAGTGATATCCAATTACTAGGCCACGCTCGCCTTTGATTGACAAACACGCATACTCACTCCGCTATCTTCACCTTTCTTTAATATCTCTTAATATCCAATTCATTTTAACAACTTTACACATCACCACTTCTCCAACTCGACACGTCATTTCACGAGCGCCAAGTATTCGCCAAAAAGTCCCAAGTTCGCATTTTAATATCACCCACATATCGTTAAAATTCACGACTGAAATATTCAGTCGTAAATAAAAGCCCACGACCTATTTGGAGTGTTTCCAAATATGAATAAATAAGGAACCGTTATGCTAAATAGTTGGGTTTTCGGTATTTTTTGCAACAATACTGTCCGTTAGGCTTACACGCCGGGGAAAAGGAAAATATTTCAACACATTGAATGAATAAATTGTTCTTCTTTATTTAAATTTGTTACGCTGAATAATTTATGATCATCTATGCGGAAATCTGATTTTAAAAAGTTAATTCTTTTTAAAAATCTTTCGACACACGGATTTTGACTGAGTCACAAGTAAAAAAAAATTATAGGTACTTACTGCGTTGGCTCGAAGACCCAACATGGAACTTGGCCCCCGACAATAGAGTTCTTCACCCCTCTCTATTACACGTCAACGTGTGAAAAAAACTTACATAGAAAAAAAGAACGGTAGTGCCTCTAGGTATCGCTAAAGGAGAAGTATAGAGTCCTGGAAGCCCTCCTAAGAGCTGGTAGGCAAAAAAATATATAAATCTAATATTATTATGTTATGAAAAAAAGGTACTAGAGGTGTTTCTAAGCAAAATTATGTGCAAAAGTTAATGAAAATGTCGCCCTTACCATTACTTTATTCATGAATTAACACTTTTTCACCACTTTTTAAGGCACCGCATAAAATATGCGTTAAGGAGCCATTACGGAAGCTTCAAGTGGCACAGTCTGAAAGAAAATTTTAAACGAGACTCACATAATAATTGTAGAGTGAAAGAATTTCTTGAATAGTCGCTCTTTTATGTAACATTTCAATAAAATGTAAGGAAATAGACGGGGACACCTGTAGAGTTTTGTAGTGACTCCACGTTTTAAATATAAAATATTCAACATTTATAAAATATCTGTTTCCCGTGGTTTCATTCGCCCATGGTGAGTATCTAAACCTATATCGTTGGCCAAGAATTAGCTTATGCAGAGATAAATTTAGTTATTTAGTTAGTTTTATTTAGTTTTAAAAAACCTTTAAAATAATACAATCGCAAAATGTCAAATTAGTTATGAATCTCTGAAGAGGTTTTGGCTCTTGTGTCTCTACCGCTTGTATTAAATGAGCTATGCTAGCAGAATTGTTCGAACTGATGCTAACTAATTTCTCCGACACAAGAGACTTGTCCTCGAGAGAGCCCACAGTTTTCTATTCTGCGCGATGTCACAGCGATATCTGGCTATGTGATGACGTCTAGGTTCTTAAGTAGAAAGACAAAGATACTGATATATAAGTACCACCGGATACAAATGTTTTTTTTTTTCAGTACTTTATTGGATAAATAAGATCAAACCAGCAGGACTTCAAATCAAATCCCCGCAAAACAATCGGTTCTCCAGCTTAATACTCCAATATCGATTATAGGAGAAACAAATACAAACAAAAAATGAACAAAATGTAATCCCTAATCTTTTGGCCCTTTCAAAACAAAGCATCAATTTATTTTTTATAACGCCACACATGTTTCGGGTTAATTGATATATTTTAATAATGTATTTTCGTTGTATTTTCATTATTTGAGGTTTGTAAAATACAACTTATTGACTTTGACTTCAGGGCTTATCGCTGTAGAGGTTTCTGGTTAAAATTTCCTAATATATTCTTTTAACATCGACTTTTTAAAACGTTTTTAAGAAATGATACAACGCGGTAATGTATTTTTTTTCTCTTCATTTTTCTTTGTCGTTAAAATAAATTACATCATTCAATTCCAAATTTATTCATTAATATCGTATGGATAACAAGACTATAAACCCTACATACCTAGGTATCAGATTTTTTGAGTACCACCTCTAGCCTCTAATTTGGTTTCTTACTAAGAGTGGAGGAAAATGATAGAGAAAGAGAGAGAGAGAGAGAAATAATATATATCTCTCTCAAGCAGGTAAACAATCTGTTGATGCTACATGACAATGAATACCACTCAAGGCGTACGTGACCAACTTCGTTAAAGGTAGGATTCTGCTCATGTTCAAAACTTCATAATTGCATTTGCACCGAGTACTCGTCTGCCTCTCATGGAGATTGAATTAACAATATCCTAATTACTTTCAAACTTTATGTAGGTACAAACAATCTCAACATTCTCAACTAACTTCTTATGTTCTCTAGGTCAATCTTGTTCGCAAGAATCTATAAATAAAAGTAAAAGGTCACCTACTCATGACTTTTTACGTTCTGTTGTCAAGTTGCATATTCAACTATTTAGCATACGCTTCAAAACCTAGGGTACGCTTTTTATCAAGGTTCCTGATTTGGTCGTACTGGTTATGATAATGGATTCACTGCTGTCTGATCTCCGTAACCCTTTTCTTACTGACTAATAGAAACATGATCAATGTGTGATAGTGGCCTTTCACTCACTCATGTATGTTTTACCTAGACTAAATCTTAAAAACTACTAACGTTATGATACTATATATATCTAGCAGGCAGGTAGGTGTATTGTTGTAACGAGAAATCAGCTACAAACATATTTCCTGAGTTTCCTACAGGATGCGTATCTCAAAAACCAATGATTCCGAGATACATTCAAGCAGTACTCCATAAAAAAAAACGCACCGAGCAAAGTTAAGTCACACATTTTTTCACGGCTAAATTAACTAACTCTATTAAGTAGAGTAGAATTTATTTTATCATGGCTATTACTCTATTCAGTAGTTATAAAACATACATGTTAATTCATCATTACCATCATTTCAGCCGCAGGCTGTCCACTGCTGGAAATAAGCCTTCCTTTAAGGATTTTAATTCCAAAATGATCGGTTGGAAGAGGTCTGCATCCAGCGCCTGCCTGCAACCTTCTTCAGGTCATCTGACCATCTGTTCGGTGGGTGTCCGATGCTTCGCTTGCCGTACATAGTCGCCATTAGAGAACCTTTCTGCCCCATCGACCAACGATTCGTCGCGCTATATGCCTCGCCCATAAAGAGTAAATTTATAAGAGTATATTTATTCAGGTGAGTAAAAAATGTACTTTTTTTCAGAACGGATGCAATATGTATAAGAATTCCGAAACTGCTGCATAAAATTCTTATGAATAATGTATCGATACATTGAATCGGTGTAAATATCGGCATCTGAAGTTTACTCCCCTTATCCCGTGTCCATCAGTGTTAAAAAAAATATTTTCCGAGGGCTTTGCTGGGTTTCATCATGAATAAATTCAGCAAAAACGGCTTACGTATAGTCCTTTATAAAGGCAAGTAATAACCTTGGGCGTTCTTGTGAATATTTTTGTGTCAAAATACTTATGGTCTACAGGTGAGCTGTGTTTTAGGTGTTTACTATATTAAAGTTTACAAAAATATTAAACTATAAAATTAGGTAGTACAACAGTTTGATTATTTATCTTAAAGGACTTCCCTAATTTATTCAATGCATCTTTATCTTTTGCTACTTGTATGCAATTGTCTAGATTTATATAAGAATAGGATAGGCATAGGATATTTGAAACACAAGACTAAACTCAAATTACGAAACACAAAAAGGAAAATACATTATTTTTATGTTTTTACTTGGATGACATATTAATGTTAGTCATTTAGATTTCAAAGAAAAATTATGACATTTTGCGGCTGGGATAGATAACACGTATTTTTTAAAAATCGTGAAATAAAATGCTGTACATCCCGAATGTTGCAAATGAATGTATCTAGTCGAAACAAGCCTTGTTAAATACTCCCTTCTAAAAACATTTTATATACCAAGCTCTTAAACAAGATTCTGAAAGAAATTCAGATGAAGCAAATGATAGCTTATGCTGTATATTAAACTTTGTTATTCCACATAATATGTTGGAAATTATGATATTAATATTATATTACATATTTATTTATTACTTACTTAAAAAAAAAACTAAAATTTGACAGAACCCTCCTTTCAAGTCAATCTTAGAAAGATTTCCTTCCAATCAAGTAACTCTGTCACATCAGCGTTGAAATCTCAGTAAATCTTCACATCCTACGCTACTTACATTTATATACCTAACTAAAGCTCCAAGATGAATATCAGCATGAATCTTGGCTAAGTCATGCTGAGTCAAATGTTTGCCAAGAAATTTCTGATCACTTTGAGCGAAAACATTATCAAGACACTCGCGTTTATCTGTTTCTTTTCTAGTGCTTTTATACGATATAATATGTTTTATTATCAATGTCTGGAAAATATCGAATATTAGAAAATAAGGGGAAGTAAACATCGTGTCGTATCAAAAATTAAATGAACTTGCTTATAATAGAAAAGAAAGAAGTAGAACTTCGCCTAAACTTGATGCCAATGATGATGATGACAGTAAAAATCCTAAGCAATCTCTTACTTCTAATAATACTTTGTAAAAAAACTTGCTATTATTATACTTAAACCGGGTCGGACTATCTTATCAAGTTGTAGGTTCTAGGATGCAGATCACTTAATAAGAGTGAGAATATAATCTAGGTATCCATCAGTAGACAACTCGGCCATGCACACCCTGGTGTCAGAGTTCTTCGGAATCGCCTCTCGCCCTCTGACGTGGTTCCTTTAATGACTACCAGATGACAGCCAGGACCAACGGCGTAACGTGCCTTCCGAAGCACGGTAACATCTTTATTATCAGACAATCAGGTGATTCAAGCCTGCAATGTCCTAACCAAACTGGAAACAACCAAACAAAGTATGCTTCCCGTGGGAATCGAACCCACGACCCCGGGACTAGAGGAAAACGCCTTAACCACTGGACTATGGAGGCAGTTGTGCACGGTAGATTGACCGTGACGCCTTTTATTAATGTTGATTGATATTATTTTTAATGACTATTGTATCTAGAAAATGTTCGTTAATAATTTGTAGTGGTTCACTAGTTGTGTTCTACTATGACTGCTACCATTAGTCTTAAAAAATCCTTAATCAAAGTAAGAAAGTCAAATGAAAAATATTCCATTTAATTTGTGCAACACAGTAAGAGTAGCAATTAAAACTGTTCTATGAAACTGAGAATAACAAATCGTTTCAAGTTTACTTTGTACGAGTCTTCAGGGAGTAAAGTTTTGTCTGTTGGTCTGGAGAGTCGGTGTCATTTCTCTTTTTGTTTTATGTACTTACTCATTTTGTTGACCAGTATCATTTTTTTTAATCCTGTTACAGTATAAAGGGATAGATAATATCAAAGAGAATTGAGAAATATGTACGTACCTATTTGGAGACAATATTCACATCTTACCTTTACTTAATCTCTTCCAAAAATTACGATTGAGGTTAGGGGGCTATATAACCTACAAAAACAATTATACCTGACGAAGTTGAGGATTCAAATGTATCTTTTTTTTTCCTCAAAAACTGAGCCGATTTTTTAGTTTTATGGATTAATTGATTTTGAAGAAAGAATAAAACAAAGTTTTTGGCGCCAAAGTTTTTATGTTGCTTAAAACTGTTTTATTTTATGTGGTAGTCACCTGATCATAGCGATAAAAACAGCGTATTGTTTAGGATTTTGGTGGGTAAACATGAACTTTGTTTCAGTTATAAGTTATTTACAAAAGTCAAAACAAACAGGCATAATAATAAATATTAGCTATCCGACTGAATAACCCATTCGTGTCTAAGCATTGGCACTAATCACGGTAAAGATAGGAGCACCAACCCCGCTCCTATCACTGGGATCCAGCCTGAAGCGTACCAATCCCTCGTCCGTGCCTAACTATGTTAATCTACAGTTACATTTGAACACATATTAAAATTATCAACAGCAATATCATATCAATATCAAATACTAATAAAGGCCATGTTAAATCACTAGAGCACAATACACGTCTGCACCGCTCGGCGAACCCAAAGAGAAGAGAGCGTTACACTCATACTCACCCCGACACTACTACTGCCAAGAGGGGTTTACCTGTAGTGGGGAGATATCTGTCACGTGATGTTACCGGGCGCTAACATAAATTGGATTATTTATTTAGATTGTTTGATATAAAACGACTGCTGACGATGTACATTGGTATTGAGTAAACTCTTTCAGTCTAGGACTAGAAAGAAAAAAAAACAAATTTAATATAATATAACATGGTTAAATTCACCATTAACTTATATGAATCAGCAGAACGCTTAAAAAGTCACATCTGAATTTATTTTATTCATTATTTAATTCCGTAAATAATCTTAAGTCTAAAATCTGAAGTCTAAACTTACTAGCTCAATTCACTTCTTATTCAAATATGTTGTACTTTTGAAATAAAGGAAATGGGAACCTTTCGCATAACGTTGTCCCTGCCCGAGCATTTCTCAGAAAATCCTTCCTACTTAGGAGACGTGTCTTGGTAGATTGCTCCACACATTTATATGTAACTCTCGCATGTCATTAGAATCAAGGCCACGCATTTTTAGATGAAAAGAGAAATATAGCGCCTTGTGATATAAAATAATGAGATAACAGAAACCATAACTCTTAAATCTTTTAACAAACACCAGATTTAAAATTAACGTTTTGCTAACAAGACATACCTACATTTCTTACTGTTGCCTAGCTACCAGAGGAACTCAATATTACATAAAGATTTTGGCACATTGAAAGTAAAAAATTGAAATATATATATATATATATATATATATATTTAAATACTGAATATCGTTAAGAATGTGTTAATAATAAAAACTTAAAACTATATTTAAAAAAATAAAATAAGACTTGCGGTAATGTACATTATTATTCTATTTATTTAGATGTACAAATAAGGTATCATAAAAACCGCAGATACCCAGGCATCATACTAGCCTGACGGGAAAATCGTTTATTTGTGGTGTTCGAGTATACCAATCCAGCTACATTAAATTTGGTTGAACTCAATAACAAATTAGAAGATCAATAAATTCCAGCTACATTAAATTTGGTTAAACTCAATAACAAATTAAATGATCAATAAATTCTGCACATTGTGTAGTTAGATAATCTCATACTTAAATGATTACTAAAATTATAAATGAATATTAAATAAATGACACGAATTAATCATTGCCATATTTTCAATTGTATAAAATTATAGTTATGATACTGTTTAAAGAGAATAATGAAAAGCATATGGCTTCTCTTTATTCATTTTTATACAAATAAATAGTATATATTATATCGAGTAACATGCAAACTACTTATATTTTTGAACTGAGGCTATTTCTAAACCTTCTTTATTTTGTGCACCAAGATTGAAGGAGTCGAGCTCTGGTTAAAGCGAGAACAATTGGAGTAGGAAATGCGTAAAATATGTGACTCAATATATTTTTTCATTTTCTCAATTTGATTTTACTTATTTTACATGTCTATAGGTGCAATTTGTTTGAAAAATTGACTTACCTTTAGGAAAGCATGTACAACTAATATTACTATTATATTATATCAAATATTTATACTGAACAACTGAAAACAACAATAAAGTCCTAATTATTTCTTTATTTCCTAGAATGCTTCGTGCAGTAAAATAATTTTTGACAGATTTTTATATGTAAATAATAAAATTTAGTTGTTGACTTGAAAATTTAGATTTATTCTCATGTACATACAAAGTAGTAGAGACTAGAGATTTCCATTGGCTACATACCTTACATACCTCCTTCACTTCCTCTACACTCATCACTCTCGTCATACACGCTCGCCGATTACGAGAACTCTATCTATCTTTAATTATTTGAACTTCTTATTCATTTTCCAAGACGTATTTAAATAAATTGTGGTTATAAAAATTTCCATTCTTCTCTTTCTGTAAATAATCGCAAATAACTTATATATATTACTGGCGATCCGCCCTGGCTTCGCACGGCTATAAAAACCTGCCTCTGATATCACTCTAGTTATTGAAAAAAACCGCTTAAAAATCCGTTGAGTAGTTTCAAAGATCTAAGCATAAATAAAGACAGACAGCGGGAAACCACTGTTTTATATTATACTAGCGACCCACCCCGACTTCGCATGGACATAAAAACCTTCCTCTTGAATTATTCTATCTATTAAAAAAACCGCATCAAAATCCGTTGCGTAGTTTAGAGAAAGCGAGTTTGTTTGTTACTATGTAGTGATGATAATTATATATATAAATGATATACATATGGGTATTTTTCGGTGCGATTGATATGTTCTGTTACAGTTGCCTTGTTTAGGAGTTGCTAAGAGTAGTTTGCCTCTAGGTTGCGTCAGTTCTATTTATCGATTCTGTGCATATATATTGTTTCACTTATTATAAGTAAGACAAAAATCTAATTGTTGTATCCAAGTATCATTCTGGCTGTAAATATTTTGTTTTTACTCAATAATAAATAAAACAGTCAATTATTGATTCACACCACGTTATAAGATATTTTTTTAACTGATTATTAAAAGCCACAAAATGTTTTTAATCATTTTTGATCAATTAATTTTGCTGTTTAATTTTTTATTTCCTTTTCTCAAAAAAAAAAAAAATTTACGTACTAAATTGGTAAAAATGGAACGGTTTTCTGTGAAATTTCATATCTTAGCGACAGTTTTAATGGCAGCCTTCCAACAATCTTTGGTATCTTTAAATAAAGTTTCCACCAAATACCGGTCAAAACAAAGAGCTGAAAAAAGAGAATGCAATTTGTTCATTCTCTTTTACAAAACAGTTTAAAGTAATTGAATTTTCTACCGTTCCGTTGTGGAGAACTTATAACATCGTGAAATTTACAAAGGATACCGGGTATTTTGTAGAATACTTTATTAATCTTGTTATTCATTAAATTAAACTATTTTATACGGTTTTCTATCGCGTTTATTGCTTACTTATTTATACCTAACGTTTCAAGCACTTTACAGAGCTCATGGTCGCAGGCAGACTGAGTTGACATTGTCAACAAATGTCAACTCAGTCTGCCTGCGACCATGAGCTCTGTAAAGTGCTTGAAACGTTAGGTATAAATAAGTAAGCAATAAACGCGATAGAAAACCGTATAAAATAGTTTAATTTAATGTGTAACAATCGCGAAAACATAAGAAATCAATCTTGTTATTGATGGCGACTATATATTCTAGGAATATTTTAAAATATTTTCGTAAATGTTTTGGCACAGGTTTCGTCTTTAACTGATATTGCTTGTGATTCCTTTAAAATAAAATATTCTTAGTAACGACTTTTCAAAATTTTTTCCCTAACCCTCTCTTGTTTTGGTAAGTTTAGCAATAATTGATTTTATTTCTACTTTTATAAATCTTTTAATTTTGAATGTACAGCGGCGCTTTAAAATTCACAACATAGTCTTGTTTTTAGAATTCTTTTTATAGTAATACTAGCGACCCGCCCCGGCTTCGCATGGGTATAAAAATCTACCTCTTGAATTACTCTATCTATTAAAAAAATATATATCAAAATCCGTAGTTTTAAAGATTTAAGCATACATAGGGATATAGGGACAGAGAAAGCGACTTTGTTTTATACTATTTAGTGATAGTTATGATAAAATATAGTTGTATCATATTGTTTGAGAAGACAGTTGTACGGCCTACCTGATGGTAAATGGTCACTAGAGGCCGTGGAGCTTTTTTTACATACATACATACATATAATCACGTCTTTATCCCATGCGGGGTAGACAGAGCCTAGGGCCATAAGACCTTAGGCCACGTTTAGCATAATGGTAGTTGAAACAGGAAATCAATAGTGATGGGTTGCTAGACGCATCGCCTATGTCATGATTTCCCCATTCGGCGATTCCCTCAGACGACTTTTACGGCTTGCGCGGGAAGAGAAGCAGCTGGTACATTCTATGTTTTTCTTTTTCTCCCAGACCAGCATGGAAGATATATAAGCTTTTTTTATTACTATTTAATTAGTAACATATTTTGAGTTGAGGAATTTTAAGTGTGTGTTAATTTGTTTCTAAGTTCTGAGTTATTTATAAACCTGAAATATGGATGCGTTGCTTTTGCAAAAATAAAAATTCAGTAATATAGAGTCTCTTTGAAGCAATGGATCTTCACCTTAACACAGATTAAGTACTATAACTCCACCCACAGACATTAATCCATCTCGGAGCTTTGAATTTTGCTTACCCCGCAAATTAAACTCTTAGAAGGGATGGCTTGCATGACATATCCATAATGACCCTCATTAGGCATCGTTGGGTAAAATCCATTAGTCCAATACCCGACATTGATAATAGAAAGAGGAGATATACCATTCTGATTTAATATGACAAAGAACGTATTTTACCGTATCTGCTCAGTGTTTTGCTCTAATGGGTCAAAATATGATTATGTCATTGCAACTGTTATAGGACTATATCTAATGAACCGTAAATATACTATGCTAGTTCATTATATGAATGACATCTTCAAGATAGTTAAATAACAATAATATAATAGTTATAAAATAACACGACATATTTAAAATGTTTAAAATTGTAAATTTGTGTGCCCTAATACTCAATGTTAAAATTGCTCAGAGAGCAAAACAGATTTTTAGTCATGACTAATATTAAAAGAAAACGTGAGCATTATCAGAGAAGTGATAGAATAATGCTAATCAAGACACAATAAAATAAAATTTAGATCCGTGATTTAAATAAGGAACGGACAAATATTAAAAAAAAAAAAAAACAATTCTACTCGGGATAACATAATCTTTCTTTTCTGTAATCTGTGGATACAAACATCGCTAGAAATGGGTTATTCTTATTTACCGGACCGGGAATCATATTATCGTTCGTTTCCTAATTTTCATAGACAAATTGAGTTTTCTCTTATTGCTTCATCAATTAGGGAGGTACTCGTAAGGGTTTATTTTACCTTCTCTTAAGTATGGGTCCTTAATTAAAGGAAGCACTTCGAACCTTTCAGTGCTTTTGTACCTAAAAATATCATTAATACTCAGCAATTTATCGTTGAGTCGGTATCCCATAACACAAATCTCGAACTTGTTTGAGGGCAACTCAATCTGTGTGAGCTATCTTTAATTTATTTATTAATTTTCCGGTGTCATCACTACGTTCCTGTATGGTCACAAAATCTATAATATTACTAACGTCATGACAACGAATGAACCCTGGATTATGAAGCTTATGCTGAGTATTTATCGGAAAACACGTTCAGGTGAAAAAAAAAAAGCTTTTTTGATAAAATCTGCTACCAGTATCACAGAGATAAAAATAAATAGAGTTCTATGCAACAAAGGTAGTGGTAAGTAAATGGAGACCTCAAGGCAAAAAAGGTATAGTTTGTTATAAATGCATAATAAAAACAGGAGTGTGTGAAACAAGTTTAAAGGTAAGATGGAATACTGTTCTCAGGACACGGAGAAAAGTACTGTACAAGGTTTAAAAACATAGATGTACAAGGCTTTATAGTAAGGAGTGTTCATTCGCTTTTCTACTTTTTATAAATTCTTGATCTGCTCGCTCCGTTTCCTGTTTTGTTTTGTTTTGCGGGTTTCCTTTTAGTTTCCTTTTCTTTTCTTTTTTGAACAGTTGTTATCGTTCAACTTTTGCTTTTTTTAGAACTAATTGTCTGTTAGTGAGTTAGAAGCACAAACAATTTGTACAAACACTAAATAAATCATTAAAAAGCTTATGAGTTGTGTATATTCTTGTAACTCGATAGGTTGAGAAGGAACAAACATGTTTGAAAAGTGTTGGCGCCAAAAATCCGCCATATTGTTTTTTTTTTGTTGCAGTTAATCTTGCGGAACAATTAATCATTTTTCAAAAATGTTCATTTATAGCTTCGAGAGAACATAGAATATAGGCATACATAAATAAAATAAGTAGAGACGGATGGACATATACACATATTATTATCTACATTCATACGGGTTAAACACGTAACCGTTTTTGCTTCGAAATTGGATTTTTATTTCGCATATCGAAGCCAGCTACCAAATCTAGCTACGAAATGGAACCAAGGGTAAATTAACGCAGTATTAACGGGTTATCGTAAACTTGCCACATAGTTAATTCGTCACGTTTTTAAAACTCCATACATTCAAAGTTAATTCGTCACATGCATAAAAAAGTATTAGTTAACTCGTCACAGGTAGGTATGCGTTATAGTTAATTTGCCACAATTAGCAAAGTACCGACAGCAAGCAAAGTGATTTATTTATTTAGTGGTTTAAATCTACGCTAATATGAAAAATGCCGAAGAGTTTGTTTATTTGGTTTTATGACATGACGACAGGTTAGATTTACAAAAAAAAACCACTCTTGTAAAGATGAAGGTATGTACCATGGGCGGAACTGAAGCGGACAACAAGTTAAATACATTTATTTACTACAAATGTCTAAAGTATTCAACTACATACAGGGGTTTATTTATTTGAATTTAATGATGGCCAAATTATATAATTTAATTTTCTATATTACTCAATTTTATTTTTCTATTGTCATGTGATCTATGTATTGGAATGCAATGTATGAATTATTATTGAATAAATTAATGATCACTTGATCAATTCAAATAGGACATCATTTTTTTTTTAGCTGCAAAATGTTGATAGTTATCTTGAGTTCATTCATACCCTAGGAGGCTGTTGGTGCTTTTTAAATAATCCTTTATATGAGGATGAGAAAATTTACAATCAGACAGCTAGGTAGCACTCCTGCACATGCTTTTATCTCTCTCGCTCGCTGCAACTATCTCTTTCTAAATGTAACAACTAACCCTTTCGGTCAATGCATTCTTGTTATCAGTCCAGTGACTCACATGACCTTGCGAGAGGGTGGTGACGTGTTTTGCAAAATTACTGTGCAATTTTAAATGTTGTAATTTGTGCATCTTTGAAAAAATGGATAATCAGCCGGGAACAAGTACGGGAGGACATGGTGTAAGTATTTTTAAATTTAATTCTATACAAAAAAAAATATGTGCTATTTGTTTATTATTTTATCTCTCAAATGCTCTTATATAAAAGGAGTTCGATTTTAATAACAGTTATTAAACAATGATTTTATTTAATTTAACTTTAGATAGCCTATGGTTTTAAAACAAAATTAATACTTAACTGACCCCTCATTATTTTCACAGCAATGTCAATTTAATCAAGTGTTTATTTAATTGATTCTAGTAATTATAATCTGCAAGTTAAACTGCACTAGATCTAATACGAACTATTAATTATAATTAAATAAATATTTGAATAAAAGAGTCACATTTCTTATTTTATTTATTAGCAAAGGTACAGTTTAAAACTTTAGATATAATTTTAAATCATACCGTTTTATGCTGCTTGTCTTAACTAGACATGACGCATGACAAACTTTAAACAAAATGGCCGACGGCTCAGACGCCAGCGGTGGTGTGATTAATCATACATTGTGAAATTTGACATGTATTATGCTTATTGTTTTCTGTAGACAAACACAGTTACAAATTTCTATACTATACCCGTTTAGTTTTAAAGCATGTAGTAATTTTTATGGTGATTTTATAAAATGCTGACTATTTCCCGTGACTTCAATTGCGGCATTTATTTCCGTTGTTGTTAAGAGTAAAGAGTATTCTTATATTGAAAGAGTTATCAAATTCCGTCCAGTAGCTTTTTTTCCTCTTTATAGTATTAAGTATAGATAAATTTATGATACTATTTCAACACCTTTTCAGGTCACATTTACGAAAACTGAAAGGGGACGGAGAATGCTTGTGAGAGGTGGTTATATGTACACCTTTCATCGGGAAACTAAGCTTGGAACTGTTTGGAGATGTACGAATCGTGCATGCAGTGCAAGTATAAAAATTTCGGAGAATCATAGCGTTCGAGTTTTGCATGAAGCGGCTCATAAGTGTAAACCAAATGTAGTGAAAACAGAGATTATCAAGACAAAGAATCTTTGTAAAGAAGCAGCAGCAAACACCAGCACACCTATGCCTCAACTATTTGAAGAAGTTTTTCAACCAAAAAAAGACGCGGTTTACGATTTATTAAGTGCCTTACCGAAATTTAAACACTTTTCAAGATCACTTTATATCGTAAGGAATCGTGAATTAAACGTACCCAAAACACATTTTGCTAAATGTGAAGATGTAATAATCCCGTTCAAATATACAGATTGTTTTTTATTATTTGACGACGACAGTGATCCTGAGAACAGAATAATAGCTTTCTGTACTGAGACAGCTCGTGAAGCTGTAAGAAATATTCGAACATATTTTTCGGATGGAACTTTTTCAAGCTGCTGTAAACCATTTTATCAGCTTTACTGCATACATGGTGATGTGAGAAGTGACGAAAACTTTACAAACGTAGTTCCTCTCATATACGTTCTAATGCCTAATAAGCAAGAACGGTCTTATGAGCGACTTTTTATTGCTCTCAAGAAAAATTTGCCATATTGGAACCCGGTGACAATGATTGTCGATTTTGAAATTGCAGTTATCAACGTCATAAAAAAAATGTTTCCACATATTAAACTACAAGGATGTAACTTCCACTTCAAACAAGCATTGGCTAAAAAAGCTCACGCCTTAAATATGAACAGCATCAACGAAAAGAGACACTTGGCTTTGTGTGCTGCATTGGCGCATGTAAAGCTAGAAGACATTGAAGACGGTTGGTTGTGGATTATGGAAGATGCGCCACAGAGTGAAACAGTAACAACATTTAATGATTATTTCGTATCCCAGTGGTTAGAAAATAAAAATATACAATTTATTTGGAATATACATGGTTCTCGTCATAGGACAATAAATCTCGCAGAAGCATGGCATAAGCGTTTGAACAATATGATGCCTCAAAAAAAACCTAGAATGCTTCAGTTTCTGGAAACACTCAAAAAGGAAGCTGATTATGTAGATACTAAAATAAAAAAATTGAATCTAGCCATACCATCAAACTTAAGAACGCGCAGGTCAATTGCATATGACAGGGAGTTAAAAACTCTTTTAGAAAATTATAATAACATGCCCCTGTCTGAATTTATATTGAAAATTTCTTATATGCAGCATTTTAAAGAAATGTAACATGGATGTAGTTAATTCTACATTTAAGATTTAAATTAATAATTTTAATGTATGATTTCAAAGGAAAACTAATGTTATAAACAAAAAGCAATATCTTTACTTTATATAATAAAAGTTCTTTTTACTATTGTTTTATTGTAGGTTGTTCTAATTTGTTACATAGATGTAGTTAATCCTATACTTAAGTTTTAAATTACGACTTTAATCTTTGATTTTAGGGGAAGGCAAGTGATGAATTATGACAAAAAATACTGTGATTTTATCTGTGATTCATTAAGTAGATATATTTTGTTTTTTTTTTATGTTATACACGTAAGGTATATCAATAAGGTAGGTAGGTAGTAGGTAGGTTGTGCATGTTACCTAGGCAAATCAGCCGCTTTCTATTTATAAAGAGAACTGTGATTTTTACAAATTGTTACATAATATTTTAAATAAAACAGCTGTAAATTTTGAGAACCTTCCTAGAAATTAACAGCAAATTTATTTTTGTTTGCTTCTTCTTTGGTTATATTTGTACGTAATATTTAAGTAAATCATTCAGATAGAACTGTGATTTTTGTAATAGATGTAGGTAAGGTTAATATCCCAAAACTGTGATGAAAGAAATAAATGTTGTTATTTAAATTTTTGTTTAATTTTCTTGCTGTCTGTACAAAAATAATCAGTGTGACGAATTTACTATACTAAATATTAGACTGTGACGAATTAACTATAAAAAAATAAAAGTGTGGCAAGTTTACGCATACTTTTTTTCGTGACGAATTAACTTTGTGGCAAGTTTACGATAACCCGTATTAACGTATGATTTGTTTTCATTCGTCTGAACGCACTATGTTAATAAATATTTGTTGTAACAGAAATTAAATTGAATTCCTAGATTGACTCAACTTTTCAACATTATTTGTTAGTTCGCATCGCGGAGCAGTTATAATTTTCAATTTGCTGTTCCGGAAGCTATGATAACAAATTTTGAAACTTTTATATTTTTTAGGCACATCGAAATTCTGAAATGTTTCTGAGCCAATGTAAGAGTTGAATAATATTATAAAATACTGCTATATATACCATAAATATTAAAAAATATAAGCCTGGTGTCGTGATTCTACTATACCTAAATAAGGATTGAATAAAAAATATTAGTTTTATTTAGGTACTTATTGTGAACAGCACAATTTTTGGCTTTAAGATCGTGTATTAGATAGATATTAACATTAATATTTGCAATAACTTGTGTTAGATCTCATTTGTGTTGATTATCTAGTATTCAGACATTTAGAAGAAAACTACCCAGACCAGTCGTTGAGGTGTTTGTCTGACCTAGAAGTTCGGTGAGAGCTTGAAGTCTAATTTGTATTATTTTTTAATTTGGATAGGAATTGCAGACATCTAATGATTTTCTGAACCAACATGTAAAGACATATCGGATCCGTATCGCCATGCAAGCCTTTTAAGAGACTATCTAATACTCGTAGAATCTTTGTAAAGTATTGGGAAAAAAGATTAAAAGATTTAATGACCAGAAATCCAGATAATCCGCTTTTAAAGAAAAAGATGATCCAAATGGATTACAAGAAAATTAATTTATTACCCAAAATATTATCTAACACCGTTGTTAAGGAGATTGCGGTAAATGTTCTCAAGAAATGAACAACAAAGTTATGAGTAACCCTAAATTTTTCGGGCCCTGCTCATCCACAAGAAAACTTCTCAATTAGCAAGTTCAGCGCCCACAAAGAGAGTACGCCATTAAAAGATCCTTAGAACCTTAACGTGCAAGTTTTAATGTCTTTTGAGGATTCTTTGTTGTGACTTGAAGAGGCGGTGGAAAATAACAAGACTAAGAAATGTTGTGAAAAGATATTTAAATGAAACTTGGTAAGGAAGTAATATGCGGGTTGATAGCACTTAAATGTAAAGTGTGTCAAGCTCTGACGATACAATTCTTACATCCATTCCAATGGCAAATAAGGATAGGCATAGCCTATGAGCACCTAAATTCATAGAAAATCACGTGCGCATTATCAAACATAAAGAAGTTTGTTCTGCTCTAAGTAAAGAGAATCTATATTGTAGCTTCTTGGTAAATCCGTGTTAGACCGAGATATCTGATCTTTGATTGTACTTTGTGGTTAGCAAAATTTAATAACTTTCCAGTTACTATATAGAATTTTGGCGAGTTTTACGATGTTGTGGCCTTGCCACTTAATTATATTTGCCCCTCTGTTTCGTTTCTCATTTATACTTTATAAAATGGACTAACATTTTATAAAGTATAAATGAGAAAGATTAGATGGTAGTCGATTAATTACAGCTATAATTAAAGAAGTAAGTTCATCTCGATTAGTACCAGAAGGTCCTATCGCATCTAAGTAAATAGAAGTAAACGCATCTAAGAGAAGAGATTTCAGCTCGATCGCGTTATGTTTTAGCTACTTTATTGAGCTTTGGCTAATTTCTGAGGTATTTTCTTTAGTTGTCCCAATCTTGTTACTAAAAATTAAAATTGCTAGTGAACCAATTAGGCGTCCCGTAGCACCCCACATAAAACGTGGGTTAGGAAGGTAGGTTGACTCTGGTTGATGGTGGATTCAAATCTGAATTTGCCATCGGGATTCTTATATGAAGGATCTTCTCCATGCTGTATAATATGGAGACATATTTGTACTAAAGTCTATAGTATTTCCACAAGTTGCTAATAACACGCTTTTTTTGTTACAGACCATGCAGCTCAGAAAATCTGACCAGTTGTTACGATCGGACATAAGGCACAACGAATGGATGAGGCAACGCTGAGCCATGATGTGGCTGGAGACACAGACCATGTCAGTCAGCTACCGGCTCAAGATTGGGCTCCTGGTCATCGTAGTCATGGTGCTTGGGATCTTCAATGAGAGCCAAGGTTAGTATACTCAATACACTAACAAGGTTAGTATACGATCAAGAGTGTAGCATTAAAATTTTGGTCAAATTGTCTATTAAGATCTCAACATTCTTACATTAAGGTGTGTTGAATCGACTCAATCAAGAACCAATTGACAAAGAATTAATTTAATTACATACTGAAAAGAGTAAAACCGTTGAAAGAGTTAAAAGTAACGCAACAGTAGTCATAAATGTACGGTAAAATGAATCAATACCAGTATCATTTTAATCCGATGAAACGAAACGAAAACGGGTCATTTTTGGCAAGGTGAAAAGTAGGTCGCACTCACACTTACAAAAATAACTGAACAAGATTTACGAATCGAAGCGAAGCTTTATAGAAAAATATTAATTTACACTATCAAAGATCTATAAATTCAATGCACAAGGAACTGAATTATTGTGATGTTTATCTTAGTTATACTAGTAGAGCACTTTCACATCCCACTAAGGTGACTTTTTGATCTATAAAGGCATAATGGTACGTCATTTAAACAGAACGCTGCTTAGGGGATCGTAAGGAACTCGAATAAAATTTACCTCACAAGTAAGTGACATGACGACGTGCACACGATCACGACTACTAATGAAAGCTAGGCTAAAAATAGGTTTTGCAAGACACTCTTACTCCCAGGCATCCCTGAGGCTACTCTATACGTCCGTAATAGGCAAGAGAATTTTTTTAAATCTAGATTTAAGCCAGTTGTATGAATGAATAAACACTTGATTGCACCAATTACATAAAATACATCATTGGACCGGATCAGACTCATTACATTACAGGAACGTAAATAAAATTAGTACAAAGGCGAGCCTTATCGCTAAAGCAATTTCCACCTTAGGGTAGAGAGAAGCGCGAACGATGCAGAAAGTTAATTAATAAATATGCTTAAAAATAGACCTAATAACTACATTTATAGACAGACACATTATACCACTTTAATAAATGTATATAATAAATTCAAATTCAAATTGTTTATTCTCAATATAGGACATTCTTATAACTTATTGACGTCAATCATTACTTAAGTTTACTACCAAAGCGCAAGTGGAGAAGAAGCGGAGCAACAAACTCCACTGTAGCAAAACATTTACATACAGTTGATTTATATGGATACTCATCTATATATATAAAAGAAAGTCGTGTTAGTTACTCCACTTATAACTCAAGAACGGTTGAACCGATTTAGCTGAAAATTGTCAGGGAGGTAGTTTAGAGCCAGGAGAAGGACATAGGATACTTTTTATCCCGGGAAAAAGATCCCGAGGGAAGTTCACGCGGGCGAAGCCGCGGGCAAAAGCTAGTTATACATATAGTTGAAAATGTTTAAGAAATCTAAGTACAAGGGTGTTGTTTAAGTAAGTATATATCTTTATTCACAAAAAAACATGGTATACATTGGTGTTACAATTATTAAATATTGTGTCACATGTTTTGTCATATTAAATGACGTGTGAATGCATAACGTGTCATATTGAATTATAACTTAAAATTTACATTATAAACATATTATCAAAGAAAATTGCATATCATAACAAAAAAAAATAATAATAGGAAATTCACATGCAAATGTCATTGTTTACTCTGAAGGTCAAAAAATTCATTAATGTCATAAAATGGTCTGTCATGTAGCCATATGCTTAGATTCTTTTTAAATGAGTAGTTAGTCAAGTGTTTCATATCATTGGGCAAACAATTATAAATACGAATACACATATTATGTGGACTGTTTAAACATTTTTTTGAGTGTGCTATATCATCTAGTACAAGTCGATGTGGATTTCTTTGAGGTCTATTATTTACATCAATAGCTTTCCTGAACAATTTTATGTTTTTATGTACAAATAAACATATTTCATAAATGTACAGAGATGGTAATGTCAAAATACCCATTTTTTATATAGTGGCTTACATGTGGTGCGTGGAGGGACTCCACATATTGCCCTCACGCATTTTTTCTGGGCTATGAATGTCTTTTGCCATTCTGTACTATTACCCCACATCATTATACCGTAGCGCAGTACCGATCCCACATAAGCATGATATGATGTGGTGGCCGTTCTCATATCAGTTGCTTTTTTTACCTGTCTCAGAGCATACACAAATTGATTAGTTCGCTTACCTATGACATCAATTTGTTTTTTCCAATTCAAATCTTGATCAATAATTACCCCTAAGAATTTAGCACTTGTGACTCTATTTATGTTTTTTATATTTAATGTAAAATTGCAGTGAGGATGTTTAGAATTATTAAATTGAATGTAATTTGATTTATTCAGATTAATATTTAAATTATTATATTGTAGCCATTGAATAACTTTGTCAATTGTATTATTAATGTCATTTTCATGCTCATTTATTCCCTTATTGTCACGTTTTTTTGCTTTTGTTGTTATAATTATAGAAATGTCGTCAGCATATAAGATGCACTTATGGTTTGTTATATTGAAAATGTCATTTATATATAGCATTTATATTTTTAAATAATTCTTTACACAGTCCCTCGATCTAATTTTTTTTAAAAAAATAAGAGAAAGAACTGTTTTTCGTCTGACGGACAATAGTTTGCCTTTTGAAGTACGGAACTCTAAGAACAGGTTTGTTGTGTACATAAGGCGTAATATTTGTATTCAACTAGCTATGATCCTGTCTATTCGCCCAAAATTAAAAAAAAAAGTAGATTAAAAACTCTGACAACAAATACAAAATTAATTAAAACACATTCTCTATCCAGTTCAAACACAACAGCGCCATTAATTTAAACATTGTTTTAATTTGTTCAGTTAAATTGTCGGCTTAACTTGTTTAGCGTTAAATCTAACTGTTTTGACGTGCTAGTTAGTGCTTCAACATTAGCTAACTAGTTGAAGATAGAGGTTTTCAGATATGCAATGAGATTTTATAAACGTATTTTTTTATGGAATTTTGTAGTTACCTTACTGACCGCCGCCAGGGGCGCTTTACGGATCAGGGGGCCTAGGCAACATCACAACTTCAAAACGTTAACGAATGTCGACAAGAACAAAATGTATGGAATTTTCATAAGATAGTCCACGTGATTTAGCTCTGCGCTTGTCAATCCCATACATATTTACTTGTTAACTTTCATTAACGTTTTGAAGTTTATAACGCTTACAAATGTTGACGATTTTATGTCAATCTATAACATTTTGTTCTTTCGAACTTTGTTAATGTTTTGAAATTGTGACTCTGTCAAAGCCGCTGGCATACAGAATGGCTAAGGTCACTAACGTCTGCCTTTGACATCTTATGAATGGAGGCAAGTGGTGTGATGGTTTGCTTTCTAAAAATAAAAAAATATAAAATTACCGTCTTAAATTTATCAAGGTAATTATCGAAAACGGATGAGAAAATGACAACAAAATAAGGACACAACATAACTTTACCATCTACTAAAATTTTATTGTTTAGGTAACTTTTTGTTTAGCATTCTGTCTGTTATTTTCACGTCCTAAAAACTATATAATAATATGTTTGTGTTTCATATTTTATTTTACCAGATTTGATTCAAATATGGATTGATGCTATGCTAGCGATGTAATAAAACCTCAAATTTGTAAAAAACATGGGCGTCAACATCACACATAACATTAAGGCAATCACTGGGAACAATTATTGAAATTTCTTTAAATATTACAAAGGCATTAAATAAATTACGTGTAATAATTTACTTTGTGCATTCATGTTTTTTATAAATCGCCCATCAGGAAATTGTTTGATTGAACCTTTGTATGTAAACATCTTTTAATACAAAGGTCGGTTGACTGGTGAATAAGCCTGCGGCTTTAAGCTCGCCATTTACATTTATTTAAGTATAATAGTTAAGTTAATTTATAAGTATTTCACAGAAATTTCATTATTGGGCACAAGTTTCTTTTATCGACAGGGATATATTGATAAAAAAATGCGTAACAAAAATTAAATTTCCATGCTATTAACCAGTTAAGGAGTTCCCAGTTTAGAAGTCTATCCTGGATGCATCATACGGTTTTTAATAACAATACATTAGAATGTTAAGAAATGCTAAGTAAAAAAATCCAAATTGTTGATGTAAGCCGCTGAAGAGTTCTCTTATTGAGAGCCGATTTTGTGCACCATCAGATCTTCCTAATCATAAATGCTAAACATTGTCATCGCAACTAAAGTCATGTGTAAAATTTCAACTCTGTTGGATAAACTGAAGGTTCAATTTGCAAGATTTGACCTTAACATTGTATACATTGCAAGTTAACTAAAAACTTGTAAAGGATTCAGATGACGTTGTCGGTCTTTATTGCCAAGGCATGCAAATAGATGTTTCAGATCAAAAAATGAAATTGAAAAAGTTTAGACATACATAACTAATTGACATAGCTTCAAAAATCTCACACCAGTGGGCTTAGCTAGTCACAATCGCAAAACGTAAACGAGGTACGTCAAAAACAAAATGTATGGTATTGACATAAGATTGACCACGTGATTTACCGCAGCTTATCGTAAATCCCATACATTTTGTTCTTGTCAACATTCGTTAGCGTTTTAAAATTGTCACTTTGCTACGGGTTCAGTAGTATCGGCTGGAAAGAAGAATACAAAAAAACACATTTTTTAAATGAAAGTATCACTTATTTATTCCACCACAACAAAAAGTGAAAATCTTTAATCACAACAAATAATTATCGCTAAAGCAATCTCTTCCAGTCAACCATAGGGTGGACGGAAAAACATCAGAACATCGCGTTGACGTATTTTTGATTATTACTGATAAATTTGACCATCCATTAATAGTACACAATTTGTATTAAATATGACATGCAATACAGAGCACGTAAGCTATTAAATACAAACCCAAGATAGCCGGAGTCACGTAACAGACCACTAACTCGGTGCTAAGGTTTAATTGCGAGTACTGTATAACTTTGTCAGTAACCGCCAGACCGTAATCCTAGTTAGGCCAACCAGGATTGCTAATCTATCGCAGATTGATTAGTTTAAACCCTTTGTAGAGTATAGTATGATATATTTGTCATTTAGGTTACTTACCTGGCTTAGCGGCTCGAAGTGTATATGAAGTGCCGAATAGCAAAACTGTGATTTGTTCTAGAAATTGTGTTTCTATGAGTACCTATACAAAATATTTAATTGTCTACCTGAATCGTATAAATGTGTACCGATTTATCTATTAAAAAAAACTGTGCGACTGGCTTATTGAAAAAGCTTTTTATGATATTAAACTTGTTCCAATTTTGATCTGATTAAATTCTGACCTTTAATTTCTAACAAAATTTTAAATTTATATATTAATTGATCTAAATAATTTTTAAATTTTGCATTCTAGAAAACAGTTAAGTGTATTGCACTTATGCGAAATAAATGTTGATATGGATGTTAGCGTCCTTAACAAAAGAGCGCCACAGTTTGCGTTAGCGTTGGTTCGCCAGTGTACAGCAGCGCCCTCACAGCATCGCCATTGATGCAGACATTACCAGTTCCAAGTACCTTCAAAAACAAAGAGAAACTAATGAAAACAGGTCTCAAAGTAGCGGCGACCAATCCAAGTCCAAACCACGCTCTGAGTTGCTTAGCTTGCATTTATGTTACAAAGAGAATTTTAGCTTAAGCTTTGGTGTTGTTCTGGTTTGAAGGGTTCTTCAAACCTTTCAAGAGGTGCGGAAATTACTGGAAACTGTGGCAATTTATGTGTTAATATGTAAGGACCTTTCGAAATAATACTTTTAATGTAACCTTAGTGTCAAATTAATTCTGAAATAGTCCCCTTGGGAGCTTTATTACAGAGTCGCAGCGTTATAAGTACCCACTTTTTCGTCAGGGGCTACGAGTTAAATTAAATCTTAATTTTAAGGTCAGCCAGTGAGCCAAGTTAATTAACACATTTGGCTCCCAAAACGTAAAGATCCGTAAAGTTCTGTAATAAGTATGTTTATCGTCACCTTGGGATGATGATTTTCCTAAGAAATATACAAAAAATATATGTCTATACTTTTATATTTGAATCGTGGAACGGCTCCTCGGTCACTGGTGACCGACAAACAATTGATAAGTCATTCTGTCTGCGCCTCAAAATCTCCAAGATAGCAGATGAAACAATTTTTGTAAAATGTTAAATAAATAAATATAATATCTAATTTTACTTAGACTTACAGGAGCCTATAGAGTTTGCTATAAAACACTCTATTTCCGAGAAAAAAACAGTAAGATTGTCTAACATCTGTAGAAAATCTCACTGATATGAAATAAACTAATTCAGTACAATAATGTACAGCGGCTGACAAGGAAAAATATACTATCTCAGACGTAAGATATGGGTAAAATAGTATTCTTCACTATGTGGCCGACTGTACTAACAACGCTCTTCATAATCTCAGCGCCAGAACAAAGCGTCTAATTCAGACAGTTTTTAATTTCAGTTGCAGCAAGCTGTGTTGCTCAATAACCCTTACATCTGTGGCACTTCCATCCAGTCCTATCCGTGTCGCAAGATTTTAATGAAACGCATTAATAACATCTGTGCACACTAAAATGTCTTTTGTTTCTTGTACGATTTCGATGTAAAATATATAGAGTACAGAATGGCAAAAGCATTTCATTCAGACCGAAGCTTGGAAGTGATGACGTTACAGTGAGAGAGTACTTCATTACTTTTACACCTTGTTTGGTATACTTTTCTAGGTCACTCTATGAGTGAAAAATGTCTATATAATGGTCTACAACAAGTAAATTTACTTACTTCTAAAGACGTGCACGGGAAGTTCTTTCCAAAATCAGACGAGAAGTATTGCCTTCCTGCCTATAAGAGAATAACAGTTGTTTCAATTCATTTGTTGTTGTAACTTATGGATAATACGGATATTGTAGTAAATACAAATCATAACATCGGGCTTCTTACAGCTCAGGATATAACGGGAATAAGCTAAGATTATAAAGAGAAAGTGAACACCGTTTCAAAATGTATCATTTTATTTTGTAATAAATACATGTAAAGCATTCCTACACGTATACATTTAGAAGACAGTGAAGCTCAGTGTATATGTCTCTCTCACTCGTTAGTTGACTGCAAGAGATCCCTTTCTGGGATAAGCCCGCTATTGTACTTCTCTTCTAATACTATGCTTTTGTATTTACTTATTTTTAGTACAATAGTTATTACAAACAAACAACTAAATTAAATTCTCCGCGTATGTCCTTTTGCGCCTAACGTTCCAATTATGGTTTGCGAAAATCAAACTGTTCTCACTTCTGACCGTGTCACAGTCACTGACGTTATTCTTCTATATCCTATATATTTTGTATTTTTCGGGGCGCCCTTTTTGTTAGCATATTCGGTTAATATTAATTTGTGAGAAACTAAATGCGACGGAATTGTAAAAGTAGAGAGCAAATATATATTTGGAATGGAAATGCTTTCTGTTGGTATTTTCAATACATTTGTGACCAGTAAGCGCACTCCAACTTTTGCTTGCTATTTTTTATTAATATCTAGTGTATTAAAGTACACTGAGATAAAAAATGAGTACTATCTTGTTTAATTTTTTATTTCATTATTTGTCGTTAAATGAGTTTATGAAAAAGTTGACGTTAAGATCGGTCACATAAACATTTCGTTTACGCAGATTAAAAAAAAACCTTTTATATCCATATTTTCAAGAAAAGTTATAAATTTATAGGTAAAACCGTATAATACTCACTATAAAATATGTATGAAAAAATAATATTTTTAATTATAATTCAATACCCAAGAGCCACGACGATTCAAAAATAAAAATGTTCCAGATAGCCGTGACTCGGGATCGAACCAAGACCTTCTTGATTTGCGGACTAACGTTATTTTATTACGCCACGAAGTTCCTCGAGAGAAATCATCCTCATTATTTCAGGCGCAAGCAGTCCACTGCTGAACAAAGACCCCATCCAAGGATTTCCAGAATGACCGGTTGTAAGCGGCCTGCATCTAGCTTATTCCTGCGACCTTCTTTATCCGAAAGAAAACACAGACAATATATCTAAGTTTCAAGTTTCAAGTTTCTTTATTTTCATAAATGTAGGTACAATTAGGTAACAATAAATGACAGTTAAAAGAGCCAGTACATTTTAACTTATCAAGGTGTGCAAATATAATATGATGTCTCTAATCTCTAATATAAAATAAATCCAATAATTAATGAGAGCGGTTGCGGTAATTGAGACCACAACCCCCATCTTTGTTCCGTTCAATTTATTTAATCGTTTGTAATTGATACTTGGCTGATTGTAAACGTAATTAACGTGTAACGAAACGAAACTGAGCTAGGTGGTGTCGATATTAAGACGAGACCTTAGTGAACACTAGCGCCACTATAAACTAAAAATCATTATTCACTGAAAACACATAGTTGATAGAGAATGTAGTATAGATTGGCTCCGTAAAAAAGCATTTTTATTAGCAATCAAATTTCCTTTTTTCTCTTCTTTGTTTTGATCATCTATACAATTTTCATCAAATAAATTTGTACCAAATTGGCTAGGCTAATTGCTTTTAAGATGATCCTTAGTGAACACTAGCGCCACTATCAATTAAAATCAATATTCGCTGAAAACACAAGTTATCAAAAATCCGTGTTATGTAATCAAGGTTCTGAATCTGAAGTTAATTTTAAACATATTCAATTACTAAATTATAGTTCCATATTGTTACAAATTGAAATATTGCTTAAAACGGCCACTTTTAGTAGTTTTGCAATTTGTAACTTTAATTTAATATGATTAAAAATAACTTCAGACCCAGACCCTTAATTGCATAACACGGATTTTAAATAACTTTTGTTTTTAATGAATAATAATTTTTAATTGATGGTAGCTCTAGTTTTCACAAAAGTCTCGTTTTAATGATAAGAACTATATAGGGTGATGTTAAAATCCATTATAATTTTATTTTGATACCACATTGGTCCACAGTGGGAAGTAAATCTTAGTATTTAACTAATTTTGTATATCATAGGGACTCCTTTTATGGTCACTGTGGAAAGTGCAAAACAATAAATAAAAAAATAATAAACCCTCTAGCTGCTCCGAGCACGACTTTAGTTGTAATTATCTAAGGGTAGAGGTACAGAAGGGTTAAACAGATTGAAAAAAAAAGCTACGAAATAATTATGAGGTTAGCAAAACACAAGTTTAAATATAAATTGATATTTTACAAAAAAATATATCATACGTCTATGTACAATTTTTATTGACATGAAAACAGGTCATTCAAGCCTGCAATATCTTACCTAACCGACAACAATTTTAATAAGATCAGAAAATCGACCCGGTCTTCAGGCAAACATTTTACCACAAGATCACAAAGGCAGTGGCAATTGATCGAAGAAGCTTAATTTAAATGTACTAAGTCAATATCGTAACGCATCACAATTATTAAAGGAATTGAATTAAAATCCCTCTCACGGTACTCCGAGGTACTTAAAAAGATTAATTATTCGGTAACAGGATCCGAGGCAAGAAGTTTTCTTAATAAGGCAGGATATTTCATGGTAAGACACGCTCCTAATATAATTTAGGATGTGGCTGCACTGTGTTATTGTTATTTGTTTAAAAAAGTATGTATAACATTTTTAAAAACCCACCTTAGAAATCTACACCTTACCGTAACTTGTCATATTTTAAAAACAATTCATTCGAGTTATTTTAAGATCTTTTTAAGAAACAAAAACACTTAATCGGAGAACTCTCTTTATGGAAGTCAGTATAAAATAATATGCCACGTGAATTAAGTGGTGGAACAGATTAATATTAGGTCACGAAGCTTGTGATTAAATTTTATGAGAATTAATTTTCCTACTTGATATCCGCTTTCGCGGAATAATAATGAAGTGTTAATGTATTTGGCATCATATGAGTTTATTATTACAAAATTTACATACTGTCGAACTAGGTACTTCGAAAATCGGGGTATAATTAATTATATTGTCTGATAATATTTTTATGCGCCTAGTTATGTATTAAGTTATTTTTAGAATAATTCTTTAAAATTAAAAAATAAATGACGATCGTGGCCAACTGGTATGATTTCTTAAGTTTTGACAGTATTTCCTTTAGTGACCACTGGTAGACAGCGAAACTAAAATAATAAACAAAGCCATAAACTTTTTAACAATCTACCAACTTTGTTTTTAGAGTCATAATGGCTATATAAACTCTATATTGACTTTGCCCAGTACTTGGCCACCTCCACCGCGCGGTCGTTTGCCTCGTTCAAGCCCATTGTGCAGGAGTCAGGGCAGCTAGAGCACGACAGAAGGTGAGCTATCGACTGCACTGCGCCGCAGTCACTCAGGCTGCTGCCAGAGAAACCCCACCTAACATGGCTCTCCCGGCATTTTCCAACACCAGGCAATTAACTGATGCTGCAAATAAATATATAAATTATAATAGTAAGCATCATAGAAAGACGATATTGAACTTAGTTTCTTAAGCAATCACTATCACTACCTTTGTATGCTTAAATCTTTAAAACTACGCAACGGATTTTGACGCGGTTTTTTTAATAGATAGAGTGATTCAAGAGGAAGATTTTTATGCTCATGCGAAGCCGGGGCGGGTCGCTAGTGAAATATATTTTTAAATTATTTTCCATGGATCCATAAGCAAATTCGTTTAATGTTTTTTTTTTCTATCGTCCATAATGGAACAATCCAACGAAACAAGGGCCTTTTTTTTTAAATTCCTACAGGAGTAATGCCTCGCACAAGCTAAGCTAGCTAAGCTATCTTTATTATTTGAGGTTCGAAATACAACCCTACAGTCATTCAAGTCATAAAGGGATAAAATGTTCCTGTATTTCGAGAATTACCCACTACCAGGTGGCTATCACAAGCGTGATAAGAAAAATAAGCTCATTCAATAAAGCGAAAATTACGGGATCCAACGATATTCGGGCCTTTATGAGGAAAATAAGGATAACTGTACATTCAAGACATAAAATAAGCATGTTGAATGTGCCTTTTTACCCGACTATACGGTGAAGGGTTATGTTTTTCTCAAATTTTATAATAAGCATTAATTTTAGCATTGAGTTCGCCTATTGTGTTATACAACTGTATTTTGTACAATAAAGTTTAAATAAATAAATAAGTAAAACGTGATTGTCATTAACATAAATACATAATCAATATTCTGTAATAAATCACTTTTGCAGACAGTAAACCAGAAAACAATATAAGTTAATTGTTATCTACGTCGAGAGGCGTTACTGTCAGCGAAAGTTTTTACTATAGGTAGGTGACTGTTTATGACCTGTTTATATACACTGCACCTAGACGGCGAGTTGGCAGTAGTCTTCCTGTTCATATTATATATTACACTTTTTGTGTATACATGAAAACTAAATAAATACATGGCACCTTATGAGCACGGGGTACACAAATTATTTACGAAATGACATCAATTGAAATATGATGTTTTTTCAACAAACATCAATATGATGAATCCATCAGTTTTGCTGAAAGTATAATGATATTTTCATTGCAAAAATGTAAATTTATTTTAAGACTTTAAACATTTATTCCCAAATGCGGCACCTCTATCGCTGCAGCAGACCATTCATTGAGTATTCTTCCGTAACATCGCTCTTCAAAGTTTAAGACGACGACAGAAACGATTCGTATTCAAACCACGTTCTGATACGACGAGTATTTCACTCGACTAAAATCATTACCGTAAGGTGTAAAAGTTAGGCTGCGGTCGCCCTTATAACGTGAGTTGGGTAAGACATTTGCTAATATATTCAGTGGTTATATTGCATTGAAACTATATTTTTGGGAAGAAATTTCGTGGGTTCTGAAGTGTTATTACTTTTTAACCGACTTTGGAAGGAGTTGTATCTTTATTTTTTTAATATTTATAAATATTGTTATACTGTGTAGACAAATGAACATATTTTTATTTATTTAACTTAATTACTTACAAATGTAATGGCGGACTTAAAGCCATAGGCTTTTTCTACCAGTCAACCAACCAGTGGTGCAGAGAAGAACATATTTTTGGGGTAAGTCAGATAAAAGAAGCAAAAAAAAAAAGATTATAAATATAAATCTAAAAATAAATAACTACATAAATATAATACCACATATAATACATACAAATATACAAAATACCTAATATATGCTAAAAACCAATACATATAATAACATATGATATACAGCATGTATGAAAGTGCATGTAGTAAAACTTGCAGCCTTGCTTTAGCTTAACACGTCAACGGACACACGCCGACTGCCAACAGTAGTTATGATTATAACCATAGAGAAATTACATATATTACATTTTTTTTTTTTTTATTGTGTTTTTATCAGTGTCCACCAACTTTATAAAAAGAAATGCAACTAGGAAACACGCTCGGATGAAGATGTACTTTCCATGTACATTAATTCAAGTAAGTTTCGAATAAATAAATAATTAAATATATAATTTATATATACATTTATTAAAAACTTTATTGTACAAATTAAAAATAAAGTGTACAAATGGTGGACTTAATGCAATATGGCATTCTCTACCAGTCAACCATTGGATCAAGCAAATCAAAAAATGTGATTGTCGGCGATTAATGAATTACATACATATTTTATGATACCGTACATATACCTAGAAAAAAGAAACTAAAATATGTCTACCGATTCACGACTATAAACATAGAGAATTGTGATTTAAGAGAGTACTTGTACGAATATGTCAAAAACACGATCATAAGTGAAACAAAATGGAAAATTCAAATTTGTTCTCGTTTCAGGTCACGAGCGACTATCTCGAATATCCCAAAACTATATTACTTTAATTAAATAGCCCAGGAAACCGCTTATTGTCAACCTGTCTACTAATATTAAATACAAAAGTAAACTATAATGCTTCGAAATAGGATACATAATTGAATGGTGTAAGCGAGTGTTTTTAAAACAAACATTATCATAAAAAGCGGGTAAATGAGATGTGAACCGAGCGATTTAAAGCCGGCAATTCGGTAAATGAAGGTGGTTTTCCTGTAAAAGGGTAAAGCTAGCATAGAGTGGTGTTTATGGCTGGATTTGGTCATCAAAATTAGTCTTTATTTCGTTAATGTTAGGTTTTGTTTTAGGTATTATTTATTAGACAGGCTACTATCCTATCGAGATTAACATTTCGAAGCAGAAATTAAGAAAAAATTAAGCCCACCAAGGAGCCAGCTGACAAGATGTGACGCGGTATAGGAACTAGTAGGGAGAAAACCCTTAGATACGCTAAGAAAAAAGTCTTAAAAAATATGTAACGTACAAATTCGACCCGGCTAGTTTTATTCGCGGTTTTTTTTATGTATATAGACGATAATGACACCATGGATATATTTAAAGCGAGACTTATATTCTAGAATATAAAATCAAATATCATTTATTTACATCCTCAGGTTAAGAATATCCTCAAATACCACATCCATTCTAAAAGACTACCAGCGACGTAAAAGGGTTGGCCGATATAGCTGGCCCGAAGTACAGTAACTTACAAAAGTCTAGTTTTGAGACTCGAAACCATATACACTGAAATAAGATATTAGATATCGAAACAACGAGACATCTGTATTATAAAATATAAAATTCTTGCTAATGCAACTCAGTAATCTGCGTAACTGACAGACAAAGCACAGCCAACAAATATTAGGCCCAGAAACACGAAATTTTGCATAAAGGTCCGTCTTATGACGTAGGTGAGCTCTAAGAAATGACTTTTGGAAATTCGACCCCTAAGGGGATAAAAAAGAAGGTTGCTAGTTTGTATGAAACATGCGCGGGCCAAACTGCGGGTAAAAGCAAGTCTTAAATAAAAATAAAACAATTTAGTCATTTTAAAGCTTTTACGTTTTTTCACTAATCCAAAAGACAAAATAAGTATCCGGGCAAAGTTGCTATCTACTAAAATTGCGTCGTGAGCTGCTAAGATCTCATGAATGAATAAATGAATGACTAAACAGTTGTTTGCACCAATTACAAAATCATTAGAATGTACAGAAACGAAAATAAAAATTAGTACAAAGGCGGACTTATTGCTAATTCAATTTTAGCCAACCATAGACATTTTCTACCTTAGTTACTTACTTCGCTGGCTCAGCAACCCGAAGTGATTCTTGGCCTTCGAAACGAGAGAGCGCCACAGTTTTCTATTCTGCGGCATGATTCGCCAGTTTACAGCGCACATCTCACGCTGGTCAGTCTGCACAACATCGCTCCAGCGATACCTAATGGTATATACTTATGGTATTATACCTTATGGTAGAATAAACAAAAAAGCTACACTCATCATCACCATCATTTCGAGTAGGCATGACGGTCAATCGACCATGTACACCCTGGTGTCAGAGTTCTTCGGAACCGCCTCTCGGCCTTTGACGTGGTTCCTTTAACGACTACCAGATGGCAGCTGGGACCAACGGCTTAACGTGCCTTCTGAAGCACGGAATCGTCTTTATTATCAGACAATCAGGTGATTCAAGCCTGCAATGTCCTAACCAAATTGGAAACAACTAAAAAATATGATTCCCGTGGGAATCGAACCCACGACCCTCGGGTCTATTCAAACGCCTTAACCACTGGACCACGGAGGTAGTAATGCTACACTAACAGTTTATCTATGAAGCTGTTTGAATGCAACGTCTGCACTGGATGCGATACTTTTCAGAGTTCCGTAGTTATTCTTTCAATATGGACTTTTGCAAGTGACTGTACATTAGCGAAGCTCAGATGTTTCCCCGCGGATAATTTCTTAATCAACACACCTTTTGTCGACGTTAATTGTGCCATTTGAAATTCACTTTGGTCTCAAATAGAATTTTGTAAAAGCCTTTAAAACTAGTTCAGTTTGATATTCCGCAGTAACTGGACCGGCTGTGAAAATAAACACAATATTATTTAGTAGAAATTCAATGTTCAATCCAATTTTGAGAATTTCTAGAAATTAATAAATAAATCATTATTTGGTTGATTGCTGTTTTTGATTATTATACAATAAATACAATAACTTAATGAAGAACTCATACAATATCAATAAAACAATTATTATTTTTTAATTGAGGCGGCTAATTGAATAATTATAATTTACTTATGGTACAATAACATTTTCGTATATAAAATATAAATAGGTATACTATTCTGTAAATAATATTGTATCGTTACTTGTGAAATTGATTTCACAAGGTTTTATTCGATATTTCTACATGTAAGTATCATCTTGTAACTCCTTTATCCAACTTCCATCCATCTATCCATCCAACCAATGTTATAAATGCGAAAGTTAGTTGTTACATTTTTACGCCTTATCTACTGCACGAAAATTCCTGAAATTTCGCATGCACATAGATAGAAATATTGAAAAGGAAATAGGATACCTTTCATCCCGGGAAAAAGCACTGTTCTCGTGGAAAAATCATGCGGGCGAAGCTGCAGGTGAAAGCTAGTATTGTTTATAGATCTCATATACCTATGTTCGATAAAACTTTTAATTTAATGTAATAAAACATACCACTTTACCCCAAAAGAAACAACCAATAGACCTTCCACTGACCGACTTTCCTATTCATCTAACGAGAACTGAAACATTGTTAGCAAACATTTATTTAGCATGTTAGAAGGTTGCATTTAACCCTTCCTCCACACGTAGCCATTAGCTAGGATTGCTCCTTTTAAAACTCTAAGAGGCTTTAGCTAGCTATTAGGTCAAGTGGGTTGTACAGGCTTCTTGGTAAGCCGGTTATGTTAATGCCTCTAGCAATTTCTTAAGTTTGTGTACTTGGTTCATGTTTTTACATATGAAAATCGGTGATATTTTGTTATCATGGCTTCGTTTTTTTGTGAGTTCCAAACAATGGTTTGAATTTTAAATTTAGTTAAATAAATTTTAGATAAATTAAAAATTACGATTTTTAATTTGTAACATGATTTAAATTTAAAATTATAATTAATACTACACATACAGTTCCATAAAAGTACCTACCCGCGTTTATCTATACTAATATAGTAAAGCTGAAGAGTTTGTTTGTTTGTTTAAACGCTTATAACTTTATAAAAAACTACTGGTCTGATTTGAAAAAAATATTTTTGTATATGAAAGCCTGATTCTTGGGGAAGGTTACATATATATATATATATATATATATATATATATATATATATATATATATATATATATATATATATATATATATAATACATACATATTACTCACCAATAGTGAGTGAAACCGCAGTGAACAGCTAGTTTTGCAATAAAAACATAGCATTCGATTTACTTAGCCTTAAGATGTCCTAGAAAAGCTGATGTATTTAAAATATCTAAAGGTTGCCTGGAAGACATTTTTAGCGATAAGTCTGCCTGTTGCACATTTATTTTTAGATCAAATGTAATCCTTATTTTAATATTTATAAACAAGAAAATGTTTTTGTATTGTTTTGTATCCCCGAATTTAAGGCCTTTCTTTGTCTTTCTTAACACGTTAGCGGACACACGACATCTGATTAGATGTTATAACAATTAAAATTATTTAGTGTTTTCAAAACCGTCCGCCAACGTGTTAAAAATACAATTTACATCCAGACAGATTTGACTTTAATAAATGCATTAAGTTTCAAAATTTAAAATAATAAGTTATTACAAAATTCCAATTGCATTTTGTTCAAGTGATATGACCAATTAAAAACATTAAATAATACTTCTGAAAAATAAATCTTAAATCTGATAATAATTTCGAATTAAATTTCTACCTCAATTTTCCTATACCTATTTAAATGCTGCCTCTATTCACAGGAACGGCTCATTATGGAGAAGACAGCGTGGGGTCGTTTCCTTACTTCGAGTACAACGTGCCACGGAACGTGACCACGGTGGTCGGACAGACCGCCTTCTTGCACTGTAGGGTTGAACAACTTGGAGATAAAGCGGTAAGAATTTTTCTGTTCATTTTTTAAGTAAAAAAGTAAATTATTGAAACGCCTTTTTGAAATACAGTGGACGGAATGTCCTTTTTTTATTCTAGGGTTGACAATTGGGAGTAGCGGAGATATTTATTTAATTCAATGTAGAAATAATACTAAGTTTGGGCCTTTAAATTTTTCTTATAAAAACTTATTATTAAATGCGTGCAAGCGTATAATTAAGTTATTACTTAAATGTTAATTTAATTTTTGTAGCAGTTTTATGAACCCATAGACTTTCTGCATTGTAGTGTGAAATATACTAAATTCTTTTTAAAAGTTAAAATTATCACGAAATGTCAGTATAGCTCTATTATGGTTGTCCAAAATAGTATTATATTTTATCGTTGTCAAGTCTAATAATTTAATTTCATAACAATATAGATATCACAGAAGTGCCAAAATTGAATTAATTATATGAACGTTTCAACGATTTGTATTCGTAATCCAACGTCAGATGTGTCTCGATAGTAACCAGAATTGGATCGAAGACCTACATCTCTATTTAAATGGGCGACAAAGAATTAATTTTTCATGAAGTGACAAGGAAATGACTTAATTTAACGAAAAGAGTCGAATAATAGCGGTAGATTAACTAAAACAAGATCAATTATACTACTTATTTATTTATTTACTTTGTCTTATTATCAAAAATCTAACAGTGTTGGCTACTTATCCGGATCATGTTCCAATTGGTCTGGTTTCTCTGTTAAAAAGGATAACAGAGGTCTATCAGCAGTCAGTACATAGTTATATAGTATAAGTAACCAATGCCGCCATATCTAAGCTAAGAACATGGTCGAAGCTACCCTGATCTCTGAATCGTAGGCTATGGATGTTATAGAAAAAAATGCAATCATGAGATTTAGAGTTTAGTCCTTGAATATCTAAAGATGAAACCGGTAAACGTGACTATAAGACAAAACTGTCGAGACTATTAGTAATACTACTGGCGGATAACTAATAAAAAAACAAGTCTCACAAGTCAGCTTCTTTTACGGTAAATAAGTCGAGAGATTTATGTAAACGCAGTTTATTTATTCAGTTCCTACTCATCATTTTGTGTAGGTAACACGGTCAATTAACCATAGACATCCTGATGTCAGAGTTTTTCGGAACCGCCTCTCGGCCTTTTACGTATTCTTAAACGACAGATAGTTGGCATGGATGTATTAATTACCTTCCGAAGTACGGAATCATCTTTATTATCAGACAATCAGGTGATAGCCCTCAATGTCCTAACCAAACTGGCAACAACTAAACAAAGTATGCTTTCTGTTGGAATCGAACCGACGACCCCGGGTCTACAGGCAAACGCTATAACCACTGGACCACGCAGGCAGTTAGTCCCTACTTAAGGGACCTTCCGCATAAAGTTAAACGTAATTAGCTTTACCGACATCTTATAGATCATTATCAATATTAAAAATCTTTTATGTTTTAAATAAACAGATTGACTTTGCTCTTTAAACAGATAACCTAAATATAGCCTAGCCATTTCAACTCAAAATAGTTGAGTATGCGACATCTATTCAACAGATGCCCTCGACAGTATTGATTATTCTATTTGAGAACAATTCGCTGGGTGGAAATAGATCAGACGTCCCCTTATATCACTAGTCGGCATCAGTTTTATAAGCGATAGATGTACTATAATTCAATTTCATTTAGTTTAATTGATTTGAACATGAATTAATTTCATATTTAGGTGTGTGTAGTCAAAAAGTAATAAAGGGAATAAATCTCTCAATTGACATTCGGTCATAGAAATAGTTAATGAGAAATCTTGTTTTATAGTATCAGCAGTTTGATCCTGGATAAAATTATCTAAATACTGACACTAGAAGAAAATATCCTTCATAATATTCATATTCAAGGAAAATAAAAATTTTAATATCGGAATCCTGAAGCAAATTTTTATGCCAAATTTTATCAAATTCGGTCTAGTTGTTTAGCAGTTAAAGCATCAGACAGGCAAACATACAGACGTACAGACAGACAAACTGATAGACAGACGGACAGACAGATTTTCGTATTTTTAATATTTGTATGGATTGTGATATTTTAATTAATTTTCTTACATATTATTGAAATATAATTAGAACCTAAATTAAACCCTTACAATTTATTAAGCTTATATAAGCTCATTCACCCAGATTAAATCATGAGATATGGGGACATAACCGGGAAAACTTACAGAACTTTCCAAAGTTCTTGCTCAGTTCTAAAACAACATTGAATAATGGTTTAGGCAAAATCGGTGAGTAAATCGATTAAGCCTAACTCAGCTAACTGACTAACTGGGATAGCCATCCTGTATATTTAATTTGACTTACAACATTGAAATTAGTATAATAGTTGAACTAATGTTATCTGTGGGAGATAACTTGTATATGTTTTTCTGTCTTCATGAATAACTGAATGAAAAAATAAATATAGGCAATATTCATCCATATTAATAAAATACTGGTGGTATACTTATTTTATTACGGCAACATATTTAAATAGATAATTAAAAATATATAGAGGACAATTCACACAAATTCAGTTAACCCTAAAGAAAAAATAGGTCCAGACTAACGAACAACAATTGATTTTTATATCACAACTAATATAATAAATGCGAAAGTGAGTTTGTATATTGTGTGGTTGTTTGTTTATTTGTTACCTCTTTACGTTTTATCTACTGAACCAATCTGCTTGAAACTTCGCATACACATAGTTAGGAGTACATCTTACATCCCGGGAAAAAGCACTGTTTTCGAAATTCACGTGAGTGAAGCCGCGGCCGAAAGCTAGTCCATACTAATATTATAAATGCGAAAGTCTGTCTGTCTGTCACCTCTTCACGGCTAAACTGCTGGACCGATTGTGATGAAATTTGGTAGGGATGTAGTTAACGACCTGAGGTCAAACATAGGCTACTTTTGGGCGCGATATAACCGAGTTCCACGCGGGGCGAAGCCGCGGGGAACAGCTAGTAATTATATAAGAAGAAAAAAAGGGAGACTTTTTAGACAACATCTATCCATCTATTTTATGCAATATTTTTTAAATTGTACTTAATTCTTTTGATGCAGGTATCATGGATAAGAAAAAGGGATTTACACATATTAACAGCAGGGATTTTAACTTACACATCAGACCAACGATTTCAGGTAATAAAATAAAAAATAAATATAAGTGAGACAGGAAGAGCCAACACGCACTGTAGCCGGATCGGTATTTTGCCGGATAGATTTTTGACGTAACGAAACCGTTAGCCATTAACTTTTATTTTAACGTTAATTTAGGTGAAAAAACCTCACCCGAATTCACGAAACCTAGAACGTAACGTTATCTATGAACTTATATAACGAAACGTTAAAACAAGTCCTGATGGCTTATCCAAAGTCACAGTCGCAAAACGTTAACGAGGTACGACAAGAACAAAATGTATGGGATTGACATAAGATTGACCACGTCATTTATCCCATACATTTTATTCTTGTCGACATTCCTTAGCGTTTTGAAATTGTCACTTGGCTACGGGTGCTGTCTCTCTCTCTATCCGAAAAAATGCCGGTCCGGTTGCAGTGTTCTAAATTGCAGCATTTTTTAAAATTCACCATGTTATATCTTTTGATCACGTAAACGTATAAATTTGTTTATTTTTCAATCGAGACCAGCAAATCTGTGTATTTATTTTTGAATGACAACTCGATTGCCTTATGCGTTTCTAAGATACATATTCTTAACAGACAAACGGACAGACGTACAAAAAAGTGATCTTTAAGGGTTCCCCGTGGCTTTTAAAATAGGGAATCCTAAAAAGAAGTAGTTTGTTGCACAAATAATCTTTATTGCTTTATTTTTTATCAGGTGATCAGACCAGACAAGTCAGAGAACTGGACTCTACAAATCAAGTTCCCACAGGAGCGCGACGCCGGTATCTACGAGTGTCAAGTTAATACTGAGCCTAAGATGTCCCTGGCGTTCCAGCTCAATATCGTCGGTGAGTCAGTAATTATTTTGTTATAACCTGCGAAAACAATTAAAATAATTATTCTGTTTCTGTAATGGTTTCTTAGTTAAGTTCCCAAAAGAGCCTAATGTCGATATCAACGAGTCACTAGATGGCGACTCGCGTTTTCGCGATTAAGTTGTAAATCACCGTTAAATATAACAAGCGAAGTAAATTCAATACAGGCAATCATTTAATGAAGTAACTTTCATGAGATTCGCCAGTCGCATCATAATGTAATCAGTTTTATTTGTCGGTTGGTTTTGATGTAATTTTCTATTGGATAACCTCGTTCGCGAGGAAGATAAAAGCCAAAACTTGTCAAGCTATTTGATCGAAGGTAGGAGAAATCGTGGAAAACACCTATCAATTAACATTTAATTTCAATTCAAGAATACATCTTGATAATCCATACATTGCAATAGTTTAAACTGATTTCAACTTGACATGATTTCATAATAACTTTAATAATGCCAAACTTGGTAGTAATTAAATGAGTTTCTAGTTCCTTGTCTAAGTTTCGTATACAGCGTGCACAACAATGCAATCTCGCATTTTGTCAACCACTTCCCGATTTGAATATTTAACAGTTAATAACTTACAAGAAGCAAAGTTCAACACTGCTTGTAGTGTTCTCTCGCTGTTCACATGAACGGAGTCTCTCATAACATATTCCCGAATACATCTTCTGTTTATTTGTGAAACAGCTATTCTATTCTCGTAAGGAGCTAGTCAATCACTGGGTTAACAAGCTCCTTACAAAACTATAATAGCTGTCCAATTCCAGTCCAAGAATCAATTTGTCTTAACGCAACTAAGGTACAGTCACCACTGGGTGACCAGTTACGCTAAGATTTGGATTGGTTTTTATCATAAGTGGCATGAACTTGAAACAATTGGAAGCATGATAAAGCTATTTAAAGAAGTTTTTTCTTGTATTTATCATCATGGGCGCTGGCAACAGAATAACTTTTTAGATCTCTCAGAAAATAAAATAGTTTTTCTTTTTTGGTTAACTATTTTTTATAACAACTGACAGTATTTATTAAGTAAAAATCGGAATATTAGGCGGAAGAAAGTATTAGCAGCTCTTGTGTTGAGTGAACAGGTTAAGTCTATACTTAACTAAATACTCGTTGTATACGAGAAAGGGCAGCTGGGGCACGACAGCAAGTGGTTCATTGTATGACTACGCCAACGCTGTTATTGTTGAGGAAAACTCTCCGTACATCTAGGTACTTACACTTGATTGAATATTTTAGTTTCTTATCGAGTGTTGAGTGGCTAATACTGGTGTTTGATTTTTCTATCTGCATATGACTTAGCTGAAAGTATATGAATGAAATTTTCTTCAAAAGGACTTCTTTGCTGTCGACTTCGTTAGGGTGTTGTATGAAAATTTTAATTTATCTTAATCACCGCCAGAATAACAGTACCTCTAGTATGAGATTTTATAAACGCAGATGCTAGCGACTGCGTTAGCTATTTTGTATGACAAACGTACAGCGCCCCTGTTGGATAGGAAGGCAACTAAGAAATTCCATGCAAAATCCAAACGCAGTCGCTAGCGTCTGCGTTTATTAAATCTCATACTAGGCAGGTTTGTCATATAAAATCACTCACGCTAGATTGTAACGGCTGAGTTTCTGAGATCTCATCATAGCGGCCCTGTTATAAGTGCCTAAGTAAATTTTAGTACAATCTCATTTTGGCATCGTAATTTCGTAAATGCCTGTTAAGATATTAAAGACAAAAAGTCTATCGATGATACAGCACGTTTTCTGACGAAGAGACTTTTGGCACAAAATAGTTAAAGTATAGAAAGGAGTTGCTGGTGGTTAGACCTGTTTTCTCTGGAAAATGACACTATTCTATAGATTCAGAACTTTGAAAAAATAACATTAAATAAAAATAAAAAACGACTGTGTAGAATTTTGTAAGAATAATGATTTGTTTATTCTCTAAAGAAGTTTATTTTTTGTTAATTTGTGCTAATCGGGTAAAAAATTAGGATGCGGACCTGTGTTTAAAGGCAACAGACTGAGTATACAACCGGAAAATACTAAAATAAATTAGGAGAATATAATAATCAGGATGTGGGTTTTTATTTTAAGTATATTTTTTGACGTATTGAGACCAATACTACAGTTTAAGAAACTTGGTTGATAAAATTTATTTTAAAGTAAGTTATCGTAGTTAAACTGACATTAGTTTAATAATCTGATTTAAAAAATATAAGAATTTTATACAACACGTTTCGTCCAAGGGATACACATAAACATCAGCAACATTGAATAATCACTTATTCTCACAATCTGCGTTACATGTCTGTACTTTATTTATTTTGTCTTTCAGTGCTTGAGAAAAATTTGATGAGATTAAATCGCAAAGCCTTTCAGAATGTCGGTTCTTATCAAGTTCCAAGGTTGTTTTAGAAAAGAGGGTCTTGCTTGTTATTTATAAATAGCTACTAAAGGTTTTTTGAGTCTTTAATAAGATGTTTATCTAAAACTTATCCATTTCCTGTCAGTTTTAATTATTTATAAAAACTTTTATTACTCCACAAGTTTGATAAATAAATATAAATATATTATATAGGAGCAAATCACACAGATAAATTTATCCCCAAAAGAATTTCGAGACTTGTAATATAGGGTACTCACTCAACGATACTATATTTTATAACTAGGTACATTACATAAATAGCTTAGATCACAAGATAAATAGATAAACATCCCAGAAAAATATCATCTTTCATCTTAACCTGACCGGGAATCGAACTCATTACTTCCTGAGTAGCGGTCAGGTCGTCAAAATTATACTTATACAATTCTCATTTGCAGATAATTTTCCTAACAAGATATTGTTAGACAACACTTATGAAGCATTTTCCTGAATTTTTTTGACTTAGAAGTTGGTAAATAAGGAAAATAAATTACGTAAGAGTTATTTACTTAGAAATAATGAGATAGACGGTGAATATCTTTTTTTTACATAAAAACTCATTTCTTTTAATATGTTTTGCTTTTATTTTATTTAAGGGTTTTAAGGGTTTGTTATATGTATTAATTATAACTTCTATTGAATGAATACCTTATCTCAGTAAAAAAAAACACTAAGTTACTTACTTCAGAACTTGAATACCACTGGTTGGTTGACTGGTAAAAAAGCCTACAGCTATAAAGTCTGTCAGCATTTAATAAAAAAATATATAATTAAATTAATAATAATAATGGTCAAAGCGGTCACCAAACCATTAAATACCTGTCTCATGGCCAATCTAGTCAATCTTGCTGACACGCTCGCAAGGGTAGCGCTAGTAAAGATTCGAATTATCAACCGAGTTTTTTAGAATGCCAATCAAGAAACTCATTTAAATATATTTCTAGACATTTCCTGCTTCAGAACCTTCACACAGCCCATCCATATCTTTATAGGCCTTCCTTTACTCCTAGACCCCGAAATATTCATATTTAATAATCTTTGCGTTACATTGCTTTCAATGCACAGCAAAAAAACACATTTTAAAATAATAAAATTACAAAAGTCCAGACTGCCATTTTCTAAATCTAGATTTAAAACCTTCATATTTTCGATGATGATAACAGAAAACTCTTAAAACTAAAAGGGTTCAGTGGCCAATCAACCTTTGTTATTAAAAGGTTGTACCGTTCTTTTGTCTCTCAACGAAAAACCACGGTTATTTTAAAAGGGCTCGATACGATTATCTTTATAGTCTGGGTAATAATCAGCTCGGGGATCTCGACTAGCATTATTTGGTGCTGTGTTTTATGGATTCATTTATTAAATTTAGTTAATTAATGTTGCTTTCTATCACAGATTTAAGATTATAGAATACTTTTACTAGTACAAAAGTTAAATCCTTAATTCCCATAGAAAGAACGAGAGATAGATAGATAAATCATTTATTTGTAGTAATACAACACACACACACATAAAAATTAGGACAATACAGCAAGATAAAAATAAAAAAATGCATTAGAGCTTAAGATTTCCACAGTGATTACCATAGTCTATGGATATCTGCGACAACAGGAGTGTCACGAAAGCGTTGCCGACTCTGATGGAATGTTTTAACACTATTCTGCGCTACCCCTTACCAGTCGGCTCTTTGGTGGGTCGTCCTAGGTATTGCTGGAGGGATGAAGTGTGTAGAGACCTGGGCGTCGATTCTGCTAAAATATTCTGCTATATAAGTAAAAAGCAATCCAATTGAAACACTATTTTGACACGATTGTGACATAACGTTACCAGAATCGACGCCCTGGAAGCTCGCCAAATAGTATTAAATCTTTTTTTTTCCCACAGAGGCAAAAGCCCACATACTGGGTCCTGTGGACCTGTACGTGAAGACCGGCAGCTCGTTGTCTCTCACATGTATCCTCAGCCAGGGCCCTCATGACCTTGGCACCATATTTTGGTATAAGGGTATGTATATTTGTCATTTGTTTAGACTCAGAGAGTGGACGTAGAATGCCAACATAATTTCTTTTGACGCATCCTATCCCCATGTATTATTCCCAAACAAGCTAAGCTGTTTTTGGAAAAGTTAGTTTTTGAGGTTATTATAATTAAAAATCTCTAAAAATGCTACTTTTCGACATTTATTTTGTTGTAGTGAACCTCTTAACATATAGGATGAATAGCATGCTATTCGCAGTGTTCGTGAACAAGCGTGAGTGTTGGGAAGTGGTACAGTGTCAATTAAACTAAGAATGAAATAATAATATACAAGCTATATGTAAAAAAAAACTACAAACTAAAATAACTAATATTAATAAAATTAAAACTAAAACTTGAATTACTAAAATAATAAATAAAACTTAAAAATCTAAAAATTGGTGTACTTGCGGCATGGTGCCAAGAACCCCAGCTGCATTCCCGCGCTGAATAGCGACTGCTATTCTCTGCACGAGAAATGAGCCGGCCCTCTTGTCACCAGCGGCGTCGACAAGTCGCGGTGCCAAAAAATTAAATATTTTTTTCATAGTTGGCCCCCATGGACCGAATGTTTCAACGCCAAGCGGAGCAAATATATAATCATTAGAAAGTGATTCATATTTGCGCCGCTTGGCGTCTTCAGCAGCCTCCGCCGCGGCTCCGGCCCTATTGACTGTGCCCCTTAGGCGGGAAGGAGCCATCGTATCGACACATGTAGCGTCCCATACGAGTGCTCTTCCCCGTTCCCAAGGGACCAGTGTAAGACCATCTGGGCGTTTGCCATCATCCCGAGCTATCCCTAGTGGTTCCAACACACTAGGGATATTGATGGTGGCAAGCGCCGTTTTAATTATTTCATTCAAGGAGCCATGGCGGAAAAATCTGCCAGCACTTTTTAAGCAGTGCAGCCCATGAAGACCTTTCTTGTCGACGTCGGCGCCACAAGAACACCGATGACGTTCGACAATGGCAGTTCCGAGACGAAGACCTACAGCGATACGAAAACTGCCATTGTCGAAAAGTGTTCCGAGTGCAGTCGAGGGGAGGGCGTGAAGCCATTGGCCAGATTCATGCTCTGATACAGCGAGAAGCCGGGCTAACACACATGCTTATTTAAATAAAGTCGATTAAGTAAATAAAATAAGTGATTGTATTATCAAAAGTTTTTCTTCTCGATTACAGTTAGCTGAAATTTAAAGTTTTTTTTTTTTTAATATGGTCTATGATGTCTGCTAAAAGTTTTATAACCTTTTTTAAAATGCAAGATTATTTTTTCTAGCAATTTAGACCAAGCCTTGATATTTTTTCTATGTAAAAATACGTTTTCACAAATAATTTACTTCAAAACAAGCTCTCCAAGAAGTTAAGAAATAAATACAGTTATCTAACAAACGCCAAGGACTGAACAACTAAGATTCTAGAAGTATTGATCGCGATATTTATTTTATCTCCATTGTTTCACCAGTAGAACATAGCTTGTTACTCGTTTATTTATATATACTAGTTTTCGTCGCAGTTTGGCAATTACAACTACACCTAGTTAATTCTTAAAGTAATTTCATTTGTAATATTTCAATTTCATTTGATTAAATAAATACAAACAGCAAGTCACAAAAGAGCAGGTTTATATTAAAAATCACTTTATTGAAAATGTTTATATTTTTTCTTTTGATTTACCCTAAAGAAAAAAGGGAGTAGGTATCTAAAAGTTAATAGATGAGATTAATTAATAATGTAGAAAAAATGTAGTTCTAAAATTGGTAAGTTTCTCGCTTAGAACTTTGTGCTAAAATATAATTATCATGTACGAAATTTCTAAATATTTTTTGGTCATTTTAACAATGAAATAAGTACATTCATTCATATTCAAAGTAATTTGGTAATTACTTGAAAGTACAACCAATTGTCGTATTTCAACAAAATTCTATAGTTAATTGGGACATCCCTAATTATTTGATTATGTCCTCAATTTTCAACGTACTGCTTATTTCCGGCACAAATTGGCCGAAATTTCTATAATAGGTCTTGATTGGGCGTAGTTTTGTAACCTACTTATCAGATATACGACCAGTGTCCTAGTTATTTAATGAAATATATTTCTCATAAGCATAACTTATTTCAAAAAGGTTTACTTCGTAATTTTCTCGGCTGCTCGTGTTAATTTGTTATGAAATGGTTGCTGTAAAACCTTATTAATAACTTTATTGACATTTCCAATAAATTGCCTTTTGAAGTTTTCAAATAGGAATAATATTTTTCTTTTACGATAAGATTTCATGACTGTATTTTTCATTTTCGAATACCATTTAAGTAATATTTTTAAATGTGGATTTAATATTATTTGTAAAACATATACTTAATGAAACAACATTTTGCCTTGGGCGATTTTTCGGATCTCGCTTAAAAGCCTTTTCGTAACTTTCGTAGAAAATTACTTATTGAGGTCGGTTTGCCTTGTTTGAATAAAAAGCTGAATGGCGTATTTCCTTTCAACCTGATGGTAAATGCCCATTCGCGTGTAGTTATGCTATTTATGTTCTTAGAAGTACTGTAATGGCAAGTCAATCACCTTTTGTTTCCAGGAAATCACTTATCGCTGGCACGGTCTTGTAAATTTAATGATTTGTATTACAAGTATAATTTATGACAGGCTAATGGTACGCCTTAAATAAATAATAAAAAAAAAACCTTTTGTCCTTGCATGAATACCTTACATTGCAATATTTTTTCTTTAGGTGCGTTGAGAATTTTTGAGATTGGAAAATATCACCATTGATCTTACGACACCGTGACCGTAATCGACAAATTTTCACTTTTGTTGGCACTCCCCGAGTGTTTCTTTTTTTTTAACTATTTTCATATTTTTTAAATTGTTATAGGATAAGTCCAATAGGACTAATCAAAGACCGAAATAAGTACAAATTGAAAATAAACAAAAATAACGATTAATAAAACGCAGATATAAATAAGAGCTCTCCATGTGACGTTAAATATTATCATCTTAACATTTATTGAGTCCTCTAAGAGCCTAAACTCAAAAAATACAGATCTTGCTGTATCAGTTTTTGACTTTTTTACCATTTAGTAGGCAGACAGGCACACGGCCCACCTAATGAAAAGTGGTCACTGCTACCTATGGACGCATGGTTGCATGTATGCACGAGGACGTTGACCCTCAAGTATCACGTGCGCCGCAATCTTGGTCTTCCTTTATTTCTCCTTGCTTCTATTATTGTTTTTATTATTGTGTTTAAAATAAATAATTACTTGTCCTCAGGATCAAAACTAATAGAATATAAGGAATTAGAAGAAAATGACATAGCGGAGGAGCCAAGAATCAGGCTAAAAACAGAGTGGACTGAGCAGCTGACGTCGCGGCTGATCATCGAGAAACTTCTGCCAGGTGATAGCGGGAACTACAGCTGTGTACCGACCATGGCGGAGGCCGCGTCAGTTAATGTTCACGTCATTAATGGTAAGCATATTCAGTCTCTTTTTATATATCGTGGACTCAAATGAACTGCAAATATTTTAAGGACAGATTCAAACCACTAAACTGAACAATTTTTCCAAATAAACATGTCGAAATACAAAAAAAAAAATATTTTTGCCTCCCATACAAATTGAGAATCAGCTGATCTCGTTAAGTGTGGAGAGAGAAAAAAATTATTTCAAATTTTGATATTAGATTATTTGGAAATGTTGTTCAGTATAGTGGTCTGAATCTACCCTTAAAATATTTGCAGTTGATTTGAGTTCACCTTATCAATCAATGACCAGCGATCGACCACAATGCCACCAGATGAAATTTATAATAACTAGCTGATCCGGCGAACTGTGTACCTCCTAAACGCAGTTTTTTCACCGTTAAAACCTTTCCTGAACTTTCTCAAATATTTCAAAATCAAAATTAACCAAATCGGTTTAGCCATTCTCGAGTTTTAGCGAGACTAACTGTTTGCAATTGGTTTTTAGTTATAAGAAGAAGAAGCTTTTGATGTCAAGCATATGCCCCGCATAATTTGAGTGCGCTGTTACTGTCGCCTATTTACACTTCCAATACTAACTTGTTACTTAAGATGATACCTAGGTGAACACTAGCGCCACCATCATTTATTTTTAAATGATGGTGGCGCATTATTCACTGAAAACACAATTTATCAAAAATCCGTGTTATGTAATTAAGATTCTGGATCTGAAGTCGATTTTAAACATATCAAATTATTAAATTATAGTTCTTTATAGTTACAAATTGAAATATTGCTTAAAACGGCCACTTTTAACAGTTTTGCAATTTTTAACTATACTATAACAGAGACGGACACTACATACTTACAGATTAATGACATAACCTCCTTTTTGGCTCCCCTAGAATCCCGTGAAATATCACTGTAATGTATCAGAGTAAGTTATTAGGAAACTTTACTGGAAAATTTAAACCTCTATAACAAGCTTCGTGTGTACCAAAAGCGCTTTGTGCTGTTGCCACTAGTAATTTAAGCTGACCAGAATTCAGTAGAAGCAAAAAATATAAGCTATCTTATTGGTATAGTCGACGTGATAAATTTCCGTACAGAATTAGGGATGAAGGTGTGTCAGGTTTATTAATTAGGATTAGAAATAAAAGATAGGTACTTAATTATTATCAAGATAATTTTGTTAAAATTTTAAGATACAAAATTTCATCAATTTACCTAATATAAAAAATAAAAAACATTTTTTACTTTTCAACCTCTAATTATTTGTACGCCATCAGAGAAATGTTTCAAAAAGTTTAAAAGGTACATGAATCCATCGAGATATTCCTTGATTTCGTCTCAAGAATTAAATTTAAGTTGATAAATAGGTAAAAATTGTTCAACCAGGAAAGTTCATCTTTAAACAATAAGAAAGATGAATATCTAAAGACCAGATATTACAATAGTTTTTTATTCTCAACTAGTGACCCGCCCCGGCTTCGCACCGTTGCAATGCTATAAAATACATGTATTATATATATAAACCTTCCTCTTGAATCACTTAAAAAAACACATTAAAATCCGTTGCTTCGTTTCAAAGATCTTGGCATACATAGGGACAGACAGCGGGTACCGACTTTGTTTTATACTATGTAGTGATAGTGATATCTACATCCAATAATATTAAAGAGGTAAGAGTTTTTTCTTAGTGACACGATTACCAAACCAATAAGTTTTGTTTGTTGTTGACTGTACTAGAGGCAAGGTATTTTCATCAAGCTTTAAAAAATGCAAGCTAATCTCACGTCCACTTAGTGCATTCTGAATATCAACGAACCTTTGAACACGACCCCGAGTGAACAGTGTCGGTAAAGATAACTCATCAAACGAAAGTAGAAAATCACCAAAAATCTTTTGTAAAGAATTTATGTACACTTTTTGGAAGACATAGGAAGATGTACGGCTTTTCATCTCTATCACTACATAGTATAAATCAAAGTCGCTTTCTCTGTCCCTATGTCCCTATTTATGCTTAAATCTTTAAAACTACGCAACGGATTTTGATGCAGTTTTTTTTAATAAATAGTGTGATTCAAGAGGAAGGTTTTTATGCCCATGCGAAGCCGGGTCGCTAGTTTGTCATAAAATAAATCTTAAATAAGAACTATATAAACGGTTTCTTATGTATAGAAAATGTTAGGTTTGGCGATTCAAATTGGTCGCCATTGGCATTTCTATGTTAAGCTCCTCTATGCTTCGAAACACACGAAAGTCAGGTCCTGATTGTTATCATAAGATAGCAGTATCAGATCTTTAGAGCTCGATAGCCTAGCGCGGCGCGCGTGTTTGTAACAATAGCGCGCGTCAAGCGACGGCGAGTGCGCGGCAATATTTGGTTTGGTCGCCATTAGTACCATTTTCTATCCCTTGGTTGGTTGGTCCCGGCTGCTGTCGGTAGATGGCAGTCGTTAGGCTATGTCAGATGCCTTAAGGCAGCCTGAAAATTTTATTAGCATACCCGGATTATGTTCCTGTTGGTCTGGAAACAAAAAACAATTGACTATTTCTACGCCTCTATTGACAGAAACTAAAAACTTTCATATTTATTTATACTCGTTTAATAAAATTAGAGCAAACAAAAAATATGAACCGTTGTTCCTGAATGTTTGGACATTAAAATAGGATAAAAATATCATGTGTATTTTTTTAGGATAGATTGGACTGATACTATCAAAACATATGTTGAAAGTAACAATATGAGTTTGTTGAAAATATGGTTCCATTTTTGTAGGTACGATAAAAAGCAAAAAAAAAAAAAACTAGTATATTATACTGTTTTGCTATCCAACTCACCAAAGAACTGGCATTTTGTTGTCATAGCAAACACAAAGAGTACAATTTTTTTCTTTAGTCTCTGCCTACCCCTGAGGGAGACAAACGTAATGATAGTATATATGTATATATTATCCCAACTAATATTATAAATGTTAAAGTGAGTTTGTATATTTGTTGTTTTGTTAACACTTCACGCCCTATCTACTGAGCTAATCTTACTGAAATTTCGCATACACATAGCTAGGAGTCTTGAGAAGGACATAGGGTACCTTTTATCCCGGGAAACTACTGTTCCCGAGGGTAATTCATGCGGGCGAAGCCTCGGGCGAAAGCTAGTAGCAATTTTTTTTTTTTTCTAAATGTATTCCTTTGTCCACAGGTGAACACCCAGCGGCGATGCAACATGGTAACGCAAATACAGCATCCCCTTGTGCACTGTCGGTTAACCTTCTCATTTCATTATATTGTACAATCGCAACATTATACACCAGTACTGTCGACGGCTTTAGATGAAAAATACACTGAGCTTACAACAACGTTTGGAGCAAAAGTTCTTGGCAAATGTTTGCTCCAATCTGTATAGTAGAATTAATGTCGAAATAAGATTAAATGAATTATGGTAAAATATGATGTTTTTTAAGAAATTGCCGAAAATAATGGATATAGGTAGAGTTTCAATTTGTTTTCAGTGAATGTTAATCATATCATAACAAAGAAGCACTTTTTTAAGTTCAAACAATAATAAAATGCCATTGGCATCGTTTTATTAATATATACGAAATTCAAATTGTGATTTGAAAAGACAAGCACGTTATGTTTTTATGATTCAATAAATATTGTTCAGAATTTAAATATTCGCAACAAAACTTATGATTTAATGATTCTTAATTTGAAAAGTGTTTTATAATGTAAATATTATAAAATGGAAACTGTACCTACGTCGAATGGCCTTCATTTTTCGGCAAAAAGAAAATGTAAATAATGTTAATTAAATTTAGATAGACGTTGAAATGAAAAAGACGGCAGCGAAGAATTATTTGACGTTATTTTATTTTAGAGTACAAGGACATGTCTCTCAGTAGAATATATTTGTAATTTTTGACCGAAATAAAAAAAATACCAAAGGCCTAATGTATTGCATATTAAAAGTTTTTATTCTTCATTTATTATTAACTAGTGACCCTCTCCGGCTCGCATGGGCATGAAAACCTTCCTCTTGAATTAATCTATCTATTAAAAAAAACGTATCAAAATCTGTTCAGTAGTTTTAAATATATATGCATACAAAGAGATATAGGGACAGAGAAAGCAACTTTGTTTTATACTATGTAGTGATATAAATTAATTTCATACGTGAATAATATGACAATCACATTGTTTTAATTTGATTTAAAACTAGATATTGTAATTTGACGAATATCTTATATTTCAAATAATAGTTGAATATTTTAGTCAAGACGTTATATTTGTATAAAGGAAATTGTAAATTAATTTTATTATATGCCTCTAAAAACCTTATAGATTTTAATAAAGCAATATGATTCTTCTAGCCAATACACATAATGAATTTAAATGCACGTTGCACCAATAAAGTTTTATTATTCATGTTATAGTAAGAGATGATTATTGTGTTTGTATGGAACATGGAAATTATTTAATTTTTCAAAAAATGTATATATCTAAAGACAACAAAATTCATTTCAAAATATATTTAGTAAAATTGAGTGACAGAATTTTAGGCAATCTAAGTAATGTTTAGGTTTTATAAATTCCTCATACGAGAAAAAATTTGAATACTATTGCCAAAAGGGACCGTGGAGTCCATCGACTCATCAGCTTTTGTCGATAAGGCTAAAAGAGGTATCCCGTGACCAGAGGTCTGGTAATTACCTTGCTCAACGGATTAGCATTGCCATTCAATATGGCAATGCAGCCAGCCTTCTTGGCACATTACCGCAAGTGGAGCCAAGGACTGTACAATTTAGGTTGATATTTTTTGTTTTTATTATTATTATTCAATATAGTTTTAAGATCTTATTATTAAAATAATCAATTGTTAATTCACATTTTTGCACGACTTTTTGGCAAGTAATAATAAGATACATTTCTGGTCGAATGCTTCATTTTATCGCACGTTTGTTATTAATTTATAAAGCAATAAATAATATAAATTGAGTTTATGTTAAATCATATTAATACAAATGTTAGTTATTTATAAGTCATCGAAAGCATTTATATTTTGTAGATTTGTAGAAAGGAAGTATAATTAGGTAAGTATAATTGTTTATAAATATAATAATATCAATTGTAAAATTGTAAATATAATGTAAATAATTTTAAATCTAATTTCTATTGGTCATCATACATGAATTGATTCGAGTTGAATTAATTATGTTTTATAAGGTTTATAAGAATTAAAAAAAAAACAATTGATTTTACAAATTAATTAAGTAGAAATTATGAACAAGAGATTGTAAAACTTATAAATTAAGGTAAACTTTGACAAATAAATATAGTAACAATACTAGGTGTTTTATTTTTTCACCTGCTAAGAACTCTTTAATTTATCTCGCAGATAAATTATACTGTGTTCCAAGAGAATAATTCTTAAAAGAGAATAAATCTTATTTATTAAATTATAAAGGCGAAAGTTAGTGTTTATATTTGTTTGTTTGTTACCTCTTTACGCCCTTTGTACTGAACCAATCTTCCTGAAATTTCGCATACACATAGCTAGGAGTATTGAGAATTATTGGGAATTTAATGCGGACAAAGCCGCGGGCGAAATTTTATTGGAATATTCTATGTATTATTTACATAATAGAGAGTAAGGTATCTAAATAAACGACCTTTGTACCAAGATCTCTCGTAGTCAATATAGTATTAATTTATTCAATGAATGAAATAATGAACGAATATAACATTTCTATACTAAAGAAAGCCATAAGTGTTATAAAATAAGAGAAATATTATCAAAAAACGATGTCATCGCACTCTGGAACGGATTCCCAGGAGTATAATTAAAATTCAGCATAAATCTCTCTCAGTTGACGGAATTTTAAGCCCCAATGAAAACAAGCAGGCTTCACTTGTTGCGTGTTCTAATTAAAATTAAGAACAACAAGAACTCAATGTGAATTTGTAATTTCATTCTTACGAGGATAGTCTGGATCAGCGAAAGTCGAGCTAGGTCTTAAGAAATAATATTGCCGTCTCGCGTTCACCTCATATATTCCCCAAAGAGCGCGACAAGAATAACTGCAGCTTCATAGAATTAGAAAGTTCGTCTTTAGAACACAGGCTGTTCCTATTAACAATTAAAGGATCCTTTAAATAGGTAATTTGAGATAATATTTCCATCTCATGTTCAATTCATATCTTCCCAATTAGGAGAGAGATAAAAATAACCAGTTCCGTCATATCAGGACCATGATTAATAGCGTACCCTGGGCTCTGAAGCGTAAACTGAAGACCGGGAAACATGCTAGGACGAAGATGAAGTACGATAGAGATAATTTCGGCTTATACAGATCGAATAGAGGTTTCGTATTACCCTGTTATCTTCTTGAAACTTAATGGACTCTTATAAGTTTTAGGGCAATTAAAAATAATTAAATGGCAGGGGCTTGCCTACAGTTAATATAGATAATTCAAAACCAAATAATTTCGAACCGCGCGCGGTTTAAAGCAATTTTTTTTTAATCTATGTTCAAAACAAAAACCATGACTAGTCATTACCTATAGAGAAAATAAGGTAATACATAGATAAAAAAAACTTGAGAGGTGTCCAGGGACACCTGGATGGAACAAGGATGGAACGAAGCTTTCTATGAGAGAGAGAGAGAGGCAGAGAGAGAAACGCGCACGCCGCACGGCTTACAACTATAGTAAAAAGTATCGTTACAACTTTTCGTCTAATTTTTTTTCCGTCTAGCCCCCTTCCACAACGCGCGTTAAGGAACTTTGTTCCGTTCCCAAAAAAAAATTACTTGGTAGAGTCCGCGCACGATTTCCTGTTTCTATGAGATAATACGTTTGCATGTAGAAAACTTACTCTAACCTCTTAACTGTTGATCATTTATGAAACGACGCATCAAAGGCTAGGAGCAATTTAGAAAAAACTAAGACCAGGGTGTGCAGCCTCAATTGACCTTTAACCCACCCAATATCAATTAATAAATATTATTTACGCATATTTTAAACCATTTACGTAAGTCACTATGTAATGTATCCCACGACATGAAGAAACGTATATATAACTTGTGTTATGTAATAGGGCTTCGTAACCTAAGTTAATTAAACTCTACAACACTTTAAACAAGACGTCAAAAGTAATTTTACTAAGCTTGCCATTGATTCCTTTAGACTTGAAATTAATACGAGACGCCATTTCTTAAGGACTAAAAATAAATAATTATAAAATATGAGCTATATTATTTTTTCTGTTTGTTTATATTATCTTTGTTTTATTTCCGCTTCGCACTCAAAATATTTTATAACCAAAAGCCTATGAGACGATGCTTATAATTGTAGTGTTACAAAAATCAATACAGACACCTTAACTACATTACTGAAGATGTAACCGAAAAAACTCAAAAGAAAAAATATTCTTGAAAAATGGAGAACTTAAACTTTTTAGCCTTGAATACCTAGTAAAAGATAAGCAAGAAAACATTCTAAACCAAAATCTATCTATAAGCATAGGTTCAGAATTTTTTCACAATGATAAGAAGCCTTAATTAATAATGTTGACATAATCAATTCACCTACCTAGACCAACTTGAATGTTCTTGATGTTTTCGCGCACACAATAAACACATTATAATTGTTTTTTTTTATTGTGTCTGGATTTTAAAAGTTAATAACTGCTATAAGAATTTTGTTATAAATCTTGACTATAAAATAAATATACTAAATTTATATACGGAAGGTTAGTTATCAGAAACATTGAATGCGGCGACTTTACTTTTTATTGCGCTCATTTAAAACCGGATATTTATTGGAAATGGTTTGATAACACTTTTAATTGAATTTTGGCATCGTTCAGTAAATATTTATTTGGCTGTTTGTATTTAAATGGCCACTTAAACCTAAGTTACGAAAAGTGTATAGAAATCGTGGCGTTCATTAAAACCATTTTAAATATTATGATATCAATAAGTATGAAATACGTTAATATTACTGCGTTAGCGGATCCTGGCCTCCACAGAATTTAGAGTTATTAACAAGAAGTGACATAGCGCACGAAAAACGTGTTATTAGTTTGGCTTGCAAGCCAACGTTTCACACAGAAAAAATGGGCGGGGAATTTGATTTCGTCATTTATGCCACTGTAATTGATCGATAATATTAGGTGGCTTTATTGTAAACTACGTAATACATTTCTAATAAGGTGTGGTGTGGTTTACATGGGTATACATGTTTTTATTGAAGATAAAAAGAAAGAATACGCTGCCTCACTGATCCTGGAACTAAATCCGCGTCTAAAAATTTCTATTCGGCTAATTTATCTGTTTTGTGCTGGCCTCCGACAAGAGTTCTTCACTCCTCCCTATTCTGGGCCACCTCTTACCAGTCGGCTCTTTAGAGCTTTGTAAAAAATACTTGTTTTCTTTTTGTAATTTTTTTTTGATTACGTATTCAGCCAAAATCACGTGGTTGATGGATCTCCCACGCTGAGTTTACGGGTAGGTGATCACTATTCTGCATAGAACCTTTTTGTAACAACCATTATCAGTTTTGCGCACAAATCACGCCTGTTGCCATCAATGAACAGCTGATTTGTTGGGGCTACCTGTGCTCTTTTTTATCTACCTGATGGTCCACCTTAATAGGGTCGCAGGGAGCTGAAACTGAACCGCTTTAAATCGGTAAGATTGTTACTAAGAGCATTAAACCAACTAATTGTTGGTCCAAGACTAGGGATTTTAGCCTATGATCGCACGAGTCAAGCGGCGGCGAGAGTCTTGGATTGGTTGTCACTAATGAAGTTTCTGTCTTGAGCTCTTGCTTCTTAAGCAACTGGAAGACGCTTAGAAGATGATAACAATAAAACTTTTACCTAATATATTAGGTAAATATGAGATTAAATTCTCGTGAAATTTCAAAACACTTATCCCGATCAAAACGACAGACTTCATTTCATATCGTTGTATCCAGTTGTCTCGTTCCATTATAATAAAAAAAGCTGTGAGAGATGAACCACAAAGCAACAGCTAGTCAAAATCCCTGAAGGTGATTACAATATAGCGCGTCATAAAATAATTTGTAATGTATTCCACGAACACAGAGCTTTTCTTGGTATACACACTGCATTCGACCAACTTAAAAATAAAAATAAAATTTTATACGCAGTGTGCAAAGGTAATTTAATAAATATGTTTTTTCAGTTTTTTAATTAATCCAGGCCTCCTCCAAGGATTTCCAGAATGACCGGTTCAAAGTCAAAATTCTTTATTGTTCGTAATGCATGTAGAAAGAAGTTACATAATTTTATTTAAGTATCAATGCACACCGCCCAATGAGGCATACAATAATCACAAAATGGTAGGTATTAAATCATTTCAATAATATTAATCATTTATAACAATGTCAATAATAATAATAATGTCGCCTGTATCCAGAGTTTGTCTGCGACCTTCTTCAAGTCATCCTACCGTCTGGTCGGTGGGTGCCAACTGCCAATACTGCAGTCGCAGGCTGTCCTCTGCTAGACATAGGCTTCCTAGAATTTTCCAATTGAGCGTTTGGAAGCGGCTTGCATCCAGCGCTCGCTTGAAAAACAACGTCATAATAAAATAATGTATAACAAGAAGACATTAACGGGAGTGTACGACACCACGGCACCGCAATTTCACCAATTGCCTGTCTCCTGCATTTTGTATCAGCAATTATTTCGCGTTACTTTTTGCATAAAGCCGTCAAATTCAACGTGACGTATTCAATCGGATATACGTGAAAATTATGTCATATGAATCGCAATGATTTGCATTTTTATTAACAAACTTTTACCCGCAGATCCATTCGCGTGGGATTTTGATTGATGTGGATTGGTCAAAGGTCGTCATCGAAGGTCTAATGGTGTGATTAATGTCTTTATCAAATTACTTTATGTAATAATTAAAAACATTGTCAAATTCCACAGATTTATATAAAATTTAAATGAAACCAAATTGAAAGTATGTCTTGTCCTAGGCCTATGTCCAGTAGGGGACAAAAAAGGGGTAAAAATAAGACATCTACCTTTTGATAATTGCACAGCGGCTTTGAGTGCAACCGGAATACCGCTTACAATTATGACATACAGTCCAGTTGAATCCTCATTACTCCCTATATAGTCGCCTCTACATATGTCATACATAAGTCCGTAGTATTATGCTAATAGGGATCTGGAGTTAATGCATGCACATCGGTGATCTTAGGATGTATGTAATATGCATGAATGAGGTGCTTTAATGGCAACGGGACCTAATAAATAAATATTTATGGGGAAATTTTACAGGGAAGAGAACCCAAATCTCTGAAATATTAGTATATTCTTAGGGTAAAAATAGTTATATCTTAACAGTGTTTTAGTTATTGTCATTTTCAACTTTCTCTGTGGTCCAGTAGTTAAGGAGTTTTCCTGAAAACTAAGTAGGCAGTGGATTCGATTAATGCTAATTTGTCAATTCATGTGTAATTAATTTGTCAACAACAAATGTATTGTGCCCTAACTCTTTTCAAGTGCTTTGAGTTTTTTTTAATAAAGAAATTACGAAACGCACACTATACCTTTTATGAAATAAAAAATAATACCTAATTATATGTACATAAAAAATATACTATATGTTTGTTGCTCAGATCACATCAAGTTTGTTGTATGCCGCCAGAAAGGTGGGCACGCAGTGACCACTTTTTGGATACCGGACGGCCGGCAAAATAGAAGCAGACCAAGGAGAAAGTGGCGTGACGATCTTGACAACTTTTTGGACAAGTGACCAGAGTTTCTATGAATAGGGATGAGTGGAGAAGGAGGGGGGAGGCCTTTGCCCAGCAATGGGACACATTAACAGTAGGCTAAATAAAATAAAAAAATACTCTATACTTTATTAATTTCGAAGACTATCTGACAGTTTCTGGCGAAAATGTGAACAGACTATTTTTTTAAACCTAATCAGCCTTCTTAATATCAATACGTATAGCAATACAGATTGAACTGTTAATTAATGTGCAAAAGAACCCACTCCTATGACGAAGTATGTAAGGTTTTTGAGACAACGGAGATTAACCTTTAATTAAAATTAAACTTTGATGATTAGGGATCCCTTTCGTTAGCTCCCCGCAATGAAAAAACCCTATGGATTACAAACCTTACTGGGTAGGTTCGTTAGGTTAACTTGTGAATATACCAAAGCGGAGCGAGCGAAGCGAGCGGAGCTTCGAACTGTGCCGAAAAGGCTAAATGTTATATAAAAAGGTATGTGCGTTGGTAATTTAGGAGTAATTTACTTATTCTGCGTAAGGTGATTATGACTTTATTAATTATGGTTTTAAACTATTATGCCCTTAAAAAGTTATGCTTATAAATTAATGCCTAAATATAATTACGCTAATTTATTTATGATTAAGACTATTAGGCTAAAATGGTTATAGATAAAAAAATATGTGTAAATATCATTAGTCTAATTAACCATATGCCAATATATTTTATTATTTTTATGCAAATGAATAGTGAACCGGATAATTATTCTCCAATCTTTCTTCTTATTATACCTATGGCAGAATCAATTTCTAAATGAGATCCTTTGCTATAAGGTTAAAAAAAAAACAATATATCAAATGTATTCAATGTGCCTTCTGAGTAAACACGGGAAAAACATTACAAGGAAAAGTGTTGATTGTGTGTTTTTCTTACAAATTTTTCCCTGAGGGTAATCAACGAAAACATTTCGTTCCAAATTCGAAATATTCTGGAAACATGACGGCCGTACCGGACTTAACCTACCACATGATTCAACTTTGTTCCTACCCGCAAGGGACAAAAAGTTTTGGGACCAACTATACAAAACACGGGCCTCCCATAGGCTTTTCTATCATAACTATGGACAGTTCGATTTATTTAAAACATGTTTTAGTTAGGAACTCTTAATTACTTAGGATTTTGTCTAACAATTGTTTTGTTTTGACGAATGATTTTATTCATCAATTTTTTTAATAGTTGTCTACATAATCTGCAATACTCTACACGCCATAGATTCTATAACCATTGATTATAAAATTTGTCTAAACCACCTTACGACCACTAAATACTTTATTTGATAACCATTATGATAACATAAATGGTAGTGACTATAACGAATGGAACCCAGGGGTAATTAAAGTACTTTCAAAAAATCTCTTTATATAAACCAATATAAATAATTTGCATAAATAAATCCATCAAATTTCAACATCCATCAAAGAAACACGGAAAAAATATCCACTTATCCAAAATAATAAAGAATAAATCTGAAGACCAATACCACAATAGACTAGGTACAAAAGCCAGCCGTTTTCAAAAGGTAAAATTACTTCTTTAAATTGGACGGTTATAAAAGCCGTTTAGTCAATATTAAATTTTTTTGCGAGGGCCGCGGGCATTTTGAGAATCCGGCAAAATTAAAAACGCCTCCGTTCCATTTGTGTATTAGAAATTGGTGACATTTTTAAATTTTCCTTCATATTTTGGTACTTTAGTAAAGTTATAGAAGTAATCTTAATTATTAGTGTCAATTGCCTTGTTAGTCTAAAATGGTAGTATTGACTATTGTTGCATTATGAGTATTAGTCAATGGCATACCTGCTAATACCCAGACCCAAAATGCCTTAAAAATAGACTGAAATAGGTATTTGGAGATAAAATGGTCGTCTCACTTTCACCTAATCTCTCCCGAAGAGTTAGATACAGACAACTGAGGCTCAGACCGATTTATAGCTACAAAATTCTTGACCAAGGCGAGATTTTAATTATTTTTTCTTTGAAAACCAACTGTATCATTACATTTTTTTTTTTGTTTAAAAATCTGTTTTTAATAGCGCTATTGTCAACTGAAAGCGGTGGTAAAAATACGATATTTTTAGAGTTTTGGAATGTCATATTTATTTTGGCACGTGATTATTTAAAAAAAAATCAACGTAGAGTACTGAAATAGGTTCATTAATATTTCAAAAAGAAAACGACTGCTTTATAATCATTATCCAGAAAAAAATAGGGTAAAACGTTAGTATGGAGAAAACGCTCCCAATCTACGCACTTAACTATATTTTTAATAAATAAACAATAAATAATAACTTACCTCCATTTAATCAAGGAGCGGCAATTATTTAAAAAATGGAACACCTTGAACTGCCAGTATCCTTGTCTTAATTACAAGACGCAGTCAAAAATTCTTTGTTGCGAGTGAATATTTCGAGGCGCAAAAATTGAGGCGCGCATTTTAATATGATGAATCCAGTGTCTTTATTTAAGGCTCATTTATTTTTCTTTGTTTAATGTTCACGGGACGGTTGTATGTTTATCTTTCACTGCTTTTGACTTCTTCCAAGCCGACAGCTATTATATTCTTTGAAGCTTAAAATTGAATTGGATTTCTTGGAATGTGTTTTGTGTTGTATGTTACAGTTTGTATGGTTTTCGATTTGAAATAAAATATTACAATTTCTCTGAATGTTTTGAACGACAAAATGGGACAAGTTCAGTTCTTTATTTATTCTGATTCTTTAGGATAGTAGTTTTTTTGGCAAAAATATAATTCAGTTGGTTATCATTTTTTGCAAAGTGGACTAAGTATACATTTTTTGAATGTTCAAAAATAATGTCCATAAAAATACTTTTTTTTTTTTTTTTTTAAAACAACTAATTAGGGTATATAGTATGAGCATCATCCATACAATTACTTTAATTGTCCAAAAGGTCCACTAAAATCAAAACAATGTCATTTTAAATTTGCTGCCAACGCCGATTGCAATTTCATTCAATTGTACTTTGCTACGACCTACGTTATTATAACGCGTAGCAGCAGCTACGAAGTTATGAAGTGCTACGACATTTTTATGCGTAGCCGATGGCTACGAGCTACGAAGTGCTACGTCATTCTTTGTATTTTTAGCTTTTTACGTAGTACACAATCTTATAGTAACACGTTATAATCCGCATCGCTTTTTGTACACAATTAATGAAGTAATAGGATTTTTCATTCATTGTTTCGCTCACGGAATACTTATAAAGATTAGAGTTTATTTCTTGTCTTAAACTCGGTTGATCTGAGCTGCGATCGCTATTCCGGTCTTATACACTCTTGAAAGCTCACTCATCTAGATTACGGCCACAGGCTTCACAAGTTACGACTATTCTTTGATGTTCCATGACCATGATTTCATGTAATTATATAGTCACTCCTTTGTAATTTGGCGCTTCGTAATCCTTATTAACAAAATACTCAAACTGGCTGTTCCCTACGGTTTCACTCGCCTGCGGTATGTTTATACTACCTTACCAGAAAATCAGGCTATCATATACGCAGAAAGAATTTTCCAATTCCTTCTACAAGTTCCAAAGTTATGAACATTCAAACTAACAGCTTTATTATATTAGTATAGACAATAGATTAAAAAAAAAAAAATTCGTCCGCGCGCGATTCGAACTTCTTTGGTATAGACACACCTTAATCATGGAAAAGTCCGGGCAGTTAGGATAAGGTCATTTAACTTAATCATGTTGTAATTAATACTGGCATACTTTTCTTTATCGATATTCGAAATTCTAATAATTACTATACTTACTTACTATAGACATTCCAATGTAACTAGGTTACTGACATTACTTCAAGTAATAAACAAATATGAGTAACACGTCTTTTCATAATTACTAATACAAATTGCAACAAATCAAATAAACAATTCCAGCGGCAAAGGGTGAACGATCTCAAATTAAATTCAAACAAATATTTCTAACTACTGATCTATGTAAATAATATTTCCGTTAGTAATTTGATGGGCATTTTAGAGACTTCATTATAACTCTAACAAGGTTTTCAAACGCGCAATAAAGGACATCAAAGGATTTTGTGTAATTTGATAAACTATATAAATAGAAGGGAAATTTCTATTTAAGGTTCTTGATTAACTTAACTGGTAGAAGATAGTTTTAACTACCTATGATGACCTCTGTAGCCTAGTGGTTGTTATGGTTATTATGTCAGGCTGACACACTTAAAGGTCCTAGTTGCTTCCTCGCTTCTCCACTTCGTCCGGTTTTCGACGTGAGACACATCATATGATCAAAGTATACCATAGGTTGATAACCGTAAGGACTGCTTCGGATCATTAAGATTAGATGTCATTTACATTAATATAAATTAAAAAACTCAAAAATAGTTATATACGGTGGACACAAATCAACTGCAAATATTTTAAGGGCAGATACAGACCACTATACTGATCCACTTTTCCAAATAAACTTATATCGAAATACGAAATTTTATTTTTCACTCTCCATACTAAACTATGTCAGCTGATTCTCAATTTGTATGGGAGGTCAAAAATTTTTTTTCGTATTTCGACATAAGTTTATTTGGGAAAGTTGTTCAGTTTAGCGGTCTGAATCTGCCCTTAAAATATTTGCAGTAAATAGTTCTTGAAAACTAAAAAATAGATATATGGATTTTTTTAGCCTACTATTAATGTCTCCCACTGCTGAGCAAAGGCCTCCCCCTCATTCTCCACTCATTTCTATCCATGGAAACCTCTGGCCACTTGTCCAAAAAGGTGTCGAGATCGTCACGCCACCTCCTCCTTGGTCTGCCTCTATTTCGCCGGCCGTCCGGTATCCAAAAAGTGGCCATTGCTGCCCTTTCTGGCCACATACAACAAACATATCCTGCCCAGTCCCATTCAGTTTTGCTGTTTTTGTTCCTACATTATGCATGTTTGTTATATGGAAAATATCTATATTTTTTAATTTTCAAGCACAAATTATCTATTTAGCATATAAGGGTAAGACTAAAGACATTAAGATAAAAAACCCTTAATAATTTCACCTTCTAATTACAACGCAACTTGACAACGAAGCTTTTTGCCCAAACATTGTTAATCTGTGCCAAGGGAAAATGAGCCGTTTTATTTAATTAAGTAGGCAACACTAAGGAATATTTTATTGGCCTAGGAGACCGCCCGTAGGCCTCCATTCCCTTTTTCCTTTGTCAATTTTTCCGCCTAAATTGGGGTAATTCCCTCGAGAGTTGAGGTGTCGATTTTTTTATATTGCTGTCAGTAAATCTACTTAAATTCATAGGTAGTACGTGAGGTCATGTTTTGTTTTGACTTTTATTAGTATAATGTGTTTAGATAATTAATCGTTTAATTATCTTAAGAAAATTATTAGTAATTTAGGAAAACCATGGCAGGGCCCCAATTTATTATTTAAATATTTATACTTATTTAATTATTAATATTCATAATTATAGCGTATTCGAGAGACAACTTCTTCCAAACTCTTGACGACCAGGCGGTACCCGGGTACCGCATAACAATAATATTTATATTGTGTCTGGATTTTCGGTAGTTGAGGGATTAAAGCTTATTCAATTTTTTCCAATAACAAAAAACTTTTGGTTTTTAGCAACTATAATTGCTAAAAAATAAATGAATAAACGATGGCTCTATATTAAGAACACATCAATTAAATTAAATTCATGTTAATTAAAATAACTTTACATTTTGAAATGCACTAGACAGTATAAACATGAGTTTTAGTTAATTTAAAGTATATAAATTCTGCGGAACATGACACTCTTAACATATTTAATTAATATCAGAATAGTACAAATAATTTCAAAGTTTTATTAATTTTTTCTACAAATTAATTACTTCATTAATTAATGATAGTTATCAGTGTTACTTGCAAGACCTCTTAAGCTAATGGCACGAGATAGAAAATATAATTAACTAATGAATGAATTTAATTACTTCATCGTTAATTTGTTAAAAAACTAATCATTCACTAATATTGAGTAGTAAAAATTATCCTAATTACATACGATGGTGTTAATTTTTTTTGAAAACGCCTTTTAGTCAAAGTCGTGGTTTATTTGACGGCCATCTATGGGAGCCGCGGCCAATGGCATAACGTGCCTTCCAAAGTGCCTTCTGAAGTACGGAGTTATCTTTATTATCAGACAAATTGAATGTCTATGGTCAATTTACTTTATAATCTTCACGATATGGAATAATTTTCCGATAAACTTATTGAAAAAATATTTTACCCTTTTAAAATAAGTTTGTACAATAAAATATTAAGCCATTATTACAAAAGCACTAAGGCTTTTAGGCAACATCTATTCTGTATTTTAAATCTTTTCCTGAAGTTATAACTATTTATATGTTTCTTTTATGTAAATAAATCCCGTTTTTTGTAAATCCCACGGGAGTGGAGTTGCAAGCAAAAGCTCTTACTGCTTGTTTTTTTTTTCAAAACAATAAAACAAAAGAGCATGTCTCAATTCATATAGTCGTATCCTATTAGTTTTATAATGGACGTCAAAGTTTTGAATTTGTAGTTAAAACTGTTACTTTGCTGCTAAATAATTTTCCAGGACAAAATGATTAGAGCAGATAAATTTCATTTTCAAAGAAATTCTTTTTACCAGTATGTGATTTAGAAGAAGACCTTTTTTTAATGAATTAAAATTATCTAGCTAATGTCTGTTTCTATTTCAAACCTCATTGAAATTATTATGTAATAAACATTATGAAAAAAATGAAATTATAATCGTTGAGTTTGTACAATCAGTGAGAGCAAAATTAATGAGCAAGAATCAATTCAATTTTTGTGAATTACAAAGTCATTTGGCCTGCCACACCAATCAGAGTTCAAAGCATTTTTTTCTCTCTTTTCCAAACAAAGTTATTTAAAATGTATAAATGTATTTCTTGCACATAAATAAATATAAATTTATTCAAACAACATGCGAAATTGCATTTTTTTTTTCTTATAAGATTTTTTTTAATGTTATGAATAGTCTCCATAAATTTTCCTGTTCCTACACATAGTATAAACCAAACCCGGGGTGCCCTCGGGGCAAACAACAATTTTAAACTATTGTCAGCTCACAAATTGAGACCTCTATATTGTTAATGTACAGGGTCACTAACATTGGCACGTATGTTTGTTTGTTTGTTTGTAATATCTTTATTGTATAAAAACATATTTAAACATAGAAAGTTGAAACAATATACAATGGCGGACTTATCCCATTATAGGGATCTCTTCCAGTCAACCAGCGATTGATTGGGAATATTTATTTAAAAATGAGCGAGTAGAATAGAAATAGATATATACAAACACAAAAAAGACAATGTTAAATAAAAAAGACTACAAGTAACAACAATAATAATATTTACTTAAACTTAGATGATCATACAAAATATTACTTATATACTATTTGTTTAATATAAATAATAATATTAAATAATATACAAAATATAAATATAATATAAATATAATAATAATAATATTATATATATATACATAAATACATACTTATAATAAATAGCTCAAATATTGGACGTTACCAAAGACGATTTCATTAGTCTTGACTTAAAGGATTCAATAGTAGGTGCCATTCTTACATCTAATGGCAGAGAGTTCCATAGCCGTGCCGCTAAAACTGTAAAAGAATTCCAATACCTCTCTGATGAATATGAGGGTATATTCAGAATCGGGTCATTGGCAGACCGCAAGCGACTGTCCACTATCTTAAATGAAAAATTGTTATGAAGGTAATCGGGAGAGGAAGGATTAAAAAGCACATTAAAAAGGAGAGAGAGAATATGAATGTTGCGACGTATCCTAGTGGGAAGCCAGTTAAGTTTCTTACGGTAATCGGAAATATGGTCATATTTTCGAAGGCCAAAAACAAACCTGATACATAAATTTTGGAGACGTTCCAATTTATCAAGTAGTTCCTCAGTAGGGTCTAGAAAAGCCACGTCGGCGTAATCTAAAATAGGTAATAGTAACGATCGAGCCAATAATGCCTTAGTATTGAGTGGCAAAAAATTTTGAAGTCGCCTGAGTGAATGGAGAGATACGAAAATTCTGCGACTCACCTCACCAATATGAGCAGCCCACGAAAGCGTTTCATCAAATAGTACCCCCAAGTTTTTACTGTATTCAAATATAGATCTTATTACATTGACTTACGAATCAATGGTTAAATATATCGACGACCTCCGTGGCGTAATGGTTAACATGCCTGACCGCTACTCAGAAGGTCCCGGGTTCGATCCCCGGTCAGGTCAAGATGAAAAATGATTTTTTTCTGATTGACCTGGGTCTTGGATGTTTATATATATATATGTATTTGTTATAAAAAATATAGTATCGTTGAGTTAGTATCCCATAACACAAGTCTCGAACTTACTTTGGGGCTAACTCAATCTGTGTGATTTGTCCCTATATATTTATTTATTTATTTATTTTATATGACTGTTAAAGTAGCGGAATAAGAACACTTTTTTGAATTTTGTAACTAGAGCTGTACAATTCCTTTTTTAACTGACTTCAAAAAAGGAGGAGATGCTCAATTCGTCGGAATATTTCATTTTTATTGTACTGCACTAATGTGAGATTCATCAAGCTGCCTGAAAGGAATCATAGTATCAACAATTGCACTTGAAATACTAAGCTATCGAGCTCTACTATTGAACCAAACTATTACGTACTCAGAAGGTATGTTAAGCAATTGGTCCGGTTTTTCACTAGATGTATATGTAAGACCACTTAGTACATGGGTTACATAAATCTCAACGAATAACAAAATACATTGTAGGTATATCACTAAAAATTAACTGAAGTCCCGAAAGATTTGATAAAAAAAACACGAAATTGAAATGCATCTCGTTTTAACGCATTTACTAATTATTTGATAGTGTGCACGTATAATTAATTAATAACCAGACCATCTGTTTCTTTACATGCAAAATAATGAAATATTTATCGCTCATTTTCCTTAATGATGTTTTGACAAATGACCAATATGACTAATTTTATGATGATAAGTTAATTAGTTTAATACTATTTATTAACAAATAAGTCTTAAAGCTTTACTATTGGCTGTTAGATTCCTATTTAAACCAACCCTCGAGTAAACTTAAATCAGTTACGAACAATCATTTGAATACATCATAGATCGAGTATATTTAATACAAATTATTACAATTTCTGCCCGAAACTCATTATATCAGTGAGCTTCAACTTGACCTATCTCTGCCATAATATCAATCCAAAATAGTGTTTACGTCATCATTTTGCACATCTCCAAGAAGACTGGGAACAGTTTTGTTGAAAACAGAAGAAAACAATTGATCCAGAAGATTCCAGAAAAACAAATCATCAAGATGCCGTGTCTGAGCAGTAACGTAAAATCAGTGAACTTGGATGTGGTCATCACGACCACGAAGTGGCAGTCGCTGTGTGATCTTCATTTGAAAGCAATTCAAGAGAAGATAAGGAAGCATCACATATTAGATATACATAACAAATCATGTGACGCTAGTGCAGTGGTACTCCAATTTGCTGATCGACCTGGGGTTGGCAAGAATGTGTTGAAGGTGAAATGTCTAAACGAGAAGACCAAAGATTGGGTGCAGAAATCCGTGTCCAAAATCAAATATCAAGGCTCGACTCTGAAAATGTTACTAACAAGGGACCTGAATCACATGGTGAAATGTTCTGTAGCCTTTCCAAATTCTAAAGGCTATAAATACAGCGCGGATGATCTCTACAGGATTCTTAATTATGTGAATCCCGAAGGAGAAATTGACAAGTGGCTGTTTTTAAATATCATCTATAGAGATGATGAGACGACTATCACAGCAGGTGTTCCTAACAATGTGTTGTTACAACTTAATAAAAATCTCAAGTTCGGGCTTGGACAAATCAGATTCGAAATACTTAGTGATTATATATAAATTTTATTCTGCTATTAGTTTTGACTTCTGATATTTTTAGTTATAATCCTGTTGAAGAATATAACTTTGTTAATAATTTTCGGTTGTAAATAATGTATATATTGTAAAAAAAATATTAGTATCATGTTGTATGTATGTTTAATTTTGTTAATAAATATTATTTATTTGAACTGTATACTTGTATTTCTTTTATAACTAACTTGATCTGTGTGACTTGTCCTTTAAATATTTATTTATTTATATTTATTTATATTTCTTTTATAACTCGATACATTTAGTATTATGTTTCAATTAGACGCATTATGTTTTTTTTGAATTGATGTACAGTGAGCTGCGGAGTAATATGTCCCACTTTTAATGGTGATACTTGTGGCATGGGGGTCGGATTTCTCTGCAGCCGACTGTACACTCAAATACAAACAGGAAACTTAAAACTGAGCAACTTAGTATAATAATTTAAAAAATATTTTCTCTTTATCAGTTTTTAAAACAAGAGAGATATTCTTTAAACTTTTTTCTATACCCATCACAGGACAAGACATAACTATACTAATAAGATAAAGTACTTGTGACATCTGTTAAACAACAATAAAAAACAATTTTCGCTGTTTTCTATTTTCGCTTTGATGACTTGATCGAAATGGTACTTCGCTATAATTTACAGACCTGGTCAGCCATTTGAAGGCAATCAGGTCGTTTCCTATTTGACTATAGGCATTCACCACCTTTTACAAATCTGATTATTTGCTGGATAATACAAATCTATCCCAACTAATATTATAAATGTGAAAGTGAGTTTGTATATTTGTTTGTTTGTTTGTTACCTCTTCACGCCCTCTCTACTGAACAATTCTTTCTGAAATTTCGCATACACATAACTAGGAGTATTGAGAAGAACATAAGGTACCTCTCATCCTGGGAAAAAGCACTGTTCCTGAGGGAATGCAGGCGAAGCCGCAGGCGAAAGCTAGGATCATATAAATCACAGAAACTATCAGCAGAAGTGTCCGTATCACATTAATGCCACTTAGAGAACTCTATATCTATCTGCTTTCGACTTGCGGGAATTGGTAAATTTTCAATATATACTTATGTTGTATTTGACTAAAATCTGTGAAATTTTTGCAAGCGCTATCAGTTGATAGACCTTTCTTGAAGGAATTTTTCTCTTCCACAAAATCATAAATTTCTAAATATAAATGTACTAGTAAATAGAGCAAAAATAAACTAACACGGATGTAATCGAAAGCACGCACGTAGATTGGCGGTTTAAATTTTCAGCTCAGTTCGCTCACCCCTTGTCTCATATCCTGAAATTGCTCCCACAAAAAACACAGAATAATTAAAGGGGTGTACACACGTTGCGGCTTATCCAGACCCTTGTCGCGTGATGACGGACGAGACAAAAACATCATGTCCACGCAAACTTATACCGTTTTTGTGCGGCCACCCTTTGCGAGCGTTTTGTACTGAGAACATTTTTGTTGCCCGCAATCCTGTATACGCCTTTATTTTTGTACGGGTTTTGCTTTGGGATGTTTGTATTTTTTCCGTCGTCCTGTTTTGATTGCAAAGCCAATAGAAAAAAACGCAAAGCTCGACTTAGTCTTTACTTTTCCGTAGAAAGTAAAAATATGATAGTAAAATTATGATTCTGATTTTATGTGCCTATCTGATTTATTTGTAGTCTTCTGCTTAAAAGATTTTATAAGAATAAAATACAATAAAAGATGGTGTTACTAAAAGACTGTCATAAATAATAGGTTCTTTACCTTAGTTACCTACACTTGAAAGTACTCCACTGACAATAGTTATTATTATTGATTTTTAGATACATCTACATAATTTATTAAGAAAGGCTACTATTGCTAGCTGTTGAGACAGTTCTGCTTATCATTAATACCACTTCGTGGAAGTAACTAAATATCAAAAACCCAAGTTATTATCATAGAAAAATGAGATCGTGGCGAGGCCAAGTGGTAATGCTGTTAAATCTATGGGTTTGATGAACTTTGAAAACAAAAACGAAATAAACTATTTATTTTTGTACTAACACTGAATCACTATTACTATCACTACATAGTATAAAACAAAGTCGCTTTCTATGTCCCTTTGTATGCTTAAATCTTTAAAACTACGCAACGGAATTTGATGCGGTTTTTTTAATAGATAGAGTGATTCAAGAGGAAGGTTTTTATAATAATAATAATTCTTTATTTCTGACAGAGTCCATCCATAGTCAGTGTTAGTAAAAATGTTCTTAAAAAACTATGTTAGTAATACATTATTATCCAATTTATTAAGCAAAATATATTTTTTTAAATTTTCAAATGTAAATAGCCCCAATGTTTAAGTATAGGCCCAAAGTTTAAGTAAATGCTGCAATAATAGTAAGAAGGCTGGCTCACTATGTGAAGTTCATTATATTTTATTCAATTAAATTTTCTACAATGACAGTTCTTTTAATAAACTGCCTCTGTGGTCCGGTAGTTTTGGTGTTTGCCTGTAGACCCGATGGTCATGGGTTTGATTCCCACGGGAAGCATACTTTATTTAGTTGTTTCCAGTTTGGTTAGGACACTGCAGGCGTGAATCATCTAATTGTCTGATAGGTAATAAAGATAATTCCGTGCTTCGAAAGGCACGTTAAGCCGTTGGTCCCGGCTGCGGTCAAGTAGTCGTTAAAGATGGTTTCTTTAGAGGCCGAGAGGCGGATCGCCTACACGAAGTGATTATGATGATGAGTTCTTCAAATAAATATGTTTTATAATTCCTCAAATGCCTATAGAAAACCAACACTTTACATTGTACGAGTAGGGCAGGGAATTTAAAGGGTTCGCACCTGCGAACTCGTTAGCGGGTCCCTTGGGTTCGACCCTGCGGTCGGAACTACAAAATGGGTAGGCTTAGATTGTAAACGTGAGCTTTTTATCTTTCTATAAGTACCTGTAACTAGTATATACTATATAAATATTTGACGACCTCTGTGGTGTAGTTATCATGACAGGCTGCCATATTGGAAGTCCGGCTTCGATCCCCGGTCAGATCAAAATAGGAAATTATCTGCTTCAGATTGATCTGGGTCTTGGACGTTTATCTATATACCTACCTGAGTAAGTGTTATAAATTTCAAATTGTTACGTTCATTCTTATTATTTTCCTTTGAAAAAAAAAGGTTGACAGACAGACAGATAACAAATTGATCTTATAACCCTAAAGAAAACAATTTTGATCAATTATTTATTAAATATTTCGCTAGAATCTTAAATAAGGTAGTTCGCTAGAAAATTCAATTTCAGTTTCGAACAATTTAAATGCTGTTTAAATAAAGACAGACGTCTCCCCACGACTATTTCTATTTCAACGGATCGGGAGCACTATACCTTATGTAAATTTTTCGTCCCAGAAACGCCAACTAGCGTCTTATTTATAGAACTCTAGAAGTGGGACAGTTGTGTTCAATGGTGTGTTTAATGTTACAAAAGTTATAAGACGATTTCAGGTACTTTTACATAAAAGTGAAAAATTTAGTCTCATGAATGTCGTAGACAAAACTTGATAAATTGCAATCTATAACTGGCCAGCGTGTATATGAAGACATATTTTTTATTATTAATTTATCAGTTTTGATTGCACAATTAAATTATAAGTGCGCAAATGGTAGATTTAATGCCACGTGGCATATTTTACCTATTAACCATAGGATCAATCAGAAAGTGTGATTGTCGTATTAGGTCAACGACCTTCAAATGATCAAGTGTGTCCTCCAATGAGAACCTTTACTCATCTTCCTAAGATATATCTTTCCTTTTCAGTTTTTTTCTGTAAAAAACATGATAGCAGCTGAGAATCCGCAGCTTATTTTAGTGAATTTCCAGCTTCTCTCGATATCTTTCAGCAGTCTTAAAAACTTATTCCTTTACTATGTTTTTGGAGTTTTATTGATGGAGACAATATATATAAGTTGAAATAATTATGGTTATATAAAAACGTTCATAGTTTAACCAACTTTTCAAATATATTTTTATGTATGTACTATCGAGCGATTGACCATGATGCCACCTGAAGTGCAGATGCGGTCTAAAACAGAGCTCGCTGGTTCATTATTAGCCTGTTCACTCTAGCCATAAAGACCCAGGTTATATTATGTCAGGATATAAGCCAGTCGGTAAATAATTCCACTCCTTTTAAAATAAATCAACTAATAAGTAATTAAGATTTATCACCGAATTACGATCGTCATTAATAAAACAATTGATTTTCATCGTTAGCTCCTCAAAACAAGAATTACCGTCATTACTGTTAATTTGTGACGTAAATGTCTTTATTTGCAAACTTTATTCAAAACACCCTTTAATATTTCGCAACAAAATGGTGGAAAACTTAGTTAATCACAAAAGCATTCAACTGTCGTTGAACGATGATTAGCGCCTCCAAAGCAAGATGATTGATTATACTTTCGCGTGAAATACAGAAATTATTTCGCGGACTCAAGACTATGAGTTACCAAAGTGGGCTTTTTATAATAGTCTACACTATGACTTTTATAAATACATACATACATATAGTCACGTCTTTATCCCTAAGACCACGTTTAGCATTATGACAGTTGAAACAGGAAATCAATAGTGATGGGTTGCTAGCCGCATCGCCTATGTTATGATTCCCCCATTCACAGATTCCCTCAGTCGACTTTTACGGCTTTTGTAAATATAGTTTGAGAATACATATAAACGAGGAGCTCGATAGCCTAGGGCGGCGCGCGCGTTCGGAACGATAGTGCGCGTCAAGCGACGGCGACAGCGAGTGCACGGCCATGTTTGGATTGTTCGCCTTTAGTGGCATTTCTACCTTGAGTTCATCCGTGCTTCGGAAGACACGTTAACCCGTTGGTTCCGGCTGTTATCGGTAGATGACAGTCGTTAGGCTTTGTCAGATGCGTGTAGGCGGCCTGAAAAATCTGACAGTGTTGGCCACGCTCGGACGAAGACACTATGACTTTTACATACAGTCAGATACATATAAACATGATACATTTTGTTTACGTTATTTTGGGATGTGGTGAAGTACGTATTTTGATTTTAATACGGCAATTTAAACTTATAGTCCGGTTAAATTAGACAGAACATTAAGAGTGAAGGAAGGAAGAAGGAAGTGAGTGAAATTATTCAAGACTTAATTAAAACTAACATTTCAAAATTAAATGCACACATACATAATAATATCATCACGCCTGTCTCCCGTAGGGGTAGGCAGGGACTAGAGATTTCCATTGGCTGTAATTCTTACATACCGCCCTCGCTTCCTCCACGCTCATCCATCACATCATACACGCTCGCCGATTTCGGGTACTCCTAATGTCTCCCTTTTTCAAAAGGTCTGCGATTTGGTCGCAGTATGTTTTTCGAGGCCGACCCTGACCGCCGCTCCCAGTCAACTCTACTTTATATATAACTTTCATCCATCCTCTCTCCATGTCCAAACCAATTCTACATCCCTTTTTCGATCGTCGTTGATTTCAAGGTTCAATGGTGATTTTATTTCTTTTATTATGGGGCTAACATATTTCAAAAATAAAACCTGTAAAACAAAATGCTTAAAATTGAATTTGTTGGGTATGTTATATAAACACCGACTAATGACATCGGATCTAAAAAGGTCAAGTAAATTCGATATAATAACTGGAAAATCACATCTATTTTCAGATAAGTATTTCTTTAAAATCTTAAACGAATATATTACTTTTTTCAAGAAAACTTGAACCTTCATTATTTTATTCTTCAATAACCCGTCTAGACAGCATATTATTTTATAAACAATTTTGTTCAGGCAAACATCCCCTTTACAAGGATCGATGTTCGAAGCATTTGTTAACCAAAATCCACATTGTAGGGTATTTCTCAAAACGTCACATGCCCGCGGAGGCGTCGAAATTTAAAACGGTTGTCAATTTTTCACGCGAACAGTAGGCCGGTACTTCGTCTCATGGTTTACGCGAACGGAATTCAGTACTTTGTAAATCTTGATGCATTTTTGTTAGGGAATGCAAAAATTCGAAATTTTATTTCTTTGTTTAAAAATTTGAAATTTGGAATTTCTTTGTTTATTATGTAGTGGGCTACTTAGATATTCAATATATATGTATTTATACTACCTGTAATTACACTTTCATATGTGGTTTACTGTACATACGACAAGTAAATAGAGAAAAGCGCGTTTAAATATTTTTTTAAACGAATAGAAACCAACATAATGCTACGATAAAAGTGCTTGTATAAGACCTTTCTAAATATTGGTGAAATAGCACGTTTGTATTTAAGTAAATAAAATAAAAATATAATTAATTTACTGCGGATAACAAAGATCCATTTTTACATATTTTTTTTTAGATTTTTGTTTAGGAATAACAAACAGCTACAAAAAACATATGAAAATAAGTTAAAAAAAAAAAAAGTTAGTAACTTTGTAACCCACTGCGTCTTTCACAGGTTAATTCACATTTTTTATAAAAAGTTGCCACTAGAGATATATTACAACGAGGTTCGTAATAAAATAACCTGGAACAAGAGCTAAATTAGGTAAATGTTACAAATTTTGGTAATGAATAATGAGTTAATACATGTATGTTATTGTGACTGATAATACACGAAATATAAATAAAGCCTTTTTTTGTTTTTTTTTTTACATAAATAATTATTACAGTTTACATATTTGAAATTATTAAAAATGTATAATCTAATAATAAAATTATAATAAGTCAAACCAGTCCTATAGATTATTAAATATTTAAGATGTCAATACCTCCCCAGCGGCACAGACACTGCGACATGTCTGTCTCAGCAGTGTTATGAGTAAATGAATCAAACATTATTTTCTGAACTATTTTCTGAACAAAGGGAAGTTCTTTATCTGTCTTGTCACTTGTATATTCATTCAAAGCAGATAACCTTCAAGTAATATCCTGAGTCACTCGAGTTCCGAAGTGTCAAACTCATGCTATAAAATGTTTTGAGCAGTGGTGCAACCCAAGGAAGACCAATGTACCATGACCTCCCCCTCCCCTCTAATACTTCATACACAACTAAAGTCCGGAGGAATCAACTGACAAGCCACGGGTCTATCTAAAATGGACAATGTAGTGGTCTCTCGCAATTGGCAACGTAAGAGAAAATCGAAAATAAGCAAATATGAGTTTTACGATTATTGATATAAGGATGTTTATGACGGTAAATGTAATTTGCGTGTGGTACAGCATGTCGGCTGCATTCTATCGGAACGGAACTCAATTTTACGGGAGACATGCACTCCTAGTGTGTACACGGAATAAGTTCTGAATAAAAAATATCTACTGGAACAGATAAGTAGAATCCTCTTTTTTTACCTGCCTCTACCTCTTTAACTACCCTAAGATTGACTATGAGATGAAATGCTTTGTTCTTGACTTATTTTCAAGTCATTTTTGTAATCTCTAATTTGTAGAGTGTAATATATATTAGATAGTATTGTACCATAATGTATTATATCCTTCCTATAGAGTAGACTAGTTAAGTCTACTGTTAGGCTTACAAAAAGGCGAAAGGGCACTTATTCTTAGCGTTTTATGATAATCATTGGTAGATATTATGGAGATTCTATATACTAATACGTACACCTATAATAGGGTAGTAAATTCTTTAATCACATGGTTGAATTTCTTTACTCTGTAGAGAGTCAGTGCTCCAACTAACTGTCCATCCATCTATCTGCCGACTGGCCGTACCTCGTAAACAGCAATAGCTAAAACCTATAAACTTTACAGAAGGGGTTATATCCATTCATTTAAAAATAACAGTTTTAATGGTCTACGATTAACACAATGAGTCACACTTGACCAGTTTTCATACTTGGGTATATATTTGGAGACACGAAATCCGATGATACACAATATCAGATAGCAAACGGTCACTTCTCATATTTTTATATCTTTACCAATATTTTTCTATATCCCCAACAATATCCGGTAGAGCGGTATTGTAAAAATACAATAGTCTAGTTTATCTATTTGGATCATATAACACCATATAGCAGGTTGTATTTTTATTTTGTCAATTTTCCTCTTTTTCATGAGCTCTCATCTAAGCGTTTTTCGTTTGCAGATTCCTCAGTAGATAGCTTTGGATAGGGTCCACTTTTTATCTATACTAATATGATAAAGCTGAAGAGTTTGTTTGTTTGTTTGAACGCTTATAACTTGAAAACTACTGGTCGGATTTGAAAAATTGTTTTGTATATGAAAACCTGATTCTTGGGGAAGGTTATAGGCTGTATAGTACATACACACTTATGGCGAGTAAAACCGCGGGGTACAGCTAGTCTTAAATATAAATGTAGTGTACAAATTAATCAAATCAATCAAAAGTCGACATTCTTTAACTAAAAAGTCAGGCTATATCGGACGCCTTCCAAAGATACTTGCAAGGAAAATTGATCTGCCTGCCCATATTTTGATTGTATGTTTGTACATTTAGCGAGGAGCTCGACAGCCTAGCGACTGCGAGTGCGCGGCCATGTTTGGATTGGTCGAGCTCTCCCGTGCTTCGGAAAGCACGTTAAGCAGTTGGTCCCAGGCTGTTATCGCTAGATGGGTCGTTGGACTATGTCAGATGCCTTTAGGCAGCCGGAAAAATCTGACAGTGTAAGCCTCTAACACACCCGGGTCATGTTCCTGTAGATCTGGTTTTCCTGTAAAACTTGTTACGGAGGTCAGACGGCAGATCGCTCCATTGTAATTAACAGTTCCGCCAAATCAAGAACGTGGTAATAGCATACTCTGGGCTCTAAAGCGTAAGCTGGAGATGCAACCGTCTTTGTAAAGGCATGCTAAACGCCTCGATAGCATCAGAAGTACTGTTCAATTTGGGAACGGCGTAGCTCAAACGCCTTGACAGATTTTGAAGTATCATTCAATTTGTGAATGAATACTTGCTGGTTCAACGTACGATTAAGTTCGCATTTATTCAGAGATTTTCACAGCTTGTTTACAAAGTTTGTGGTTAATCTTTTTACAGTTCGGTGACCTTAATTAGATAATCGCCTTGAAACGTTTTACTGAAATGGTTGATAAATATCAATTAAAAATATTGAAATGATTCAAAACAAAAAGATAAACTCTGTGGCGTAATGGTTAACATGCCCACCCGCTGCTCAGGAGGTCGCAGTTAAGATCCCTGGTCAGGATGAGATGAAAATGATATTTTTGATTAGCCAAGGTCTTGGATGTTTATCTATATATGCTAACTTGATCTGCGTGACTTGTCCCTATATATTTATTTATTTATCATAAAATATAGTATCGTTGAGTTAGTATGCCATAACACAAGTCAAGCAATCTGTATGATTGTTGAAATATTCGTATTAAGAATAAAATTATTGTAAGTATTATGTGTGTGAAAAACGACAAAATTTGTTTCGATTTTTTGCATTATTTCAATTAAAAGCCATGTTTCTCCTTTTAAAAAAACTCGACATTCACTTTTACAGTCTATATATATACGTACTAGCGACCCGCCCTGGCTTCGAATGGGCATAAAAACCTTCCTCTTGAATCACTCTATCTATTAAAAAAAAACCGCATCAAAATCCGTTGCGTAGTTTTAAAGATTTAAGCATACAAAGGGACATAGGGACAGAGAAAGCGACTTTGTTTTATACTATGTAGTGATGATGAAGAGTTTAGAAACAGTAACACGAGTAGTCAAAGCGTGATTTATTTCTGCCAACTAATACCATTTGAGTTATTTTTTGGAATCGCCGCTTTCGCCCGCGCGTCGATCCAGACATTTCTCATTTGGACCGAAGTTAACAAATTACAAGCAGTTACTGCCACTAACGTTCGAAGTCGGAGCTCTACTATTTGACTTTACTTTTTGGTCTTCATTGTTTTATACCTTTTCTCTCTATAGTGCAATAGTAATAATATATCTAGGTATAACTAACATAATCATTTATTAATACAATTAATATAATTAGAACGTCTTGTAAACAATTGCATCAGATTCATTTTTTGTCTCCGGAAATATGACCATATTTCAGAATATCGTTCTCAGCTTAAATGGCTACCCATCCGTCAACGCAGGAATTTGCATATATTATGCCAACTTTATAATATTCTCTATAATCCACTTGCTCCCGATTATCTCAAAATTGATTTCAAACTTTTAAGTTCGACTCATGAAAGAATCCTGCGTTCTTCCAATACTATGACCCTTGCTACTCCTTCTCACCGTACCGGTTTTCTCTCTAATTCTTTCGCTGTGACGGCTGTCAGACTTTGGAATAAGCTTCCAGAATCCATCAGAACAGCCTCGCTAACTTCAAATGGCTTGCCTACAGGTTCTTACTATCACAGAACGCCACAGTTTAAGGAGCAAAATTAGGTAATAATTACGGGTACATTTTGAGTTGCTGCTTTATCTCGTAAATATTTTTGTCATATATATATATATGTATACTGTTATTTATGTATTTATATATCTAGGTATATATGTAAGTATATGTATGTAAGTTTATGTAAATTTATATTACTATTATATTAAACCCACATTACGATCTCTGCTTGACCTAAAGGTTGACTGTTAGATAATGCTTTTAGCATTAAGTTCGCCTATTGTGCTATACAACTGTATTTTGTACAATAAAGTTTAAATAAATAAATAAATAAATACAGATCAAAACGGGTTTTGGTAAGAGCACCACATAACATCTATTATCCTAAGGGTCTCTACTTAGATCAGTATCCCCACGTTAGCTCCTCAAAAGAGTGGCACACCTGGCCATACAATGCTGCCAGCCTTCTAGGCACACTATCGCTGAGTGACACTAAAGCGAGACTGTACAATTTGTAAATATGTAGTAAGTTAATGTAATGTTAGTTATTTTAAAAAAATATAATAAATTTTGAAATATTAATTAACTAGTAAATAAATAAATCAAGTCATTGGATTTCAAAATAAATATCAATTTATTTTGAAATCCAACGTCAGAACCTAAAAATGAAGTGGCCAAATACTGGGCAAAGTCAGTATAGAGTTCATATAGCCATTTTGACTCGAAAAGAAGAAGAAGACCTAAAAATTTGTTGTTAGCTTCTAATGTTTTTTGACTGCTTTGGACTTTGTCTCTCCGAGTAGTTTTGAATGCCCGAGTTGAAATACTATAAGATGTTATTTCTTTCTTTAGAGGATTTTAGTTTCATTTATTTTGTTTTATAGTTTCTTATACCTATTCTTATTAAATATAAAGCATGATATTTTAAAATCTTCATAATAATACGCAAACAGGACTAAAAATGCTCAGCAGTAAACAGCAAAATGCCTTTTAGAAATGAACAAGAGCTCGAGAATTTTCGAGAATGAATCGAAAACCGAGGGTACTTTGCTCAGTAACTCTGAATAATGCGCCGAAGGCCCGTCATTACAGCTCAAACGAGATTGTTTAGGCAATGAGCGTTGAGAACTCTTGTTTATTGCCGTACTGTTATATTCCCAACTAGTTTTGCCATTTATACATTTACGCCTTGGCCTTTACTTAGGTAAATAATATTTTAACGTTTCGCTATTTCATGATTAATTTAAGACTAAACAAGCCTATATTTTGTTCAGTTACTAACTTTAGTTGTTTATCATACCAATTCAATTATATAAGTAGGCGTCGTGGAAGAAAAGAGGGAGGCCCTTGTCATAGTCAGCAGTGGGACAATTAAGGCTATTTAAAAAAAGGCTTATTTCGTTACTAGAATCAACATTCATATTCGTTCGAATATGAATGTTGATTCTGTCTGATGAGTCAGCAGTGGGACAATTAAGGCTATTTAAAAAAAGGCTTATTTCGTTACTAGAATCAACATTCATATTCGAACAGTACAGATATATTGACACAGATATTGACATAAATCAATATCGTCATTGGCAAAAATAAACTTTATGAAGAAGTTTGATTGCCCAAAATGTAAAAAAGTAAAAAAAAAAAACAAGAATCATTTAAACTTACACCGTTTTACTACAAAAACCGGTCTAACTTTAGAACTAGGTTTAGATTATTTTCCGCCAAAATCAAGTTGACATCTTGCGATATCACACAATCTCATCTGTCAATATTTACTTGATTTGGGTGGATAATAGTTAAAACCTAGTATTAAAGTTAGACCTGCTTTTATAGTGAGACGGACAGAGTGGAAAATCTCTCTGAACGCACCATAGATTTCCATAAGCTGCACAAATTCGAAAATCACGATGAGTCAGTCTGTAGATAAGCTACTTTGACATATTTTCTTGTCTCCATTTTTCGTGTCATTGTCACTTTGTGAAGTGACGGTAGGGCACTCAATCACACTTTCCGTGTAATGACCTAAATACCAATAGTTTGCTGAACTAAATTTGTCATTATTAGACTTGCGATGTACGGAATGAGTGGAAAACGGTTACCTCCAATAAATATAGGTGTAGGTAATACTACCAGTTGCCCGGGGCTATTGGACTTGGTTATATCGCACTCTATAGTCTATGTTTGACCTCTGGTCCTTAACTAAATCCATACTAAATTTCATCAAAAACGGTCTAGTGGTTTAGCCGTGAAAGTGTAACAGACAGACAGACGTTCTCATTTTTTAATATTATATTATAATATATACATATATATACTAGCTGTTGCCCGCGGCTCCGCCCGCGTGTAGGTCGCTTTTCGCGTAACCTGTGGAAACTACAACTATCCAGACCTATAGTTAAATCTATAGTATCCTATTCCCGTGCCAATTTTATAAAGCCATTACATTGCTACGATATCAAACTGAAAATATTAACATTCATACTATCACATCTTTGTCTCTAAAAGAGTAGACGCAGCCTATTACAGGGTCATTTGGACCTAAAAGCCACTTCTAAAGTTATAGTGGGCGTGAAAAGTGGAGAAAATCTCAATAAAAAGTGATAAGTTAGTTAAATTAAACCTAACGACACGACCGTATGTTCCGTCAAACAATAAATGAACTGACTTGCCGATTTCATTATTTTTTAAACCAAAGCCAAACCAAACCAACCAATCAATTCAAATAGCTTACAATACAACACGACCGATAAACAACCCAACCAATAGAACTAAATGAACAACCAAAATTTTTTTTTAAATAATTTAAATTAATTGCCGTAAGGAAATTTTCAATCTGCTATACCATATGCGAAAAAATAATTAAAATAAAGTCAGCGCCATCTATTGATATTTTATGTAACCAAATTATACGCCCACACACATTCAATGTGTTATTTTATTAAAATTTAATAGATACTGCAGTGTGTTTTTCTCTTTATTGATATCGATAAAACGAAGTAGAAATTCTAGCTTTATCTAAATTAAATACGTTTATGTAAACCGCATTCAACTCTGTTTAAAAGTTTTGAAGCAGTGCTAGAATTAAACTTCAACTGACCATAACTTCTTTTTCCTTATCCAACTTTGACGAAACAAAGTTTTGACAACGCTCCTAATTATATGTAATCCACTTGTGAAAACCGCGTTCAAATCTGTTGAGTAGTTTTGAAGTTATAACGTACCAGAGAGACAAAAATTCCAAAAATTGTTTTTTTTTTGGTTTCTGTTACTCTTCTTTAATCGCTCCGTATCAGTTTTTTAGAAAAATATTTAGTGTATAGACACTCGATTTTTACTGTCCTATTATTTGTATAGATAGATAAGTACAAAATACTGATATATTAACGGACTTAACGCTAAGAGCGTTCTCTACCAGTCAACCATTTGATTAATCTTCTTCTTCAAAGTCGTCAATGACAAACTATTAGATTTGATTTGATTGGGGTTGTGATATCGTTTATCCGGAAATAAAATTGCAAATGAATTTATTCGTTCCTTTTCAAAATTAAAATAAAAGTAAGAAAATAATTCTAGAAAACAAATAAAAAACGAAAACAGAATATTATTGTTAGTGGCAGGATTCGATCCAGCTACTTCCAGCTATTTCTTGAAACATTTCTTTACTAAAATATTAAAAGCAAAAATATAGAATTCTAAAAAACTAATACAGAACGAAAAAAAAGTAAGTAAAAAAAAGTGATGTTTAGCAGGATTAGAACCCTCTACTCAAAAAAATAATCCTAACATAAGTTATTTGTGTTATTTTCCATAAAGAAAATAACACAAAGATTTACCTATTTTCAAACTACTATTCGAAATCCGGAATCCGAAAAAATACTTTTCAAACTTAAATTAAACGAATCAATGAGTAGCCCAAAACGCAGACATTAAACTATACATACAATATAATGCCGCAATTACCACTCCATACTCCAATCAATTCCAATTTAATTTTATTATTTTATATTAAGCAGGTACCAAATCGCCTAAACACACAATCAAATCGTTAGAAAAGCAAAAAAAAAATATTTTATTTATTTTGAAATCTCTATTACTACACAATGACATGATGATTAAATGCGAACGACAAACCATATCGACTTTTAAAATGTATGGTGGCGTCATCTATTGACACATTACTGAACTCATAATATTAACAAATAAATAAAACCTTTGCACCCTATCTTCTATTATGTATTGTATCCTATTACAATATGTTGCGTACATACAATACAATTCAATACAAAATATTATACCAAAATACATTTTCAATTTTAATTTCATGTATCTCACTTCAAAAATGACAAAGTTTCATACAAACTGGCAACCCCTATTTCACCCCTATAGGGATGTTATTTTCAAAATCAGATTGATGCATTATTATTTTTTACCAATTACAAATTCAAATTAAAAATTTCATGTGACTCACTTCAATAATGACAATGTTTCATACAAAATGGCAACCCCTATTTTACCCCTTTAGGGATGTAATTTTCAAAATCTGATTGGTGCATTATTATTTTTACCAACTTCAAATGTATGTTAATAATTCCATGTATCTCACTTCAAAAATGACGAAGTTTCATATAAACTGGCAACCCCTATTTCACCCCTATAGGGATGTTATTTTCAAAATCAGATTGATGCATTATTATTTTGTACCAATTACAAATTCAAATTAAAAATTTCATGTGTCTCACTTCAATAATGACAAAGTTTCATACAAAATAGCAACCCCTATTTCACCCCTTTAGGGATGTAATTTTCAAAATCTGATTGGTGCATTATTATTTTTACCAACTTCAAATGTATGTTAATAATTTCATGTATCTCACTTCAAAAATGACGAAGTTTCATACAAACTGGCAACCCCTTTTTCACCCTTTTAGGGATAAAATTCCCAAAAGTCCTTTCTTAGCGGACGTCTCTTAGTCACAGCGATATAACCGAATCCTACGCAGGGCGAAGCCGCGGGGAACAGCTAGTTTATCATAAAAATACAGCGTTCACATTGATTACTAGGATATAGTTGGCAATTCATGTTTGTAGTAATTGGAATGTACTTACCATTCATTTCGCACTTCTATACGGTTAATACTGACGCGGTGATAAATAAATCAGAATTTTGAATTAAAAAATAATAAGAAGCCGGAAGCAAAATATTATGTGGGCAGCTATAGTGAAGGATCATTTTAAATGTAGGTAGAAAATGGCGAATTGTTAGAAAATAGGCATTCTTATATTAAACAAGTTATCAAGGTCATTTTTAAACTTCTGTCACTTTTGAAAATCGAACGCTCGCTTATTGTCTTTACAGTACAATGTAGTGATTTAGGCCCATCTAGTCCAGTGCTAATTTGTTTTATGTCAGTGCTTCCGTACCTTTTCCTCTTACTTGTACATCATTGATTTCGGAGACAATCCTCTTTTTAGTCTAAAGAGTGACTTCTTTGTGCTTTGTCTCGACACAAAAGTTCAAAGAATGTTTATTGTTGTTATTTTTGTCATAACGTTTTCGGATAAATCCATGAAAATATCATTTTTTTCATCGGTTTGGTGTAAATTGTAGATTTTATGGAATAGGCGTTGCAAATTTTTTAATAAAAATACTACACAGAGAATACCACTTTAGAATTGGTTTGTAAGTCTTCCGAATAAAAAGAAGCAAATTCTTGTTTTAGGCAATTATAACCCATATCAGTATATAAGACAAACTACCCTATTAGTAAAACATCAAGTTAAAGCTAAAATTCTTGCCCCTAAAAGCGGAAGCACTAAATCAGCCCGTCAAATAGCTGCAAAACGATGCGGTTAAAACGCTATTTCACAAAATATTAAATACAAAGATAAAGTTTTACCCTTTTATATAAAACGTTTGCTAACCGAATAGAAAGGGACAAAAGATAGTTGAAATACTCGAGATTTGCATAAAACACGATGTGATGTGGTATTGTATGTGTACCAGCCAAGTTAAACTTAGTAGGTATTCTTAGCTAACGTTTGGATCAATTAATTATGTATTTTAGAATTCACTTTGAAAAATAATAAAGTAATTATACCTGGCAGTTTGAATTTCAGGTTCAGAAATTACCACTCCTTCTTTTCTCTTTTTTTGCTTGTGTTTCTTAAAAGAAAAAAATAGTTTATGTTTTCAAAAATTTTGGCCCGGTAATACTATCATACAGTATTCTAACTCGGCCGTGTCCTTGAAATAAATGCCTACAGCCGCGCGGTACATAAACATGCGATAGGGCTGCCCACCTACAGCATTTTAATTAGGTACATCTGCCTTCTTTGAGTTTCTATCTAGTTTTGTAATTGTAAATATTCTTTTTTTTTGTACTTAAACAAATACAATAACTTGTGAATGGAATAGGAAATATTCGATAAAAATGTATGTTGTTTTTTGATCTCTGAGTGCGTAATTGAGGAATTCATGCACCCAAAAACAGCACAGTAAATTCTAGTTGTCATATTAAATGGTAATTTGTACGTATTTTTAGTAAAAATATTTATTATATGGTTTCGGTCGCTGTTATTTAAACACCGTCCGTTTGTCACTGCGGCGCATTCGCGACTGTTGCATGCCGAACGCATGCCAAGATCCGGACGCGTAGGTATAGCTCGCGTTTCGTCCGTTTGTATGGAGTTAGAATACTGTATGATAGTATTACCGTGGTTTGGTCAACAAATTTATATGGTAATTGACAAATAGGGTTTTAGAAGATTTTATTTGTACAACTATTGCATTATGTATTAATTCATATCGTATAGCTTACAACATCAAATTTACTCTGCGGTCCCTGATATCAGATTTTTCGGAACTGCCTTGATAATTTACGTGATTTTTACTTGTAATTTTAAGACGCAAGTCTTACTTCTATTTAAATAACAAAAATTACAAAGCAGTATGGCGATGGCTTTATCTCTGTATACTCAATGTTTTGTAACTGTATGCAACCATTTGCGGTTACCAACTCCGAGATACGTTCATCGTGATTTTGTGATCGCAGGCTCGTTTAGACAACTAGGTACTGATAGCAAAATGTATTGTCATTTATGTGTGTATTTTACTGCTCTTGTTTATTTTTCAATTTTTTGTGTGTTGCTGTGTTTGCGGTTGCACCCGCCTCTGTATATACTGCCTAGCCTTCCCCAAGAATTTGGTCATTAATTTTACAAATGAAGAAAGTCGTTGCTCATTCCATTAGTCATCAATATATCCAAGAATTGTAAGGCAAGCTGTAACTGGTTATAAAAACAATTTACATATTGTTATTTGCGTCGCAATATTTCTAAATTAAAATTAACTTTATTCAAACATCAAAGATCCAATATATGTGAGGAAAAAATAACAATTTTAATAGAAGAAAATCTAATTTACCCTATTGAAATTTACTGTACACGGAACCTGAAATATCTAACACGCGAAATAGATTTTACCTTACAGTTTTATTTCGACACATAAATTTACGTGTACAAGTTAAACACACTATCTGATACAGAGTATAACTATTGCTATTAAACTATGTATCCGCGTACATAAATTGTATGCAAAGCAAAGTCCTGCTCAGGATATAAAATATACGAGCGTTAGACAGTACACGAGGCTACTTAAAAAAGTGCAATGTAGGTGTAAGTTTATGGTTAAGACGATACCTTCGTGAACACTAGCGCAACCCAGTTAAAAATCACTATTCACTGAAAACACAAGTTATCAAAAATCTATGTTATGTGATTAAGGTTCTGGATCTAAAGTAAATTTAATCATATTAAATTATAGTTCCATATAGTTACAAATTATAAACTTCTAAAATAGGCCGTTTTATGCAATATTGCAATTTTTAACTATAGGGAACTATTATTTAATATGATTAAAACTAACTTCTGACCCAGAACTATAATTACAGAAGATGGTTTTTTCATAATGAATGTGTTTCCGTGGCGCTAGTGTTCATCGAAGTATCATCTTAAGTTGGTATACTTTTATATTTAACCCACTGTACATAGCTGAGCTAATTTCTAAATAGAGAAAATACATAAATTTCACTTAAAAGGGATTTATTTTCGCTACTTGGCGACAAAAGAGCTTTTTTATAATGGCATTCAAATTTAAGACTCATATTTGAAAGTTTTTAGGGAGATTGATCAATTTCCAATTTCCTTGCTTCGTTATGAATTTCTTTAGTGGTCTTTTGATTAGTCCACTAACTTGGATTTGGGTTCGTTACCTAGTCAGACAAGTTTTGTCTAAGCTATGATCTCTTTCAAATTGTTCAAAATTTTGGGAGTTTTCTTATATGTCTTAGAATACCCTTTTTCGCGCCGCACAGATTTTCTGTTTCTCCCAATGGTTGACTGGTAGATAATGTTCTTAGCATTCCGTCAATTGTATAAGTATTTTGTGCATATATGAGATACGATGATAGAAAAAGTGTCGTTTAATTAGAATAATGTAGGTAAAACAAGTTCTTATTAAATTTAAAGTTGGGCTAGTTTAATGTATGTGAATTTGTTATGTTTTTTGTTTTTTCCTTGTTTTCCTTAAATCTGACACAGCCAGATGACTGCCATAAGCGTTATGCAGTTAAAAAACGAGGCTAGGCTACTGAGCTTCTAATCATATATCTATCTATACATATAAAATATTTTATCTGTACATTTAGTTATTTTGACTAAAATGGATAGAGAGGGACATTTAAAATTAATAATAGACAGCAAATTTTTTTTTTTAATTTCTTGTCTGTCTGTATGTATGATCACGCTTATCTCCGAAAATATTGAACCGATTGGCTTACAACTTTCACCAATTGTTTTGTTTTAACTCGGAAACACATCAAAAACGTTTTATAATAAAATACTGACATTGTCATTTGAATTAACTCAAGGCATTTTTGATTTCGAACATTCGTTCGACCACCACCAACTCGGATAATTCTTATTTTTTTGGGTCATGACAAATTTTGTATAAAAGAAAAAGGGGTATCCCGGGCAATTCCCGCGAAAACGAAGCCCACGCGCACAAAGTCGCGGGCTATAGCTAGCGATCAAATATAGCAGTATTACCTCACATTTAAACAGCAACTCATTTGATTCACCTATTTAATTAGACTACAAAATTTCCCACCGAATTCCGTCGCAATCTCGATCATAATAACCCTAAAATAACGAAATCCGGGCTGTCGGCCCCGATAGTGATTTTAAAGGGAGATGTCTCGACGCCGGAAGGGATTGGGGAATATCTCCAGGGAGATTGGGGAAGCTTTCCACTCTGATTGACAATAATTTGATTCAAATATAAAATCTTTTTACTTATTATATTTAGTCAAAGGTTTTGATTGATTATTTTAATTAAAATTTCTATTTCGATTTATATTTTGTTCCTAAATATCTATATGTTATAAGTTTGTTGGCAGTGAATGTTTAAAATTAATCACGTTTCACGTTCACACTTAAAATTTTCCTGCTGTTGAAAAGTCACTTAGTACCTTTACAATTTTTATTCTCTCTCTCTCTTCTACCGGTAGAAGAGAGAGAGAGAATAAAAATTTTAATAATTGTTTTTCGCGTTTTAATTGGGGTCGGCTCTTCTAACCATTTTTCTCCAGAACTGGCGATTCAAGATCGTCTTTGGGTCAATTTTGTTCTTTCTAAGGTCACTATCTACAGCTTTTACCTTTGTGAGTCGGGGTCTCCCACGTTTTCTCGGCGCTGTTTTCTTACAATTATTATTAATTTATAATTATTGCTTACTGACATGGTTCAGCGAACCAAAAAGGATCTTGGCCTATGATAATAATTATATCATTAAAATTAATATAATTAATAAATCGTTTTATCTGCCAAAGATTCAATCGTGTTATTAATTTATATATGAAATACATTTGTAAATCACAATCGGACTTCTTTTTGATTTAATTAACATTAAAATTTTAAATAACACAAATAAAAAAGTGTCGGAATTACCTATTATATATAATCTTGCCGATCTCAGAGGGTTAACAAAGACAAACCTAATTTCCTGGTGGAAATGAAGTGACGCGTAATGAAAGGTAGCGTTTTGTTTTATGATAATGTTATTTTAGTCTGAACCACAGAGCAAAGAATTTTCATACCGCTTGCCGAGCGAAATTCATTTCTCTATTCGGCATGAGTTATATAAAAATTACTTGCTCTGTGTGTTCAAAACAATAACGAATATCGACAAGAACAAAATGTATGATATTGACATAAGATTGACCACTTGATTTAGCGCAGCTCATATTAATCCGACACATTAGTTTTTGTCGAGATTCGTTAGCATTTTGAAATTGTGACGTTGGCTAAGACCCCTGTACCCGCGTTTTTTTGGGCGTGCTCATTCACTTTCAGTTAAGTAGCTTTATGTTTCTGATTTAACGTATAAGACTAAATAGTTAAGTGATTCCTAAAAAAATAAAGTGATCGTAACATCGAAAGCAGTCGCTCTATTGTAATAACCAGGGGGCTTAGTCAAAGTTACAATCGCAGACCGTTAACGAGGTACGACAAGAAAAAAATGTATGGGATATACATAAGATTGACCACGTGATTGTCATGATTTTTATGGTTATGCTTATTTATATTATATATTTTATGATTTACTACGCAATGATGGTGATAATAGGCTTAAATAATAACAACCGTGGCGCCATCTTACGAGAGTCTGTCATTGGTTGATCAACTCCCCGCTTTGACACCACAAGCATAGCGGTGGGGAGGCAGTGGAGATGGTACTAACAAGAAGGGATCGAGGGACATTCTTGGTTAGAGTCTCAGACTGAGCGGACGGTTACTTGACTACCGACAGCACCAGTACAGAATTCATCACATGATTTACAGAAGCTTATGTCAATCCCATACATTTTGGTCGACATGTCTTAGCGTTTTGAAATTGTCACTTGGCTACGGGTGCAGTATCGCCAAATAAGGACCATAATGAAAAGCGTACCCTGGACTTTAAAGCGTACATATAATATGCAACTTGAAAAAGTCGTAAGGTTAGGGTTTTGTTTTAATGTATCAGCATGAAATAAAAAGAAGTCGATTGAACTACGCTAAAACGATACCTTGGTGAACACTTAGCTGCTAAAAGTGGCCGTTTTAAAAGCAATATTGCAATTTGTAACTATAGGGAAATATAATTTAATATGTTCAAAATTAACTTCAGATCCAGAACCCTAATTACGTAAGAGGGATTTTTGATAACTTGTGTTTTCAGTGAATAATGATTTTTAACTGGTGGTGGCGCTAGTGTTCACCATGGTATCATCTTAAGCTTAGTAACTAAGGAACAATTAAAACCTATAACGAAACTCGGTAAACAGCTACCGTTTCTCGGAAAGCTATAAATTAATGATTATTTTGTCGCAATTAATAATTTTTCTATAAAAGCTAAAACGCCCAGTGAATTCGATATCAAAGGTGTCGCTTCCAATAAAATTAGAGGCTTTAGGACGTCATTAAAATTTTTAAAAACTAAGTGTTAACCATCTCTTAAAAAGAAATAAAGAACAAGTATCAGTTTTCGTATAAAAAAGCAATTAATATTTAGTTACTGTAATCATTTCTCATTAGGAGGGTGGTATGTATATATATTTACCTACTCAACAAAAAAATAAGCTGATATGTCGCGACTGTTTTAAATTATTATTTGCTATTTCAATGCAATATTAATTTATTAAATAAAATAAACACAATTGCAAACAAATGTAAGGTTTGCGTAAAAAATATTATTCTTCTCTTGAAGTCTCATTTTTGCGTAAATGTGTAAAGAATTGCTATTGTTTGAACAGGCTTTGTCTGCACGCTTTCTTCAAAGCAAATTTGTTGTCTTCCCCATTTGTCATTTCGGGAAACCATAGACCTTTACTTTTATTTTCTTTTTTTGAATTTTATTTTTCTTTAGCCTATTCTTTAATATGATTTAGGTATTTTTATTCAATTTAATTGATTAATTTAATTTTACTTATTCAATTCATATTGTTTGCCAGCTGTTGTTTGTGGCTTCAATCTCGTAATTGATTCGTATGTAACATTAATAATTTAAGTAATCCTTTAAAACATTTATAAAATTCTTTTGCATTTTCCTGTAGCTGTCGTAAGCAGCCAAAAATTTATTTTACTTTTAAACATACCAGTTCAAAGTTAATAAATATAAAATATACAGACACAATTTTATTATTCTTTTATTAAAAAAAGCATGAATATTTAAAAAAATATGTGTTATGCATAGATTTAAAAAAAAATTACGTCACAGACCGCGCGCAAGTCGAACTTCTTTGGTGTTATGAGTATAATAAGCTTGTTTTTAATGACATAACTTGCAATGCTTGTTAATTTTTATTTCATGATGTTTTGCTAAAAATCCATCTACGTTTACATAATAATCCTACTAATATTATAAACACGAAAGTTTGTTACCTACTCTTTCACAGGAAAACGACTAAACCGACTTTGAAACAACATAAAGGCTATATTTTATTCCGAAATTCCTACGGGGGCGGAGCCCCGGGCAACAGAAAGTATCTAATATAATTTTTGCCTACCCTGCACATGGACATTCTCGTCGCTTGTCTAGGAATACGTTCATAAAATAGACGTCATTGTCCAAACCCTTTTTTCTGAGCACATTAGAATGTCGTTTGGCTGACATTTTATGAATGGTATTGTACTACTGTTTGCTATAGGGGCGGAATAGAGAAACCGTTTGAAAAAACGGTTGACATGTTTATTTTTATAAAAGGTCATTTTGGTGTTTTAGGGCGTAAGACCTTCAGGGAAATTTTATTGTACAAATTCATTTTGTTATGATTTACCATGATGCCGAGGACCGGGCAAAGTAGAGCGATTTGAATGTTTAAATCACTTTACTCACTCTACTCAATTTACTTCCTTCCAGCATTATCTTACATTTCAATTGCAAGTTTCAAAAAAATGTTAATAATGGCGATCAAACGCTCGCAGTTGCTTGCCACGCGTTACTTTACGAACAAGCATCAGCAGCAAGATATGCTATTGAGCTCCCCAATAAATCAAAAATTTAAGAGCTGTGCTCTTGTCAGTGCAATCGCTTCTTAGTACTTCTTTCTTTGGCTAGCCTTTTCACATCCTGGCTTTGAATATTTAATGGTCTGATACTGATTCGTGCTTCGGAAGGCACGTAACGCTGTTGGTCTCGAATGCCATCTGGTAGTCGTTAAAGATATCACGTCAGAGACCGAGAGGTATTATAGTACCGAAGAATTCTGACACCAGGGTGTGCATGTGTCACCTACACGATATGATGATGATGATCTTGATACGACACCACTCCCACTTTTTCTTATATTTTTTTACGTAACTCCTTGATGTTTCTCTTCCCCGTCTTTCTTCTGTATTGCCTTCCATAATATTTTTCAAAAAGTCCTCAATACAAATTTAATCATATCAAGCCAGTATTACTAGAAGTATAATACAGAACGCGAGGCAGGTTTCCCGTTAAGTTTTATGTTCATACCAGGAATTTGTATAATTTTATTTTGTATACGTGCCGTGAAAAAATTCGTGACAGTAGGCTTACGCTGAAAAGGTGGTATAATAGCGGAAAGATAATTATTTTAATTCAAGTGAACTGGTATAAAAATGGTAGGTAGTTTTTGGTGAATGTGATAAATAAATACAACCATCACAACAGCAAATTGTACGTTGGTTTAATTTTGCGTTTGGAAGTGTTTAGCGCAAAAAAACCGAGACCAACTCCCGCATTCGAGGCAGTCTATATATCCACCAATTTTTTGTCAACAATTACTTTATATTTAGATTGTCTGGAAGAATCGCTAATGCAATTGTTTTATCTAATTTTGTATTTTCCTGATTGTATATTTTTACTGGTAAAGTAAAGAATTTTTGTCTTGTCTGGACAAAGCTTCATGTACTTTCTTCTACGAAGACCGACTAGTCACGTAGGAAACAACTGAAGGTTCGACGTATTTTCTTTAATTTCGGGCCCATAAGTTAAATACGAATAAGGTCATAAAGCCTTCGCCAAGACCCGGCAGAAAGGGGAAACCATAAACGTGCTAGAAAGTTTCGCGAATGGTGACCAGACACCGTTAATTGTAGCATAGAACACCCACCGACCAGATAGCCTAAAGAAGTTCGCTGGCAAGCGCTGGATGCAGGTTTCCAACCGGTTATTCTAGAAATCCTTGGGCGAAGCCTATGTCCAGCAGTGGACAGCGTGCATCTGAAATAATGATGATTATGAAGACGTTCTGACTTGACGTTGCGTTGGTAGATATGGTCTCACAATTAAGGATGCCGAAGACCGTAAGAAGAAGAAAAAGAAAGCGGACCCTGGTCTCTGCAGTGACAAGCTGAGGATCCAACCGGGTAAAACTAAGATACAGATGGCCGAATACTTTAACGCCACTCAATTTTGAGGGCTGTTCAAGTATCATGCTGTCACTGTCAAATCGCTGACGTTCAACGTGACAGCATGATACTTGAGCAGCTCTCAAAAGAGACGTAGGTTTAATTATTTCGAATATTTGCGAGTACGTGCCTCATATCATTCTTTTGTACTATTAGTAATAACTATTCTATAATACAACTAACTTATTTAACTGTCCAACAAAATAAAGCTTTGTTTTCCGTATTCAGCGCTAATCGGATTAAGCTGAATTTCTGTTTCAAGTAGCGGTTTTCGTGAGAAATGAGGATTAAATACCTTAGATGAGATCTGATTCAGGTACTTAGGAAAACCGCTTTAGTCTACTACAGTTCGGGTATCATTTTGAAATAACTTTCTGTGTAAAATCTATATCTATACTAATATTATAAAGCTAAAGAGTTTGTTTGTTTGAGCGCTTATAACTTGGGAACTACAAGTCGGATTTGAAAAATTCTTTCCGCATATGATAGCTTGATTCTTGGGGAAGGTTATATGCTATAGTTCATATACACCAAGGGCGAGTGAAACCGCGGGGAACAGCTAGTTTAACATATGACAATAAGTACGCGATATATTTTACATGATTTTAAATTTTCAGGGTATCATTTTGAAATTAGTTTCTGTAAAAAATTTAACCTATAAAAATGAGTATGCGTAATTTACATGATTTTAAATTTTCAAGAAATTTTAAAATGAACCCTCGTTTGCAACACGATTTTAAAACAGTATTAATGCACTGATTAACAGCAGGGTAAATTAACGTAGAAATGAAATTATAATTTATTTACGTTACAGAACTCGATAACAATTCGGAACAACGAAATCAATTTTTTTAATGATTAATAGAAATTTTGAATGATATTATTGAGCTCCAAGTAATATTTTTCAGAAAACATTACGTACGTATATGTACATCAATAAAATTAAGAGATTGAAAACAGATAAACAGAAACACTAATTTTCCTAAAATATGTGCGGGTCGTTTTTAATCGGTCATATTAGAAATCTAAATTTAGTCGTATAGGCCTACACTTACATACTATATTTAACTGGACATAGGTCCAGCAATGAATTATTGCGTCTGAAATGATGACGATGATGCAAACATTATTACTGCATGTATTGTTTTTGCTACGGTTTTGGGCTTATCAACCTGTGAGACGTTAAAAATTGTAGATAGAAGAAAGTGCCCCTCAGAATATCAGATTCAGATGTCAAGTTGACAAATTTAGATTTAATCTAAAGAATCTGCTTCTCCCCAAGTACGCCATGAATTCCATAATTTTCCCCTCTCAAATAACTTAAGAATAAAATGTTAAAAATGAGGTCTGAAATTCATCTCGTTTCCACTATGCTAATACTAACATAAATTGTAAATGCCTTGAACATTACCGCGAGTTTGCAGAGAATTTGAAATTTCCTTGAAAACGGACGGAATGGTCATTTATCAAAACTGGGCGTAAACAGAGCGCAACGAGTTTTGTGGTCTTTGAAAAAGCTTGATACTACGCTTATTAAAATAATTTTACTATGGACGATCTTATCTGGCTTTAGTTAAAACGTAGGAGAGCCGGGTAATGTGGGGATTTTCGACTAATAACTTTTGTGATTGTGAACTTTTTTGACTGTGCTGACTTCTGTACAGCTGAGGATCTGAGAGCGGCTAACGATAGAGCAATCAACGTAGCCGCATACTGGTCAAAAATAATATAAGTTCAAGCCATTTCGACTCGACAAAAAGAAGTAGTTAAAACGCTTACTTAACAATTTAACTTACTTAAACTTTTCTTCTAGAGTTAAGACTTGGGCTTTGAAAGCAAAAATATTTCTTTACACCCGGCCTATTCAGTAACATCATTAGGTGGTTGCTTTCGAATGGTAGGGTTCGTTGGCTCGTAGTTTTGTAAGAAAGTATAATTGGTATACTTCAGGCTATAGGCTTTTGCTATCAGTCAGCCAACTGACGATTTTGAGAAAGATATACATTATGAATTAAGTACAATTATTTTCGTTACGTAAAGTTTTCGTCGCATGCATAAGAATATCCCTTTCACTTAAAAAGAACATTATGTCAATCTTGTAAGCTCTACGAAGGTACAAAATGAAGTCTTAAACTTCCACTATGGAAAATCTCAAACTGCAGATAAATTTTCCGTGAAAACGAGAGATATGACATAACTCTTCCATTTGTCGTGAGCTGGTAAACAAATCACTGAGAATAATTTGTTATGTGAGCTCGGAAAACTATTCTTGGTTTAAAGAAGCTTCATGTAATTTGTAATTTATTCGTTTGGAGGGGTAGGGAGATTAAACATTGCAATCTTGTTGCAATGGATGATCCATACTAATATTATAAATGCGAAAGTCTGTCTGTCTGTCTGTCTGTCACCTCTTCACGGCTAAACTGCTGGACCGATTGTGATGAAATTTGGTAGGGATGTAGTTAACGACCTAAAGTCAAACATAGGCTACTTTTGGGCGCGATATAACCGAGTCCCACCCGGGGCGAAGCCGCGGGAAACAGCTAGTTGTTTATAAGTGATAGGAACTATAGGAACTATTTTTTGGCTTCTTGATTTTGGTGATTATTTGGATACGGTTAAATTTCGTAACATCAGTATGAGATGGCTGCTTCCAACTGGTCATTCTGGAAATTCTTGAGGGAGGCCTACGTCCAGCAGTGGACAGTCTGCAGCTAAAATGATAATGAGTATCAGATATCCTTACATAAATCAGAGGTAGACATTTGCATAAAGAGATTCTGCTTGGGTACCTACTCCCGTCTATAGGTTCAGTTGACTGTAAAACAACAGGAAAAGGATAAAGTTAGCTAACATGTTTCTAAAACATGCACCATTTGAAAAACCTATTGAATTATTTTCTGGACCACGTCCAGAGAGAAGTAAAGTTTTTATGACTGTGATCAATGAATCTGACCACGGAACTCTCAAAAGGTGCTATGGTCCAACTATTTTTAAAATTATACAACGACCTATGGGTCGTACACCGTATGGGTACAGACGAAATTGGAAGAAATTTAATTAGCGATAAGTCCGATTTTGTTCACATTGTTTGTATTTGTATCAACACGTATAATTTGTATGTTAATAGTACAATAAAGAGTATACCTATCTATATATCTAGAGACACGTGATCCAACTATTTGGTCAAATCAGTTGGACCACTGCCCCGGGCAGTATCATCCGTAGGTGTTTCCTAGTTTATCTTTTAGCTAATGCTTTGGAGTTTTAAATATGGATCTATATTAGGCGGTACCAGTTATTATAATAAAAATCCCACTGCCGTTACCTTCTTTAGGAAAACCTGACTTACGCGATTCGGGTATGTTTGTGGCCAACACTGTCACATTTTTAAGGCTGCCTTAAGACATTTTTACTAATGCAATAATGATGTCGAAACTTATAACTTCTTCTTTTTTTTATGTCATAATGGCTATATGGACTCTATTTTGACTTTGCCCAGTACTTGCCACTGCGCGGTCGTTTGCCTCGTTCAAGTCCCATTGTGCAGGAGACAGGGCAGCTAGGGCACTACAGAACTTTATTAACTGAAATGGATGATAAAAATTCAAATGAGTAAAAATAACATTGCAAAAGTAGAAGGTAAAGTCAAAGCAAGTAGGAAACCTGATAGCGATTTAAGTGGTGCAAAGCTAAATCGCACGATAAATTTATAACCGAGCTCGTTTGGAGTGCAAACTAGTCGAGCGTCCGCCGAGTGCCGGTAATATGGAAGCCGCAGTACTGGGATGATGAGACACACAGGAAAAATGAATGCTTTGCCTTCTGATATATTTAAAGAAATTTCTTCTAAATTTGAAATAACGCTTGCTCACTTCTGTGTATGAAAGTTTCTCAGTAATCTTTTATTGGTTAATATTTATGTACGTAAATATAATGTATATTTACACATGTATGTTCATAGATATTTATTTTATATGTAAGGGTAGTTATTTAAGCTAGGGTGTATGTATATTTATGTGTTTGTGTATGTATGTTTACGTAGTTTAGTACGTTGTTTATTGAAAAATGTCCATTGTGGAAAATTTGTTTATTTTTATGCATTTTTCTTCCAACTTTATAACTGTATAACTGTGGTTAACTGTATAATTATCTCATTATAAGTAATAATAGTAGTAAATAATTAAGGTTTATTTTCTTAAACTTTATTGCACTAATGCCACAAGGCATTCTCTGCCAGTCAAACCAGTAGGGCTTTGTAACAATCAAGTACCTATTTAATAAATAAATGAAAAACATGTTAATTTAGATTGCAAATTCAGTGGCTTGCTTAAATAATTTAGAAATATTAACTAATATTTTTCAATTCTATGGGTTTACTACAGAATTTATATTCTTGATGTACAACCAAGCCGGCTGGATAGATTCGTAACACAATAACCAACATCACAAGGCATCAACTGCATAAATTTACACCACACGATTGATACTACCTTCTCGCTCTTTATAAAAAATATTTAATAGCAACTTTCAACTCGTAAATAGCAAGATATTTTTTTTAAGTCATCTTGTTTGTAGTACAAACTAGTCAGGCCAAGGTAATATGAAAGCCCCACGACTAGTGGAAACAGGTCCTACACACAGAGCATGCGGATAATCAGAAAATTTTCATAATTTTTCCTTTTTTACGTATTTTTCAGCAGTTAGAAGACAGAAGATTTTTTATCAGATATATTTCTTTTTTTTTATTTCGTTTTTAAGTAAGTATATTAAACCTATAGTTATTAAATTTTTAAAAGATTTATCTCTAAAATTTAAGAGCTTTACTGTACCTTCATTTAAATAAATCTTAAAACAATATAATCTCAACTAATATTATAAATGCGAAAGTGAGTTTGTATATTTGTTTATTTGTTACCCCTTCACGCCCTAGCTACTGAATCAATCTTCCTTAATACGCAGGCACATAGCTAGGAGTATTGAGAAGGACATAGGATACCTTTCATCCCGGGAAAAAGCAATGTTCCCGAGGGAAATTGATGCGGACAAAGCCGGGGCGAAAGCTAGTTAAAACTAAATTTGAACAATTACATCTCTGAACTGAAACATTTGGAGTAACTTATAAAAAAAATTGCCTAAATATACGTAGTACTATTATACATTCTGTGCTCTAGCTTTATGTATAATTAGCGACCCGCCCCGGCTTCGCACGACTAAAAAAACCCTCCTCTGGAATCACTAGCTATTAAAAAAAACCGCATCAAAATCCATTGCGTAGTTTTAAAGATAGCATACATAGAGACAGACAGCGAGAAGCAACTTTGTTTTACACTATGTAAAAATAAAAATAAATACGATATTGAATAACTAACGCTCATTCTTGTTAGCAGTGTAACTCAATAATATTCCCCCTGGAATTTGTCCATGACAGGCTGTCGCAGCTGCTGTAAGTTCTAGTAAACCCTTTAGAATCCGCGGATAAAAATACTAATTTATAACAAGGAGTTATCTTATTGTTAATGTTTACATTTCTGTCATAATAACAAAGTGTTGTATGTGATGGAACTGAAAACTGGTCGAAAGGAGACAGAGGAAAGTAATAGTACTTTATGATAATAATAAGCAAGATTAGCTAATGACATAACTTCAGTGTTAGGTCTGGTTTAGAATGGCATTACAGTTTTACCAGAAAAAGCATTATGTTGACACCCTCTTCTTCTTCTGCCTTGTTTCATTATTCCCATATTATTTGGGGTGGGCACTCCTTATACATTTTCGCCACAAGGCTCTAAATTGGGTTATATCCGTATCAACCTTAGCCGCTTGCGTATCATTCCATATAGTCGTCTTCCAAGTCGTTGGTGGTCGTGCACGTCCTTTCTTTCCCTCCTCCATTTCACAAAACTAAAAATATAAATCTGCCTTAATTCTCATTCTGAAAACCTTATTAAAGCTTCGTTGGTATCCTAACTACCCAAATTTATGATTCTCCAATAAGATTGGACACAATGTGGTTATTTCCCACAGTAAACTATCGGCAAACAAGTAACGCGATTGTTTGAGCGTTGACCTGCGACCTGACGTCGCCAGCTCACGTGAGCTCGTGAACTACTTTGCAAGTTCATGCTACTTCTAATACTAGCTCATGAGTAGATATATGGTACTGAGAAGGCCTCGGATTTAGTAGGCAACAATTGATGTGCATCACGTGACACTTAACAAGATCGATTGCTGTCTAAAGGCATCTGATATAGCCTAACGACCTACCGATAGCAGCCGGGACCAAAAAGTTAACGTGCCCTCTGGCAACTGGCGATCCATGGCAAATAAACGCTCTGACACTTTCTTGTTTCGGAGTCCAAGGTCTTCAAGCCGCTGAGCCAACAAAGTAAGTAAACACAAATTAAAGAAATGAAAATTCGATAGGCATTATAATCAGCCAAACAAAAATATTACCAATGGGAAATCCCAGTGTGACAAAGTTGAAAATAACTACTTTACTCTCATTTATTACAAAATTACACAACAGTGGAACAAACAACCTGTAGCCACTGGGAGGTCACTACAGATGTATAAGAGAAAGCAGACCTAACATTTGTCAGTACCTACTACCTGGATTATGAATAAAATGTATAATTTATCTCTTTCTATTTTACTAAAATCATATTTGTTTAAATAATTACGTTGGTAATTAAACATAATACGACCCGCGAAAGTTACCTAGTGTAAAAACACGAACACACACATAGATAAATTTGATCATTTGAAAAGATACTTTAATTTTTAATGTACCTTGACGTCAAGCTTCATTTTGACTTCATATCCAATTATATTCAATCTTTTGTTGTGTGATTGTGTTATTATATGAATCACTTAAGCTTTATTGATGAGTGTGCGTATTTGGCTTGCTACATTTGAATACTGTTATGTCTGCTTCACGTATATTATCTGTGGGTTATACAGCGCCAGTGGCGCCATTTCAAACACATTAAATTAGTTATTTCGCCCAACTTGCAAATGAAACTATAAAACTGTGTTTTAATTTATTTAAGCCAGCATAATCACTGAAAATTAAATTCAGTGTGAAACTTTTGACGCGGGTCGTATTAATTAAATAAGAGAGAGAGAGAGAGGTAAATACGAAAAATAAAAATAAAGATTTTTGAAATTAATTTTGTGTGCGTTCTGTGAGATAGAATACCCCTTAGTCCCATTTCTTGTTATGTCAGTTACGATTAACGGAGAATCTAACACTTGTGAAAATTTTATGCTGTCGAAAAGCATATGTCATAAGGGATATTGACCATCTAGCGATAGCAGCCAAGAACAAATAGATTAACGTGCTTTCCAAAGTACGGAGGAGTTTGTATTATTATTAGCATTTCCTGGTTGCATCATAAGAATTCAGAGCCCGGAGTCCGCCTATTACAGTGCATGACTTGCGTAAGACCTAATACATAATAATTTATTTCTTGTAAACATGTGAAAATAAGGATGGTACATAAATATTATAGTACATACATATAGGCCAGATAGGCTAAACCTATCTTGCATACAAAATATGAATTCAGCGGTGTAACGCGTTATCTTATTTGATTATATAAAGTAAAGTAATTATCTAAAGCAAGAATTGGCAATATTATAACCACTGATCACCTGCCTGATATCAAACCTCTTAGGGAATGCTAGGAAAAAAAAACTGCTTAAGAAAAATAGCCTGAGATAAAAATAGAATAGGCTTTTAATATGAAAAATTATTTTCTAATTTTCAACCAGTAATAAATTTAACAACTAACGATTCTCATTACAAAGTAATTAATTAATAGTGCTAAAAACACAAAAGCTAAGGTTTAGCTTAATTATTTCTTAATGTTTTCCTTTTAATTAGGTGCCTAAGTAATGAGATTGTATTTAACGGTTTTTAATATAAGCAACATATTTTTTAACTGGCCGTTTTTAATTAAACATTGTTTTCTTATTTTCTTTTTCGTATTTCAACAGTTAATGGCCAGTCATAGAATTTGAAATCTGGCAATTTTTTTTAACCTGTGTAGCCAGTACTCTTTACTTTTTCAAAACTTATAGAGGTAGGTGCTAACCATAGATTAAAAAAAATGCCTTGTGTCAAACCGCGCGGTTTTCAAATTTTATGGTGCTGACGTAAAAAAGTTTTTTAAGTTTTGAATTTAAATTTAATTGTTACTTACTTGTTTTGATAAAAGAAACAGAAATTACAAATAATGGAAGAGTTAATAATTAAAAAGACAAATAGTTTATAAATTACAGTTTACTCGAGATTAAGAATGTTTGAATAAGCATGCAAAAAGAAAAACATTCTTAACTTGCTCAAAAACCAATCTTAATGCTATAAAACTTTAAGTAAATATGAGATCGTATTTTACCTTTATTCATTTTTACTCCATTGTAAGCCTAAAAATATTCAGTTCCATGAAGCCCCCTGTGGAATTGATCTGCAAATACAATGGTAAAAAATGGGTTTATTCTTCGTTCGTCCTGAAATTTTGTCCCACATTTCAAAAAATGATTTGTTTGTCCCAGTCACTTTAATATTCCCGGTTTGTCCCAGTTCACAAGAAGGTACTTTAAAGGTACAGCTAACAAAAAAGTATTTTGAACGAATAACAAACAAAAACCTATATTATTTAGAAAGAAAATTACTTATAAAAAACAACGGGTCGAACAAGGAATGCAAAGTGGGACCAACTAGGAATAAAATAATAAAAATTGTACATCGGGACGAAGGAAGCATAATGTTTGGGACTAACTAAGAAATTTATTAGTGGGACAAAACTCAGTGGGACAAACGAAGAATGAATCAAAAAATGGAGCACAAATCTATCAAGGAATTGCATGTATGCCTCATATGTTCTTTGTTTTAAAAAATTTCGAATAAAGGATCACTAATGATATGTGTATTTTGTTTCCAGTTTGGTTATACATTGCAAGCGTGAATCACCTGATTGTCTGATAATAAAGACGATTCCGTGCTTCGGAAGGCACGATAGGCCGTTGGTCCCTGCTGCCCTCTTGGTAGTCGTTAAAGGAACTACGTCAGAGGCCGAGAGACGGTTCCAAAGAACTCTCATACTAGGGTGTGTTAACTTTCTATTCCCTTTATAGCTTCGAACTCCAACTAAGTCCAAATGTTGTGAACAACAGAATAATTCCATAAAGGTATATTTTGAAATAATCATTCGCTCGCCATGAGTTGGGTACGGAAATGCCAAGCTCTTTATGATTAGGACGTAGTTCCATAGATATGAAAACTATGCTACGCAGTTATATGCTACTTTACTTATTTTGTCGATATATTTTGTGAATTCACACTTAAGAACAGGCTAAACTCCCGTGGATATCGAAGTCTTAACAGATGTTTTATTTTTTTACATCTATATACAGCTAGTACATACTTCCGACAAAATCATTCTCAACGAGTCAATAAAAAGTTGAAGACTAAAATGTCCTAATATATCTCATGAAGATAAAAAAATAAATAAAGTAGACTCCAATTTCCGAAGCAAAAATGAAGATGTTTATCGCCAAGTACAAGGACGCAGAAATGCTATTTTTAAATCTGTGTATCTTATATTATCTCAATAATACTCGTAGCCCTCCCGGTCGTACGTGGACTATCGTCCACGTACGACCGGGAGGGCTGCGATATCTCACCGTGCCGCGTCGCATTTTGCTAAGGAACCTTATATTCATTACTAAAAAACTTTTTCAAAATAGACCTACCTGATTTTTTACTCAATTTTTTTTTCTGGTCTTTTATGCTACGAGCAACAGAGTATATTTAATAGTTCTTCTTCATCGGTCCCTCAATGCTGAGGATCGTGACCACATATGTGCTACCAGAGTGCGCGATCGGCAGCACTACGGACCGCATTATATATGCTGCCTCCAGCAGCTCTCCTCACGCTGTCCACCCATCTCCCTAGAGGCTTTCCTCTGGCACGTTTTCCACCTGTTCCGCCCAGTATTATGAGTTTTTCCAGACAATGCCAAGGTGATCGCAGGATGTGTCCGAAAAAAAATATATAGTTATAGCCTGTTTATTCATAGTTGTGTGATGTCACCTTTATCTTCCATTAGAGGGACATTATAAATAACTGCACTCCTTGTTAATATTAATATATCAGTCCTTTGAGCAGTGTTTGCATTCGAAATTAGGTTGACTAATTAATGGTACTCGTATCCTCGTATTTTCTTTGCGCTGAAAGGCCATGATTATTTAACACACGAAATAAGATTCGTGTCGCATATATTTACATTCTACGTATTTATATTATTTGAATTTAACAAGCAAACGTTATTAACGTAAAATGGAACTGTATTTGTCAGGTCATATATACAATGTAGCTTCATTCAAATAATTTAAAAAAAACTTGCAGCACTCGGGGACTGCCGCGGTAAAGCTAAGCATAGCATTTTTTATCAATTTCATGCAATAACGCTCGGCCTTATCCAAATTCGATCCGAATTATTTAATTCTAGTTTTGGGAATATTGCAAAATTAAATTCCAAAAATATTTCAAGTAATATGATAAGACAAGCAATAACATCAGGTCAGAGTTATATTTATATGGGTCAAGCGCGAGTCGGTTTCACGCAATAAGAGATTCTAGACAGCCCTCGTCAGAACCAAATTTGGAACAATTCTTGTGAAGAGCTTGAATACTCCTTGTTGAGACCATAAATAATGAAGACTTTTTTGATTTACCTAGATATTAAAGTATATCGCGCCAGATAGGAAGCTTCTGGAAATTGTGACTCTTTATTTTTTAAAACGTAATCTTTTCGGCTCCATTTAAAACAGATTTAAAACGATAATTTCTTCGTAGCAACGGCTTGGAATCTAACTACAGAATTTTTTGTACGAAAAAGCATGAAATTGAGTAGTATAAGATAAACTTATTTATTTTTCTCTATTATTAAAGTATAATAATCAGTACAAAATTATTATAGTTTCTAGTTGTAAACTCCTAAAATAAACCCCGCTATCAGACAGACGGATGAACATTCATCATCATTAACCAGCACATCTTATAGAGATGACTAGCGACCCGCCCCGGCTTCGCATGGGCATAAAAACCTTCCTCTTGAATCACTCTATTAAAAAACCGCATCAAAATCCGTTGCGTAGTTTTAAAGATTTAAGCATACTTAGAGATATAGGGACAGAGAAAGTGACTTTGTTTTATACTATGTAGTCATTCTTGGAGCATTTATTAGTTGGTCTTGTCACATCTTTACGCCGATCTTCTTCTTTTCCCTTACCTTATCCCACTTTCCTATGTGGGATCGGCGCAGTATGTTCCTTCCTTTTAGCATACATATATTCCAGCCATTTCCTGCGTCACACCCCTCATATCGGCCCGGTCATATCCTCATACAATCTATCAATTTTTTAGTCTTCTTCTACTCCTAGATCCTTTAATCTTCAATTATTTAATAATCTTTGCGTTACATGGCTTTCCATCCTTCTTCAAGACATGGCCAAACCATCCTAACCTATAGTGTACTAACTTCTTTTTTACCGATATGAGACCGAAGTGGACTAAAATTAGAAACCTAGTAATACCTAGAGGTTTTAACACTATGTATACAAAACCCTAAAATTAAATGAAATAAAACGAACAACGATGAATCGTGTAAAACAAATGTGATTATTGGAAATTCTCCAAATGGGTCGAAATAAAATAAAGTTTGGTCAGCAATACTGTGAAAGCCGAATGCTATTTGGATTTTCAATCAATCACATCACGATTGAAAGCTTATTCTAGAAATCTGCATAAACCATTTCTCAAATCCCGTACAACATGTGTGTGTGCGCCAAGTCAAAATATAAAACATTGTTTATTTATATGATTTGTCGGTTCTCTTTCGTTTGATCAACATTTGGTGTGTCTCTATCCTATAGGTACTATTACACGAGCAATATTTGTATATATATATATATATATATATATATATATATATATATATATTTTTTTTTTTTTTATTTGTACTCGCGTTTTTGAAAATGGCTCAACAATTTCTTTGAAATTTTAATACTAAAAACTTACATAGTAAAAAAGATATGCTAAGTAGGTTCCATGTCTGGGAAAATTCATTTTACCCATATTTTCACGCAAAAAGATATTCTGCCTAAAACGAGCGAAGCTCGGTCGCTCAGGTACTATACTTAAACTACCAAAAGTGACTACATAAATTATTTGGGTCACTTTTAAATGTTACTTTGGGCTATTTTATACTAATTTTAAGTCAATTTATTATTACTTGAAAATAAAAATAAACAACATTCTTACAATGGCCACAAATACAAAGTGCCATTAATTTGTCGGACGCCACGTAATGTGTACTAGAACGCATTACAGGGTCGTTAGGCGCAATCGGCGCTCAAGTCACGTGTTACGTTGCTTGTATATTGCCGTTTTTTTCGTCTGCATCCCTTATTGTATGGCCACGAATCCTGAGTTTGAGCTGAATGGTACGCTATTCAAATGTTTTTGGTCATTTGCTTTCCGCACACCCCGTGCATCTGAGTATTAGATCAACATTGCAACATTTAGTCAATCATCTTGACAGTGAACTTGATTTTTTAATTTAAACGTTTGGGTACAAATTAAATTAAAAACAAAAATATTTTTTTCATATTTAATAGATACAGGTGTTACTTTGCTGAAGTCAAAGTTTCAAGTACCTACTTAAGTACTTGTAATATTTTTTTGGCTATGATTTCTTGTGACTTTTGATAAAGTTGTATAAATAGAATATGGAGCTCTACAGTTCTGTGACCCAGGCCATGCCATCTCAGGTAAGATCATTTGAATAAAGTTTTAAATTTGGACTATACCTCGGTAACAAATATTATAAGAGTAATAATATGAAAAGTCCTTAAGGTTAGGTCCATAGAATAGCCAATGCCTAGCATTAGGTTATACCTATTGTAGAATAGCTCAGAATATAAATAGTACTAACAATAGTCTTTGATTGTGGTGTAATAAAAAGTTAATAAATGAAAGTATAATAACGTTAATTTTATAACGTATAACGCCAGTAGGTATAACGTTATACAATACGTATTGTTATACAATAGAACTAGATAAATAAGAGATTATATTAGAAATATACACTTATATTTAATTCGATAGTTATACAATGAAGCTAGGGTTGTAGATTACAAGCACAAAGTTGGTGACGGAAGTAAGAACAGCAGCAATGAACTCAACTGGCAGATGTCAAGCAAATATAATTTTGAAAAACCTCGTGTTTTGTGGCCCAACATAAACATGAGAACCTAGCGCGCGGATTGAATGAAAAACCACACATTACCAACGCTGTTATATTATGGCGATTTTTCTAATCGGAAGATTGACGGACAAGCCACACACAGACTAACACATAAATCACTTTCACGACAGTTTTATTTACTCACCAACTTATCGTCTATGGAGTTACTAGGATTCAACTTGGTGATATGTCTAACCCGATTCTGTTCCATCCTTGGAAAACCAGTTAAAGGAGTCACTCCAGTGCAACTTCGGAGCACCTGACTAGACCCTATATCACGTGGTAAACGATGAGCCCACTTCGGATTTTCCAGGTGACAACGGAATCACACAATCTCATACTTGGTCCATACTGGTTGAGAAAGAAACATAGGAGTTTGATCGATATTGTATGAATGCAATGATTGTGATCACTATCTATGCTTTGTCCCGATTGCATGCCATACCATCTTTTTTTTCTCCACGAGGAACCTAAGACATAAAATAAGGCACTGTAAAATAAGGTAATGTACCTACTCATTATACAAAAAGGATTTTTCAAATGCGACTAGAAGTTCTAAAGTTATAAGCGTTCAAACAAACAAACTCATCAGCTTTAATACATTAGTATAGATACAGATAATATATTTCTTCTATTTATTTGAAATCCATGACTCACCGTCATTTTCCTTTCTTTAAGGAGGAAAATACTAAGATAAATTCCTTTAGGCGTGTTATCTACAAATACTACCTAATGAGTTTCTTTTGGAGTGGCATTTTTATATTCGTTTCAAGATGCTATTAGTCTAGAACAATATTACCAATGTTTATTAAATTATTCCATGAAAATCAATTTAATTTCTTTCCATAAAATAATTGCGATGGTTTTGAGTTGGGATAGACGGCTTAGACAGAGGAAGGTCAAGCAGTGTGATAATAATTAAAATAGGAGATATTTATTAGGAGTACCCGAAATCAATGAGCGTGTTTGATGAGAGTGACGAGTTTTATGGAAGCCAGGGGGGCTTGTTAAGTGGTGATGATGATGATGTGTAAATAAGTGGAAATCTTTAGTCTCTGCTAACAGGCGTGATGATAATAAGTACGAGTACGTGTCAGAAAAAAAAGGGTTTAAAACTTCTTGACGACCGGTAGTTCTTCCATTGTGTCGATTCTCGCTATTCGAGGGATTAAGTTAATACTACTATTTTCCAAATGTTCTAAAATGTCTTGTTTTTGTCATGTCTTTTGTATTTTACATTCTCGCTCTATATAAAATCTATATATATAAAAGAAAGTCGTGTTAGTTACTCCACTTATAACTCAAGAACGGCTGAACCGATTTAGCTGAAAATTGTCAGGGACAGAGCCAGGAGAAGGACATAGGATTTTTTATCCCGGGAAGCCCACGCGGGCGAAGCCGCAGGCAAAAGCTAGTAATATATAAATCATAAAATAAAATATAGTATAAAACAAAGTCGCTTTCTCAGTCCCTATATCCCTATGTATGCCTAAATCTTTAAAACTACGCAACGGATTTTGATGCGGTTTTTTTAAATAGGTAGAGTGATTCAATAGGAAAATTTTTATGCCCATGCGAAGGCGGGGCGGGTTGCTAATATAAAATATTAAAGAGTGGGCGGCCGCCGGCCGGCAGTAGTTTGCATAAATTAACTGGTGGCGGAAACATGCAAAATTGGTAAGTACTTGTACCATTAACTTTCGCAAAGTAACACCTGGATCTATTAAATATACTGTTCAGGTTTGCCTGTTTGTATATCAATGTGGTCAATATTTTTTTTTTCTACTTGTAAGAGTAAGGTTTCTTATTACCAATAAATAATAAAAAATATCCCATTTAAAGAATCATAAAAATATGATTAAAACTATAATTTTACTTATTTTTAATCTATGAATTCAACCGAAAATATACATATCAAATCTCTGAAATTAAACTCGAAATCATAGATTAAAAAATAAATTTGCCTGGTAGAGACCGCGCGCGATTCCAAATTCTATGCTCGAAATAATAAATAAAAGCATTATGAAACCATCATATAAACCATAAAACATAATACAATACTGAAATACGATGGCAACACCGCGATATTACATGTGCGTTCGTGTGGTCACATCCAAATTGCTCCCAAGTGAATATAAATTCCAATTTTAAAATCCCACGCGTCGTATCCGCATGAAATAGGAAAGAGTGCCATACTTTGGTTTACGCTGCATTAAGCTAGTATGTTTTCATATTTTTGGCCACACTACTGAAATAAAAATTGTTAGTGATGATTGTGAAGATGGGACATGTTGATACAACGGACGTTGGTTGAAGACTCAGTTTATTCAAGCTTTCTTACAATATGTGTATCTCTAAATAACCGCTACTCCTACACTACACTATCTTGAAGGACAAACTATATTACAGTTATGCATAGATTAAAAAATACCGCACATATTATAAATTAATTTGTATATTTAATTAAATAATTCAAACAAAGCATGTTTTTCAGTTATTCCAATGAAGCGACTGCTGTTTAAAGTCTGTAACCCTTTTATTTACAGGGAAACCACACTAATAGGAACATAATCAGGGTGTGTTAGTTAACAACACTGACAGCCTTTTCAGGATGGCTTAAGGCATCTGTTTATACACATCTGCAGACACATCGTGCATCTGATATACTTACTGCGATGGCTCAGCAACCCAAAAAGGATCTTGGCCACTGACACCAGAGCTCTCCACCGCTCCCTGCTCAGCGCCTCATCTAGCCAGCCAGCTTTTTGGAGGGCTTTCAGGTCCTTTCTCACTTCATCGCTCCAGCGGTACCTAAGACGACCGACTGGCCGCTTTCCGCTTGGTCGTCCTATGTACACTTTTTTGAAGGAAGAAGATCGGGCGATCTTATCCCATCCTCACTATGTGCCCGAGCCATCGCAGCCTCGCCGCCGCCTTGGTTTCACCTATTCTACCACTTCCCTATATCATCTGATATACCTACCATTTTTTTTTATTGGGCCACTATCCTACCTCTACTGAACATGATTAATTTTTCAACAAACTTATTTACCTACCTGATTGTCCGCTAAGAAATATGATTAGTAAAATATTAAATCCAACTTTTGAACCCATTCCTTCAGGCGAAATTTGCTATAATCAACAAAATTAATTCATGTTTATTTTATGCACTGCATCTCATAATGAGTGACCTAAAATTAGGCAAATAACTTGTTCTGTTAATCACATAAACAACTTTTCTCAAACTTTTGATATATGAAAACAACATTATTAAAGATTTTTTTTAAAGCCAATCATTATTGTGTCCATTTGCTGGGCAAAGCCCTTCTTAATTATCTCTATCCAAGGCAACTTTTGAGAAATTAGTTCAGTTTGAAATAGTTGACGCCCATACATTTCACAAATTCGTTGACTTTCTGCTCGCACGTTTACGAGCATATTTCATTAAAGTAATTGGCACCAACTTCAAATTTATTAAAATGTTTGCTAATGAAGTTTATTTAAACAACAATTTATTAATTACTAGCGACCCACCCCGGCTTCGCATGGGCATAAAAACATTCCTCTTGAATCCCTCTATCTATTAAAAAACCGTTGCGTAGTTTTAAAGATTTAAGCACACAAATGGACATAGGGACAAAGAAAGTGACTTTGTTTTATACTATGTAGTGATTTCTTCATTTTTAGTTGAATAATTGGAGTCAGTTCTGTTTATTTTGACAAAACAATTAGTTAAAATTCAACTACAACTCATCCCCAATTTTCCTTAAAAACAAAGTCTCAGCTCAAAACCAAAAATAAATTATTACACTAAAAATATTTTTACGCTACAATATTGAGAAACACTGGACAATGGTCGTTAGTTTTAGTTGGATATAATCAAGCATAGTGTTATCCTTTTAAGGCATGAATAATATAATTAGTTTCTGTTTAGACAAAGACATTAATCAGACTACAGAAGGATAAGCAAAAATGGCGCGTTACTTAAAATGCTTTTTGGGTAATAACAGTTATATTAATTCGTTAATGGTGTTAAATTATTCGGTTTTGCGGTTTTCATTTCGTTGATTGTGGTGTCTACAATACAATTTGAATATATTAATATTAATGTTATAACATTATTTATTTGTATTCAAATTTAAATGTAAAGCGCTTCTTTCTTGTGTTCTCAAAATAATAAATATTACTTGTTTAACCCTTTAAAAGCCAAAATTGGTTATTTTAGGCCAAAATAGAACAAAATTTTTCCTGGTTCTAGGGGCACGGCAACTAATATGAAGTCTATCGGTCAAAGTTACATAACTTACTCGTTTTCCGCTTCTCTGAACGCATGGGAGACCGTTGTATGCAAATAGTACTCGCAGTATTAAGGTAGCCTACATCTACCCCATGGTCCAATCTATATCTGTACTCAAATTTTATTAAAATCGTAGGTACCTATACTATTATGTCATCGTATCCTAATAATATCTATTATAAATGCGAAAGTTTGTATAGATGTTTCTTACTCTTTCACATGAAAAGAGCTTAACTGATTTGGCTGGAATTTGAAATGGAGATTGCTTAGACCCTGGAACAATACATAGGTTATATTTTATCTCGGAATTCCCACGGGAACGGAGTCATGAGCAACTGCTAGTTGGCAATATTTTTGCATTATCATAAAAAATTATGACCGAAGGTGAGAACGTAGTAATATAGATAATCTTATCTAGATATAGCTCTCAACCCTACCACTAAGGATTGTACCAAGAAATCTCCAGGAGGTTAAATCGACCCACGTCAGTTGCACGCCACCGTTCCACTTAAAGACAAGTATATACTTACTTCATTCCTCATTTACTACAGGTTTCATTTGCTATGTATGTAAACATTTTAAGCTTTAATCGCGGTCACTGAAGAGACTACCTACTTTTGCTGTGCAGAATAGGGTGATAAATCTGGTATTAATTGTTACATAATTATATTTATTTCCAAATAATTATTTTCATCTTACCAGCGAAACCATATCTAGACAGGATTTATACTTGTGCGAATAACTATTCTATTAAATCATTATAATCATGGTAAACTTTAAAGTTTTTATTTTGTATTATTGAAGACCTTTTTTCTAATTTCAATCAGTATCAGTGAACTCAGTCAGGAATTTAGGGTTACTAGGGATTGTACAAAATCCTGTTTGTCAAGTAGTAAGTTTAAACGTATTTCCAACAAAATCGTAGTGAATCTACACTGAAGCAAGACTGTACTAGTGCAAGATTGGATAGGTTTATATTTTTTTGCATCTATGTTTGTTAATTATTTATTTTTGTTCAGAGATAACTCATGCAGAAATTCACACTGTTTACTTTTCCAACTAATAACGTAGCAAGATCTTAGTCTACTTATTTAGTCATAACCGTGTCACCTTTATTAACCTTAACATAAGGTTTTATTTACACAACATACCATCTTATCCTACAAGTGAATTTCTTGTGTACAGTAAGCCACATAGTAAGCATACCTCTAAAAATCATTGTTGACTTATTGCGTTATGGATAAACATGTTTTTTTAATTAGAAAAATATCATTTTTACCTTAACAAATATTTATTTAAACAATTCCAACTTGCTAATTACGTAATAACGAATCGTGTACGAATTAAGACCATTTGACCGTTGTAACGTTATTTTTTAATTCACATTAATAATTTAAGTCGATTGTCATCGCAATTTTTCAGTGATCGATTTAGCCGACTTTTCGTTATTGAACTAAGAAACCCGTACAACTGATATCCGATTCCGACTCGATTAAGTTTGCGCGATATTCGTATTCCCCTAACACAATTGTGAATCTCCGACTATCTACAATTAAAGCTTGTTTAATATGTAAAAATCCGAGTAAAGTAACTTGCCAAGCATCGAATCGTTGAGAGAATCGATATTTTGAGAATTTTCTGATGAACTACGATTTGGTCTTTAAATTAGTAGCGGAATACGGGAAACGTCAAAATGTGTCGTTGCAGTTCGGCTACGATGCGGTTGAGCGCTATGTGCAATTACGAAATTGGTGGGTTACTTAGATCTTTATTTATCGACGCCTTTGTCAATGACAGTTGCGATTGGTGATCGATAATTCACACGTAGGATTTTCATTTTGCATTGTATAATTGTGATGAAAGAGAATCGAGTAGTCGATACCAGATTGTGATCGATTATGGATAGACGAATCGAAATTGTCGACCTTCGCCCCATCACTACGGACGAGCTAGCTGTCAAATGGATTTCGCTGGTGGTTCGATTAGATGCCGGCTTTGAATTTATTTTTCGTTATTTTGCAATTAAGTTGCTAAATAAACGTATTTTTTTATAAATATTCTTTTAAAAAAGTGCCGAGATATCGAAAGTCGAATATTTGTAATCGAAAAGTACATGGAGGTTGTATTTTACCGACAACCAAGTTTTGTTAAAAAATATTTTGGAAAACCCTGAAAAGGTAATTTGTTTTGTTCTAATTTTCTATTTCCACGTTAGTATGCTAAATAAACCGTAAAATCCTCTCATTTGGTCTTATATTTTCTTGGTAAAATCAGATTCTTTGTGAGATTTATATTTTTGAGTTTAGGGTAGTTATCAAGTGTTTCTTGTATCCAGATTTTGTCTGGATTCTGTCTTAAAATGATTTCTAACTATTTGTACACATGAATAAACCAAGAACATATAAATTAAATGTAAAATATTTCACACAGGGTCTATTTTTCTCAAAATAGTCAGATATTTCATTGCCAGGCAACCCACAATATAAAGTTGAGAATTTCTAGTTGATAATTGCAACCATACCGGATTTAGCAATGATTATACAATGAACATACTCTATTTTAACTAAATTTTACATACTTTGAGTAATAATTTGAGTGTGAAATAGAATTTTCAACACCGGGCTCCGCACTGTTTGTACTGTATCTGACAATCATTGTTACACAAGCCAATATATTCTTCAGGGTTTTTTGCATTGCGCCTGAAGAGATTCACTGGACCGAATGGGACCCCTTTCTCTCCGGGTCTTTAACTAGAGAGGTCACAAAAGCGCGGGATCTGAGAGCTCATTTATATAAGGAACAAGAGGACTTGCCTTTTACTACAAAAAGCTTTCTCGTTTTAAATAAGGTAACAATAGCCAGCTGAGGACTTCATTATCGGTCGGCCCTGCAGATAGCAATTACTTCTCTCAACTTTATTTCCTTTTCTACTTTACTTTTTTTTTCAAAACAAGGGAACAATATTTGACCAGTCGATCTGCTCTCTCTATCTATTTCTTTCTATATATATTTATTACTTCTTTGTCTCTCTGTTTCTTATGCTACTGGATGAACATTCCTTGGATTGTTTGTTAAAAACCTGTATTAAAAATAAATATTGTAAAAAAATTTATTTGGTTTTAATTTGTTTATTTTATTTTTTGTGTGGCTATTTTCCTTAAATAAATAAGGTACAGAAGATAGGAAAGAGACATTTCATTGGCGCCCGGAACAGGGACGAGCAGATAAGAGGTAAATTAACTTGTATTGCTTGCAAATTTAAGTAAGTAAATAACCATAACCCTATTTCTGGTCATTTTGCTCAGAATTAGCTGTCAATATTGATCCCTTGTTTACTTTTATCAATTAAGTTTATTTTTACTACCCTACATTACAATCTGAAAATAAGTCAGTTACAATATAGAATAATTTTGCTTTTTACCAAACATTTGTTACGTCTGGTCAATATATTCTTAACCCTATTGTTTTTTTACCGTTTTCTATTTACAACTTGCTAAAAATGGGTGAAAGGCCAATTTGCTTTAATTTGCTACACAAAGACGAATTAGAGTATGAAGTAAGAATTCGTGGCGCTCAACCTAAGGACAATGTCATTGGTCTGAGGGCTCAGGTTCGCGCGCTTAGTAAAGAAATCCCATCAGATGAGATTTTCACTTGTGATGCGAATATCGCGGAGGAATTGAACATAATAAAAGACAAATTGGTTGAATTAGAGGGTTTAATTAAAGGAACAAGTAGTAAATCGGGTTCTCTTAAAATACTGAATAGAATTCAAACCTTAGGACACCATTTGTTTCATCGTTTGGGTAGATTGGATGCTGGTGATGTGGAAGAATACACCCCGCAAATTGAGAGCTTACAGGAACGATTAGACCGCATTTTGTTCAAAATTGACGGGATCATGGATAATTTTAAAAGCAGTTCTTCGCAGCATCATCACTCTTCTAACCCAGCAACCAATCCGCCGATGCCTTCTAGTAAATCTGATAATTCTTCAAATTCATACTCTCAGATTTATAAGCTAAACCTTCATTTTAATGGGAAAACTTGTGTAAAGGCATTCTTGCAACGTTTAGAAGAACTTTGTTTGTCCCGCGGTATTAATGATTGCAAACTTTTTAATTCTGCCGCCGAGTTATTCACTGAGGAGGCACTGTACTGGTATCGTGGAGTACGCGATGAGGTGAATGGTTGGACTGAATTAAAATCCGCCCTTCTGGAGGAGTATCTGCCCGCTAATTATGATCACCGACTTTTGATAGAAATAAGAGCCCGCACACAAGGATCTGATGAAAACATAGTTAATTATCTGAGTGTTATGCAGAATTATTTCACTCGTTTGTCCAAACCCTTATCTGATGAGGAGAAACTTAATATTGTAATGTTTAATATTAGACCTTTCTACACTTCCCAATTAGGTTTAAATCCAGTTGACTCGTGGACCGATTTGAAGCGTAAATGTAGACTCCTTGAGGATGCAAAGGAGCGTTCCAAGTTATTTTCAGAGCCCCCTAAATTGTCGTCTTCTTGTTTGGCCCCAGATCTTATTTACAAGGGCAACCGATGCCCTGCTGTTCCTAAAGTGGCCGCGACGATGGCACAGGTTGATGGTAGCAACTTCTGCGTCCGTTGTCGTGTAGATGGTCACACGTTGAAGTCCTGCAAGGCGCCTGCCATCATAATTTGCTATCGTTGTGGAAAGAGGGACGTCACCGCCAAAACTTGTCCTAAATGTTCCCCGTCGAAGACTGTCAAGTCGCCAACGCCGCCGTCCATTCCAAAAAACGAGTAAGCTTGAATCGACAACATACTTCTACAGCTTCTAGTAATTTCTGTGCTGAAGAATGGCGGTCTTGGTTAAATTATTTGAAGAATTTCTTTTCATCAACCCGTCCCCAGCGCGTGTTGTCGGTTCGTAATTCCGATATTGAACCTATCTCGATGACAAGCGACGTTGACAACTCCTTCGACAGACGGCCGTATCTAAAGGCTAGTATACACGGTCGGGTATTTAATGGCCTTTTGGATTCAGGCAGCCAAATTTCGATAATTCATGGCAGTGCCGTGTCATATTTTCAAAAATTCACCACGGTACACGAGTCGGCGGATTTACACTATATTAAAACTGCTAATGATTCTACCGCACCTGTCACTGGATGTATCTTTTTGCCGGTTACAGTAAAGGATAGAACAGCAATTATTAAATTTTATATTATTCCAAACATTAATACTGACTTACTTTTTGGAATAGATTTTTGGAAAGTTTTTAATATAGCTCCCGACGTTTTATCACTGTTAAATGACAATCAGTCTGAATCTACTCGAGAAGTCCATACTGTAGCCGTCAAGGATAAAGCGTTACGAGACTTTGACTCGCTCTCCGAGTCAGAGTGTGAACTGGCTCGGGAAGTGATTCGAGAATTTGAGGAAATTTCGGCCGAAAAGAGAGGATTAGGGCGTACTCACTTGGTGACTCACCGTATTGATACCGGTGATCACCCTCCAATCAAGCAACGTTACTACATGATGTCTCCAGAGAAGCTAGCCGAAATGAACCGGCAGCTTGATCAAATGTTGAAGGACGATGTGGTGGAACCAAGTAATAGCGCTTGGAATAACCCCGTCACCCTAGCCCGTAAGGCGGACGGCACACTCCGCTTCTGCCTGGACAGCCGAAAACTCAACGCTATCTCTAAGCACGACGCGTATCCTCTACCTTATATTAACCATATTTTGGATCAACTCAGGGATGCTAAATACCTATCTTCTGTTGATTTAAAATCTGCGTATTTCCAAGTACCATTGGATTCGAACGAATCTCGTGAAAAAACTGCATTTACCATACCTTCACGAGGTTTGTTCCATTTTAAGGTCATGTGTTTCGGCCTAACCTCTGCCCCGGCGACCCAACAGCGTCTTATGGACAGGTTGTTCGGCCCGGAGTTTGATAATAAAGTTTTTATTTATTTGGATGATCTTATCATCATTCATTCAACTTTTTCCGATCATTTAGAATTGTTACGTAAAGTCAGGGAGAAATTGCAGGCCGCAAATCTCACTGTTAATATGGGTAAATGCCAATTTTTCAGAAAACAATTAAAGTTTTTAGGTCACGTGGTCGATGAATTTGGTCTACGTACTGACCCCGATAAGGTAGGGGCTATTGTCGATTTTCCCACCCCTACATGTCGAAAGGATGTTAAGCGTTTTCTAGGCACTGCTTCATACTATAGGCGATTTATTAAAAATTTCAGTCATCGCGCCGGTCCCTTAAACGCGCTTACGTCAACTCGCAAAGGAGCTCCACCCTTCCGTTGGACTCCCGAGGCAGATAAAGCTTTTACTGATTTAAAGTTAGCTCTGACCACTGCACCTGTTCTAACATGTCCAGATTTTTCGCGTGAATTTTCTGTGCACTGTGACGCGTCGGATTTTGGAATAGGCGGGACCTTAGTTCAAAATATAGATGGACAAGAACATCCAATCGCTTATTGTAGTCGCTCGCTTTCCCCCGCAGAGAGAAATTATTCTGCGACAGAGCGGGAAGCTCTCGCAGTAGTACATGTGGTAGAGCATTTTCGACCTTATCTGGAGGGCAGTAAACCTTTCCGTATAGTTACGGATCATTCTAGTTTGAAATGGTTTTTAAATCTTGAAAATCCTACCGGTCGCTTGGCTCGTTGGGGTTGTAGGCTATCTCCCTATAACTTTATTATAGAGCATAGAAAAGGGTCACAAAATGTAGTACCTGATGCTTTATCGCGGTCCGTACCTGTGTCTGTAAATGCCATAGATTTAACTACAATTAAGGACGCATGGTATCTTAATATTGTAAAACGTTGCACCGAGAGACCCCGGGCTTGTCCGAATTATCAACTTTTGGATGGTAGGCTTTTCCGTTTTACGAAAATTTCTAACCAACTCAGTAGTGATTTCCAGTGGAAAGAAGTTATACCTCTTGAGCTTAGGGAAAGTATAATTATTGAAAATCATTCTAAACCTACTGCCGCTCACCTTGGTGTAGCCAAAACATATAAACGCTTAAAATTGAGATATTTTTGGCCTGGCATGTACAAAGATACCGTTAGTTTCATTAAAAATTGTGACATTTGTAGTGCCTATAAACACAGCTCACAGTGTACACCCGGCTTTATGGGAGAACCAAAAAATTGTACAAGGCCATTCCAGTGCATAAGTGTGGATCTAGTCGGCCCGCTACCAATGTCCCGCCGTCAAAATAACTACCTGTTAGTTGTCATTTGTTGTTTTACAAAATATTGTTTTTTGTTTCCACTTCGCAGGGCCACTGGAAAGGTTATTGCGCAAAGATTAGAAGATCATGTGTTTCTGGTGCATGGAATACCGCAAACCATAATTTCTGATAACGGATCCCAATTTACAGGTCGTGACATTTTAGCCTTATATGAAAAATATAATATCCCCCAGATACACCTAGGCCCAGTATATTGTCCGCAAGTTAACCCCGTTGAACGCTATAATCGTACAGTAATGACCGCCGTTTCGGCTTTTGTGGAAAATGACCATAGATCCTGGGATGAGAATATTCCAAAGATCCAATTTGCTATAAACACTTCGGTTAACGAATCCACCTCTTATAGCCCGTTCCTTCTAGTCCATGGTAGAGAAGCTATAGCCAATGGTGATATTTATAAAGATTGTAGTGATGTCAATGAATTAACTATTACTCCGCCTGATGCACATGTTCAAAAATTGGGTCAACTTTCTCAAATTTTCAATAATGTAAAAAATTCACTTAAGCAGGCGCATCAGAAGAATGTGAAATACTATAACAAGAGGCGTAGGGATGTATCCTTTAATGTAGGAGATATTATTTGGAAACGTACTTACAAACAAAGCGTTGCGAGTAAGTATTTCACCGCGAAGCTTGCTCCGAAATATGAAAAATGTAAGATTATCAGGAAGCTTTCACCATTGGTGTATGAGTTGGAGGACGACCAGGGAAAATACATTGGTAAATGGCATATAAAAGATTTGAAATGTTTAGACTAGCTTTCAACGGCCGTGGGATGATCGGCCTCAAAGAATTGTCTCCCCGTCTGATGTCCGGACGTGTCGTAGGAGGCGACTGTGGACTATTTTAGGTGTTTTCCATCCTTACCTAACCACAACTTATATCAATCTACCATTCCATTTAGTGTATCTTGTGTAATTTGAAAACCATAAATTTGTACTTAGTTTCTCTCAATTTTTATAACTGGTATAACAAGAAAACTTAATTTCTTTTATGCTGCGTTGTCTAAGGGATCCCATGACAATTAGCAACTATATTATGTCTATTTGCACCCTACCGGTGTTGGTAGATTTATTATTTTAATACATTTATTCCCCAATTATAATATACTCATATAGGCGAGTATATTTGTTTCCGGAGAATAATAGGTTATTTTACTACTATTTTGTTATACAGGGTTGGGAGACGGTTTTATTACAGATTTACTAGTCATTTTTTTTTCAGGCCTTATGGGATGTAAGTAGTGGTTGGTTGTCACACCTTTAATTTTATTTTTTTATTCCTTTTTTTTTATACATTATAACTTACCTCTAGTCAAAGGTTTTAATCAGTTGTTGTTTTACTCCTTTAAACTACTTTTATTTTTACAAAGGGTTCATTCCTGTTTTCAGGAATTAACTTTTCTTTTCACTTACCTAGTAAGAGTTTTACCCTATTTTTATACATAATGAAATAAGTATATTTTATTTTTACTTTGGATTCATTCCTGTTTTCAGAAACCTATCATTTTAATAATTTACTTTTCTTGTTTATTTTCCTTGACTGGAAACTGTGAGAAACAATTGGCCCCTTTGTTAGTTAAAGAAAAAATATAAATTACAATAGGCTTCCTGTTTAGAGTACCTGATTTTGTAAAATTTTGTCAAAACTCTTTTATTTTTCAAATCCCAAATTGATACATACAACCCATTTTGGCTAATAATTAATTCAGTAGTTTATGGTTTCACTTAATTTTCCACACAGTTTCCAGATCAATATTTATTTACAATGCTATATGCCTTCTTGGTCTATTTTTTTTGTCATTGTGTAATCTCCAGTGGCGACTTTATTTGCAAACTGTTTAACCCATCTTTACCCTATATATATCTAGACATTCTAAAATACATGCTTATGTAATTATGTATCAGTCTTGAACGATTTCTTTTCGAACAAATCGTTTGCAAGCCTGGCCGATATTCTCCCGCTGTAGTTATTTGCCTGAGCAGTCCTTTAGTAGTGGCATTCATTTTTGAATATCCATTTTCATATATTCCTCTATATTATAACCTATATTTCAGTAATAAATTCGATTTTTTTATTATTATGGTCGGTACCTTCAAATATCATAAAAAAAAGTAAATCAACTCGACGGTAGTATGTTTTTTATTTTTAACTGTCAACGTCAAGTAGTGCGGAAAATGTTCGGATCGATATCGTTATCTGATGAATCGATCGATTGAATCCATCCTATGATTTGGTTTATATCGATTGTGTCTCGATTTATTTTATTGCCTTTTCTATCTATTCTTATAGTAAAAGTAAATGAATATTAATCTTCTTTATGGTATACAAAAGGCCGAGGACGTCCCGCGAATTCCCTACGTGAATTCTTATCCGGGGAAGGGGGTGTTGTAACGTTATTTTTTAATTCACATTAATAATTTAAGTCGATTGTCATCGCAATTTTTCAGTGATCGATTTAGCCGACTTTTCGTTATTGAACTAAGAAACCCGTACAACTGATATCCGATTCCGACTCGATTAAGTTTGCGCGATATTCGTATTCCCCTAACACAATTGTGAATCTCCGACTATCTACAATTAAAGCTTGTTTAATATGTAAAAATCCGAGTAAAGTAACTTGCCAAGCATCGAATCGTTGAGAGAATCGATATTTTGAGAATTTTCTGATGAACTACGATTTGGTCTTTAAATTAGTAGCGGAATACGGGAAACGTCAAAATGTGTCGTTGCAGTTCGGCTACGATGCGGTTGAGCGCTATGTGCAATTACGAAATTGGTGGGTTACTTAGATCTTTATTTATCGACGCCTTTGTCAATGACAGTTGCGATTGGTGATCGATAATTCACACGTAGGATTTTCATTTTGCATTGTATAATTGTGATGAAAGAGAATCGAGTAGTCGATACCAGATTGTGATCGATTATGGATAGACGAATCGAAATTGTCGACCTTCGCCCCATCACTACGGACGAGCTAGCTGTCAAATGGATTTCGCTGGTGGTTCGATTAGATGCCGGCTTTGAATTTATTTTTCGTTATTTTGCAATTAAGTTGCTAAATAAACGTATTTTTTTATAAATATTCTTTTAAAAAAGTGCCGAGATATCGAAAGTCGAATATTTGTAATCGAAAAGTACATGGAGGTTGTATTTTACCGACAACCAAGTTTTGTTAAAAAATATTTTGGAAAACCCTGAAAAGGTAATTTGTTTTGTTCTAATTTTCTATTTCCACGTTAGTATGCTAAATAAACCGTAAAATCCTCTCATTTGGTCTTATATTTTCTTGGTAAAATCAGATTCTTTGTGAGATTTATATTTTTGAGTTTAGGGTAGTTATCAAGTGTTTCTTGTATCCAGATTTTGTCTGGATTCTGTCTTAAAATGATTTCTAACTATTTGTACACATGAATAAACCAAGAACATATAAATTAAATGTAAAATATTTCACACAGGGTCTATTTTTCTCAAAATAGTCAGATATTTCATTGCCAGGCAACCCACAATATAAAGTTGAGAATTTCTAGTTGATAATTGCAACCATACCGGATTTAGCAATGATTATACAATGAACATACTCTATTTTAACTAAATTTTACATACTTTGAGTAATAATTTGAGTGTGAAATAGAATTTTCAACACCGGGCTCCGCACTGTTTGTACTGTATCTGACAATCATTGTTACACAAGCCAATATATTCTTCAGGGTTTTTTGCATTGCGCCTGAAGAGATTCACTGGACCGAATGGGACCCCTTTCTCTCCGGGTCTTTAACTAGAGAGGTCACAAAAGCGCGGGATCTGAGAGCTCATTTATATAAGGAACAAGAGGACTTGCCTTTTACTACAAAAAGCTTTCTCGTTTTAAATAAGGTAACAATAGCCAGCTGAGGACTTCATTATCGGTCGGCCCTGCAGATAGCAATTACTTCTCTCAACTTTATTTCCTTTTCTACTTTACTTTTTTTTTCAAAACAAGGGAACAATATTTGACCAGTCGATCTGCTCTCTCTATCTATTTCTTTCTATATATATTTATTACTTCTTTGTCTCTCTGTTTCTTATGCTACTGGATGAACATTCCTTGGATTGTTTGTTAAAAACCTGTATTAAAAATAAATATTGTAAAAAAATTTATTTGGTTTTAATTTGTTTATTTTATTTTTTGTGTGGCTATTTTCCTTAAATAAATAAGGTACAGAAGATAGGAAAGAGACATTTCACCGTGTCCAGAATCATTCCACCCTTTCCCTTATCGCGTTCAATGCTCGAGCTTGTCTGACACATTGACAAGGGTACGGAACTCAGAATCCAACTGCTCTGACTATTTTTTTAATGAATTTCTCCCATAAATTTTGTTATATGTGAATAGTGTCATATGAAAAATTATAACACTCTAACTTACATCTATGATGGTCAGATGACCTGAAGAAGGTCGCAGGCAGGCGCTGGATGCAGGCATTTTGGAAATCCTTGAGGGAACCCTATGTATAGCAGTGGACAGCTTACGGCTGAAATGACGATGATGATGATACGCAAATAACAGTTAAATTAAAACCTCTACTCCCGCCTCTTATTTAATTAATAAAATTATTTATCAGTTTGATTTATTAATAAAGAAAAAAAAAATAACCTATTAGTTAACTTTGTTTGTGATATTTGTTGTTGTTTGTGATCCAACTGCTTGTTTACATTCAAGTGTCGCGTTACACCGTTATTTATCTGTGTTTTGAAACTCCAATTCACGCTTCTATGCCGAACGAAGAGGTATTGAAGTTGAGTTGAAATATATACAAGAAAAATTTGGGTTTTAATAAAGAGAACACATATTAATTTCTGTTTGCAACTAAATAACATGTCATGCTACGCACTTGTGAGCATGTTGAGATGCTCTCGGCACCGTTGGTCTTAAGTATTACCGGAATATCCAGTCGGTTCTTTAAGTCTATTTCCCTAAACGTCCACTTCCCTAGTGATTCAGGCTTAGCCAAATTCACAATTTCAAATCGTTAATGAAGTTACACAAGAACAAAATGTATGAGATCGACATGTGATTGACCACGTGATTTAGCGCAGCTTATGTCAATCCCATACATTTTGTTGTTGTCGCGTTTAGTCGGTCAACTACTAGTCAAGACAACTATTATTTTCAGACTACCTTAAAAATATACTCAACCTTTGTCAACATTAATTATGGGGCAGTAACAAAATGTAATGTAGAAAAAAATATAACATGCGAGCCCCGTAAAAGAAATATAATATTTTCAGCTCTTACCTGAAAATATGTGTTAAGTAAAAATATTATGTAATTAATGTTCTTGATGCTCTTACTTGGTTCTACTCTGAGTCTGTAACATATTTCCCCAAACAGCTTGTGACCCAACACAAACACAAACAACACAATTTTATCAAATTCAAGAAGAAATCACAATAGCAAACCAGTTTTACGATTGTACTAAAACATTAAACCGCATTGACATGGACAGCCGTTGTGTTAAATTATTTAAACATTCTAGATTGCAGCCCGAATCGAATCGGGGGCAATCTTCGGAATAATTCAGAGGCTCTAGGTCCGTGCGTGTTGGGCAGATCTATGGAATACATTATAGGAATTCACAGATACCAATACATGTGTATCGGTGTTTTTTTGGGGTTTCGTATCTCAAAATGTCCGTCTGTCTGTCTGTCAACTTTTTATTCTAAAGAATTAACCTGTGAAGTTGAAATTCAAAACGTATACTCAGGCCTAAGGTTAGGTCGTTAAAGTAACCACACAACTCTGACACCAGGGTGTGTATAGTCGATTGACCGTGACGCCTACTCGAAATGATGATAAGGACTAAGGTCTGTTCGGTTATAAAATAATCAAAATTAAACATATGCAGACTCGGGGCCTATTTTTGAGAATGATTGTTTGTGTGTTTTTATGTTATTTTTATTCAAGTTCTATTAATCTCAAAAATAAACTTATTTTACCTTTATATTTATATTGCTTGACTTCTATACTCTAGCTAATTTACACCGTGCGTGTCAAGATCTATGTGGTCATTCCAATGTTTTAGAGTGCGATAAAGGACTGTGTATGTAGCTACTAGATACGTTTATTTGGAATCAAATTCCTTTTGTAACGAAGTCTTTGCTGAAATCAAACGAGAACGTGCCAAAGAGAAGGCTAGTATGCTTTAAAGGAAATCCGATGTCTGTGTCTATGTTTCATTCGATGCATAGAAACGATGATCTACAGTTGGAATGTGTTTTACCTCAAATCGGTTTAACTTTAGAGCATTCAACCAACCGGACACCCCACGCGCACTGATTTGTACGTGAAAAAGTCTGTTACATTAAGGTTGACTGGAAGAGATTGCACTAGCGATAAGTCCGCCTTTGTACCTTACCTAGTTTTTAACAAAATTATGTATACATTTGTTTGGTGCAATAAAGAGTTTTTCTATTCTATTCTATTCTACATTCTGCGCATGGGGTGAGGAGACACATACAATAAGTATGAACTAACGCATTATTTTATCATTCGATTCAATAAGACAATTACGAAGTTTGCCACGTCACGTATATAAGGTGGACATAAATCAACTGCAAATATTTTAAGGGCAGATACAGACCACTATACTGAACAACTTTTCCAAATAAACATATATCGAAATACGAAACATTGTTTTTCACTCTCCATACTAAACTAGATCAGCTGATTCTCAATTTGTATGGGAGGTCAAAAAAATTTTTTCGTATTTCGACATAAGTTTGTTTAGGAAAATTGTTCAGTTTAGTGGTCTGAATCTGCCCTTAAAATATTTGCAGTTTATTTAAATTCACCTTATATAATTCTTAATCTGTTCCTAATTCTATTAAAAACTGCCCAAAAAAACACAGTCACCACAGAAAATATCAAAAATGAGCCCATCAATGTCAAAACGCCCCACGAATGAACAAAAACTGTATAGGAAATTCAAGGGCCGAAACAATATGTTACGTGTACTCTAGAACACTGGAACTAATCTCTTTGTGCTCTCGAACGAATGGAGTGCCACTTCAAAAATGTTTCTTTTTTTTTAAAGTGAATGGATGAATCGATTTTTGCGGTTGTCCCGCCCGGCGTGTGTTTTAAAGGGTTTTAACAAGAAACGTCTGTTAAATTAAACTTTGAAAAATATTTGAATGATAGAATGCCATGAACAGAAGCTTGAAATGGCTGTGGGCAGGGCCCATAACGCAAAGAACTGATGGCTGATAAGGCAGAAGGGTTCTTGAATGGAAACCACGCACCGGCAATCGCAGCGTCGGACACCCATGGACCAGATAGTCAGATGATCTGAAGAAGATCGCAGGCAATGGCTGGATATAGGTCGTTTCTAACTTCTAACAATTCTTAAAGGCCTATGTCCAGCAGACGATTGAATTGATTTTTTAGTTTCGTAACTCTAAAATAATCAAAGGCCCTGAACACACTTACGGTCAGAATTCAGAGTTCTGTATTCCGTGTTCTTATAATGTATGGAGACCGTGGCGATTGGTATGTGAATCATTCTAAGACACCGCATATATTACAGAGAACGCGGAACGCAGAACTCGGTACTTTGACCGCCAGTGTGTTCAGGGCCTAAGAAACAAATCAAGTGGAAGTCCATATTAAAAGGTCTGATTGACCCCTCTAGACTCAAAGGGTCAGATATGAGCAAACAGATCGATTAACCCGTTAATGTCGGCAAGCAACTTCGAGCCATTAGTGCTAGTAAACATATGCACATTGAGTTAAAACTTTTATAGAAATGGCAATTTTGGTCCAAGTGCCCAAGGAATGAAATAGATTGATTAACACTTGGACACAGCCACGGGCAACAGCTACTTATTTAAAAACAAAAATAAAGTTTAAAAGACATGGCAAAGAAAGGGTCTTACCCTTTCTCTCTCCAACGATTTAACCTTTATTAAGCAATATAAAATTTGTATTGCACAAACAGTACCATTGTCACAGAATGGATAATATTATACTTAGTGCCGTTTTCTATTATACAAAGGTAATATTCTGATCGAAATTGGTTTTAGCATTGAGTCCGCTATTTGTATAAATATTTTGTACTTATGGAACAATAAAGTTTTAATAAATAAATAAATGCCCTTTCTTGTCAAATTATTATTCAATGGCTCTTGTGTGAGAGTATGTGATAGCCCGCAAACGAATCAGATACTTGCGATATTATCGATCTGCTTACTACTGCTGACTAGACAATTTCTTTTTCTTTTTGTTTAATAAAGGCCAAACTCAAGTTGTTTCTTTCTCAATACACAAATTTAAAAATCAGCAGCCAAAATGTCTAATTTCTTAGAAAATACTTTAACTCGAGAACTTGTAGAAAGATCATAAAAATGAGAATTAACTCTCATTTCTGACATCAAACAGTAGTGTTTTCTTTGATATGATCATTATTTTTTTCTTCATCTTAAAAACCAATTAGCCAAGGCGCAGCGACCAAAAGCGAGTCTTGGCTTTGACAACATTGATCTCCATTTTGATCCAGCTCCACCTCTTGCCAATTTTTTGTCGTGCAGCATGCGCAGTTTCCTGTACACCTCGATAACACTGGATTGAGAGGTAAAATCCAATAAATAGGTACTAATAAAATATAAATTTTTGTAATTCTATTCTTATACATTTTTTTTTATGAGCAGGTGGTGAAATACTCATGAGCATCTGGCAAGGGAAGCCCAGGTAGTGCAGGACTTGTACCAGCTGAAACAACACCTGCTCATGAGAAATCATCAATCATCCTAAGGACTCGTGGTCCTTACCTTTGTTGACAAAAATGTAATTTTGTTGCTATTATATATCACTTTTTATTAAATCTTAACTACAAGTAATTATACAACTATTATTATTATCCCTAGGTACATAGTATAAAACGAAGTCGCTTCCTCTGTCCCTATGTCCGTTTGTATGCTTAAATCTTTAAAACTACGCAACGGATTTTGATGCGGTTTTTTTAATAGATAGTGATTCAAGAGGAAGGTTTTTATGCCCATGCGAAGCCGGGGCAGGTTATTACTAAACATAAATTAAACAAGCATTTATTGCCCGTGATTAACATTTTACTATGTGGAAGGTGCGAATGACCAGGCAAATATAAGCAGTTCGGAGATTGAAAATCCTTTGCAATAGCCTGATGCTTGGAACAGGTATAGCTTCTAATATTTGGAACCATCCATCCTGAAATCCCCTTTTCTCTCTGTCTCCGAATAAGTCACTAATTAATTGCTATCAGAGTGTGATCTATTAGTCAAACTTAATTAACATTATTATGTCAGGCACATATTGAGTTGACAAGCTACTAGTGCATGTATACACCGACTTCAGCTTAAGTTGCGTTCACATTAAATGAACTGTGATACAAATTAGTTGTATATTAATTTATGGAAGAGAGACTTTACAGACTTTGTCTAATTTAATATTAAAGAAGTATTTTAATCAATTTTTTTTTGTGAAATATTCTTAAATATTTATTGTCAGAAGGACGGCTTCACCTGACAGATATTTTTAATTATTTTCTAGTATTGAGTTTCTTTATACCAACGTTCCCGTTTTGACTACTTATTACAAACTTTTATTTTATGCACTGTTTGTTAGAGTGGAATGTAGCCTCTCGAGCAAACTCTGCAATTAAAATTTACCTACTTTTTTGTCTAACAGAGTTGAAATTTCACACATGGTCCATGACAATGCATTATTACGATAAGCATGACTTGATAGTGTACCCAGGATCGAAACATCAATAATTTCCTACTGTCTATAAAAACTTGCACCAGAAATGTTAATAAACTTATGCCCAAATACTCAAACGCTACTTAATTTTGAGAGCTATTCAAGTATCATGCTGTCACTATTTTATCACTGATGTTCAGCGCGACAGCAGCTCTCAAAATTGAGTAGCGTTTGAGTAACTGGACGTTAGTCAATTATGATTGGCCAGTCGGTCTATTTATCTGCCCCAAGGTATAGCCTAAGCTATAATATAACTGGTAAACATGCTAGTTAGTCGCAAATAAATAACTTAACTCAAATATCATATTTTTGTAATAAAGAATCCATTTATAAACTCATGAACGAAAAACTTTTCGCGTGAACGTAAATAAATCCCTTCCCAGAAACTCATATGTTACACTATCAAAAAACATATTTCTATAAAAATACGAATTCGCAGTATTTTACACAGCCACGTGTTTAACTACACATAAAAATAACGTTCAAAATGATAGTTATTATGTGCTTAATGGCGTTATAAGAGAAATTTATGAATAAAAATGTAAAGCATCGATTTTAAAGAAAGTTATTATGAAGGTATATAGGCTACTTTTGGGCACAACGTAACCGAGTTTCACGTGAGCAGAGTCGTGGCAAACAGATAATAATATAATAATGATGGTAAAACTGGAAAATGATGATGACTTGAATATAATTATTTTCAAATTAAACACACGCTTTTAATAGTCAACCTAAAATTAATTTAACATTTTTCCACGTAAATAAAAGCCAAATTACCTACAATAGAATGAAGCCCAAGCAGTGTTGATTTTCCCTAAAGTAAACACGAAAATGGTTGAAAATAAATATAATTTACACACGGGATGAGAAACATGACTATAATATACTGCTGATAACAGGTGTATACACATTGAATTAAATTCAAATACAAATATAAAGTTACGCTTTGTAGAATTTCTAATTCTAAGGTAGTTTGGAAGAGATTTCACGCGATGAAAGATTGCCTTTGTACATAACATTTTACATGTACAGTCGGCTGCAGTGAAATATGACCCTCTATCAATGGTGATACTTGTGGCATGAGGGTCGGATTTCTCTGCAGCCGACTGTACGTACTATTGAGAAGTTCGAATCGCGCGCGGTCTCCGACGCAATTTTTTTTTAAATCTATGTACTATCTACTAGTTGTTTTACTTTATGATTTATGTATATTTTAAGGGTGGCTGGCGCACTGGGGCTACACAGAGAAATCAGGTGGCTTACCACCATCTCTTAAAACCATGCAAGAACGATTGAGTAAGGGAGATGTCGCCTTACATCATGTATTGCCCTGTCTCGCTTACTCACTGGATCTTGCATGGTTTTAAGAGACGGTAGTAACTGGGGGAGTTAACGACTAAGGGAAACAACGGGTGACCCTTGCGTGGGCAGTCTTCTCGCACAATGGATAGCCATCGCTATCCAGCGCGGGAATTTATAAGTATTTTTTGTTTGTTTTTTTTTGTTTCTTTTTTAATTTAATTAGTGATTATATTTACTTGTACAATATACTCTATCTATACTCTGACTATAGTAATGCAGTTAATATAAGGTATATATTTTTAAGTCTATTCTTATTTTTGTATGCTCTTAGGCTGAATGGTCTGGAATCAATAATGTATAATTTATACTATTTATACCCATACAACGCTAATCATCATCATTTCAGCCGCAGGCTGTCCACTGTTGCACAATCTGGACATAGACCGCCCCTAAGGATTTCCAAAACGACCGGTTGGAAGCAGCATATTGGGATCTAGCGCCTGCCAAAATCATTGCAAATAAAAATATTTATTCTTATACTACGAGTAGGTACGTATGAGTAACGAGACTACTATTCTATTTCACAGACTGCAATTCAATTTATGTATTTTTTATGGGGCAATAAAAAAAATTGTATAGAACCCAAATTATAAGATAATTTGAAGTTTTGGAAATGTGTCATTTAGGGCAATTAAGAGTGGGTGACGAAGTTTACACGAAAATGTTAGTTTTGTATAGGTATACGTCCAAACGGACGACCAAAGTCAGTCGACCTTGTAGTCCTTTGTAAACACAAAGGACTACTAGGTCGACTGACTACGCAAGCTATAACTTGTACAAGTTATAACAAGTACTTTGTATTGATATCACTTTATTAATATTTTTTGATACTCAGAATCGTATATTGATATACGTTTCACGAAATAAAATTCAAAAGGGCTCACGAAAGCTTTATGTTCTTTTTCGTCGTAATATCCTAGAAAACCGGTGATGTGTATATCTATTATGTACACTGTATAGTACATATTCGTATAAAACCTGTTCTGTAATACTAAAAAATATTAATCTCAAAACCCGGCTGTATCAATAGATGTCATAAATATTTTTTTTTATAATTTCGGCACATGGCCTTTGTTAGTATTTGATATTAATATGATATTGCTGTTTATAATTAAAATATGTGTTCATAGTGTAACTGTAGATTAAATAAATAAATAAATATATAAGGACAAATCACACAGATTGAGTTAGCCCCAAAGTAAGTTCGAGACTTGTGATTAACATAGGTAGGCACGGACGAGGGCTTGGTACACGTAAGGCTGGATCCCAGTGATGGGAGCGGGGTTGGTGGTCCTATTTTTACCGTGATCAGTGCCAAAGCTTAAACGCAAATGGGAAAATAACTCCGTGTTGGTAATAATTTATAGCTCTTTGTTTAAACTAAAGTAAATAGAAACAAGGATAAGGTTAACGGTTGCCCTACAAATAGAATTTTATATGAACGACGGTAATTCCAAGTTTGCAGCTAGATTGAAGTAATGCGATGTAAGCACACTTTAAGTTTAGTCGTTATCCGACGTGACTAGTTAGTCCAAGCACTGCATACATTTTCTTTTAAGACTAGTATTTTTTAAGTAAAAAAAATATTTTAATATTTATTTATTTATTCCAACATCACTTACCAACTATCACTACAGGAAACCTAATGCGATAGTGAAGTTTAAATATGCAATATTATTCACGTGTCGTGATCAATTTTGTATGCCATAGCATATTACAAATCCATCATTATCATTTTAGAAGCATTCAGTCCATTGCTGGACAAAGGCCTCACCCTAAAATTTCCAAAACGACTAGCTGTAAGTGATCTAAACGAGGCATAATCAGGCACAAACCCCCCATTCTTCTCTCTTACCGACATTTCATGTGAATTAAAGAGACGAAACACATTTTTGCTAAGGGGTAAGGCACTAAAACAAGTTGTTAATTGTTTGACGTACTAGCGACGAATGATACAAAACAAAAAATTTATAACTTGACATAGCGCCTTAGTGCCTGAGGATGCTTTGTGTATAGGTGGAACACGTATCGCAAGGTTTGCCAAATAGTGGTGGGCATGCTGAGACAAGGCTGAGACTAACAGTGGTGGGTGGGCGTCGGCCGGCAGTAGTTTGCATGTACTAACTGGTGGCGAACGCACGCAAAGTAATTTGGTAAGTACTTTTAACTTTGACCTCCACAAAATAACTATTATTTTCTTTAACCACAAAAGTTGAAATTATACAATTCCACTTATATTATTTACTTTTTTTATAATCATCACTTTTTTAAGTTTATTCATTCAATACCTACCTACCTAATACCTAAGAGGTTTACCTAGATTAGTGAGATGGTATATATTTCTAAACTTACTGATATATTTATTTATGTTTGTCCTAATACCGCTTGGACTACAAACATTTGTGTAGTTTATACCCTTGGGACACATTTCCGTCTTGAAGCTGCTAATCATATCCACTATGTATAGTTAAACATACTTACTTGACTTTCAAGTTCGTCCTGTGGTAGAGTTAACCGTCGACTACGATTGTGGCTTGAGCGTTCTTCAAACAGATGAGAAAAACAGAGCGGTAAGGACGTTGGAAACAGAATTTTGGTCCATTATAATAAGGTTGATTTTCAGATCTTATGATATTGTTGTTTGAAGTGTATGTTGTTGTGTCAAAACATTTGTTTATTGTCCCTCTCTTTCTCACTTAATAGCGTTGTAGCAGTTGTACTTCTTTGTTTTGGTACCCATGGTCTGCTCTTAGTTTTTGTTTTTTGCTTGTTATCTTTATTGCACCAAAATATATAATACAAGCTGTAGCCCGAGGCTCCGCCCGGGTGCTTGGTCTAGCGGTTTAGCCGCGAAAGCGTAACCACAGAGAATTCTACTCCATGAGCGTAACATACAGACAAAATTTTACATTCATAATAGTTAATTATGGATATGGATTATAATCTACTAGCTTTCACCCGCGGCTTCACCTTTTCGTATGAGAATTTCGGGAACAGGGATTTTTCCCGGGATGATATCATATTAGGTACTCTATGTCCTTCTCAGTACTCCTGCGTATGCGAAGTTTCAGTAGATAAAGCGTGAAGAGGTAACAAATAAACAAACAAATATACCTACACTCACTTTCGCATTTATAATATTAGTTGAATTCTTAAGTAGGTATAGGTACCATTAATACTAATAATGCATAATAACTAATTATAGAATCGTTGAGTTAGTATCCCATAACACAAGTCTCGAACTTACTTTGGGGCTAACTCAATCTGTGTGATTTGTCCCTATATATTTATTTATTTAACTTTAAAACTTCTGGTTCGATGTGATCTGTGAATCATGAAATCTTTTTGCATTTAATAATAGCCTGAATCTTTGGGAATGTCATAGATTGAAAAAAAAATTGCCAACGCGCGATCTCTAATTCTTTGGAGAAGGTTATAGGATAGGATCGGTGTCCTTGTTTTTTCATGTCCATTTTGAAGCGTGCGTCGACTCGCTGTATTTTTTTATCACTTTTCGCACAAACTGTAACACGTTACTCGGACTGTAGAATGTATGAATTTTGTCCAGGATGTCTTCTTTCTTCAATTTGTTGCTTAACATGGCACTTGTCTTTTCTTCGTCAACTTCTTTAAGGTGATTAAAACCGCGGGGAATAGCTAGTACCTTATAAAAAAAACAAAACGAATGAATGCACCAAGTGATAAATAAAATTTTAGTTTATACGAGACATGTCTACATCCAGATTTACAGCCGGGCATTGAGTGCTTTTTGAAAAATCGCAGTTTAAAAACGTCCAATTGTGTTTTAATCCGTTGCGTGAAATATTTCAATTGAAAAGATTACCGGACTGTATCGGATTTAGTTTTTATCCGGACAATCCGGATATGCAGTCCGGATTAACGTTTGAGATGAACTGTGTTCACACGTGTTGCTATTTACGCCCAATTTGCTTTTGGTATTACTATTGTACCTTTGTGAAATAGGATCATATTTTATACACACAGTTAAATATGTCAGTATTCACAATTAATCGTTGTATGTATGGCAGAATGTATGTCGAATTCTACACAGACTGTACTTATAGTGTGTGCAAAATTCCTAATTATTTATTTTTGAAATATCATTAGACAGACACTCGTGAACATAGGTCCATGTATGGCGAAGTAGCTCCTTGACCAATTTAATTAAGACATGTGAGATCTGTAAGTCAAAGTCTCCCGAAAGCTCAAGGTCGCCCAAAAAGCTATGGAGAGGCCTATGCTCAGTATTTCCCTTCGAGACCGCATCAGAAATGAGGAGATCCGAACAAAGGTTGCTGACATAGCTCAGCGGATTAGCTCTTTGAAGTGGCAGCGGGTAGTGCACATAGCGCAACGATCCGATGGCCGATGGGGTAGAAAGGTTCTCGAATGACGACCACGCACCGGCAAGCGCAGCGTAGGACATCCACCAACCAGATGGTCAGATGACCTAAAGAAGGTCGCAGACAGACGCTGGATGCAGGCCGCTTCCAACCGATCGTTCTGGAAATCCTTGGGGAAGGCCTATATCCAGCAGTGGACAGCCTGCGGCTGAAATAATAGAATCAAATGATGCTGTGAGGTGTTTAATTAAATGTTCGTATATACGCAATAAAGCCTATATAGAAAAAACTCGTTTCATTTCGCTGCTGCTATATATGTCCGACTCGCACATGACCATTTTTTTTTTTGCTTTGAAAAGTCAGACCTATTTGCACTTTTTATGTTATCTCTTATCTCTTAATTCATAGAATTTTAAGTACGAAAAGGTTGAAAATAAATGTTAAATCTAACTTCTGCAAGATTTAAGGACAAAAATAACATTTATATTAAAATAATTAATGTAAAATGACAATATTTTATGGCTGCTATTAATTTGGCTCTGTTTCGAGTAAACAGATTTGTATTCGTTACGACTAAATACATTTGTTTGTGTTTGCGTAGCTTTAAAATAAAATTGAATAGAAAAATATATAATTAAGAAACGATCAAACCCAATGGGTACTTATCATAATGTTGTAATTTTTCAATAAAGACAAATAACCAATTTTGTTTATTACTAAAGAGTTGCCTTAAGTTTTTAGTATAGGTTATGCTAATTTAATTTTATATTTTAATAATATTGTAAGTACACTATTTTATATTTGATTGTCATCAAATGTACCTAGCTATAAATCATTTTGAATAGATTGTAAAATTTATGGTTTTACAAATTTAAATTAAATTAAAAAGATAAGAAGACAATTATTTTTTATTCCACCAGTGAAAATATGCAATAAGGCAATCACAAACATAGATAATACAATAGGCGGCCTTATCGCTAATGCAATCTGTTCCATACAACCTGAATATTAAAAAAATGCGATGATCACTATTATTTCCCGAATAAGTTTTTAATATGAGCTATCTGCCATTTGAATTTTCTTTATTTGTAGGAATATTTGAAATAATATTTTACATTTATTTCCGTTCTCGTCTCCGTGGCTTTGGGCCCAGCATTCATCAAAACATTACTTATCATTACCGCGAGTTTTAAACAAAAGAAGGCATCAATCATTTTAACCATTGGTATGATAATGTGTTTTGGTGTTTTTCCGGAAGCCAAAAAGAGTAAATAAAGGCATTTTTTTTTTCATTTATTTTGCGAACATAGGTAACTTTATGATGTTTACAACCGATTGCCTTACTATATAATAAATAAATATATAGTGTATATCACACAGATTGAGTTAGATAAAAACTGAAGTAAGTTCTAGACTTGTGTTATGGGATACTAACTCAACGATATTATATTTTAATAAAAAATACAATAATAAGTAATGACTTCGATATGCATATTTATTTTATTTTTTAAACATTTCAAATATCTGTTTTGTGATTATAATTTTTTTGAAAACTTTATTACTAATCAAGTAAAAGGGTTTATCCCTCAATATCATCAATCAAGTCAATCATCAAGTTATCAATATAGAACCAAATCTATTCCAAAATTAAAATCCTGAAAAGAAAATAAAAATAAGCAACTTAAACAATAATGTTTTATTAAAAACTAGCTTTTGCCCGCGGCTTCGCCCGCGTGAACTTCCCGGGATGAAAGGTACCCTATGTCCTTCTCCTGGCTCTAAACTACCTCCCTGACAATTTTCAGCTAAATCGGTTCAGCCGTATTTGAGTTATAAGTGGAGTAACTAACACGACTTTCTTTTATATATATAGATTTAAGAAGGAAATAATAAAATTTTATTTTAATATAATATAATAAGAACGCCGTCACTAATTTTGCCGTTCACTTTATTTAAAATTTCCAAGGAATTTCAAATTATATTCCAAATGTTTTTCAACTGATGTTAGTGCTGGCCATTGACACACATGAAAAAGAAAAAATATTTTAGTTATCATCACTCAGGTTGAACTATCGGGTTTTGCAATGGAGACATTAAGACATTTTAGAGGAATGCGGGAGGGTCCGATAACAAGGCATCCGCGACTCTTAATCCCTGTAAGGTATTTGCATAAACGCAAGAGATAAATTGTGACCCTTACCACTTGTATTCGAACCGCGAAATGAGAAACTTTGCAAGCACGATTTGGTCTGGTTTGGAACAAATCGTGTAAAAAAAAAAGCAAAAACAGTTTCCTCCCGCGTACGCTATAAATGTAGAATGACCTCCTGCCATGATTTTTCCAAGAAACTTCGTCAGCTGGTCTTTCAAAAATGAAGTTATTAGATTTCTCAAGGGTCGGCATACACACTTAACACTGATATTGCAGATGTCCCATGGGCCTGTTTCACTATAATGAAGAAAAAAAAACTTTCGTAATATTTAGGTTGTTATCGGGGCAATTTGTAATTCTCATGCAATGGTACTTGTCTGTATCGTGCTCTACTGTGCCCCTAGTATGAGATTTCTTAACGCAGACGGTAGCGACTGCGTTGGGATTTTGTATGGAATTTCTTGCCTTACTATCCGCCAGAGGCGCTGTACAGGTTTGCCATACTAAATCGCTAACGCAGTCGCTAGCGTCTGCGTTTAGAAAAACTCAAACTAGGGGCACTGATGCTGGATGGTAAAAATTCGTGTAAAAAAAAGTAAGTTGTTTTTTTTTTCCAAAAAACAAAAACCAACTTCCATTTGTTTACTGCGGCCAGCTTGAACTTCGTGAAATTAGAGATAATTTAGTAGTTTAGGTGTGCAGGGCCAATTGACCTAGTACTCTAATGGACTATAAATCGTTATATATCGAACTAGCTGTAGCCCGCAAATTCGTGCGCGTGGGCTTCGTTCCTGTTATCATGGGAATTTCGGGAATTTCCCGCGGAAGTTGCCGGGCATCCCCATGTTCTTTTATCTTTCGGAGATATGCGTGATCATACATACAGACAGACAAAAAATTTTTTTGCTTTCTATTATTCATTTTAAATGTTAGTCTATCCGTTTCAATCAAAATTACTAAATGTACATACAAAATATTTTTACTATTTTATTATATGTATAGATAAAATTGAGAACCTTCTTTTTGGTAGTCAGTTGAAAACTAAATTGAAAGTTGGTTGTATAAATCCATTTACTTTCCATCTATATTTTGTAAACTAAGACTTCGTACATGACTGTGTCATTTCTCTGTGGTCGTGACCTCTTTTTGCTTGTAGTACGACAGAGAGAAGGACATTAGTAACTTCGAATACCAACAGTATGGTCCCGTGTTTGCGTAAACGAATGAAATTGTTAAAGTGATAAATCTGAAAGGGTCCTTATTACTGGAGAGGTTTTGAGTGCCAACTCGAGTAGAGCATATTGTAAACATCTGCTTGTATTGGATGGTATAAATATAGTGGGGTAAAGTTATTGTTGGGATTCGCTATAGTACCTAACTAAAGGAAAAACATTATTTTGGTGTGCATACCTTGTCAGTCTTCTCATAGTTGATAGAGTGTAGATTGGTCCCGTCAAAAAAAGATTTTATAGGCATTATAATTTTCTCTTTTTCTCTTCTTTGTCTTGATGTCATCTATACAATTTTCATCAGGAAAATTTGTACCATATTTGCTATGCTAATCACTTTTACTAGCTTCCGATTCTAGTCCACCAGGTACCTTCCATGTTGGTCTGGGCGAAAAAAAAATAGAATGTACTAGCTGTTTCTCTTCCCGTGCAAGCCGTAAAAGTCGACAGAGGGAACCGGCGAATGAGGGAATCATAACATAGGCGATGTGGTTAGCAACCCATCACTATTGATTTCCTGTTTCAACTGTCATCATGTTAAACGTGGTGTAAGGTCTTATGGCCATAGGCGCTGTCTATCCCGTATGGGATAAAGACGTGACTATTATGTATGTATATGTATGTAGGTAGCGTGTCCTGTCTTTCTCAACTTTGCTATACCTAACACAAGGAAACACACTGACAACACAATGACAAAAATCAGTACGCCTCTAACAGCAAGTATTTTATTCATCGTTAATTAATCAAGAAATAAATCAATAGTTTATCAGACTTTAAATTTCCTTATAAAGCTACTCGTATATGGTCCTTCGAGCTTCCCTGAATATATGTATTATCTCATATCTTTAGAGGCGACTTCTAACTCATAATAACTATGCTCGTTACCGTTATATTTTTCTTAGTTTTCCAAAAACAAAGAGACGTGATTGAAAAACCTGAACTTCAAATTCTGCCATCGTATCTGCGAAGTTATATGGTCGTCACGCATTTTTATGCCGTCGTAAAAGTTTATTCGAAAACTTATTCGATAGTTCCATAAAAAAATACGGGTTTCATGTCTTGAGTACAGAACCAGATAAGTAGACGATTTCGGCCTAAGTGAGTCTTATAAAAAACAGTAATTTCAAAAATGAAGATGGTTGTAACGTAGTTTTATTTTTGTAGCAACTTAAAGCAATTGATTTAAAAGATAAGTTGTAAGTAATCAAACATTTTTTTTTCGTAAAGTACATCAAGCGTTTGGTACCGGTATAACTTTAATATTAAGCAGTCTTGCAGCTTCGTAAACGCCTAAACGCGGCTTGAAAAAAGTAGACCTCATTTTTCAGTCTCGATGGCTCAGCGACCCAAAAAGGATCTTGGCCTCCGACACCAGAGCTCTTCGCCGTTCCCTGCTCAGCGCTTCCTCTTGCCAGTCGGCTTTTTGGAGGGCTTTCAGTTCCTTTCCAACTTCATCACTCCAGCGGTACCTAGGACGACGGACTGGTTGCTTAGTTGCTTTCCACTTGGTCGTCCTGTGTACGCTTTTCTTTTTAACCCCCGACGCAAAAAGAGTGGTGTTATAAGTTTGACGTGTCTTTCTGTCTGTCTATGGATATGTGGGGGGTAAATCAGTTGACCGTAAAGACATAAGAAAAATGTGTCGTGAGATATTTTTTTTAAATTTTAAATTTAATGTTATCTAGAATGATATGCATACAACGCCTGACCGCGAACTTCTTCAAGTCATCTGACCATCTTGGTCAGTGGTCGTCCTATGCGTAGACTTTTTTTTAAAGTATTCAATGACCGCAGCGATTAACCACGATCCCACCTGATGGTAAGTGCAGATGTGGTCAAAGATAGAGCTCTTTTTTTTGGACTGGATGCACTTGCCGGTGCATGGTCGCGAAAACCTTTCTGAGCCATCGGCCATTGGTTCTTCGCGCTATGTGCCCCGCCCACTGCCACTTCAAAGAGCTGTTAGTAACTTTTGTTCTCTTACGGATTTCCTCATATCGGATTAGGTCTGTGGCGACACTAGCGCCACAACGATATCTACAAAGACGCACCACAGATGGCGTTAAAAGCAACAATCTCAGAATTGCATACAAGATGGCAAATTACTATGAAAGTCTAAATCGCGCTTGCAAAGTTTCTACGGATTGGAGCATAAATACAACCTCCGACAAGACATCGTCGGAGCCGCGGTTCCCCAGGCATAACACCCCGGCCTGGCGGGAAGATCTTCCCTTTGTGGCGGTCGAGCATATAAACACTATCGCTCCCGTCACATACTCCAAACTGGTGACCCCGACGTGATTGGAAGCAGCCTTCTCCATCAATATTCTCCGATCCATCATCTCGCTACCTCTCAAGCTTCAGCAGCCAGCAGTCTTACAGCAAGCCAACTACGATGGGGTATCTACAGGTCCAACGCAGCCGACGTACCGAGCTTCCTGGTCCTGCAACCACCCTCACTTCAAAGACTTCAGCGACCGGCCCATCCACCGCAGCCCACGTCTGGTATTCATCGGCCGGCCAACCGCACCAGCGTGGCAGTTCTGCAGGACATCTACCGGCGCCACATCATCGCTCACTACAGTCTCGACTCACCGCAGACTACGAGCAAGCAGCAACAACGTACCCGACTCACTGGGACGTCAAGTCAAGCAACTGGCACTTGCAAGCTAACATCATAAGCACAGACTGCACATGAAAATTTATCAGACCTTCGGTCTTGGAAGGGAGTCCTGTGGCGACACTAGCGCCACAACGATATCTACAAAGACGCACCACAGATGGCGTTAAAAGCAACAATCTCAGAATTGCATACAGATGGCAAATTACTATGAAAGTCTAAATCGCGCTTGCAAAGTTTCTACGGATTGGAGCATAAATACAACCTCCGACAAGACATCGTCGAGCATATAAACACTATCGCTCCCGTCACATACTCCAAAGGTCTTACAAGACACCGAGCATAGCCCTCTTCATAGCTTTTTGGTCAACTTTGAGCTTTCTGACATGGCCCACAGTAAGGGACTTTGTTTAAGTTATAGTACAATATCATTTATATTTTAATACTTTTCGGTCAATTGTAAATTACTTATTTCCTTTCAAGGACAGTGAAAAAATTTCCTTCTGAAATCGAACAAATCAAATAAGCTTATGTTGGGCACGAATAATACCTTTTATCTTTAAGTGATACCCTTAACGTAAAACTGTTACTGACGAATTTTCACGGGTTCGTGTACGTCTGTAACAAGGCCTTACAGTATTATAAATATGGAAGTGACATTAATGCCAATAAGTTTTTTTTCTTTTAGTTTGTACTCTCCCTCTTACCCTTTTTCATATATTATTTTCCTCTCAATCTAGCGCTGGTTGACTGAAAGCGATCCCAGTCATGCAACTAGTTACTTATAATAAAATTAATACTAAGAAAAAAAATATTATCAATAAATTATTTACAATATTTTATTTACAATACATCATTCGAAAGGATTAAAACTACTTTAATAACAATAAATATTAGAAATCAGTACAATTTTAATGTCTACTTTGAGAAAATTATGTTATAAGAATATGATGTTTTGCGAACAAAGTGGTATTTTGGGAAAGTGATCTTTTGAGAATATATTTAGCGATGGAGTGTTAAAACCATAGCTTTAACACGGTTTTTAAATATGTTCGCTAAGTATTTCGAATCTGATTGGTCCAAGGCCGAATTCAAGATTTTTATTAAGTTGTAACAATACATTGTTCGGAACACCTGCTATGATAGTCGTCTCGTTATCTCCATAGATGATGTCTAAAAACAGCCACTTGTCGATTTCCCCTTCAGGATTGACATAATTCAGAATTCTGTGGAGATCTTCTGCAGTGTATTTATAGTCAATATAATTTGGAAAGGCTGCAGAACATTTCACCATATGATTCAGATCTTTTCTTAGATACATTTTTAGAGTTGAACCTTCAAATTTGATCTTGGGTGCTGCTTGTTGCACCCAATCTTTGGTCTTCTCGTTCAGACATTTCAGCTTCAAGACATTTTTACCAACACCAGCAAATTCTAGTAACACTGCACTTGGATCACATAAATTGTTGTGTACATCTAATATGTACTGCATTATTATCTTCTCCAGCATAGCGTTCAAATGAAAATTACATATCGTCATCCACGTCGTAGTCGTGATTGCCACGTCCAAGCTCATTGATTTCACGTTGCTCAGGCAGGGCATCTTGATGATTTGGATTACTGGAATCTTCTAGATCGATGGTGATGTTTTGTATGGATCAAAACTCTGCCGAGTCTTTTTGAAAATATAAAAAGTAATGACGATACTAATAAATGTATTAATATTTGCCAAGATAGGTTAGCAGGCGTCAGATTACTCACAGAAATTATAAGTATTGGGCCGAAAATGTAATAAAAACTTAGTATTTTACGAGTATTTGCGATGACGACCGAGAAGTAAAGATAGTTCAAAAGATGATTGGATACTGAATGAAGTTTATAAAAGGATTGGTTTAAATAGGAATTCAACTCAACAGCCATTAAATAAATACTAAGACTAATTTGTAAATTAATAGTTTGTTATTGGTCTTTTGTAAATAGCTTATTTAGTTAATGAGATGAAAAATATTTCATTGTTTTGAAAGTAATAATTTATAGTAAATGTACTGTTAATTTTGACTCATCAACGGGAATTTTAGCTTTGCGATCTCCGTCTCAAGAAACTGTTTATTTTTGTGGTGTTGTGTGTGACAGAGATTTCTACTTATTTGTCCGTATCTTTGGCCAACTATTGAACAAAATCTTGATTTCCTTGCTTGGCGGTTAGCTAGAACAAATGGTAACAGGCTTATTAAAGGCAATAATTGCGGTGTGTTTTTTTTAATACAAACACACGAGATGTCTCAATTTAAAAAAAAAAGTTCAACTATTTTTCCTTCTCATAATTATAAAGACAAGATTTGGCATTATTTTATAACGTCAATACCAATAATTTCTTCTCTTCTCCACGACAAGACACATGCCCAGTTTTTGCTTTCACCAATATACGAGTACCTAATTGACGTCGAAAATTTAACAAAAATATCGGCATAGAATTACGAAATTATTACCGCTCTACCCTTTTTTTATCTATTGAAATAGTGTAGAGCTAAGACGCCATTACAAAGAAAGGTTGTTTATTCTTAGATTGTTTTGTGGGTAAACATCCTAACGAGGCTTTTTTGCCTATTGATTGAGAGTAGGTCACAAATAATAAAGCTAATGAGTTCGAGTAAATAGTACCGAATGAAACTGTGTCGATGCGTAATTTGTCAATTTGGGAACAAGCGTGGTTAATTTAGGGAAAATGCCATTTTTGCCTACTTCCTTATTGTAATTTAGATCTATTTGATGGAATTCGGGAACAAGAAATAAATTATATAGGTACATACGCAGAGGTAGGCAGAGACTAGAGATTTCCTTTGGCTACGAACCTCCCTCGATTCCTCTATACTCATCACTCTCGTCATACACACCGGCTCAAATTTAAAATTAAAATTTATTACATTTATAATTTTTATTTCCTTCCGCGACATCCATCATCAATAGAAAAATATTTGTGTTCCTTGAACAAGAAAAAGTGCCCGTTTTGTCACTTTGAGAATTCATATTCATAACTGCATACAAATGGAACAAAAAAAAGAAACGACGTACCTAACCACACAATTTAAAAAGCGAGACCTACGACCTACGACGCACGAGCCTACGCCGTAGCACAGAGGTTCTACGGCGTAGAAGCTTAGTACACTCAACGTAGACTCGTAGAAAAAAAAGGTTGTTTTGTAAAGCGATAGATTTGATATTTTGTGTCTTCCTACTCGCTTCGGCCGTTTAAACAACCAGGAATGCGAAACTGGTTCCATACGAGGCTCTCGAGTGTTAAACATTCTTGTCAGATCTAGTTATAAATACATCATTGTTACACACTAACCTTGAATTTTCACGAAACGTCTCATTTCGCTCCGTAAGTTACAACAATTTACGGGCGGCCTTAATCTAAAAAGCTGGTGTTCTCAGTGAAAATTCTAAATTACTGTGTGTGAACTTATTGCCGGATAATCAGGATATAGATTAAAACGGTCTCCCTAGGGAGCTCGGAGTTGTAGGGTCGGTAGCGAATTTCATTGAAGTTTCTTGATTTTGTGCGAAATTTGAATGGTGATGTTTAGGATTGGCTTTCTATTTGAGCGCTGAGTGAACTAAAATATCATGACTATATGACTGTTATAGATACATAAATACTGCACACTTTAGACGGCAACATTTTGAGTATATAAAAAGTAAAACAAGACCATGATTTGAAAGACAAAAATGATATGCAACTGCCCCTGTAGGTTAGTAGTTAAGGCGTTTGCCTGTAGACCCGGGGGTCATGGGTTCGTATCTCACAGAAAACATATCTTGTTTAGTTGTTTCCAGTTTGGTTAGGAAATTGCAGGCTTTTTAGGTACCTAATACATCAAAGTATGTATAAGGTATATATTTCTGTGGATTTTCTTTAAGATTTTTAATTTGGAATTGCAATACAAAGAGTGTTTGGCGAAAAGGTGTAGAGTCAACTGCAGACGCAGCATTTATTTTACAAAATAGGTTTTTTTTTCTGGAATTTGTGTGCATAATATTGATGGGTTGGTATTGTTAAGTGTTCGTGAAAATTGAGGCTGAGCATGAGTAATTTATAAGCTGTACAGTGCTGATTAAATGACTTCAATATTAGTCACAAAATCTCCAAAAATATTGCTAAGTAAAATTCTCCCACCGCTTCACTTAACCCTCTGACTAGACTTCCTTGACCATCATTAAGTTTGCTTTTCGAGCTATATAACTGTATTTTATTCAAAAAAATTGAATATATAAAAAAAATCCAGCTTAGCTGATGAAGTCACGATCGAAAATTAATATTAGATAACTATAAATTTCCTCTCGTACACAAAATTATGATGGCTGTCACAGTAATGTGCACATTATGCTAATGTGGCGATAGTTTGTGACAATAAAAAGTCGGACGCAATGTGGGTCAGGCTAGGGTTACCATGAAAATGTGCTAGGAAATCTTTTGTTGTTCCGCCACGAAATATTGTGAAGGATAAATTTTGAGATGTTTGGGAAAAGGTCGTGTAAAATCTTGGATAAATATTTTTAAGTATTTTATTTTCTAAGCTATTGTAACTGTTATTTTTAAGAATAGTTTTGTATACTAGCTACTTAGCTTCGCACGAGTTTAAACTTAAGATACTTTGAGTGAAAACCGCATCAAAATCCGTTTTGTGGTTTAGAAGTTACTCAATGAAATAAATAAATAATATAAACATTTTTTATATAAAGAAAAAAGAAATGAGACAAGCTTTATTGTAGTCTGGGAGATATTAGTGCATAAATGGGTGACATAACTCAACACCAAAGCAAGTTACTAAATAAAAGCCCAAAAAACCGTCGAGAAGTTTCGGAGGAGTGAGACCACAAACACCGTGACATATTTTATAATCTAATAGTAGATTGAAGGCTGCCGACTAGCGGCAATAGATGGCGCAGGATAGATCGAAATGGAGATCCTTATCATCAGTTGCCATATCTAACTTTGGGTTGCTACGCCGTCTTACTTAGTTAAATAAAAGATTCCTAATAGATTCAGGCTTTATAAATAAATAATAATAAATCAACATAGTATGTTGTGATTTGTCCCTATATTATAGGGACAAATCACAAAAATCGAGAAAGTAGAAATTCTCGAAATTCCCACGATAACCAAGCCCACGTGCACGAAGTCGCGGGCTACAGCTAGTGAAAGATAAGGCTATCATCTCCGTCTGGCTATTTTATCGTTGTCAACCTACTCGCAGGCTTCTTGCACAGAAACTAGTTTTCAGTTAAACTTTCTTCATTTATTATTACCGTAAAAAGTTTATTTACGAGTTAAAGGCAGGTTTCGTTTTATAGTTTTAGTTTTTAGTTAACTTAAATAGGTTTTTGTTTTGAGACTGATTCTTAGGCGCCTATTCGCTCGGGAAAGCTTTAGTTCAGAACTAGTTAAGGAGAAAACTTCTTTTGTTTTCCTAATTGTTCTGTCTTAATAGTTGTCTTGATTTGCTTTCTCTTCTGTGTAGTAGTTAACATTCTCATATACTTCTTTAGAGTCGCTAGGTTCAATTCCTTGTGCGAGCAAATATGTGTTCACATCGATGACGATGAAAAATATGATTTTTTTCTTGAGGCCATAGCTATGTAATTTATAATCAACATAACTATCGGGCGGAAGCGGCCTGCATCCAGCGCTTGCCTGCAACCTTCTTTAGCTCATCTTATTATCTGGTCTAGACCACAACAACTTAGAGCTAAAAGTTGGTCTTCATTCCAATGATATTTGCATACATTTTATGACACTGAACATTCGGACACATCATTATTAAATTCTTGTAACAATCTCTATCCGTCTGATACTATCGTTTGTAAAACCTGGTGAATAGTAAACAAAAAGACTTTTAAAAATGACTAGCGATCTACTAAAAAAAACCGCATCAAAATCCGTTGCGTAGTTTTGAAGATTTAAGCATACAAAGGGACAGAGAAAGCGACTTTGTTTTATACTATGGGATACTTTACACTTTTTCTGGGATTCGAACCTACAACCTAATCCCTAGGTAAACCGCTTAGGTAGTTATTATTCATTATTTGACCTTAACCGGCTTAACCGATATATTTGGTATGTTCAATAAATATATTATAGGTAATTTATGTGGCAACAACTAGGCCGAAGAAAGGAAAGAGGAAGCAATATATCAAAGTGTTGTTTTTCACAAAGAAAATGTTTTTTATTATCAGGAATATGTTATGACTATTGAACACCACAAATTACAGACAAATATTGGTATGTAAATCTATCTATACATATAATAAAATAGTAAAAATATTTTGATTGAAATGGATAGAGATATTTAAAAATAAAAATATTTTTTTTTTTTGAGTTTTTTTCTCTATCTGTATGTATGTCTGATCACGCTTATCTCCGAAAGTACCTACTGAACCGATTTGCTTAAAACTTTCACCAATCGTTTTGTTTTATCTCAGAAGAACATCTAAAATTTGTTTAATCAAAATCGGTTCATTAAGGCTATCGAGCTTCTCAATATTATACGGTATGGTGTATAATATTAGAAAGGAAGTATAGATATCCATATCCATACTTCCATACTAATATTATAAATGCGAAAGTCTGTCTGTCTGTCTGTCTGTCACCTCTTTACGGCTAAACTGATGGACCGACTGTGATGAAATTTGGTAGGGATGTAGTTAACGACCTGAGGTCAAACATAGGCTACTTTTGGGCGCGATATAACCGAGTCCCACGCGGGGCGGAGCCGCGGGGAACAGCTAGTATTAAATATTCGCATATTCTAGGTTTGCAAGGACACAATTTATTGTTCGCGAGATGGCTTACAGTTTTTTTGTCTACATTTTCACCTACATTATATTCTGGAAATATTATTGCGTGAGGATAATAAAACGCGCTGAAAATATAGCTGTATTTCTTTTTCTTTCATTATTTGCTTTTAAATTTCTTCTGTATTTGTGACTAAAGCATATAGACAAAAATAAATGCCAAACTGTGGGAGAAAGTACCTACCCAATATCATTGAAATGAGTTTTTTTTTTTTAATAACATCTTCCTCCAAGTAAATGGGAGCCTATACTAGCATTGATCCTTTTTATACAAGTTCTCGCTTTGTTTCCTCTCGCACATTTCATACTTCATACATTCCGTTTATTCGTCATATACTTTCTTTATTTTTGTGGGTGCATGGGATCCTCTTGTATACTAGCTATGAATTTCAAAAATTTAATACAATTTCATTGGATTATATAAAAACATATTTATTCTGCAAAATATCAACATACAGCATAATTTTAAAGTAAGTGTAAAACTAAACCAATTCAAATTGTGTTATTCTCAGATATAGATAACCAATGTTTAAATATGACGTGGTAAGATACATATCGCATTTTGTTAAGTGTGTAATTACTTAAATATGTTTCTTAAATACCAATATGAGGAAAAGGATATTAACGCCAATTATTGCTTCATAATAGTTTTTTTATTATTATTTATTCACTCGCAGAAATAGTTATTTTTCCAACAGGCTTAACAAAAGTCATTAATTTTAATTAATAATCGAAATGCGCATGTAAAAAAAAAACAGTGCAAAAGTATTATTATTATTTTAGTTATTAGTTTCATGTTTTTTTTTTTAAAGGGTAACCGTCTTATAAAACTATAACCGAATCAAGAATTTTATTTTTGAAGTGATCTAAGACAGTACCGTCTGCTAAGCCGCGAGTAAAAGCAAGTTCTTAATAAATGCTAACATTCATTTGAATATTTATTAAATTACAACCCTTGTGCGATATGGGATTACAAAGTTTATCAACAAGTGACTCCATTTTACGAACTACACCCTGATCTTAACCTAAGTGTATGACACCCAAGCGACACAGTGTAGTAACCCATAAAATGACGTTTTATGTTGTACTTAAGTGTCATAAAACCAAGGGTTACATGCCTTTGATCGCAGTCTTAAAGTGCTGAAATATGACTTTCAAGTGCGTCAATGTCGAGATATTTACAAAGATGTTTTTCGAAAGATTTTTTATTTGCTCGACTCTACTCAATACTAAATAAATTTAAGAGCTGTGCTCATGTCGATAGAGTCTCTTCCATGTCTCTTTGCATAACATATTTAAAGATCGTTTATGAGCTTATGGATAAAAAAAGATAAAGCAATGTAAAAAGAGGAGGGTGCTCTCAATTATTAATAAAAAAAAATTGAATTACCTTTGTTGTTTTATTTATGTAACAAAAAAAAAACATAACTAAGACTAAACTAAATTTTAACCTTAATACACTTGTATACCACAATAGGTGGACTTGATCCTAAAAACATTTTTCATTTCTGTGAGTACAAAAATATGTATAAAACATATTTTAGTGTTATTTTTAGTAAAGAGATTTCCGCGTATAGTTCGTTGTTCTAAAATAACACACGCTTGGACTAAACCCCTTCCATGAAATATAACAATAAAGAAATTAAAATCCGGAAATGAGATGGCATTTCCAACTTTACAAAGTGAATACGTAAGGCTCTAATTACATAGCTATAGCCGAGCGTTCAAAAGCCAACATTAAATTTTCTTGCCATTAGCAAAGTTAAACATAGGCCATTTACCTTTCGGATACCTTTCATTTACTCAAATAACTATTTCGCTCTAAAATGTTTTAATATATTCGAACGTGAAAGTTTATAAAATATCTATTTTGTGATTCTATATTGGACCTTATCTGATTATGTACTGAGTTTATAATGATTATCATTTTACATATTTTGTCATTCTCTTAATCAAAACAGATGTGCTGATAATTAATGAATGGTTAGAATAGTGCTAAATTGACATAGAATAGTCCTTAATTTGCGTTAACGATGTATCAAGGGATTAAGGTGGATAAGCTCATTCTATATGTCAATGTACAATCATACAACAATTAAGATGTTACATAAAGCATATTTTAGATAATAGTAATCAGTGCATGAAATATAATTATACCTAATTATCCCTTAACTCGGATATGCTTGCCATCATTATAGTCGTTATTTAAAAATATTATTCTACCCAATTTATCCATATCTAGCCATTGCTAAAAAGGTTTTTTATAATAAGAAAGCCCTTTTGCTGGCCAATATTTCCAAATCTATTAGAAAAAGACTCGTCAAAGTGTACATCTGGAGCATTGCACAGGTCCGAAACTTGGATTCTGACCAAAAAAGAAATCAACGAGATAGAAGCATTCAAAGAAGAAGCAATAAGTTGGATTGAACACATAACAAACGAAGAGGTTTTAAATAGAGTAGGAGACAAGAGACACATTTTAAAAGTTATTGAGAACCAATAAAGATCTAACAATTTATCCTTGTAATAAGTACTCTTGTAAAGCCATGCTTTTTATGTGGCTTTTATCTAAGAATTATCTTGACACTGAGCAACTATTAGAATTCGTATTCTAAAAGAAATTGTTAGTGCTAGGGACAATCAAATTCAATTAAATTAAAGCATACCTTGAATCTACTGTAGGAGACCCCACAGATTATTTATTTATTTATTTATGGCGAGCTTAACATTACCATTCATCTTATCAGCTTCATAATATGAAAAAAGATAAAAAAAAAATAAAAATAATAATATTATCATGCACAACTTACCATATACAATCACCCAAGAAACATATAATGGCACTCATCCATGAACTATTTACATTACAAACAATTTACTTACCCTTGATAGTTATGCAAATTAAAAGAAAAAAAAAAAAAAAACAAAGCTTGAACTCCATTAATTTAGATTTAGTTAAACATAGTTTATATCATTATTATTATATTTTTTTCCTTATTCCCAAATAACAGTTTATAACTAGTTTGGGATATAAGTGTTCTTTGTTAAAATAAAAACCTCTCAGTTATAAGGTGCATACACCTCGAGGATGTGGTCCTCGGAAATTAAGTGAGGAATCGGTGTCGGATGAGCGAAACCGCCAAAATACAGGCTAGCCCTAGTTTGGATTCGGTGTTCGTGAGTCCGTCGAATATCTACGTTCTCTACTTCTCTCACTTGTTATTGCACATTTTACAGTGTATTACTATTAGTTATTTAACGACGTTGTTGTATTGTACCTTGATCAACAAATATTTTTATTATTATTATTATTATGAACAGACGAGGAAACATGTTGGGACACTTGATACGACACGATGATTTGATGAAAAACATCATTGAAGGAAAGATAGAAGGAAGAAGGGGTCCAGGTAGACCAAGGCATAGTTATATGATACAAATAAAAGAGAAATAAACGTCGTGTCGTATCAAGAAATAAATAAACTTGCTTAAGATAGACAAAAATGGAAGGAACTCCACCGACATGTTTATGACGATGACACAGTTTTTTTTTTAATTTGGCTTTTATTCTAATATCTTTTGCCTGTTACAAAACGAAGACTCCACGAAATGGTTTGATACCTATTCTCGACGCACTTATGTACGTAATACATTTAATGTGAACATCTTATAAGTTTATATTGTTTGAGTCTCATATTCCAGACGTAATTCTCTTTACGATTACATACAAGTACGCAATTGTATCATCACAATTGTTAATATGAAACTTCTTATATTAAATTATGCATGAGTGGACATCAAATAATCATTAAGAACTGTTTGTTTGTTTATCAGATGTATTTTTACATCATCAAAGGAAAAAAGTGATGTGTCAACAAGGAAACGTGCATAATAATGTTTAACGGCAGGACACATAAAATCCAACTATATTTATGAAGAAATCGCAGTAAAGAAACCTTAGACTTAACTTGGCTTTGCTTCGAGATGTCATTACTTTCTAAAAAGAAATAAGCAGTTCCATCTTGGCTAGTTTTATTACAGGATGTTTTTGTTGGAAATAAATTGTTCAGTTCAGAACAATGTGGCAGAAAGAACTTGCTTACAAGCATTGGTCAGTGTGGCTAACTCCTCTTTGAATAAGTACCAAAAATTGGCATATATGAAGAAAGGAGCAATAACCAATATTGGCAAAATATAGGACTGTTATGAAGATGACATGCAGCGTGAAGTAGCATAAAACTAATTCTACAAAATAATGTAAGATAGTTTTGTATACGTGGAATATAGAAGAAAAAATATAAAATAACGTACAATTCAAGTGAGTATATTCTGAAAAGAATAACAAGACAATTTAATACAATAATAAGACTTCACATTAATAAGCAGCTACCACGGTAACTGTGGAACATCATCTCAAAATATTTAAACCAGTATAACAATGAGACTATGATGGTGATCAATAAAGCCTTCAACAAATATTAGCTAAATACATATTATTCTTTTCTTTTTCGAACGTGGTTGAGGATATCTTATGCCCAGCAGTGAGTAGCAATAAGAGTTGATATATTAGTAATATTATTATGACTCTTCTAGTAACTCCTTGTCTATGGTCGGAGTAACAGCAGGAACAAAAAGTTTTGATTCGAAACATCAGCCCACATCACTCAGGAAACTCTAAACTCTAATGACAAATTGTTTGGAGTTTTTGACATTCAAACGCACATGAATGTTTTAATGAGTTAAACGTTATTTGTTTTATTGTTATTTGTGACACGTTGTACGTTTATCACAATAATTTTTCTATCTACTTATATTAATTACATATGTATAAAATAAAGAAATAATGTTAAATAATTCAGTATTCCCAGAATATACAATTGATACTTAACTATTTTATATAGGAAACACAAAATAAAAATTTAAAACTGTTGGTTTATATTTATAGTTTTTGTTTGTTGGTCGATATGGAGCAAAGGTAGGGGATAATATTTAAACTGCTTCTTTAAATAAACTTTAATACATTCAACTTGTTGAGCTAAACTAAAGCAATTATATTTGATCTCGTCACTTAAATAGAACATTTATTAATTGCATTAGTATACTACATGAACATGAGCTTTTAGATAGAAATAAAAAACAAAAGACTTTTTTAACAAGTACTTTCAGGACATTGACATATTTTCAATACGGGTTAGTTCCTTTAAAAAGCTAGTCAATGCCAAAATTCAGGTATTATCCACTTAAGTACTTAGTGAGTAACACTTTTCTATTTATTTGTATATAAAAAAAAAAACATTAATAGGTCCCGTCTACCCTTTGGGTACGGAACCCCAAAAATAAAAACGTAGGTTTTGTATGTATAAATTTTAATATACTGGATAGTGTAAGATCTCAATTTCTTTTGGTAAACTGTGGTTAACGGTGTTGGTTTTACATATAACTATGTGTATAAGTGTTTTTATTTCATAAGCCAAATTTTTTTGTAAAACTGTTTGTTGACCCCAATAAAAAGAAAAAAAAAAAAGATAATCAAACAATGAGAAACAAAATTCATAGGTTTTAAAAGACGGGAGAATATTTTTACATTTCTTTTTTCAGTCAGTACAGATTTTCCACTACCTACTTTTTACAGACATTTTCTTTACGTGCCAATGACAAATGTTTTAATATAGTTAACCATGTCTGAGACCCCCAATGGCCATCCAATTTGCCTTCATCAAGTCGCACAGAGAATAGGATCTCATTTCTAAGCAACATCTATGAATTTTCGGGTAGCGAACTACATACAAATTGTATTGGCTTTGCCTGAAATTAATTGTAAGTTGAAAAACAAATAAAATAAAAACGGTGCAGTAAAAATGGCTGACAAATAAAATAACGTATCAATATATCTGAAATGGACAAGCCGCGCTTTTAACTTTTTCATATTTATATTTCTAGTGTAACTTGCATGCATAAGTTGAAACATAGACTAAAAATGATTGTTTGTCTGCTTTAATAAAATTAAGATGAAGAATTTATTTGTCGCCTTTAAATCTAGAATAAGTACTTGTCAGATATACAAGAAACATATTTTGGCATTTGATGCATAATATTATTCTCATTTTGAAATCATGGGTCTTTCACCCTGGTCTTCTAAGATACTCGCAATGAGATATTGATCCAACTCTTTAAACCAGTTATTTATTTATTAAAAACTTTATTGTAGAGATTAAAAATAAAGTGTACAAATGGTGGACTTAATGCCATATGGCATTCTCTATCCGTCAATTATTGGACCAAGCAGAAAATGTGATTGTTGGCGATTAATGAATTATTCACTTACATATTTTATGATAGGTACTGATCATATAGAAAAAAAAAACTTTAATATGTTATTAGGTATTATCATTATATAGTTATTCTATTGTTTTGTATTATTTAAACTTTATTGTACAAAATATATATGTCAATTACAATAGGTATACGAAATGTTTAGCAGTACGCAGAAAACTTTCTGATGACGATACAACCTTTATTGACACCTGACTTTTACTCTGAAAATAGGGGAAAGCTAATTAACCATGGGAACATTTTCCCCCCAAAACGTACACAACAAAAACAAAGGCTCGTAAATGTTCCATGCGACCCTGTAACTTTTACAAATGCTTCTAAATAATTGAAAACGAGTACAAGTGTCGTGGAAAATGTTAATTATTTTCTTTTGTTTGGTATTTTGCATTTTGTTTGAACCGTAGACTTCATACCTGATTTATTTGCTCGACTGTATAAGAGTAGGTACTTTGCCATATTAAGTATATCAATTTCATTTTGACAAAATATATTTATTCTATTTCTTTTTTTATTAATACTCAACATGAAAGAACATGATTAAGTAAATTTGAATTTACTCGTAAGTTGGGCTTCACGTGTTTTTTCGTGTAGTTTACATGCAGCATCAATTGATTTCTCCGAGTTCAAACCAAACTAAAACATGGTATTCGTGGAAATCGAACTCACGGTCTTCAGGCAATACGCGTATCGCTGTCTACTTCTGATTTTTTAGCGATAAATACTTATATCGCTGAACAATCAGGACATGATACTGCTCTTTTGAAATAATATAAATATTCTATTATTATTTGCCCCATAATAGCAACATTTTCAAGTATAATTGATAACCAAATGCATTGAATTTTAACATCGTTACAAATAAGTGTTTATTTCATTACATTAATTATATACCAAAAATAATTAAATGCGAAAACTGCATAGAACTTGGAAAGTAAATTTGTATTTACAGTAACTGTACTTGAATTAATTCAATGCTGGCATTGATACCTGTACCGTTGACAGTACTCGATTCAATTTCGCCGAAAATTTAACCAATTGTTTGTCTATTACGTGCGCATGTGTTACCTTCGTTTCAAATTCAAACTATTAATGACTAGAATGAGGATTTTGGGACACAGTTTCAAAATTTGTGCACTAGACTATATTGGGAAAACCATAGATTAAAAATAGCTTAAGTAGAGCGGCCGCGATGCCGCTATTGTATGGGGTTTTTTTTGTTAACTTGAAGTGAATTATGGAATAAATAGAATGAAGAGTTTACATAGATCTTATAGAGGTAGATGAATAGTTTTAGATTTTAATTTTATTCTTCGGAGAAAAAAAAATTTAAAAAAAAAAAAATATAACGTCAAATACCCTTAAACAATTTATGTTAATTCATTCAAATAAATTTGCAACGAAGTGTTGAAAATACTTCAAATATGTAACAAATTACCTCCCTTCCGACCCATTGACCCCGAAAATACCAAAATATAAGTAATTACTCTTGTAAATTTATGCAAAACGGAGCAAATTTATTCATAGTCTTGTTCGATGCTAAGACTAATCAAACTAAATACTTCCGAGGGGTAGAAAGGTCGTAAACGCGATAGCGAATTAAAGGTACAGGTGTTCGGAATTGCTTCGGCTATTGTCGGATAAAATCGACGTGGCTCCCAATAGTCACTGCTACTATAGTTTCTCGATCGATAGCCTAACTGAAAATATTTGACGGTCTTCGCCATTAACACCCAGATCATGTATTTATTGGCCTAATTTTCATGTAAAACTACGAAATTTGAATTTGAAGTATTGCTGACTGTGTCAAAACTACGATGAAAAGGGCTCTACACGTTGGTCGGATACAGTGCAAGAGTCCCAGTGTTCTCTTGCAGTATATCCCAGTATTCGCCATTAACACTCAGATGATGATATTACCGGTCTGATATCCCTATAAAAATATAAAATAGGGCATTCGCTTAAACTGTAATAAGTAGTATCACAGGCAAATGACAAAAATACTAAGGATGTGCCAGTACATCCTTGCAAAGATCCATTCACTTAGCCAAAGACAGGATCGCCTGGAGGAAGATTTTGGCAGTTGTTGATCTTGATTTTATTTATTAATTTTTTTTATCGCCACACCTAGAATTATGGTCTATGCCTTTCCTAGGCTTTATATGAAACTACCACACGTTCGTAGGTAATTAATGACTATAGGTACATGGGTTCTCATCTTCTGTGTCTTTATTAACGAGATTACTCTTTACAATTAATAATTTCAGTAAGTAAATCCACGTAACTTACATAGTCGAATTTATATCAGTATGCAGTCTCTTCTTTTGTATTTGGCCATATTCTTTGCCAAAATTTATCGTAGTACTTAAATCATATAATTATTATCATTTTATTACTGGTCAAAAACGTTTTGCGCGACGCTGTCACTGAATCTGTATTTTAGAACTCAAAGACTGTTTGCACTGTTCCAAATTCAACTATTTTGTTTTTCAAATTACGAAATAGTTACTCACCTGAACTCACGTTCGACAACCAATGGTAATGAAACAGGGACCGCCTAAATGTGGTGTTAATATTTTAAGCGAAATTCCCGCCTTTTTGTTTTAATGAATTTAGTTATATGTGCTAACATAGCTAGCTAACATTTGGGTATTTTTTAAGTATAGTGTTGCGGTGTGTATAACTGATGGAATTAAGAATTCTGGCATGCTATGAAAATTAAAATTTTAAATGTATTTTGTGGGCTTGCTTGAACTCTTTTATGTACTTAATGGAATTTAATGAATATTTATCTTTACATACATATAATCACGTCTTTAGCCCATGCGGGGTAGACAGAGCCTAGGGCCATAAGACTTTAGGCCACGTTTAGCATAATGGTAGTTGAAACAGGAAATCAATAGTGATGGGTTGCTAGCCTGCATCGCCTGTCATGAATGTTTTTTTTATGTTTTTCTTTTTCTCCCAGACCAGCATGGAAGAAATATTTATCTTTACGAAGATTGTTTATGAGCTACTTAAGAAAGCTGAAATTTTCTCAAAGTACGATGACATTTTTAAGACTTTAGTTAGTATTTCTTTGCGAAATGACACATAACAGTTAAAAAAATAACTTCTTTTACTTCGAAATAGCAAACAGAAACTACTTTTATAAACTTTATTGCAAAAGGCATAGATAAAAAAAAATGCCTGTTCAGAGACTGCCCGCAATTTCCTTATTCTATGGAAAAACGCTATGATTTCTTGTGGCTAAAAAGAAAACAATCCACATAAGAATCACCTAAATAGCGAAGAAATAGTAAATGTAGGTCACTAAAATAGGTCTCTTTCGCATTTACGTCAACGTATGTGATAACGATGAAACACCTATTGTATCTATTTCATTCATTCATTTTGTATAGGTATCATGGTCTATCGAATATGCACACCCTGGTATCAAATTCTTCGGAACCGCCTCTCGGTCTTAAACATGGTTCCTTTAACGACTACCAGATGACAGCCGAGACCAACGGCTTAACGTGTCTTCCGAAGCACGGAATCATCTTTTTTGCTAGACATTCAGGTGATTCAAGCCTGCAATGTCCTAACCAAACTGAAAACAACTAAACAAAGTATGCTTCCCGTGGGAATTGAACCCTCGACCCCCGGGTCTACAGGCAAACGCCGTAACCACTGGACCACGGAGGCAGAACTATTTCATTATCATTCGTAATCATTTCATGTAAGTGTCACGGTCAATAGACCATGCACACTTTGGTGATTTTTTATCATTAGTATAAATGAATGTTCGCGAAAAGGTTCTATTTATTATTTTCCACTTCAAATTTAAAATTGCTAACATGATATAGGATCTGAGGAGTGTAAATATTTGACTTTCACGCCAGCCGAGGAAGTTTTAAAAAAACCAGCACACAATTCCAGAACTTAATTAAAACATCCTCCGAGTTTAAAATTACTCGGTTTATATTTTCACCAGTCACTATACGAGATGATAGTCTAAGATCTTGATATAGAAAAGCTGAGATATTTTAAGAATCTAAAAAAAGCAATAATAAACCTAAATAATATTAGAATCAAAGTAGACCATAGAGTTAGACATAGAGTCATCAGGTATACGTAAAGTGGACAGAAGACCTTGCCTAAGTTAAAGGAGCTGAAAAATTACTATGCTAGAGTATCTAAATATTTTCTTTGAATAGAAAAACTCAAAAATATAATGACACAAATTGTATGTTCATTTCTTGCAGTGAATGGGTTAGGTAAGACATTTTTTCCTTTTTTATTCTCATTTTTGACGAAATAATTTTATAAGGTTTTGCTTAAATTTTGAATTTAAAAACTGGTCATTGAAAAACAAATGACTACTTTAATCTGAAGATTAAAATCATTAAGTAATTAAATAGTGAAACCAAATCACCCAAAACTGAAATCAGAAATCAAACGAGGTTAGCTCTTCGACTATTCCGCGAGGTTATCTCCCTAATGAATTGTAGTCCTGTTGTGTAAACAACTATTTTCGCAAATAACACTAAACCGAAATACTCGAGGGCAGAGGGAAAGGTCTGCGTAATTGCCAACTATTTGTAGCCTAAACGGGCGAAAATATTTATCTAAATGAGAGTCTTTAGTACCTGCAAACTCATATGTTGGATTGTGTTTTGTTTCATGAATTTGTACTTCTATTTTCTGAGTTCGGTGACTTCTGACGTCTGAAGTGATGATTTGAAAAAACACTATTATTAATAGTGACTACTTGCTGACTCGGCGAACTCCGTATCGCCTGATAACTGATTATTTATGTATCTTACCTTCCCTGAACTTTCACAAAATTTCAAGACCAAAATTAACTAAATCTGTCCAGCCATTCTTGAGTTTTAGCGAGACTAACGAACAGCAATTGATTTATATAAATTACAATTTCTAATAATAAAATTTTATTTTTAATTGTAATATTGTACTTGTACATATGAAATAAAAACTATATTAAATCGTTTCATAAAAAAATGTGCATTAAAGTGAAAGTTCAAATAAATAAATAATATTATTATTTAAAAAAGTAAGTGATGATTCTTGTAAGACATGGTTCAGTATCGCTCGCAATTCATTTTTACTACGCGAAATAAATGTAAGAGTGTTAGGAAGAATTTATCTCAAAAACACACATTTTCCCTTTCGTTTCGCCTCAGGCTGGTCCTTTGTCAGTTTTCTTATGAACTGACAATTTTTATTATGTCATGAAAGTGCGTTGTCGGTTCGAGGAAAATCGTAAATACCTTATTCTTCAAAAAACTTATTAAATATAATTTACACGAGTTTAAATTATAATTCTCTCGTAGTCGTAGTAGGTTTATGCTTTAAGTTCTTTAAATAAAAGCAATAGTCGGTCCGTGTGTCTGACGCTTTTACGGCTAAACCGCTGGACCGATTTTAACGAAACTTAGTAGTAATGTAGTTAAAAATTTAATTTCAATTTCAGAGAAAACTCATCTAGCTCCATGGCGTGGCATACTTCATAACCGCTGGCTGAATTTAACTGTAAATAAAATGTCAAAAAACACAGCATCTCCAGAATTTACTTAAGTCTTTGAGAAATTGTTCGGAAGCAAGCCGTGTCTCTACATTTACATTTTATTAATCTCCGAATTGACGCCGACGAGTTTTTCCTTCGCAGAAACAATATAAAAGAAGGCAAGGAAATGGAAATTGGGGCTTGATATTGATGAAAGTTTGGACAAAAAATTTTCAAGATTACACTTGTCATTTCCTCTAAAGGACAGCTAAATAAAAGAACAAATTTTAAGACCTTCAATGTACAATAAAAGAACATGAACCCATTTCAATCTTGAATTTGAATTTCTTCGAAATTTTGTTAATTAGTAAAACAATTTATTTTGTTTGAGAATTGAAGCCATAGAAATTTGAATTTATACAAATTATAAGTTGTTTTGTTCAAATAAAAATACTTAAGGTAACTATTATTTACATTCACGAATTGAATAATATACATGAATTGAATGAACCCATTTCTACATTAAGGAAGCATTAAAGTATTGAGTATTGTGTATTGAATGCCTGGGTTCGATCCCGGTTGATGAAAAATGATATTTTTCTGATTGGTCTGAGTCTTGGATGTTTATCTATATATGTATTTGTTATAAAATATAGTATCGTTAAGCTAGTAACCAATAATTATCACAAGTCTCGAACTTACTTTGGGGCTAACTCAATCTGTTTGATTTGACCATATTTTTTTGATAATTCAATTTTTTTTTAACTTTATTGTACAAAATACAGCTGTTCATCACAACATTCGTCTAATATAGACTTCTAATACGATTAACTACCTGATACTTATAGAAAGATGTTTTAATTACACATAAAATAATCATAGAGCAACACCGCCATAAGGAATCTATATTTCCACAGGGAACTATGAAAATAGAGATAATTAAAGGGCAAGTCATTTGCAAAATATCGCACATGTCACAAACAAACAAAATTATTAACCCTTCAAGCGAAGGGTTGTGCTTCCCTGCTAAACATCATATGACATGTCATATGAAAGTTCATATCGCTGTAAAATATTGGATTTTGAGATAAATACGAGTACATGGGTATGCCACAGTAACAAATAATTGAAAACAGAAGGTAAATATGCTGTATTATAATCGTCTTGGAGAGTCATTGTACAAAACTCTGGTGCTCTCGTTTTCGAGGCGGAAATCCGCTTTGGGTTGCTAAGTCAACGGAGAAAGTATGTATCATCTTAGAATCAGTGGATTTTATCTCAAATCCGTCCCCAAAGAAAACATGATGTCTTAAATTTCCCGTCTCCTATACGACATTTATAAGGTTTTCCATTATTTATGACTAACTACCTGCCTGACGTCATAACCCCTAGGAAATGCTATTATTGGTGGATTCCCAAAGTAAAAAAAATTAAAACACTGTTACTAGGTATCTCTTAGTACTTCTATGACACTGGCGGAAAAAAAGTCCCTAAAAATCTATAAGGTTTAAGACATTTTGCAGCGATGCAAAGGCGCAAATGGATAGACTGCGAAACATGCCAACAAATGTAATAATTCTTGTCGCAACTAGTTTTAAAATTTCTTATTCACAACTAGTTGTGAAATTCAGTTGCCATGGCGGCATTCGTTGGCAATTTGTTGCGTATTAATAAAAAAAATCTTCAAATGCAACTAGTTGCCAAGTTAAAGAATAAAAATTCCTTTTTCACAACTGGTTGTTAAACTCAGTTGCCATGACGACCGAAAGAGGAACGAGTGGTAGTCTATTTTTAAGAGAGACACATCAGTGTTTGAAACCTTAGAAGATTGCATTCTTGTTTAGCATACTCTCTCCTGTGATCTGTATACTCAAGGGCCCAGCTGGGTTGAAGTTTAATTAGGTAAGTTTAAGGCGAGTTCAAATACCCACTGCCGTTCAACTACAGATTAGGAAGGAACTAATTACGAATATATGATTCATACTAAGTACTTATTCAGATTCAAGTAACGGTGATTTAGCTTTACCTAACGAGTTTGATTGGTTTTTTTATACCATTTAGTAGGCAAACAGGCATAAAGCCCACCTGATGGAAAGCGGTTACCGTAGCCTATGGACGACTGAAACACCAAGGGTGTTACGTGCGCGCTGCGTTGCGTTGCGTCAATTGGTAAGCAAAAAATTAAAATTTCAACCTTTTAACATTTTTTCGGATTTTGTTTAAGTAGAATTTACTTTTTTGTTAGAATTAGAATTTTACTTGTTTGTTAAATGTTTTGTTCTTTTTTTAAGCTTAAAAAAATATATAATTAGTGAACTGTCGATTGGAAATGAATGTAGTAATGAAGGAAAAATAATTGAATAGATTTTAAATTTGGAATCTGGCCCCGAAATTTCTTATTTCTCTATATGATTAAAAGAAACCATTATTTGGGTCATTATCATTTTATGTTTCAATAGAACATTTTTTACCTATTTGCACCTTTTACCGATAATTATAACAAGTCTATTACAATGGACCTCATTTTATTTACCTACTAGCTGTTGCCCGCCGCTCCGCCCGCGTGCGCCTCGGTTATATCGCGCCCGAAAGTAGGCAATGTTTGACTCCTAGTGCATAACTATATCCATACCAAATTTCATCACAATCGGTCCATCAGTTTAGCCGTGAAGAGGTGACAGACAGACAGACAGACTTTCGCATTTATAATATTCGAATGGATATGGAAATTAAATATATATTTTTTTCTGAAAATTTTCTTAGCAACGATTTTATTTATTGCATAAATCAACTAAAGATAATCGAAATTATGACTTATTAGGAACCACGTCAGACCAAGAGGTTTTGAAAAACTCTGAAATCTGGGTGTGTATGGTCGATTGACCTTCACGTAATAATTATGGTGATTATGACTTTTCAAATATTTGCATAAACACACTAGCTTTCTAAATACTCAAAGACATCTACAATTTATAATACTCGGTCGTGGGTAATATGAGAAGACGATCAATCACACGTAATATATTTTCCATTACTTAGAGGAAATAAGGAAAACGAAGATACTCTTAAGACATAGCCATTTTTGGAATAAAATTAGCTTTACGTAGATTTGGGAAAGCATGACGTAAAATTTGATGAATGAGAAAGGTATTTTTTTTTTGACGACCTCCGTGGCGTTAGGGTTATATGCCTGACGGTTACTCAAGGGGCTCCGGGTTCGATCCTCGGTCAGGTCAAAATGAAAAATTATTATTTGAACCTAGGCCAATTAGAAAAAGTCTTGCTGTCCCGCTTTCACGGCTAAACCATCAGACCGATTTCGATTAAATTAGGTATGGATATAGTTTTAAGACCAGGGGTCAAACATAGGCTTCTTTTGGATGCAATATAAGTACCAAGCGAGCAATAGTTAGTTTATCATCATCATCAGCTGTTTACAACCCACTGCTGGGCATAAGCCTCCCTCTGTCTATGCCATGCATCCCTACTCTGAGCTACCGTAATCCAGTTGTTGCTAGCAACCTTTCTTATAGTTAGTTAGTTAATTTATCATTAAAAAAAATTGTAAGTCATGAATGGTGACTTAAAATTGCAATGGTTGCTGAAGGATATATATTTGGTTATAAAAAGTCTTTAGAAAGACTTATTTTTTAGAAAAATGAGTTTATTCCTACCCAATGAAATAAGTTTATCAAAGAGCACAGCTCATCATCATCAATAAGTACCACATAATCTACAACACAAATTGACAGTAGCATTATTACCGCTTCTTACAGTATGAATTTGAAACTCCTTTCTCCGCCTCTGTTATTTTCCTTTATCGTCAAACTTTCCCAATTGACTTCAAGCGGCATCGTACAATAATTTTTCACTAACTAAATTGAAGATCTAAAAGCTCGAGTTTATATCCCCCGCATCAAAAACTTTGTTAGCGCGATGCAGAAAACTAATTCCGTCGACTGAGATGTCATTACTGGGAGCTGCTCCATAATAGAGATGCACCCGCTAACTAAGCATTTTTAATGTGATTAAAAACTTTCGTTTAATGGCGATACTACTAGTTGTAAGTACCTACTATAATTTTAAACTATATGTAGTTATGAGCAGTTAGTTGACTTTGCGAGTTAAAAAGGGCTACGCTTTCCAGTAGGTAATGGTATAATGGTTGAGTCAGAGAATGACGAATGTTTTCATTCACCTATACTTAGGTTAGGTATAGCTCTTTTTGACTGCTAAGGATTTCCACCTACAAAAGGATTTCCAAGGAGGCTTGATGATATAAATTATAATAAATTAATCTTTTAAAAAAAATAAGTGTTTAAGCGTTCAGACTATATGCAGAAATAGGTAAATGTGCAAATTTATGTTTCTATAGTGTCAAAGTACAAAATGTTTATATTCAAATCAAAATCCTGCAAGGTTACTACTATCTCAGAAGTCTTAAATTCAGTGAGTAAGCAAAATGTCGCCTTAAATCATGTATTTGAGATAGATGATAGTAACCCCCTGGCTTTGAAAACCGCAGGTGGACATGGAGCAAGAAAAATCCTAGAATGAAGCCTTACTACCACTATTTTATACATAGATTAAAAAAAAAATTTGCGTGACAGCGCGATTCGAACTTCTTTGACTTTATATTACAAACATGAAAAAATTGAAAAGTTATATTTTTGAAAACATTGGGAGCGAAATTGATGAGCAAAATCATGAAAACCAAATCGTACGTCATTCTCGAAAATTCCATTTAAAACAGCTATCATACACATGCAAACGTTTGTAAAAATAACTCCCAGCACCGCAAATTTGCAAAACCTCGCAATCACGGGGTATTCAAATAGCCGTTAGCAATTTGATTCTTTTTTCCATTCACACAATTTTCAACAAAGCAACGGATAATGTATTCATCGGCCCAAGCGAAATCCGACCGACAACTGAGTATGTGCCCATTAGGTCTAATGATTTCATCCTGGTGGCTTACCACCATCTCTTAAAACCATGCATGCATGATTGAGTAAGGGAGATGTCACCATATTGCGCTGTCTCGCTTTCTCACTGGATCTTGCATGGTTTTAAGAGACGGTAGTAACCCCCCAGGTCGTGTGGTCTCTGGCTTAACAATAGATAACTTTTTGTTTTATGTCGTAAGAGGCAACCAAGAGAATAACAGAGTTTGTTTTAGCTTTTGTCTGAATAGTGGCGGATTCTCCCAACGAAATCATTTATTTCTAAATAAGGTTATAAGGTCTTGAAAATTATCTTAAAATTTCAGAATGAAAGAAAAACATATATAGGACACGTAAAAGTTAATTTACCCACTATAATAGATAATTGAATTGTTATTAAACTTACCACTTAACCTTAGTTTGTAGATGACCTAAAAATGACATGCTCAGTATTTTACCACATAGTTATAACACGAAAGCAGGGATTACTGATGTGCAACAAATAAATAAGTGAATAACCAAAGAGCTTGATTGATGTCGCTCTTAAGATATTCGCAATTTCGTGTGTCGCACTTCCGTGATTCCTACTTCGGTGGTGTCGTAGTTGAGCTTTCCAAATGAAAAATGAAGAGTACTCAAATTAGTTAATGTAAGTGTAATCTTTGAAATATTAATGAGTCAAATCGAAAGGACTAAAGGGAATAATCAAATCCAACTGACAACTGAAATGACAAATGGATATAGAAATCACACAATAAGGAAATGGACCGTTTTTTGCCTCTTTATTCGATCTTTGTGCGTCCGTCCGTGCTATGGCATTCAATTAATATACTTTTTGTTGATTAGGCTTAAATTTCATTACAGCGCTTGAAATAGAATTTGATTTCTTGCATTGCCTCTTAGTTTACTTTGTTTCGAATGATTGATTTAGTTATTGTTTATTACAATATAATAATCCTACGATTTGATGGCATTCAATTAATTTTTTTTTTTTGTCGATTAGGCTTCAATTTCATTACGGCGTTTGAAATAGAATTTGATTTCTTGCATTGCCTCTTAGTTTACTTTGTTTTGAATGATTGATTTAGTTATTGTTTATTACAATATAATAATCCTACGATTTGATGGCATTCAATTAATATATTTTTTTTGTTGATTAGGCTTCAATTTCATTACGGCGTTTGAAATAGAATTTGATTTCTTGCATTGCCTCTTAGTTTACTTTGTTTCGAATGATTGATTTAGTTATTGTTTATTACAATATAATAATCCTACGATTTGCTCCCTCTCCTGAGCAAGAGAGAGAGCAAACTTCTGTCACTAACCTCAGTAAGAAACGCACTTGCGTTTACTCACTGTAGGTCTTTGGAGGCTATTATTCTACAAAAACATTGTAATTAATCCATATTTCCAAAAGTCTGTTTGTCAGTTACGCTTCTATGGCTAAACCGCTGGGCAGATTTTGGTATGGATATAGTTAGATAAGGACCTATTTTTTGGCGCGGTATAACAAAGTACCATACGGACGGAGCCGCATGCAATAGAACTGATAATCTATAACATAACTGATACTTAAAGGAATCAAGCTATCATTTCAGGTTCATCAGTTATTCAAGAGATCAGCCTTTTCAAATTTAAAATCTCTAAGTAAACGTTGAATATTTATTTAAACAACAAGCGATAGATAAACCGATGGAAATGAAAACTAGAATAATTAAATGTGGTTTTGAGGTATCGATTACAGTAAAGGGAAGGTGTCGCGAGCTTCATGTTTTTTTTCCTACCTCAGAAATACTCAACGTGCATAAAGATGTTTTGACCTTAAAAATGAGAAATTATACTTAAACAAAATTCATTTGAAAATAAGATAAAAAACTCAAAAATGTGTTGGAAATAAATCTGCCGAGTTGTATTGGTTAAAGCAGATCCCGGGCTTTGGAGTTATGATAGGAATCGCGTATTCATTATAAACGTAACATTCATATAAAACGATATATTTTTCGATGTCAATATTTTTTTTTACATAGGAATTTTCCACATAACGCCGAGCCTCATACGCCGCATACTTCCCTTAGCTCGCAAAAACCCGCGTAATTTTTCCGAGCTATGTCAAAGGACAGCGCTCAATCACCTGACTGCCGCGGTGGGGCCACGACATTTGAATATTTTTTGAAAGGAAAACTTCTTTAGACAACTTAGGTATTATTTAGATTGGAAAATCGTTAACGATACCTCAAAACACACACAAAATACACAATATTAAGTATAAGTGTACAAATTGTAACTTCTGTTGGCACTCTCGGAGTGAGATTAGTTTTTATTTCCAGCAAAATACCATATTCATACTCGTTTTAAAATTCACTCCGAGGTTCTAGTGGGTATGGCATAAACATATTATTGTCTCGTAATGGAGCTTAAGGCCAAACTCCAAGTCACTTCTTTTCATTGGTTTTAAAATTGGTAATTGGTATATGGAAAATCGGGAAGAAATAAATGATGACCCTATATTTATGATTTAGAACAAAACAATAGGCTACTTGACTCATATCAATTTTGATGCAACTAATGTTCATTTCTTACAGTATTTGACTCACCAAACCGAAATATATCGATTTCCGCTAAGAAAATTGTAAGATGGCATTATAATTTCAATTTCAAATTTACTTAAAATTCGGAACCGTCAAAACGCGGGCCGGCCATCAACCGCCAAGACGTGACGCAACTATTCTGGTAAACTGACGTTCAGACCTATTTTCGACGTCTGTCATTCGTTCAAAGTCATTAATTCGAATGATTTCCATTTGACAAAACTGTGGAATAGCATGATTTTCATGCGACTCTGTGGTTCTTGGCGAAAATCAGGTTTCAAAAATAGCACCTTACACAATAATGACGTCACAATACCCTGCAAAAATGGCCGACGGTATTTTTGATGGGATTCAAAAAGTAAACGTTTGAAATAAAATTTTGCTGCCCCTTTAAGGCAGCAAAATTTTATTTCAAAAGTTTACTTTTAAGTTTAATTTGAAAAAATATAGAAAAAAAATGGTTTCAATCTAAACAAATAGAGTCAACTAGCCTATTCTGCGTTGACTATGTTCGCAATTTAAAAATATTCAACTTTTTTTCTCTAAACATCAGATTTCCTGGCCACACTTTGATACGACTGCATCTGCCGGAGACAAATGAACGTGGTTTTTTAAGCACAACCGCCATTTCTACCTTTTCTTTACAAAGATAGCAAATTAGTTCTAAAATCTAGTAACATAAGGTTCATAAAACATTTTATCGTCAGCAGAAAGACTTGGTATCTAAATGTGAAGATAGACTGTAGAAACATAATGTAGAGGGTGTTTAAAATGTATGTTCTTAGTAAAGACATTTTTATATTATTTCTTGACGGTACCGTGACTGTGATTCGTAAATTAAGCCTTTTCGACGTTCAATGTTACACATAAAGAATACCAACCATGAAATTTGCAGTATTTTGCGTTAATGAAAATCATTCACAGATATTGTTACCTAATACGAATCGCGAGTGAGATTTGCTTACGTGTTTTGTACCTCTTCTTCTTTGTCGTTGCTTCTCTCTCTCTCTCTCTCTTCTCCGCTGCTGGTTACTTCGGAATCCAGGGTCTGCTATCCTGCTTTTTCTCTTCCACTTTGCCTAGTCTTCAGTTTTGTTGGTTGTGAGGCAATTTACTGGCATATCTTTTACTCAAGCATGGGTCACGCTTCATTAGCATATAGAAGGACGAATTAGGGGACAACTGCCCGAATTCAATGCGCCGTTTAAAACGCTTGCGAGTTTTCCCCTAAGCCAGAAGGATAGGCCTCATCATGGATTTGTAGACTTGGCCCTTAAGGCTTAACCAGCACTCTGTGGCTCCACTTCCATCCTCCCTACAGCTTATGTGGCCAGCCCATTTCCACTTTAAGGTGATTAGTCTTTCTACTTTGCCACCTTTTTCTACTTCTTAATCATAAGGAGCATGGCCCTATCCATACCGCATTGTAGTACCTATTGTTTCCGCAGTGACGGAACCATGACTCACCTCACATTACCGAGAGGATGCACTGAGCGAACGTCCTTTATTTAAGAGACATCGTTAATAACTTTGTGTAAAACAAGTCACAAGTAAGTACTACAACGAGTCGATGCCACGATAAATATGCACGGCAAACAAGAGGCCAAGTCGCACAAGCCGCGGAATTAATTCCGTGAATCCACAACGAGGCTAATTTTTCTCACGGACCCCTGTCAGTGTTCTTACTGGATTAACAACAGTGACTAAGGGATTTCGGCTTGTAATTTGTCAGTATCATTTATTGCGCATTAGACACAGTAAGAAGTGATTTTTTGCAAGAAATGACAAAGGAAATAAATAAATGTATAGGGACAAATCGTTGAGTTTAGTATTCCATAACACAAGTTAACTTATTTTGGGGCTAGCTCAATATGTGTGGTTTGTGTAAGTATATATTTATTTATTTTTATATCGTGTGAGTCATAAGGTCAATTATACCTATAGATAAATAAATAAATATAAATAAATATGTAGGGACAAATCACACAGATTGAGTTAGCCCCAAACTAAGTTCGAGACTTGTTTTATGGGATACTAACTCAACGATACTATATTTTATAACAAATACATATATAGATAAACATCCAAGACCCAGGTCAATCAGAAAAAGATCATTTTTCATCTTGACCTGACCCGGATCGAACCCGGGACCTCCTGAGTAGCGGTCAGGCATGTTAACCATTACGCCACGGAGGTCTTCCATAAAAATGACATGTTTTATTGGTTGTGTCTCTTAACTGTGTGGTTGCTGCGTGATTGCTCTGTGCTAGTTTTACCTGAAGACCATACGACCTGGAGGTCATAAGTTCGATTACGATCGAAGCAAACTTTATAATTATACAGTTTGATAGGAAATCGCAGGCTTGAATTGACTGATTTTCTAATACCTAATATGGTTCCGTGCTTCGGTCGTCGGAATACATATTAAGACCTTAATCCTAGTTACCACCTGTTGTCCGTTAAAAAAAAAACAACTTCAGCGGCTGAATGGCGGCTTCATAAAAACACTGATACATATCATAAATGAATGAGCTGTGTGACTTTCGACAATAGAAAAGACTTTTTTTCTCTTGTATGCCGTAAAGGAGACTGAGAAACAAACGAACACTAAATCTCAAAATTTTGTGTCTGCTTCGAGTTTCCTAGGAAAGAAATCATGAATCTACTAAAGTAGAGACGTAACTTCCATCATAAATAATGCATGGATGCACATGTGTATTTTATTTCCATACGACGCCTTCCGCCACCCGTGGGCAAAAGTTTATGAGGTCAAAGTAAATACAAAGTTACTGCGAATAATGCGTACACCAAATAGTTTTAGAGTTACAACCCTCTTCGTGACCGAGGTTCTTAATAATCAAAATATTATTATGCTAGCTCTTGCCCTAGATTTTGTTCGATTTGGCTTCCGTGACGGTATTCACACGGTGTCCCTTTTATTAGCGTCTTACTCTTTAAGTACACATCTTCTTCTTCTTCTCAGCATATTAGCGTCCACTGCTGGACATATGCCTCTTTCATGGCATCCTTAAGTACACATAATAGGTGGGTAAAACTCTCAGCTAAAAGTGGCAAAATGAATTCGCCAGCTAGCGTGGCGTTTATTTACACAACATGCAAAATAAGTTTTAACACTAATGCATTATTCGAACGCGCTGCCACGCACACACTTGACAAAATTATCAAATACAATTGAAAAATAAATGCACACAAATACAATCAGTACCTATGACCGGTGGTCATATACATTCGGCTGAGGAGGTCGCCTGTCGGTGGCCACTGTGGTTGGTTTAATGCTCTAAGCATAGAATAGAAAAACATATTTTGTATTTATTAAGACAATAAATTATAACAGTGTACAAGAAATAACAAACAACAAATTGAGTTACTTAAAAACACGTAGAGACAAAATATATTAAAAAAAAAATACTGTCAAATAATGAAACCTTTTTTGAAGTTAAAAAGAGGCCCAAACCAACAGTGGATGCACATAGAGCTATAATGATAATGAAATCCTCGGTGCACATAGATAGAGAAAATCCACATGAAATATTTTGAAAGCCACCAAACGTATTTCTGTATGATTCCTGTATGGATAGATGTATTGGTGCCACATCGGAAGTCGTCAATGTAATCAACGGATTAACTACTAACGCCCTTTGTACCGATAGCAAAAAATACAAGAAAAAAGTTATCTACAATTATATAAAAACCAATTGCTGTTCGTTAGTCTGGCTAAAACTCAAGAACGGCTGGGACAATTCGGCTAATTTTGGTCTTGAAATATGGCGGTTCATGGAAGGTTTAAACGGTGAGAAAAGTGCGTTCAGCGGTACGGAGTTCACCGGGTCAGCTAGTTTAAAATATAATTACCGCTTTACAAACTGTATCCAAATTAATATCACGAATAATAGTATAATGAATAACGCCGACGTGTACTCATGTTCTTTTGTGCAAAAATAGTACAATAATATTATTATTTATTTATTTACCAGCGACCCCTCCCGGCTTTACATGGGCATAAAAACCTTTCTCTTGAATCACTCTATCTACTAAAACAACCGCATCAAAATCCATTGCGTAGTTTTTAATATTTAAGCATACAAAGGGATATAGTAGGGACAGAGAAAGCGACTTTGTTTTATACTATGTAGTAATACTGATAGTGATTTTTTACTCGATCGCAAGGAAGGATATCTTGTATGTAAATTTTTTTAATACCTCTAACTTTTTAAACGGCTCTGGACCAATTTTTTATTAAGATATCAGTATCTTTAATAACCCAATAGTTCTTAGGTAAAAAAAAAAGTTAAGGTAAATAAGAAAAGCAAAAATAAAACTGACGGATTTGAGACGCTATATTTTTCTATCAAACTCAGTACAATAAGGCCTGCCTTTACCACTGGACCTTGGAGACAGTTTAAAGTCAATTTATTCTGCTGACAGTACCTCCAATATCTCGTTCGGATACGCAGCGACCGAATTTATTCACGCTCACGAACTCCCACTATTGGCGTTATCCGCAGGTCTATACAAAAATGTAGAACTAAGCGTTGTGAGTGGAACGCATGAAGCTTTACTTGAAATAAACGATTTTTGATAAAAACCAGCGGTAGCCTTGGTGAAAATAAAGGTATGATTGGGTACCGCTTTCACCAATTTCTACCGCCAAACAGTAATGCTTGCAATGTTGTGTTCAGAAGGTTGAGAAAGGTAGTGAAATCACTGAATCTCTCTCAATTTAGCGTTTTCGCGGTTGCTTCCTCAGCCGATTGCTTTGTAGCCCAGGAACCGATTTCCTGCTTTTTCTCCTCCACTTCGCCCGGTCTTCGGCATCCTTATTTGTGAGACCATTAGCACGCATATCCAGTGAAATCACTGGATATTGTTGCGAAATATCCTGACCAAGAGATCGCAATACTCGGTGACACTCAAAGTATCACAAGTGTAATTAAGCTACAGTGATCTCGCGCTCATCTTTAACGGACCCCTCTCTTGAATACCAACATAATTAAATGAAAAATCTCCCTCCGGTTGACTGGGAAAGACTCTTTCTAGTCACTGATGACGTCACAAATCCTAAAAGCTCGATTTGAATCATCACACTAATATTATAAAGGTGAAAGTTTGTGAGTGTGTGAGAGTATGTATGTTTGTTACTCTTTCACAGGAAAATGGCTGAACCGATTTGGATAAAATTTATAATGGAGATTGCTTAGACACTGGAACAACACATACGCTATATTTTGCCGGAATTCCCACGGGAGTGGAGCCCCGGGACCCGGGAAACAGCTAGTAATATCTAAAAGTCACCTTTATTAAAACAAGAAAATTACTACACCTGAACAATACCGACAAAGACGTGGAACGAAGTGAACCAGTTAAATTCAATTTAACCAGCGATGAAACATTAGCAAAGGTTGAAAAGATTAAGCCAAAAGGAGAGAGCAATCCTTTTCCTGAATCACACGATCTGCGCTAATGAAATTCACTTCTATGAATTGTCTCGTCAGGACTCAGGGGGAATGTAATTGCAACTCAAAGATTATGTCCTTTGAGTTCTTAATTAAAATGGATTTGCTTAATGCGTGTTGTATCCTGTCCATTTTCTTTGTTAAATTTGAGACACTTGAGCGCTCGGCAATCGAGTATTGATCGATTGAGAATGTGTAATCGCTTTGTTTGGTCTTTGGTATACACCAGGCCTTAACCCTTCTAATTGTAACACACTCATCTTTGTGCTATAATGGTAGTCTTCTCAGCTGTTTGATTTGTCGACCTCCGTGGCGTAATGGTTAACATGCCTGGCCGCTACATCAGGAGGCCCTGGATTCGATGCCCGGACAAAAATGATATGTTTCATTTCGGCGCCTGGGTCTTGAATGTTTATCTATATATGTACCCATTTGTTATAAAATCGTATCGTTGAGTCTGTATCCCATAACACTAGTCTCGAACTTACTTTAGGGCTAACACAATCTGAATGATTTGTCCGTAGAAAAAATTAACTACATACAGGGTCGAATAAGAACGAAGTACGAAATAATAATTAGGTACATTACTAAAATCAGAGAGAACCAAATAATTTGGAATCGCCGTGCGGTCTACAAACTCTTTAATCTATGAAGAGAACCATTTAAAATGAATTTTCTTCTTTATGCTTACATAATAATCAATCTCTATATATAAAAATCAATTGCTGTTCAGGGAAGGTTTGAAAAGTGAGAAAAGTACGTTCAGGCGGTACGGATTCACCGGGTCAGCTAGTTTTAATAGAAATTGAGAATAATGACAATTAAAGATTTTGCTAACAAAGTAATTCTTAACAAACATCAAAATATCAGAACTTCAGTTACAGTAAAAGTTTAGGAGAAACGTTTTAGTTTGCCACGAGCCACAGAACATCGCTTTCTATGTTCAAGTGCTACTTAGGTAAGTGTTATGAAACTAAGTAAGGTAGTTTTATCTAGACGTAGACAACTTTGCTGCTATGTGATTTCCTTAAGAATTTATCTCTCTTGCCGTAAGTACAGTGGTACCGTGATGCAGGTACCAGATGTAAGATTTACTAACTAAATTTACTCTTATACCTCGTATACTTTTCTATGTGATTATCTGTACTTACCGCAAAAGGCTACTAAGAAGATACCTACAACGGATTTACAAGTACTTACCAAATTACTTTGCGTGCTTCAGCCACCAGTTAGTTTATGCAAATTATTACCGGCCGGCGCCCATCTACCACTGTAAATCTCGGCATTTACAGTTAGTCGCTTGTACGTCGAACAATTTACAGCTTGACTTAGTGCCTTAGTACCTGAGAATGCCTCGTATAGCGGTGAACGTATCATAAGGAATGTTTGTGCAAACAAATGGTGGCCGGCATGCTGCAAGTAACAATAGTGGGCCGCCCACAGTAGTTTGCATAAACTAACTGGTGGCAAAAGCACGCAAAGTAATTTGGTAAGTACTTTTAACGTATACAGATAAATGTCCAATGAATAATGGTCAACACACTAGTGTTCACTAGTTCTGGGTTCAATCTCCATTCTGAGCAAGTTGAATTTTTTTTTTTTCAGAATAGGTCCAAGTCTTATTTGGTTAAAGCTATAACTGTTAAAAGAAAAACAATTAAGGTAGTTTTCTCAGCAGACAATAAACTAATTAGATAATACTACAGGTACCTACTACAGGTACTTCACAGGAACCTCAAATTATTTGTAGCAAAATGTAGTTTTTACTCTTCACGAATTATCTTATAACAAAAACATCCTATAAAGAGAGTTAATGGTATGATGGTTCGCTCGAACCCATCCGTAGTTTTTATTCGCTGTTTGTTACCCATAACGCGTGTCGTTCGTTGTAACTGCGCCGTAACATGTAATAATTGGAAAAAAAGCCAATGTTATTTCAGTTTCACTTTCTAACCGGCTTCAAAAAAAGGAGGAGGTCGTCGAAATGTTTCATATACAGATAGTTATATTTTCCTTTCTTGCTAATATATGTGGCAATTAAAGACAAGACCTTTCGCCCGCGGCATCGCCTGCATGTATTTTCCACGGGGACATTGCTTTTTCCAAGCATGAAAGAAACCATATGTCCTTCTCAATACTCCTAGCTATGTGTATGCGAAATTTCAGAAAGATTGGTTTTGTAGATAGGGCGTGAAGAGGTGACAAACAAACAAATATACAAACTCACTTTCGCATTTATAATATTAGTTGGGATTAGTTATTGACCAACCCGCCTTGTTCCGCAATCGCACTGGGGTGACTCATTATACAAACGGTAGTGGTTTATGGGTTCTATTTGATCGCTCCTGTACCTGATTCTCTTTCATCCTAGCGTCTACCTAGTTGCTTCTTCAGCTGACTGCTTCGGAGCCCAGGATCCTGCTACCTACTCAATTGTGTAATCTATGTTGTAATTTTCCCTATTCTTAGGTATATTTTTTACTGGTGCAATAAATAATTATGTCTGTTTGTCTGAGAAATTGACTGTAGTATTAGATATAGTGTCAGTTATTACAATGGAGCAACTGCCGTCTGACTTCCGTAACCCTTTTTACAGTGAAATCAGATAGATTATTATCCAGTTTTGATAGTAGCCATTAATGTAAAAATTTTCAAGCCGCCTAAAGGATAATCTTCATATTGATCATTGCAGTAGCAGCTTAAGCGTTAGAAGGTTTTTTCATATCGTGTACGTTACAAGGCCAACCAACTCAGCACACCCTGGTGTCGTTCTTTGAAACCGTGATATCATGCACGAAGAGGTTAGAGACAGTTTAATGTTTGAAAATATATATTTTTTAAACAACTTATCCATTGTTTTATTTAGCAGGTATTGTTAAACAATACTGTTAGCATTTGGTACATATACTGCAGTAGTTTTCATAAAAAAGCCATTTCATACCAAAAGAAAAATAAAATTTTACGGATCCGTATTTTATACATTTTCTCTTTTTCAAAGTACTATTTGTTAAATATCCTCAAAGTAGCTATTTCTTATCTCTTACAATTAGATTCAGAGGAAGGAAAGCCTCAAATGTTAGTCTGTTCATATTTCTCCGTCACGTTTACAATTTCCTGCGGATAACAGAAATGGTGTATTCTCTTTGCACCCATTTTATCTCGTTATCGCTTATTAACACGTTGAACAATAGTTTTTCAATTTGTTGGTCATCAGAGCCACTGGGCGTTCGACGTTTTAAAATTTGAATGTTCTTCAAAAATAATTAAAGTGTACTTTTGTATAATCTAGTGCCTAGACTTAGCACGGGTTAAAAATAAAATTGGACATTAAATGCTGCAAGTTTATTTTTTATGACTATTATAATATGTTTATTGAACGGAAAATAAACGTAAGCCGAATAAAGTGAAGAGAAAACATGTTTATGTACTTTATTATAATTATTACTCTAAATCATATTAATTGATTTCATTACTACTACCTGTTTTTCTGTGTATTAAATCGTTAGAGCTAGCTAAGGGAATGACAAAGTACCTCTGTCCACTTGCTGGAGGATTTCATCAATAAAGCCTTCTAAATAATTATTGACGACCTGTCCTAAAGTTTTGGTATTATTCCTGTGATCGGCCAGGTAAAAGATTATCTTAGGTAGATAGTCCTCATGATTGGTGAACAAATAAGACTTAACTTAAGATGCAACCGGGATAATGGTCAGGTGATGCACTTTTGATTTATACTTAAGCGTTTGGGCATTACATTTCTATATTTAATTGCCGTTTTCACAACTTTTTTTTGCTTGTTTTTATTTATTCGCTTTAAAAAGAAAGTGGGTACATATACCCATACACCAACTGTCTATAAATTAGATGTTCGTTAAAATGACTCAAAGCAACCAAAACCGGCGACAAAGGGAACAAATCAAAGAAAATCGTATTATACTGTAGTATCACTTGAATCCTCACATAAAAAGGTAAAAACGTATCTAAGCAGTTCTCCTTGAGGGTCGTTTATGGGCAGTTTTACTGGAGTTATGGCAGATCCTGATATAACAGACGACCACTCCGAAGATTGGCTGTGGAGGCCAATCAATTCCTTTGTAAGTGTTATTTGGAAAAGGTTAAATTGAACGACCTCTTGAGAGATTAGAGAAGGAAAATATGATCTGATATTGAGTTGAGCTGAGCGGTGATTGGGAAACGTCGATGGTTCATGATGATAATCGGGAAAAAGGAGGTTTTGTGTTTCAATGTAATCTAACGAAGATCTTGATAGATTAGCAGGGTCTAGACCTGTGTAAACATATCAATCGTGCATACCAAGTGATGCGTGCATAATCTGACTTGGTTTGGTCGCACCAGTGGTATTTCTATCTTGAGCTCTTCCGTGCTTCGGAAGGTCGTCACCAGTGGCATTTCTATCAAAATCCTCGGTGCTTAGGTGATCCTTGGGAAGATAATTGTTGGTGGAATCGACTATCAGTCTAACAAGGTGCAAATTGAGACCGCTGTTATTTCTTTGGTTTTTCCCTTTTTAAGACATCATACAATATCTAGGTATACATTTTTTTTTATTATATATTTATTAATACATTTGTTTGGTGCAATAAGGAGTTTTTCTTTTCTTTTATTTTCTAATACCTGGGCGACCGAGCTCCGCTCGTCTTTCAAGCCATTTAAAAATTATATATGCGCGATTTATATTGATTTAATACTTTTATACTCCAAAACAAAAAAAAAAAAAAAAAACAAAAAAAAATCTTTCTTTAGTTGGGATTTGAACCTGGAACCACCAGAGTACAAAGCAGATGTCTCAACCACTGGGCTATCGAAGCAGACCCGCCGGCGCCGAAATTATTGTACAATAACTACAATTTCATGCGGAAAATCTTTTTGCTAGAAAATATGGGAAAAACGAATTTTCCCAGGCATGGAACCTGGCTAGATTATTTTTTTGACTTTATAAGAACCTATGTTTAAATTTTTAAAGAAATCGTTAGAGCCGTTTTCGAAAACGCGAGACAAATATATATATATATATATATATAAATATACATACATACAAATATTGCTCGTTTAATAGTATAGGATTCTATTCTAATCTAGGTGTCATTACTCTAGTCCAGAGTTCGCTTTTCTACGTTTTCTACTCTACTTCACTCGGTCTTCGACAAAATACACATCATACTATATCTAGCTATATCTAGTTGTTAATGTTCATTATTCGCTCTAATCTAAGGTCAGACAAACATAAAGGATCTAGGTATCGTATTACTAGTATATTCAGTGCCTGGTGTTTCATTATAGAGTATCAACCATTTAGATACCAAGCTCCGTTCTAGCCAACTGTTATACATCAATCTTCTCAAAATTATGATTTATCTTTTAGAATTTAGACAATTGTCCAAAGTATCCAAATTCATGTTAATTTTTACAACATGTTTAAATCTATTAAAATCATAAAAGAAATAGTATTTTAAGAGCGTATATGTCTAGGAATAAAAAGTACACCATACTCGTACTTAAATATTGTGTGATAAGTAATCAATAATATGTTGTTAATAAATTTAAAAAGGAACAACATATCAAACATCTTCTATCTATATTTTAATTGAGATAAGACCTAATTTATATTTTGTAAGACAAATAGAGAATTCATAATGATACTTAGTTCTCTTATTTTAGTTACTCTCTGTTCAGGGATCAACGGCTTAGCACGAATTCTTTTTATTGATGAACAAAGAAAACTTTCACATTGTACTGTTGTCGCCGTTACAATAAATATAAAAAGAAATAGAAAAACAAAACATAACGTGCTTTTTCATACAAAGGAATACTTTGCAATTTAACAATACGAATTTCAAGAAGTGTAAATTAGAAGGCACTTGAAGGAGGGTCGACGTCAGACGTCAGACAGGAATCGATAAAATAATGCCTAGCTTTCTAAATGTCTAAATTACCTCGTGTAAGGAAAGAATTATACCTTTACTAATTTTTACCCGCTGCTTCGAACGCGTGATATCCTCTCGAGAACAGTATTTTTTTCATGGATGTTAGGTAGCTTATGTCCATCTCAGTACTTTAGCTATGTTTATATAAAATTTCAGGAAGATTTGGTTTTCAGGAAGTTTAAAATTGGTTCAGTAGATAAAGCGTGAAAACTGAAGAGGTCACAAACAATCAAATAAACTCACTTTCGCCATCCTAATATAGGTATATAATATTCTTATTAAGTATCATTTACTTTTCATTCATTCATTCATTTATATATAAATAAAAAAATATAAAGTTAGGAAGCAAGGATATCAAATTTAAATTAATTTAAAAACGAAGATTTTCTTTAAATACTTTTAAATTATGTAAGAAATCCTTAATGTGAATAAAATGGTTAAGCTCTTAAAAATAAATTATTAAAAAAGTCTTCGACTTCTACTTTTAATCTAGTCGCGTCTATTTTCCTATACAAATCACTTAGTTTCTTCTAACTTGCAAGCCCCATATAAGATGGAAACTAAAGAGATAAGTACAGCGTACTCTACTTAAACTTTAAAAGGTTTAGGTAGCGACTCCATATAAAGCTAAGCGATAATAAGCATGCGAAGCTAAACGCTAGTTTTGTTGGTCTATTCTCTGTCGACTTAATAATTAAAACCGATCTGAAATTTTAACTAAAACGGAGATTAGCAAAACTCTTTATTTATTGCATATTTTAACAGTGTATAGACATAATGAAAAGCTAAGCTATTTGGTACCACAAAATTAGCACAAGAATATTATAATTATATAAAAAAAATGGTCATTGTATAATTACCGTAGCAGATTCTATGTTAATTTATAATAAATATTTACTGTCTGGATGTGGTCTATCTAATAATAATCATTTATTTTTTGTGAACATTAAAATAAGGATATTGGTTACATACTTAAGTATAATAGAACATTCGTTAGTTTTAGTTAAGGCATTTGCCTTAAGTTATGGGCTGTAATACCACAAAAATCTTACATTATTATTTTGCACTAATCCATTCTTCGTTAGAAACAAGTTCATGTATTTGGTTCCGAACCCCACAAATAAGGGTCGAGTGAGGCAGTTTTAGAAACTTTAACGATTTACTTTACAGCCTGCTCAATAAGACTAAATTATGAATTAAGAAATAAGACTAAATATTGATTTGAAATAAAAGACCAAATATTGGTTTAGGATAAAATACTTAATATTAATTTAGGATAAAATACTAAATTTTGATTAATGTATAGCATAGCTAAGTAAAAATTATCTTAAATAGTTAGTGGTACACAGCCCTAAAAGGTTTACCCACCGCTCCGAGCTATCCAGGTATTAAAGCTTGGATGCAAACAGCTTAAAGGATGAAATGAAGTTTACCAGATTTTTCTTAGGTAGTATTAGTATTTCCTACAAGACTTGTTATTAGCTAAATATATTTTATGCTTCTTAGAAATCGGTAGTTACCAAGCGATCTAAGAATCAATTTAATTAATCAATTAATTTCTACTTATCGCTTCCAACTGGTCGTTCTGGAAATCCTTGGGAGAAGCCTATGTCCAGCAGTGAGCCTGCGGCGGAAATGATGATGATGTTTTTATGTGCGAATAAGCCGTGTTTTTTAGTTTAAAAATATACATGAGGCACACCATTAATGCAACAAAATACTTAAAAAAGTTGTTTTCTTTTTTTATTCTATAAACAAAATGTAATTCATTGTCTTTTATAAATTTCAGACAACAAAGAGTAATTATTCCCGACATCATTATTTTGTTTATCTCCATCCCAATGACATCTGGAAGTTTTTATTCAGTTTTAATTACAAAAAGGCTAAAAGCTTTTACATTAAAAACATTTCGTCTAAATTGATAAGTGAAGCCTTTTGAAATGATTGAAACAAACAAAATCCAAAATGAAGCTAGGTAGTTCGGCTTTTCGTACGTTTCATGAAAAACTTTACTTTGTTTTTTAATAAAATGTACTGTTATTTTCAAAATAAAAATAATGCATTATGATTTAACGAGGACAATTTAAGGTACATTACCATATTTTTTATTAAAATTGGGCAGCAAATAAATATTGGGCCTCTCTACACATATGCCAAATTATCAATAGATAAAATTAAATAAAAAATTAGATTAGTTTAAATTTTTTTTTGATATGCTGAATTTTTAACTTATTTATCTAATCAACAAATAATCAAAGATCTAAACTTAATTTACCAGAACTAAATCAATACAATTAGCAAACGAGAGGGCCAGTTAACCTTACGAATAAATCTGCTATTTTCTGGGTAATTTTTGAAACATAAACAGAAAAAAGAAAGGTGAAATTCCCAATAGGGTTACAATTCCTATTGTTAGAAATTTTCCACTCAATGGTCTAATGACTATTGACGAGCAGTCGGTATTGTCAGACCAATAGGGTTATCTCGGACTAAATAATATCCATAGGTTCCCCGGACACGGCGAATTTCTGCTTTCTCAATTTATCGCCTATGATAATGTCACTTAAGTTGGACATATTGTTTAACTGTCAAGCCTAGAATATTTTTTATGTAAACTGAGATATAAGTGTGTTCTGCTTGATGTAGTTTCATTTTTTATTTTCCTTACATAAGGAAATCAAGAAATCATTTTACCGGTCGCAACTAAGTCCAATAAAAATAAAAATAGGTAATAAACAAAAAAAACTGTAGGCTAAACTCAAAAACTTTTTTTTTTGTTATTAATTTTTATGTACTAATATTAAATTATAATATATTTACTTGAAATTTAAACCTATTTTTTTAAATCGCAAAAAAATTATGTTTGAAAAATGTTTTATAAATTATTTCTGTCACATTCTGCCAAATTTAAACATACTTGTATTACAAATACAGTGTCATTACATTAAAAGCGAAATAAACAAAAAAAACAACGATACCCACAAAAAATAATAGGAACCCCAATTTTTTCCTCGTAAAATCTAGATTCTCGTCGCTACAAAATGTTAAGTGCTAATTTATTCAGAGGGACACCGATGTTACAAAGGCATTAAAAATAAACTTTTAAAAGCTGTGAGCTGTACACATTGCAGAAAATAAGTGTACTAGTTTCTATTTATGATCTAGCTGTCCCGGTGAACTCCGTACCGCTTGAACCTGCACTTTCCTCACCGTTTAAACCTTCCCTGAACTTCCACAAATAATTCAAGACCAAATTAAGCCAAATCGGCCCAGCCATTCTCGAGTTTTAGTCACTAACAGCAAATGATTTTTGTTAAGATTTAATTGATATACAATTTGTACATACCTACATAGTAAAACATGTAATAAAATACATAAAATTGAATAATATAGGGACAAATCACACAGATTGAGTTAGCCCAAAGTAAGTTCGAGACTTGTATTCTCTCTCATCTTAGCGCTTGCTTCCTTAGCTTCGGAGCCCAGGGTCCGCTTTCCTGCTTTTTTTCCTCCACTTCGCCCGGTCTTCGGCATCCCTAGTTGTGAGACCATTTGCGCTCATATCGTTTACTGCGTTCAATTTCGAGACTTGTATCATGGGGTTCTAACTCAACGATACTATATTTTATAACAAATACATATACTAAGTATATAGATAAACATCCAAGATAGACATACAATTTTTTCAAATCACGTTCTATGAAACTAAACTTGGCTAGTTTGTATCAACGAGGAGACATAAAATTTTATTCCAAACTTCCCCACAGGAACGGGAGTGAAGCCTCGGGAAGCAAGGAACCTAAATAGCATGTTAATTTTATTAAATTCAACATTTCAATATTATTTATTATTAAATAATATCAAAGTAACAATGCCATTCGGCTGAAAACTCATTACAAATCTTAATTCTTTAATTAGAAAGGCTTTTGTTAATGACTTTTGGCATTTTCAATTACAATAACGTAGAAACAAACTTTGTGAAGTGTTTAAAATATAATTATTCTCGTATCTATTTGATATTCTGAAAGCATTCTATTAAAATAATAAATGTTTAAGTAACATTTTTTCGCGGCTCAGCCCGCGTATGATTCAGTTACATAGCTTATGTTTGACCCCTGGACCAGGGGTTAACTATATCCATATCGAATTTCATTATAATCGGTTCAGCGGTATAGCCGTGAAAGCGTAACAGACAGACTTTCGCATTTATAATATTAGTACGGATCTGAAAGTATGGATGTCAAAAAGCATGTGTTGCATGTGAAAGTACATAAATACGGCTACTTCGTAAAAGCCAAGTCGCACTTCATCAATTTTATTCTGAAAAATAACTCTGTTACCAAAGTCTGTAGGTATAATTGACCTTATGACTCACACGATATAAAAATAAATAAATATATACTTACACAAACCACACAGATTGAGCTAGCCCCAAAATAAGTTGACGTGTGTTATGGAATACTAAACTCAACGATACTATATTTTATATAATAATATATATAGGTAAATATCCAAGAGCCATGTTAATGTGAAGAAGATCATTTTCTATCTTGACCTAACCGGAGATCGAACCCAAGACCACCGGTGTGACAGCCTGGCATAATGACCACTAGGTCACAGAGGTCGTCAAAATGTATATAAATTAATAAATAACTTTTATTCTTTAGCGAAGTAAATACGAACAAAACCTTTTTGGCAACAAATTAGCAGCTTTAAACTCTACCCACGTGAATCCTTACACCTACATAATTTAAAAAAGCCGTTTTCACTGGTATCCAAAAGAGGGTAAATAATGAATGTCGTACAAAAAAGCGGGATTAAAAAGGACAGTTAAATTAATGAGCCGAATAGCCAGTCGTTAAGTTCAGTAAGGATCCACGGTGTTACAGTTAGGAGAGCGACGGAATAAATTTTCTTGACCGTTAAACAATATGTAAGTAACTGGAATAACTCTTTTGAACCATAGTAAGAAGAAACTTAATTGTTTTACAGATAGCGTATTTCTTTCGCGCTATGTATGATATCTAGCTTTAGCGCGCAGCTTCGCCCGCGTGAGTTTTCCTCGGAAACAGTGCTTTTTTCCGGAATGAAAAGTAATACTCCTAGCTATGTGTATGCGAAATTTCAGAAAGATTGGTTCAGTAGAGAGCGTGAAGAGCTAACAAACAAACAAATAAACAAAAACTTTATTATAACTAATAGTAATTAAAACAGGAATATTAATACACGTAGTTACATAAAAATAAATACTAAATTTAATATCTAAAAAATAATAATTAAAACTTATAAACAAATATACAAACTCACTTTCGCATTTATGATATTAGTTGGGATTAGCTGTTCCCGCGGTTTTTTCGCTAAAAGTATATATGCCTACAGCTATTAACCTTCAATAATCAGGCTTTCATTCGCAGTAAGAATTTTTCAAATCGTAGTAGTTCTAAAGTTATAACCCTTCAAACAAACAAAAAAAACGCTTTATAATAGTACTAGCTGTTCCCCGCGGCTTCGCCCCGCGTGTGCCTCAGTTATATCGCGCCCAAAAGTAGCCTATGTTTGACCTCAGGTCGTTAACTACATCCCTACCAAATTTCATCACAATCGGTCCAGCAGTTTAGCCGTGAAGAGGTGACAGACAGACAGACAGACAGACAGACAAACAGACAGACAGACAGACAGACTTTCGCATTTATAATATTAGTATGGATATGGATATGGATATATAGATTAGTTACAACTTAAAATTCATGATACCCTTATAAACCTTTTTTTACAAGCAAGACTTCATTAAACGCATGCTGATACGGAATCTTTCTTGCGTTTGAAAGAGATTTTTGAGTTTTCATCATATATAGAGATTATAGCGTCATAAAGACCTTCTTATAAATAAGTATTAGTATTCCATACGCGTTGGTAGATATCTTAAGATGAGTGTTAGCCAGGCGGATCCATAATTCATCGCTATTTTATATAATATTTTAACGTCTCGAGGGATAGCCGTGACTAGAAAGAACCTTATGTCTACTTTTACATAAGTATTATACAAGGTGGCAGGGTAAACCCCGTTACCCTTGTTACTGGAGGTTCAGTATCATGAGTAGACAAAATAAGTATAAAATAACATTATTTTTTCAGTAAATTATTTTAAAAAAATCCACATCCACGACAAGTTACAGTCACCAATAAGAACAAGCACACAAAGGTTTTGCCGCGCTGCCGCGCTTATTTGAATAGTTGGGGAAATACATTTTAACAATATTTGTGGGAATAAAACATCTTGATTTTATTATTAAACTAATTAGATTTCATATTTTATCTGATCATATATTTTTTATTATGTAGTTATTTTTCCACTATTTGAACGATAACATTAGTAGCATTATTAACTAAAAGTTGCCTGCAGATTTGCTAGCAAATGTAAATCATCATTATCACAGCTCTATTTTTGCCCACTATTGAGCATTGAGCCTCTCTCCCCGCATAAAAATTGGCCCATGTCTCTGATCCTGCAACTATCTCCATACAAAAATCTTATCAATCCATCACTGTTCTATTTTGTTGGTTCTTAATAAAGACCTCAGCAGCGTTCCGTCGCGTATGGTCAAAATCGCAAACGGTCAAGTGACTGAAAACCGTCAAAATTACATTCGGTCTTTATAGCGATTGGTCCATATCTCAAACTGACATAATAGCAATTGGTCCAAATCGCGAATGGTCATATTTGCATTATTTTCTAATCGCAAACAGTAAAGATTGCATACGGTCAAATTCGCAAATAGTCAAGGTCAAATAATATAAAGAAATATAAATAAAATTAAGGTTCAACAGTATTTATTAATAGTAAATACGAAAAACGTATCCATTTCTCATACTCGGAAAGTAGTGTTTTCCTGATATGAGTATAGAGTGGAAAACTCTTCATGCCCTTCCACGGGTCGAAAATACCCATAGTAATCACTTTCTTCGTTAGGGCGGGAATTAAATTTCAAAATTAGAACAAAATTTTGTCTGTGTTTTTGGAAGGAAATCGGCAACGAGCTATGAGTTGAGCAGAGACGACGTATACGATAGAGCGAAGTGGAAACAAGCAGTCAGGAGAGCGGATTGTCTTAAGACGAAACCCTCACTAGAAGATAATGATGACGATAAAATTTGTATATAACATTCTTCCTTATTTCTTCTTCTTTCTCAGCCTGGTGTCACCTATAGTTAAGCCTATAGGCTTTTTCATGAATTTTCCATTTCTCCCGGTCTTCTGCTGCACGCTGGATGGTTTTGCTCATGATTTTATTTATATCATCTACCCAGCATATTGGGGGTTTCCCGGCTTTGTATGGTTTGTTCATGGTCTCCATTCCACATCCGTATGTCACATTAAGCGTCTATATTACAACATAAAAGAGACAACAAGACCAAACCTTTACAATATGATTTCGCTGCTACAACGTTACTTTCCCTGCTTTTTAATTTAGCTTTTCAACTTGAAGTGTCACTCACAAATGTTCACGCATTTGTTACTTTTCATTATTTAGAGTTTTCCAGTTTGAAAAATTCTTTTTTCGGAGAAAAAAGTGACTAAAAAATGAAAATACGTTTATTGTACATTTGAACAGAACAGAACAGAAAATAATCTACTGGAATTGGTTCATTATCGTTAAAAGATACAATTTCGTGTCTGGACGTTGCACTTTCACTAAAAAAATCCACAGTTTTAATATTATAAATACGAAAGTCTTTTTGTCGGTTTTAACCGCTGGACAGGTTTTGATAAAACTTTGTTTAAATATAACAAAGATTTAGGGGTCAAACTAGGCTACTTTTAGGCGCGATATAACCGAGTCCCATATGGGCGGAGCCGCAGGCAACAGCTAGCCCTATAAATATCCAATTTCTAGTGGTGGAGAGAAAAGAACTCTCATGTTGGGTCTTTGAGCTATCGCAGTGAATAAGGAAATATAATCTAAACTCATATTTTGATATTAATCGTACCACGATCAGTATCCAAGCGGTGGCCAATTAGCGCGTCACATGTTATAGCTTCTATTGTTCCCAACACATGTATTTATCGACCCTGCATACCCTGGCAATCAGTAGTAGATTTGTATGATAAATAATTCATGAGCTGTCTTTTCGCGTATTGTAATTACGCATAAATGATTTTTGGACGCATCGTTATGTCACCAATTAATGCTTTCAATTAAATAAATGTCATTCTGACAATATTTAAATTATGGTTGTCATTTTGTGGTTAATATTGAATATTAATTGTTTGGAGTTCATCTCACGTCAATTATGAAATCACTAGCCCTATAACCACGGGTTTTCGTTTTGTTCTTTCTTATATCTCAATAAATAGTAGACTAGAGTAAGTCCTATCCCAAACGGTATTATGGAATATCGTGAGTATGCTAATTACAGCTAAATATTACCTATCATAAAATAGAGACATCGAGTCGTAAGTACCTATAATAATAGCCTGATTCTTGGAGAGGTTATAATACATACACACCATTTACAAACACACTATTTACATTATACACCACCATATAGTGTATAATGTATACATATGTACTATACGATTTCATAATCGCGGACAAAAACTAGTAAATAATAAATTTTGATGATTATTATCAACTCCGTGCTTAGATAGACATGCAAAATCATCGATCCCGGCTTCTGTTGTGATATGGCAGTCGTTTAACTAAGTCAAATGTACTTTTGGAGAGAGGTGGGAGCGATAGAGATATGCTCGACTGCCCCAAAGGGAAGATCTTCCCGCTAGGCCGGTTGTTATGCCTTAGGGACCGCGGTTCCGATGTATCTTGATGAAGTTTGTATATATAGCTTATACGTAAAAACTTTGTAAGCGCGATTTAGACTTTAATATCAATTCACTGTATTATATTACAATTTCGATATTTTTGCTTTTAACGCCATCTGTTGTGTACTCAGAAGACTTAATCAACACAAGCAACTTAAAAAGTATGACACCAACTTCGTTCGCCAAGACACTCATTAAAAAAGCAGATAAACCTTTATTTATTCATTCACATCCACACTACGTCGTTCCGTAGCCCATAGAATCCCCAGTAGAATAGAGCCTCACTAAAAAGCCTATGAATAAAGCACTTTATCATTCGGGAGGCGTTGGTCTTATTATGTAGATTAAGTGCAGGCTCCGATTTACATACTTTCTTTTTCTATGGGGAATCGAAAGTACCGGTTTCTACAAAAGGTGTGCCTACGTATTCTATAAGTTTTTATGTTAACATAATCCCAGTAAAAACATTTTTGTATAAAATGTCACCAAGACAAAAACATATGACTCAGTGAAAAAGTTATCAGATCTCATGAAGAGGCAAGCTTCTACATACTCAAACTTTTCACGCTCTAACTCTACACGCTCTAACTGAACACGCTCTAACTCTACACGCTCTAACTACGCGCTCTAACTCTACAAGGTCTAACTTAGCAAACTACTTCTGTGGCTTGACAGAACATGTCTATGAATACGAATCTCATGGCACTCACACCCAACCAAATTGTAATCGTCTCCATTTTTCACGTTCCTGAATAAACTTTACATACACATTATTTTATTATTTCTACATAAGTAGACCTTTTTGATCAGATTTCAGCGTGTTTAAAGCATTAAAAACAGTTTGCAGCCAGTTAATATTTCAAAGCCATTATTTGTACAAACTATTTTTAAAATTATTGAAAATGGAATGCAATCGAAATTTGAATTCGCTTGCCAGTTAATTAAATTCAATATCAGTTACCTGTTGTTCAATTTTTTTATGTAAATAAACAAAAAATGGAATCTGACCAGTTTGGTACTTAAAAATAGTATTTATACCGTTAGGTTTCACAAAAAACTTCGTAAGATCAAAAAGTATGGTAAGAGTAAATATTCAGCTAGGTTTTTGCACTAGTTCCATTCGAAAAATTGCTAGCAATGATATATTCCCTATTAAAATTTAATTCCATTAAAAGAAAAAAAATCGTATCATAGTGACTAATTTACCACTATTGGCCAAAAATAATATTCAATAGACTCTCCGCTTTTCAATATAAGTACATGGTTATTTTTGGAATACTCCAATAAATTGAATGAGGCATTGTCTACCCGTTACTAATTATATTCTCAAAAGTAAAAGTTAAAATCGAAAACCCAAAACCCAAGAAATGTAAAATAACTGGTAAAATCATATTGAAACAATGAGTAATAGTAAATGTAATGTACAGTCAGCTGCAGAGAAATATGACCCCCTTTCAATAGTGATGATTTCTCTGCAGCCGACTGTACGCTAATTCCACTTTCGTCAATTGTTTTTTCTTTTACTCGTTGAACATCCCAATGCAAATCGAACCCATGACCTTCGGGTCTTCAAACAAATGCCTTAAACCACTGGATCACATCCAGCAAACTATGTTTCTGTCTAAGTAGTGTAGAAAAACGGGCGTGTTGCCGCGGACAGGTGAAATAGAGCGGAAAACTGTACCGGTCAAATGTTTTGCGCCCGCTTGAACTATTACTTTAGTCCCCGTTGGGATCAAGGTTTGACTGAAAATTTCCTTTGCCTTCGTTGCACATTTACTTTATGCGGAATTGGAAATTATAATATACCTTTCGCAAGCGGGTTCGCCCGCGTGAGATTCCCTAGAGAACAGTGCTTTTTTCAGAGATGAAAGGTACCCTATGTCCTTTGCAATACTCGTAGCTTTGTGTTTGCGAAATTTCAGGAAGATTGGTTCAGTAGATAGGGCGTGAAGAGATAATAAACAAATAAACAAACAAATCAACAAACAAAAAACAAATTCCAAACTGACTTCAAAGACCCTAACTCTTTTGTATAGGGTATTATAAAGAGGTCGTTTAAGTATTCTAGGGTCTATTAGAAAGTCCCAATAGGTTCTGCTCAAATAAACGGAGAAAATACCGACTGGACTGGCACTCAGTATGTCTCTTGAGGTAAAATTGTTTTTAGTTTCCTTACTAGCTCTAATACTAAAATAAGTTCTTATCCGTTGTTTGTGTACATTTGATCACGCTTTTTAATTTTATAAAAACATTGAATAAAGTCAACAGATTATAGTGACCACGTGCGCTCATATCGCTTCTTCGATTCGCTCGATGTTTTTAATATCCTAATAGCAACTAATCAGACAAAATATAATTTTAAGAAAAAAATTTAGATAAATTGCTTTTTGCAAAAATTACAATATAAAACAGGAAATCGCACATTAATTTAAACAATTAGTAAATCATCAAGATTACATTATAAATGGTTTCACAACTAAGGATGCCGAAGAAAGAGCGAAGTGAAGGAAAAAAAAAGCAGGAATGCGTACCCTGGTCTCCGAAGCAATCAGCTGAGGAGGCTAAGGTGAGAGAGAGATTCACAATCACAAATCATAAACGGAATGCGCAAAAGGCGACCTTACGACTGTAACTAACGAGCTCTTGCAAGCAATCTTTTAATTTTTGAAATTCGAACAATAAATGTATAATATTTTCAGTGAATGAATAAATAATAAATAAATAAACAAAACACAACACTGACCATTCGATAATAAGTAAATAAATAAATATATAAGGACAAGTCACACAGATCAAGTTAGCCCCAAAGTAAGTTCAAGACTTGTGTTATGGGATACTAACTCAACGATACTTTGTAATAAATACTCGTAGTATTTATTACAAAACTGTATGATTTGCGGCTAATCTAGTGTTATAAAAATCGAGTAGGTACCCATAGTTAATCACTAGTCTGAAGGGTATTGTGAACAGTACTTATAAAACTCGAAGATAGTTGTAGTACTAAGTAATATAATGACTGAACTTACAAGGGCTTATCACTTAGAACTTGGTCAGCCTACAAACCACTCAGCTTGTTAGGAAGTGGGTCAAATAGTTGTTTATTATAAAGATAAACCATGTATACCTCATATAAACTCCACAGTGGAATGGCTAACTGTTGATCTGCTAAGCTAGCGAGTTTTTGGGTTCGATCCACAGTCTAGTTTAAGATTGGTGTATTTTATTTTTATTTGACTTCGTCTTAGGTTAGTCATCTGTTTATATTATGCTTTTGTTTTTCTCAACAAAAATATTCTCCTCCAGTTGTTTGCTCATTACTGAGCGTCGTGACGTGCCCGACCTATTTAAAAACAAAAATAAACAAACCCAAATATACACGTCAAAAATTGTAAAATTTTATAAAACTGAATTTTCTTTCAAAACTGCATGTAATCGTACCACCTTTTAATTCATTGCATGATTCAAACGTATCCGTTTTTAATTCGAAAAACGAATTTGATTGGCAATAAAACAAAACATAAATTTAACGTGTAAAACTGGCCAGTAATAAAAAAAACACAGACAACAGTCAATTTTACAAAAAGGCGGGCAAAGAAATAACCCCCGAGAAGGCTCTTAAGAAGACCGGCCATAAACTCAACTCTTTCGAAGCCTTTCGGGTCTCATCTAAAATTCTGTTCAGCAGTGTCGTAAAAATTGGCATTACTTCACACTTAGTGGACACTTAAAATTCAAGTCGCGACCACTTTTTGCATCGGCGGAGCCAATTACCTGCCACCCAGAGCACATGTGACTCTTTGATGTAGAAACTCGGAAGTTTCTCTATGGCTTACGGAATATTTTAGGCTTTTGAACGGAAGTGATAATGTAATGGATTTTTCGGTCGGCAGTAGAATAGCCCGATAAAATGGGTAGTCGAATGTCTTTGACCTTTTTAGAGAGGAAATATTTAGGAATAATCGAGAAGAGCAGCTCCCGAATTTTAAGATACAATTTCAATGAAATTGAACTATAAAAGATGTAAGGTAAGATCTATTTTTCTATCGTTTTCCTCAACACGTCGATCGATTTTTACGTAAAAAAGGACAAAAAATACAACATTTTTCATATAAGTATCGAAATATATGAATGAATATAGACTTATTAGAAATAAAATATGTGCTTCATCCGCTTTCCTAGTAATTTTGTTACTCTTTCACGAAAATATGTTAAATTGTTTTTTAAACAAACTGGTTTTTGTTTGTGAAACTTAATAGAATAGGATATACAATATACATATTAATGCAAAACAATATGTTGACGTTCTCTTTGAAAAACGATTTTTATGTGAAATAATCATTCTTTTAGATTTAAATAATTGAAATTACAACAAGCTCTTTTAGGCAAAATACGACACATCATTTAATATGAAATTAAATTTGGCAAAAAATTTCTGTCTCTCCTTATATTTGACTGGTAGAGAATGCTTTTGGTATTAAGTCTACCAATTATAGCACTACCTAGTAGTACTTTTAGTAGAATCAGGTTTAACTCTTCGGAAGTCAAAATTACAAGTATATTATACCAAATTACTTTGCGTGCTTCCGCTATCAGTTAGTTTATGCAAACAACTGCCGGCCGGCGCCCATCCACTACTGTTAGTCCAACATGCCCGCCACTATTAGTTTGCACACACGTTCCTTGCATATTGACAGGATCTAATTGGTGGCCGAAACCACCAAAGTAATTTTGTTAATCTTGTTATTTGATACTTATTTTTAGGACAACAGAGTTTTTGATAAATAAATACACAGTCGAATAGAAAGACATTTTCTGATGCCTCAAGGTCGTTCCTACCATAATAAGGACTATTTTGCGTGATATTTCTACAAAAACAAGGATATAAACCTCCATAATGAAAGATATCTTGACATCTAATTACGTAGCAAAATGAGCATAGTTCGAGCTGACGATGCTTATAACCAAATGGTATTCAATTATTATTTTGAGGAGATCATTATCATGAGTGTTCGTTACGAAAGCGCATGTCAAGCAATGGCAAGCGCAGCCTTGATTGGTTGGTCGTTGGTCGCCATATCCACTAGTGGCATTTCTATCTTGAGTTCCTCCGTGCTTCGCAAGGCACGTTAAGCCGTTGATCGCGGGTGTCATTGAAGCCAGTTGTGAGGTTGTTTCTGATGTCTTTAGGCAGCCTGAAAAATCTGTCAGTATTTTCGCCACTAACAAATCCGGTATTTCTCCTATTGATCTAATTTCCACTTGTATCAAATTCCACTAATACTAAAAGTATATTATAAAAAGCATAATTTAAGTTTGATTGTTTTTTAAATGAGCCATTTTTAAATCACTTCTTCATGCTCAAACGGGCCAGTTTTTATGAAAATTGGTATAGATGTAGCTGATTGAGCCTTGAATGAATATAAAGATTACTTTTTATTCCGAAAACATTTATATTGATCATTGAAGCAAACACGCTAACTCCATTGGGTTATAGTTGCTTGGAGATATCATTTCCCTCCATCATAATGATTATTTCTATTAATTGCAATAGTTTTATTGCTAGAGTTTAAGATAGATATATTATCAGGGCATATTAATCTAAATTACAATAGTTAAGTTATAAACAAACATTTAATACCATCTCAAAACCAGCTCAAAAAAGGTTTAAGCTTTTTGAAGCCGCAATACTGTTTGTAAAAAGTATTTAGTAAATTAACACTTTCGCTGACAGTATCGTTACGCCTCTCGACGTAGATATAATAACAATTAACTTTTATTATTATTTTGTTTACTGTCCGCGAAAGTGTTAGTTACAAATGAAATTCTTACATTAATACAGTTTAATGTGTAATTGGGAAAACGAAACGATGAGAGAGCGAGTTATCCTTAAAATTTTGTAGGTTATTTTTTTACCTTAAAAATTGCATTTTTAAGTCTACTTGCATGTACAAAGTAAGCTACTCTTAAGGAACGACCACAGCTAATATTTTGCTTTAGCTAAAATCTTCCAGTAGCATTCTCCCCCTATAAAAACACAAAATGATTTACTTAGGAATTTCTGCTGCTATTTTTTTAATTTATAGAGGTTAAATTAAGCTTAAAAATACAAGGTGTAGTCTAGAGGTTTAGAAGTGTCTTTTGACATTAAGATCTAGATTCAAATCTCACCGGATTTGTGCACGGTCAATCGATCATGCACACCCAGGTGTCAGAGTTCTTGGGAACCGCCTCTCGACCTCTGACGTGGTTCTTTAAACGACAACCAGATGGCGGCCAGGACCAAGGGCTAAACGTGCCTACCGAAGCCCGGAATCATCTTTATTATCAGACAGTCAGGCGATTCAAGCATGCAATTTCCTAACCAAACTGGAAACAACTAAACAAAGTATATTTCTCGTGGTCGTCTCCTCTGAGTCTACAGGAAACGCCTTAACTACTTGACCACAGAGACAGTTATAACAATAAAACTTCTGTGTTAAATCTTTATCACAACTAAAACTAGTTTATTCTATAAACATTGTTTTTTCAACTCATGACATATTAACCCTTCAGTTATTTAATCCTGGAATATTCAATGGAAAATCCTGGGAAATCCTGACGGCATCACGCTCGCTTGAGCTTAAATAAGATGTTCTCACGAGAATACGTTTTATTGTGTGCCATACGTGATAGGATAGAGCGACTACATGTACAGTGGGTCCCAGAAAAGTTTAACAATTCAGCTTTAAACTAACACTTAAGATGATATGCTTATCTATGTGGCCAACTGTACCAGAGAAGCTTGAGATTAGAGTTGTCCTGGTTGCATCCCATGTTGAAAATACTAGATTTTTTAAAGGAAATTATCGAAAGATTCACAAAAGTAGTTTCATATGTTTAAAAATCTTTATTCCCATAAGAAATTTACATTTCATTTAGAATGAGAAAACAAACTTAAGTAATTGCAAGTTAAATTAAATATTATGTACTAGTCCGCGATGTATAACTTAAAACTAGGTACTTAAACATGAAGTAATAAGGGAAAAAATTGGTCTAAGAACATAGCATTCAACATATTTCCTTATATAAACCGAAATAATCTAAGTATAACCGCTGTCAAATATAAAATTATTCTAAAATATGTACTTTCAAAATAATAAAAATAAATTTCTGTTTATATTTTTCTAATATCGCCTTTTTCTGTTTTTTTTTTCAAAGCCAACCTCTCTATCTTATGCCGTGGACCATACCTCAGCACTCCAGCTATGTGAAAAAGCGTCTCTACACCCTTACAGAACATGTGACGTCAACATGCCGGGGTGAGTGCAAATTTTAAATTTATTTTTAAACCATCTGTGTTATTGGTCGTGTTACTTATTTTTCAGCTTTAAAAGCAATAAAGTGAAAAATCTGACCGTGTTAACCACTAATACACCGGATCATGATTAGTCTGGTTTTTCAATTTTTGGTGCATTGAAAAAAATAGAAAAAACCAAACAAACAATCGCATAATCAGTAGAGCATTAAAAAGTGCTTAGCAATCCTCTAGTTTTTTTTTTTGCCAGAAAACAATTTTTTTTTTTTTGTGGTCCATCCATACCAATGCTATCCAACAATAATCCGCCACAAACCAGACGGAATTACAAGAAAATTTTGTTCTTTAATTATTAAAACAAATAATTTTCTTTCCAAAAACGTACTCCACTCCGACGCACGAAATTTCCACGTTGATTGATTGCCGAAATCCAACCAAAAGATTCATTTAAATTCAAATTCAAATTCAAATTGTTTATTTTCAATATAGGATATTCTTATCACTTATTGACGTCAATTGTTACTTATTTTAAGTTTACCACCACTTCCAAAGCGCAAGTGGAGAAGAAGTGGCGCCACAAACTCCACAGCAGCATTTTCTTCAAAAACGTCAATTCACAAAATTTGAGTCAAATCAGACGAGTTTACATTTGAATATTTTTATAATTAACATAAGTTTATTATTAAATAAATATTGAGGATTATTGAAATAGTTTAATAAAAATGTCAAGTAATAAAAGATGTCATGATAAAATAAAAAAAAAAAAAAATAAAAAAAAAAAAAAAAAGCGTCCATAAAAATATATCTCATTTAATATCCCGTAGTCACTGGAATTTATCACTGCTCCTTTGTTTTCCACATTACGACGGGCATCAAAACAACGAGTGTACAGAGCTAACACTGGAAAGAGATAGATATACACTTTATTGTACCATAAAAGTAAACGTTATACGTACATGTTGATAGAAATTCAAACAATCTGTACAAAGGCGTCGCTGGTATCGTTAATGCAACTTCTTTCAGCCAATGGGTAACCTAAGAGCTCCCCAGTGTTACTTTGAAACATAAAGTTGCGTATCATAAATACACATCTTTATGTATAATGTCCTTAGACATAAAAAGCAATGAATTTACCTAAAATAAAGGCAAGATGTAGATGATGTAGGTGTACTACGACATAGACCATCAAAGATTTTCAATCAATATTTGGAGAATCAATATATACACAAAGTAAAATCATTAGACAAATACTATTTTTTTTATTTGTACAAACTTATGTGATTACCTTTTTTAAAAGAAGTTGTAAAACGTTGTAATAAAGAAATATAAAAATTAAGCATTGACCAGCTGAATGCTGGTCTGCTGACAATCTGCTTGCGTAAACACTGTGTTTTCTTTATTTTATGAAAACGAAGAAGTAGAGAAAGGGAATTGAGATAAAAGCTATATTGATGAAAGACAATGGTAAGATTTCATACGATGGAAAGTTATTAGGTTTTACACAGTCCGTCGTTGAGGCACCGAATCGGTGTATGTCAGAAAAGAATAATGTGTAATAGCAAAATTTTATATTTTCCGCCTATTGTACCACCGTTAAATCAACTGCTTCTACGCGACTTTGCGTAAGTGAACGGCATCACACACTTGACTTTCTCTGTGATGGGACAATACTGCACCACTGACTGAGGCATAGAATTATGAAATCAACTTCCACTATTTCCACTCCTTAAAATAACTGGCCATCTATATTTTCAATTAAAAAAAAAAAACAAAATCAAATATGGAATGCTAGGATTACAATTTTCACTTGCAATCTGTGCTTCATACGAGTATCTAACGATCAGACTCAGTTATCCGAAATCCTACAGAGCGGGAGAGCTGTCCAGGAATGCATAACCAATGGAACACTCACAATAATGTATATATTTGAGAATACATTTAATAAAAAAATATAATCACATAATAATGTTTTATTACCAGCATAAAATAAAATGCAAATATATTTGCTACGATTACCATAGGATGACCCTGTTTTTTGGGAATCATGAGTACCGTTCTAAGTGATAACACATAAACAAATAAAAGTTTTATGATCAGCCGACTGGCAATAAATTTGCAAACTCAATACAAAATAAGCCCTTTACCAAAGTTATAACGAAAAATAGTACATGGTCACGCCAATAAGACAATATCCTGCAGTAAGTCGATGTGATGTGAGAAATTTTCTAAAGTGACATTATTGGAAAAAGAAGAAAAAAAATATAGAAAATCTAAACAGCGGGAGTGAAATACTTGCTCTTAAAATACCTCTATAGTGGTTATAAGCCTCTTGGAGCTAACAAGATCTACCGAAACCTCGACCAGAGCTGGATTAAGACGATATGAATCCATTTTTTTGTAGATGGAAGTTGATTATAGATAGTATATTTGTTTATCACGGTGTGTGTTATGGTAAATCGGTCATATATACACCCTGGCATTAGAGTTATTTTAATTATTAGTCTGGTTTCCATATAAAAATTAGTTAGGAAGGTCAGACGGCAGTCGTCCATTGTATCAACCTACTCGTAATAACCTACCGTCAATTATAACATCATGATATATGAAGATGCAACTATAAAACAACTTTCATTTTCATCCAAGCATGATTAAGATGAGTTTTTTCTCATCATAGAGTTTTTTTAAGTCAAATACCGAGATACAATTTTGAAAAACAGTGATATCGTCTGTCCAGGTATCAATCACCTCACAATAGAGACGATACTACGAATATTCTCATTTCATAAATGACACTGAAATCTCTTGTTTCACAGCAGACAGATTGTCTTTCAACTTTGGCTACGGTTCAAAAGATTCACTTGTTCATTCACCTCTTCTCGTTCACTGAGCTGAGCGTTATCGAATGCACTGAATGAAAGGCTGAGCAAGGCTTGACATTTAAAAAAAGGAGACCTCGGCATATTCCGCCGCTTTTTATTATTACGCCTTTAAAACCGAGCTGCCTTTTTCGTTCATTCATCGTTTTCGAATGAATCTATTTTTAACAATGAATCTGAATTCACTGCCGATTTTGTCTAATTTACATGGAAATTTATCAGCTTTGATTTATCAACTATTTTTATACATTAGTATGTAAGTATGTATTTATGTGCACTTCGTCTTGAAGAAACCCACAACAACAACCACCATTTATGTAGCCCACGACTATTCTTCGTTCCCGTTATCGTGGGAATTTCGGGTATTGCTCCTGTAATTCCCACGGGAAATTGCCCGGGATTCCCCTTTTTTTAAAAAGTTTGCCATAACAATTACCAACATAAAAAAAAGAATTACCTATCTTATTTGGTGCATTTGTTCGAAATCTAACATACCTTGAGTTCATTCAAATGACGATAACTTTTTTAATGAACTGATTTTACTAAAATAAACTTAGGTGTTCTTCAGAGTTAAAACAAAACAATTGGTGAAAGTTACAAGCAAATCGGTTCCGTACTTTCGGAGATAAGCGAGATCATAGGTGCATACAGATAGATAGATAGAGAATTTTTTTTTTTGCTTTCTATCATTCATTTTAAATGTCTCTCTATCCATTTCAGTTAAAACTACTAAATCTACAGACAAAATATTTTTACTATTTTATTATATGTATGTAGGTATGTAGGTATAGATGTGAATCTATGTGATTAATTAAAAAATGAAAAACAAAGGCAAAATATACCTATCTATACATAGGTGCCTATACGAACAAATCACACAAATTAAACACCGTAAGTTGGGAAACTTGTGTTTATGGGATATTAACTTAACAATGTTACAGTTAGACACTTGCATACATAACTCAAGCCTTTTTTGTCAGCTACCGACGTTTACCAAAATAATGTATAATAAATAAATAAATAAATAATGATGTTGTTTGCTACTGTTTCAAGTGATGTATTGTTTGAAAAGTAAACAATCCTTGCCGGTGCTCTGGAAACCCATAAAAAAGACGAATAGCTCAATTGGCAAGATGTATTGGTATTTCTTTTCTATGCTCCATAGCCATTTGAACATATTTTATTGTATTGTATTGTACCTCAACATCGTCATAGATGGTGTTGATGTTAGGTATGTATTTATTTATTAAAACAAATACTTATACAGTTGGCGGACTTAATACTAAAAGTATTCTCTACCAGTCAACCATATGTATGATATCGCTTTCCCGGTTGCTGCCGGGAGATGGCGCTGTTTTTAATTTTCAGATTATGGGGTAATTCGTGAGGCGTATTACAATTGGTCGCCCGATTTGGACGAAATTTCGGACACTATGACAAAAACATTATTGTTTAAAAATCCGATCCACGGGTACCAAAATGTGTAGTGGGAATAAAATAAACATTTAAAGCTCCTTTGTTTGTCAAAGAACTACATGCCAACTCCCTTTTTTTTTAATTGTCAACCGTGGGTCTACTGAAAGAAATTTCTATAGAAATAAGTAGCACCCTTGTACTAAATTTCCTAATTTTTAGTTTCCTATGTTTGTATTTGAGTGTACATGAATTAAGTAAATAAATAATGTATAAAGAGTTACGAAATGATGGCTTCTAGGTTGTCATTTTGTAAATCTATGTTTATTAGTATAATATTTGTAGGCACAATGTTTAAGTGTAAAAAGAGAAAGCACATTTTACTTTCCCAATGAATAATAACATCAATTAATTATCTGAAACTTGTTAACAAATGTTTCGAAAAAAATATTTTGGAGTACAAAAAGATGCAATCCCACGAAGTAACCCTGTTAAACGAACGAACTTTACAAACTATCAAACCAATTTCAAAGCAATTTCCAACATTCCCCTCCCCCCCCCCCCCCCCCATCGCAACATTATCCAAACAATTTGAGCGGGCTAGACAAATTCATTAGGTGACGTCATCCGTCATGACAATTCAAACGGATGGGACATCCATTAATGGTCGGTTAACCATCTCATTAGTGCACGTTAGATTTGGGAATTATGTGTGGTACGAGTACAACGCAATTCAATGGCTGGATTGGATACGATATTTTATTACGACCTGCTGTTTCCTCGGTTTTACTCGCCACTGGTGTATATGTACTACACATTGGGTGTAAACCATAACCTTCCTGAAGAATCAGACTATTTTTTACAGCTATTTTTTCGGAACCGCCTCCCGGCCTTTGGCGTGGTTCCTTTAACGACCGCCAGATAGCAGCCGGGACCAACGGCTTATCATGGCTGTCGAATTAGGAATCATTATTATCAAACAATCAAGTGATGCCCTAACCCAACTGGAAACAACTAAACAAAGTATGATAGCCGATGATACTAGATGTTAATTAAACTCAATTTCTTCTAGAATTTGTATATCTATGTGGGATCCAATCCCAGCGCAGCATTATTACACGGTGTAAGGATCTGTTTGCTAATTAATAATAAACAGCAGTTACAAGTAATTATTGCTATCGTTATTGTCGAACAAAATACAGTTATATTAACTTAATTTTCTTTTACCCTGCTCTTACATTGAATGAAAGATAGGAAAAGCATTTATAATCGATCAAGAATAGATGAGAAAGCATGTTTGGACACTATAAGATACGATGATTTTGTGAAAAACATAATTGAAGGGAAGATAAAAGGAAAAAGAGATCCAGTTAGACCAAGGCATAGTTACGAGTATTTGAAACAGAAAAAGCAGACAGCAAACGCCGTGTCGTACCTAACAAGAAATTAAGGAACCACTAATTTTAGGCAAAAATGAAAGGAACTCTACCGGCAAGAGCCAAACTCTTAAAGTAATGACAATGACCTAATTTTTCGAGCAATACAAGTGATAGAATCACCTACTTTTGACTAACTAGTTTCCATTTTTAAATGTGTGCAATAAATATTTAGTTCATTTTCCTTTAATTTAAAAAATCTGATAACTGTGGCCTCTACCACACACGGATCGTGATCTTTTGGTCTGGTTTCCCTGTAAAAATTTGTAAGATTTCGCTCCATTTTAATACTTTATGCAGGCAATGATTAAAGCGTATCCTGGACTCTAAAGCGTAAGCTGAGAATGTAGAGCTCAGATGAAGAAGAATAAAGTAATTTTGATTAACTATGTCGCCTTCAGTTTAAGAATAGACCACTGTCTCGCTTCCCGCGGGTGTGGTAAGAGGGAAGAGCAAATCTCTATTATATGTATACTTAACGGAACCACCCATAACGGAATTACCAAGCAGCCTGATATTTCAATTCAAAAAGATTATGTAACGCCCTCTTTGAAATGACACACTAACCAAATTTATAATTTGGAAGTAGGTATTTTTGTACAGTAGCAAGTACTAAAAATTAGACATAGATGGCAGTAATTCTTTAACCTTGAAAATGCACGAGTAAGAGAAAAGAATGCTTTTCTTAGGTATTCAAAAATAATAAAATTTTTCCTTTTTATGTTTTATCTATTGCTATAGATTTTAAAGACAAAAATAGTTATATTTAACACTGCCATCTACTAACGGTTTCTTGAACTATCTCACAGTTCACAAGATATCTTTTAATGTGAAATTGTATATTCAGATGGCGCTTGCAGCAAAAAAGAACGATGAAATATGAAAATCCTTTTTAATTACTAGTCTCTGTTACACAATATAAAATTGTCTGTTTTGACTAAAATTTTGTAAATTAACGTTTTTGGAGAAAATCATAGATTTTATAAAAAAAATACTTGGAGAGACCGCGTGCGATTTCCAAATTCTGAGAAAACGCTGTGGAAAGTATATTGTGAATAAACAATTTCTTTCCAAACAACTTGATTTTAATTTTAATTGGCACATAACGTAATTATGTCATAGTTGCTATGTTAAATTCTTTCAGCCAGCGTTATTACACGGTTACACATATTTTACCTAATGACCCGGGGGTCGTGGGTTCGAATCCCACAAGAAGCATACTTTGTTTAGTTGCTTCCAGTTTGGTTAGGACATTGCAGGCTTGAATCACCTGATTGTCTGATAATAAAGATTACGTGCTCCGGAAGGCACGTTAAGCCATAAGTAGGTAGGTATCTCAGATTTAAATTTTATGAAAGTCAGTCCTGATTATAAGACCACACGCGCCATAGTATTTCAATGTAACTACTAAATAATTGTATTTTTTCGTAATGAAGAAATGAAAAAAGATATAAATTAAAAACAAAATCAACTTAATAATTTATACAATAGCTTTTGCCCGCGGCTTCGCCTAGGTGAAATTCCCTCGGGAACAGTGCTTTTTTCCAGGATGAAAGGTACCCTATGTCCTCCTGGTTTTAAGCTACCTCCCCGCCAATTTTCAGCGAAATCAGTTCAACCGTTCTTGAGTTATAAATAGTGTAACTAACACGCATATCTTTTATCTAAATAGATTAATGTTACCCTGTATAATATACCTAACACGATATAATTAGGACGGATACCTATGGTTATCGACCAATTAAAAAATTACAAATATTGAATTAAAAAAAAAAACAGATAATAAACCAGTTATCTATTACCACGAATTACGTCGATTTCCGGCGCAAATAAATGCAAACAAAATGAGGATTAAAAGATAATGAACATTTTATGATTTTTTTTGGGTAAAGAGTAGTTATGTATATTTAAGAAATTTTTTGCCGTTTGATACCAAAGTTACGCTCGCACAGTCCTTACTATTTCCTATCCTTGATTACGCTGACACCTGTTATTTAGATTTGACCCAGGAGCAATTAAATAAACTTGAGCGTCTTCAAAACCTTTGTATTAGATTTATTTACGGTCTTCGTAAATATGATCATGTCTCTCAATTTCGTAATGAACTCAAGTGGCTCCCGATCCGACGTCGCCGCGATTTGCACACACTTTCCATGCTTTACTCTATCCTTTTTAACCCCACCTACCCACAATATTTAAAAGAACGATTTGTGTTCCACAGTCAACATCATGATCGGACACGCAGCGCGCATAATCTTCGCTTACTAACCCCCGCTCATTCTACCGAATTTTACTCCCAGTCCTTTACAGTCCAAGCGACACGTCTATGGAATTCCCTACCGATAACTATTAGACGCGCCCAGACGCTGTTCAGCTTTAAGAGACAAGTAAAAGCCCATTTCCTTTCTGTCGTCTAATATATCATTAACCTTTCTTCAGTCGCACATCATCCGTAAGTTTATGATTACTTTATTTATTATGTCTAATTTATTTATGTTATTTTATGTATGTATATTATTCGTTATTATTTAAGTATTTTATTTATTATTATTTATGTATTTTATTTATTATTATTTATGTATTTTTTTTATTATTATTTATGTATTTTATTTAAACATATGTATTAATGAATGTATTGAATTTATAGATATTTTTTATGTACTTATTATATGTTCTTATGACAAATTAGTTTCTTGTTCCTATCTCACAATTAAAAACTGCACCTACCCGACTCCTTTAATGTAGTTCTACCTGTCGGTTGCCTGGAAGAAATTGCTTTAGCGATAAGGCCGCCTTTGTAGATCAAAGCTGAAATGTATTATTTATTTCTTTGTTTTTGGTGCAATAAAGAGTTTTTATTATTATTATTATTATGTTCAATAATGTGCCGTTCCAGGGAATTTCTAAAATATTCCTGGAAATGTTTCCTGTTTCCAATGTTTTTTAGATTTCCATGTCCCTTGGCAAATTTGGAAAAATTCCGTAAATAAAGAGGGTAAATTCCCGGAAACTTTGTAAATAAATTTAGAGCAACCCATTACTAGGCTTCCCTTATTCGAAATCTAAGGCCGTTTCATCAAACATGACTTGCTCGAAAACTTTACTCAACTTAGTTATATTACCTTAAAATTTATATGTATAAGTACGTTTAAGTAAATTAATCATATTATCAGAAAAGATACCTAATGCCCTGATTCCTGATCCTGATGCCAACCGTTGCGCGTTGGTAGAAGATTGATAAATAAAAGCCATGAAGAGCCTTTTACACTTAGAGTGCAAGTGATATCACAGATGATCTGACCTTGGTATGCTTATTCGTAACGATAGCGCATGTCAAGCGAAGACGAGCGCGACCTAGGTTGGATTGGTCACCACTATCATTAGATGCATTTCTATCTTGAGCTCTTCCTTGATACAATAGCCGTTAACCCGGCAGTTATCGCTAGATGGCAGTCGTCAGATGCCGTAAGGCTTGAAAATCTAACAGTGTTGGCCACCAACATACCCAGATCATTTATTATTAATGAAAAACTTAAAGACTAATAACAAAACTAAGCTAATGTAATCGTTGGTATTAAAAATCCGTCACATGTGTCTTTTCCTAAATTTCAATCTAATCAACCCAATAGAAGATAACCTATTTACTTTCGCATTTTTAATCCTACTGTAAAAAAGGATTTATGGCTTTCAAAATCTGAGTACATACAGACTACACCATCATTACTGATCAAACTTTTTTTAATTATAAATTCCCCGAACCAATTAATTGAAAGATAATATGGATTAAAATCTTAAAATATATCAATAATAATCATGCGATAATGTACTTATATAACGAATCAAAATTCATGTGACATTATTGTGCATTGGAAAGATGAAGAGTGCAATAGTGTTGGTATCATTTTTGGCTTTGATAGCTGCGCAGGAGTTGGCGGAGCCGTGTGATGAGGAGGCGTGCCAGCTGCCAAACTGCAGATGTTCTTCAACCAGTATACCTGGAGGCTTAGCAGCTCGAGATACGCCACAGGTAAGTCTTAGGTAATCAATTGGTATTTAGGCGAAAAAGCCGAAATACAGACTCTGGGTTTTAAAGCAAACAGCTAAGGGTGCAATTAAGGTAAACCCTGGGATAACAAATCTAAAATCAAGAAGCGAAATATAAGATGTGCTTTTGTCGCTGGGGTCGCTTCCAAGAGCATCTGTATTCCGCTAGCCTTTTCACATTCTAATGGGACTTCCACTTTTTCACTTATTTGATCAAAGTTATCAGTGCCTACCTCACAAGGGGACAAATAATAAGATATCGAATTTTAGTCAACCGGGATAAAAAAGGACAAAATTTAAAAATCGAGTCCTTGATGTAAAGTCAACTCACTATTATTTTAATAAAATTACATAATTGCGTTAAATAATAGCAAAAATATAAGAAAATTCACAGTTAGAACTGGACCCTGAGCTCCTAAGCGGCCATTTGAGGAAGCAACTAGAAAAGCGCCAAGATGAGAGAGAGCTGGTAAAACAAAAAAATCCTATCACGGGAAGAAAATTTTGACAGAAATACGTAGCACACCTGTACCACAGAATTCATAGTAGAACTAACGTAGATTTACACAAATTTTCTCAAGGTTTATAATAATTTCCGGGAGAAACGGCTAGTAATATATTAAAATAAAGTTCAGTGTTAGGTCCAGAATGTAGTACATTTAAATTATCAAAACTATTAGAACAAATTTTTTGGATCTATGTTTTGGAACGCACAATTGCACAAGATTAGTCAAGAGATGTCAGTTTAATATTTGATTTAATCAGCCTACCATGATTTTGTTCTACAATATCAACATACTAATTAAAAATTATTTGTATTTTAAGTCCTTCTGTTTCCATGCGTTCTATGCATGTGTTTTAATGAAATAATTATAAGTACCTGTTATATCTGCTATCATATCTCCAGTATTGCTTTTATCTATGTGAAAAAGTGATAACATTTTAAATACGTCACTTGATTGAAATTACCTACCTAGATAGATAGCGGAATATTTCAAGGTTAAAAACAAAACTCGTCAATACTCGATATATTTGAAGCATAAATCTATCTATGCGTTCCTTCATCAATGAGAATTTTGGCTTCTTGGATCCCGTCGTACCTTTTTAGACATAACTAAGTTCTTTTTATTGTAATTGCAATCAGACTGTTGTCCCAACAAATTGAGAGAAATGATATTTTGTTTAAATTTATTAAAATAATCTTATTAGATTTCACACCTAAGCCATTATCTTTTTCTTTTACTCAACTCCGGCAAATCATGTTTTGGAGCCAGTATTCTGCCACATACAAATTTAGTATTAACATTACCAGCAGTGTCATTTTTAAATTAAGCCTTTTATATTTTTTTAGTTCGTCCTCCTCACCTTTGACGACGCTGTCAACGTTATCAATATCGAAACCTACAGAGAGGTAATTTACAACCGCTGGAACAAGAACAATTGTTCTGCCGGCGCTACCTTCTATGTCAGCCATGAGTACACCAACTACCAGCTTGTCAATGAGTTGTACAATCAAGGGTTTGAGATCGCCTTGCACTCTATCTCCCACGTAAACAATCAGACCTATTGGGCCGAAGCCACATATGAAGACATGGCCAGGGAATTCGGAGAACAGGTCACTCAAATGTCACATTTTGCTAATATCCCCTCGGATTCTATCAAAGGTAAGTACTCCATTCTTAAATTTAATTTTTAACATTAAATAATAAAAGAAGTTCTTTAATTGGTCTTCTGTACCCAATGAAAAGATTGAGATGCGTTATATTTAGAAAACTTAAAAATTTAATTGTAAATTATACAATTAAATTATTTTATTATTATTAAATTTAATTTATACAGAATATTTTAAAGAAAAGAATATGAGTACAAGCCAGTTACACATAATGGAGGGTATTTTGAGCTACCTTAATTACCAGGTCTTCACAAAGTAAGATTATACTATAAAGGAGATTTTTTGCTGAACTTATTCAAGCTTATTATAAAAATAAAGACATTATTTATTATCAACTTGTTTCTTCTGATCTCTTGCTTAATTTATTTGATCTTCTTTAGGTTCATCATCATTGACTATATTAGATGCCACAAAAGGCCTTGTTTTGATCCTGATATTGGATCGTATGATTTTTGTTTATTTCAAATGCGTAATTATTTCCCAGGTATCCGCATTCCGTTCCTGCAAATGACCGGCAACGCGAGTTTCCAAGCGATGGCTGATTACAATCTGGAATACGACTGCTCCTGGCCAACGATCAATCACATTAACCCAGGTCTTTGGCCGTACACATTGGACTATGCCTCTATCCAGGATTGTGTCATTCCTCCGTGCCCCACCGCCTCCGTGCCAGGAACCTGGGTTTTGCCTATGGTGACCTGGAGGGATCTAAACAATGATGCGTGTTCCATGGTAGACGGCTGTTTGGGAGCGTAAGTTTTTTCTTTAGAACACAATTTAATGTTATCTTTTCAAGAAATAAAATCTCGCTAAAGATAGACAAGAATGGAAGAAACGTTATCGACAAAAACTTAGCTGTTAAATTTATGATGATGATGACAACAAAATTTTAGTATGATAGACTGATAGATAGTAAGATAGACATAGTTGTTTTGGTATTTGAAAAAATTGTAATATATTTTAAAATGCAGTTATGTTACCATTAATAATTTAACTAACACTTCCAAAGCGCAAGTAGAGAAAGCATTTTCTTTGTTAATAGACATAAGTTGTTTTATTATCTCAACGTATTGTAGGGCTAGCTTAATCCCTTTGATTTGAAAAGGTTACATGTTTTTATTTTCTAATCTATTTGTTAATACATCATAAAGAGAAGACTTATAATTGATTTATGATTTATTGATCCTTTGATTTCCCAGACCAAACACAGAAGACGAGTGGTTCCAGTTTATCCTGACCAATTTCGAAAGACACTACCTGGGCAACCGTGCACCCTTTGGCTTCTACATCCATGAGTGGTACCTCAGCGATGCTGTGTTCCCTCAAGTTAGGCGAGCCCTGATCAGATTTTTGGACTTGATCAACAATCTTCATGATGTGTTTTTGGTACGTACAAAATTATTAATGACCTGAAAGCCCTCCGAAAAGCCTAAAAATGGATATCCTCTTATTCCTTCTTCGTCCGAGTGTGTTTCCCGGTTACATCTTTGGCTTACGCCTCAGAGCCCAGGGTACGCTATTAATCATGGTCCTGATTTGGAGGTACTGGTTATTACAATGAAACGACTGCCGTCTGACCTCCGTAACGCTTTTTACAGTTCCCAGACCAACAGGAACATGATCAGGGTGTGTTAGTGGCCAACACTGACAGATTTTTCTGGCTGCCTAAAGGCATCTGACATAGCCTAACGACTGCTATCTACCGATAGCAGCCGGGACCAACGGCTTAACGTGTCTTCCGAAGCACGGAGGAGCTCAAGACAGAAAATGCTACTAATGGCGACCAATCCAACCATGGCCGCGCTCTCGCCGTCGCTTGACGCGCGCTATCGTTACGAACACGCGCGCCGCGCTAGGCTATCGAGCTCCTCAATATTCTCTTATTCCTCTTGCAGGTGAATTCCCAGGAAGCTATCAACTGGGTCAAGAATCCAGTTCCCCTGAACGAGTACGTCGAGCAGCCCTGCAGGAGCTTCACGCCTACTTTCTGCCCACCAGCCACATGCCCTGTTGCAGCTGAACATAATTTGGTATTTGTTTATTATATTTATTTATTTATTTAAGTACTTGCTGTTGCCCGTTGCTCCACCCGTGTGGGTCTTGGTTATATTGCGCCCAAAAATAGCCTATGTGTGAACCCTAGCTCTTAACTGTGTTCATACCAAATTTCATCCAAATCGGTTCAGCGGTTTAGCAATGAAAGTGTAACACACACAGACAGACTTTTGCATATTGGTATGAATGAGATGTAAAGATTTAAAGACACTATTTACATTATTTTTATTATTTCATACAAATACGTGTAAAATTTACAAACAGGATTAATATATATTATGAGGATAACTTAATTGTCCAACAGCTGGGCAAAGGCCTCCCCTCTTGTCTTTCACGCGTCCCGTTAATTTATAATTATAAAATTAAAATATAAGTATGTTACCTAGTCAAGTCTAAGCACGGTACCTATACATTTATTTAAAAACTAGCTTTCGCCCGCGGCTTCGACCGCAGGAGATTCCCTCGGGAACAGTGCTTTTTCCCGGGATATAAGGTGCCCTATGTCCTTCTCAACACTCCTAGCTATGTGTATACGAAATTTCAGGAAGATTGGTTCAGTAGATAGGACGTGAAGAGGGAACAAACAAATATACAAACTCATACTCTCTCAACTCTTAGGATTGAGTACTTTTTGAAGAAATGGTTAATTTAATGTTACATACAATAAATTATTAGGTTAATCCTCCGTGGCGTAATGGTTAACATGCCTGACCGCTACTCAGGAGGTCCCGGGTTCGATCCCCAGTCAGGTTAAGATGAAAAATGATCTTATAGGGTTGGCGTATGAAATGATACCCACGATGTACGGAAGTAGTGTTTATTGGTGTCTCACATAGCTTAGTACATGTGCATACATATAATACTTATGGCATACAATCGCGTACAAATCGTATTTCATACGGTAACCTATTTAGGATCCTGGGTAGGACGCGGAGCATCGCAACCCTAATATCCTCCTAGCTAGCTGTAACTTGATGACGCGGGGCATCGATCAAGTCAAGCACTGAGCTCTGAGCAGACTACGGGAGCAATCGTACTCGGAGCTGTCTAGCGAACGACTGACTGCTTGAACAGCGGCGCGCCTTTTATATGCGCGCCGTGTGACGCGGGACTGGTGGGAGGCCGCCGGTGACGTATTCATAGTGAACTCGTATTCATAGTAAACGTCGTGTTACAGTCTCCCCCTCTGGCACTCTGAAGTCGTCCCGACAGGAGTACCAGAAGATGTATTCTTGCGAGATCTTCCTCTGCGGCGAATGGGATTGATAGGTTCGGGTACCTTATCTTTTCTTTTTTTCAAACGTAAGTGCTGCTGTGTGATATTTCCCAATTACTTTGTCTGGTGAATCAGGATGAGCCACTTCGTAAGTAGAGGTTCCATTTACCATTTAAGGGGCTGATGATCGATTATAGTAAAACAAATTTGTTCCTTCTGTAACCACAGAAGAGTGATATCATACAACAGCTAGGGTTTCCTTTTTTGTAACAGTATAATTTATATTCGGCAGGAGTGAGCAGTCTCCTTGCGTGTTCTTCAGGTTGTTCGTTTTCTCCCTCCCCCTGCACCAAAGCTGCTCCAATAGCTGACTTGCTTGTTTTAATACTGGTGCCGTGGTTAAAGTAATTTTTAATTTATTAAATGCTTCTTGGATTTTTATTTATAGTGGGGGTTGTTATGAGTCGTCCCTGTTGGGCGCCAATATAGGGTTGGCGTATGAAATGATACCCACGATGTACGAAAGTAGTGTTTATTGCGTGTCTAACATAGCTTAATACATGTGCATACATATAATACTTATGGCATACAATCGCGTACAAATCGTATTTCATACGGTAACCTATTTAGGATCCTGGGTAGGACGCGGAGCATCGCAACCCTAATATCCTCCTAGCTAGCTGTAACTTGATGACGCGGGGCATCGATCAAGTCAAGCACTGAGCTCTGAGCAGACTACGGGAGCAATCGTACTCGGAGCTGTCTAGCGAACGACTGACTGCTTGAACAGCGGCGCGCCTTTTATATGCGCGCCGTGTGACGCGGGACTGGTGGGAGGCCGCCGGTGACGTATTCATAGTGAACTCGTATTCATAGTAAACGTCGTGTTACAATCTTTTTTTTCTGATGACCTGGGTCTTGGATGTTTATCTATATATGTATTTGCTATAATAATATATTATCGTTGAGTTAGTATCCCATAACACAAGTCTCGAACTTACTTTGGGGTTAACTCAATCTGTGTGATTTATCCATATATATTTATTTATTATTTATTTATTTAATAATATGTACATAGAACTATACAAATCATACCATCAAGGATATAAGATATATAAAGATATCTATACTAATAATATAATGAAGCTAAAGAGTGTTTGTTTGAATTAAGGTTTGAATCTTAATTTAGAACGGGCTGGATTTCAAAAATTCTTACTGCCTAATGTTAACATTTATTTAATGTATATACTTCAAACGACTTTTTTTCTTTTCTTACAGAATGTGTACTGGATGTCGGTTTGCAACGTTTGCCCACGGGTTTACCCATGGGTGGGCAATCCTCTCGGGCAATAAGATGACACTGAGTGAATTGGTGTTTTTGTTAACTAGGTCTTAAAATTAAACATATTTTTAATAAATTATTATTTATTACACATTCTATTTTATTACCCTTACTTTAGTAAGAAACAGTAACCTAAAAATGTTTTTTTGGGTTCCGTACCTTAAAAGGCAAAAACAGAACTCTTATAAGATCACTTTGTTGTCCGTCTGTCTATCTGCCTGTCGGTCCGTCTGTTTGTTTGTCAAACTTTTTTCTAAGGAACACATAATAAATCATAAAATACACTCAAGTCTATTTCGGCTGTAAAATAATGAAAATTATATGTCACCACGATTTAAAGATGTGACTGTAAATGTTGCTTTTTCGTAAAAATTGCGATTTCATAATGGGGATCAAAACCTATGGGGTACATCCCATTGAACTGCCATGGTGCGGTCAAAGCTGACCAAACTAGGGAAGATATTCAGTGGTATTTTCCCGTTGCTTCCCACTGTCAGTTCTTTTTAAGGCAATTAAAATCTCAAGGCCCCTGTGGCCTCCTCTACCAGTTGTCTGGTAGGGAATGGTTATACCACCATTGACTCGGTCGCCATTTCCTCGTCTGTAATCTAGCAGGGAGCACCACGGTTGAAAAACGGTCGCCATATGGCGCGTGAAGGTGAGTTTGACAATAGGGCCGGATAGATGTAATTCCGATCTCCCCTTACTCCCCGGTAAACAAGAATCATTAAATTTGGTTAGAAGTAATATCATATGATACCATTTTAGGAATAAAACTTAAATTTGTAAATTTGTTGTTATATTTAAAAAAAAAAAATAAATAAAGAAAATTATTTTTTACAAACAATATATAAGAAAGTATGTAGTGATACGAAACATTCAAGGCGAGTCCGACTCGCACTTGACCGATTTTTTAAATAGACAATTTAGGAATATAAAGATTTATTAAGGCTGCTACTAGAGCTAGCAACCTTGAATACAGAATTATTAATAAAAAAAATCTTTCTGTAAATGAGATTATCAGAAATCCACGCGCAACTTTTTTTGCTTGGCCAATAATGGCCGTTTTAAGCAATATTGCCATTTGTAACTATAGGGAATTATAATTTAATATGTTTAAAATTAACTTCAGATCCAGAACCTTAATTACAGCAGAGGGGTTTTTGACAACTTGTGTTTTCAGTGAGTATTGTTCTTTAAATGACGGTGGCGCTAGTGTTCACTGAGGTATCACCTTAAGTTACATAAGAATCTTGAAAGTCATTGAAATACTATTCACAATAGTTTCCTTTGTAAAAATTCGGTCACTTTTGACACTTTTTGTAAAGGTTTCTAAAGCGGATCGTACTTCAAAGACTTTCGAGGATTTAATGTAACTTATGGATACAAGCAAAAAAAGTTGGGCGAGAATTATTATTGTCAATGACATTTATGACAACCAGAACCAACATGAATGACACTAATGACAAACTAAAACAAACATGACAATGACTCTAATGACAACCAAAACCAACATCACAATGACATTTGTTTTTTTCACCAAACGAAGCAAAGAAATAGACCGCAAAAACCGTAGCGATGCCATTAATTCGTCATGAAAATATAATATTTTATTTAAAATAATTGGCTGATTCTAAAAATCTGAGATTTATTTCTGGTATCAAGGAACCTTATTCCTAACAACAAAAAAAAATTCAAGCGTTTTAAAAAATTTCACTCCTACCCTATTGACGATTTATATATCGCATATGTAAAATATATTAAAGAACTTAATGCTACTTGCAAAAGCTTTCCCTACAAGTTAATTCTTAGCTTTATGTGTAAAGAAAATTGGTGATTCACATTGAGTTTTTTTTAATTCCTTATAAGGGAATTCCCGGCTATAAATTTTCTTCCGCCAAGAAGGGCTTTATAATCCCGCATTAGCGAAATACTCGTACACGCGATTCTAAAAAAAATGTCTGGAAACCGAACCTTTTGAGTCTATTTCATGATAATCTCTCGTTCCTCGTGCCTAATCTAAGTTAGTTTAGTTGAACTTTATGTCACCAATAAATTTTATAATTTCATAAGATTAAAATGTTTTATACACTAACATTAATAGATATAATATTAATTGATTAAAAAATAATAACAATAAATAAAACTATTATATATTTAAAATATTCTAATATAAAAATAAATAAAAACTAATTTAAATTAAAAATAGAATCCAAATCGCTGCCATCACCGGGTAAGAGGCTGGCGGCATTACCACGCTGTACCTATGGCTAAACTTAGCCTTTGACCGAAATGCTCACCAATTTCATAAGATTAAAAACATTCTTCTTTCTTAAAATATACCTTTTTTTTCATATTGCTTAACTATTACTGTACTGTGTCTACCTATTATGTTCCCCATATTTGAAAAAAAAATTGTCTATAGACAATTCGGAACTTTTATTGGTTGATATCTATTTCAATTTTTCTAAATGATATGAAGCTAAATTTAGCTTTATCAAGATTTTACGTAGTTTAATGGAAACTTACGTTTCCACCAAATTTACTGATGATATGGGGATGTTTCAAAACAACCTTTCATTCACATCCGTAGATAAAGATCTAGTGATTATAAATTCCAAGTACCAAATGGAATTTTTAAATTTGATTCATTAAACTATAGATAAGATTAAAACAACAAAAGATTTTCTATAGATACAATCACAGAAATACGATAAAAATGGTCTATATAATAACGTTGATTGTGTTTTCTATTAGTTTGTGATTTATAGACGATACGATGAGAGGAGTGGCGTTAATAGCATTGCTCTTAGTAGCATTTACAGCTGCACAAGAAGAACTGCCATTGGCAGATACTTGTGACCCAGAAGCCTGCCAGTTGCCTGACTGCAGATGTTCCAGCACTAGTATTCCTGGAGGACTGGAGGCTAGAAATACCCCTCAGGTTGATAAATCAATCATATTTTATATCAGTTAAAGTTTATTTTTAAAAAGATTATCCTTGATACCCAAGTCTCCCTGTTTTGACAATTCGCTAATCTATAATACTGGTAATGATTAAATACCCATACCTTAACATAAACCCAAAACTATGACAGATTATGGAAACAAACTTATTGATAGAACCTCATCATATCCGAAGAATAGCAATAATTTGAATATTGTTTTTTTATTTGAAAGGATACTCGTCAACGTTGGTTGTTCTGGGAAATATGACATCATCTGTAGAAATACTTTTATTATGATAGAAACTTCTTAATCAGTCGAAGAGAGGTAGAAAGAAATTGGCGTCATTGTTGATTCATTAGTCATGATATTCAAGGAAACAAATATAATGGTTTTTCCAAAAGCCAGAAACCACGTGACCTCTTACCTCTTATCTACAACCCACTAAGGATGCAACCCAAAAAGCATTAGGATGAAGTAGAAAATATAGCTTCTTATGTATTTTTATAACATAATATTTAAAGCGCTTAAACTAAATTCTTTAACTAGTCTTATTCATAATTCATAATTCATTTATTTTATGTCAGACATGGGTACATTTAAGGGTGTTAGTATTAAATTAGTTACTGTGCACCATGCTGCGCCGTCAGGCATACAAAATTGGTATTAATTTTATAAAAAAATGGTATACTAGTAAATAACATTCATGCAATTCATGTCAATTAAATTATCGAATTAAGTTAATTATCATAATGTCAGTCATTTCAAATTTACATTATTTCCATTTAAATTTAATTACATTAAGATATTGCATTAAAAAGATGTCAATTAAATATTAAAACATTAAAAAAAATATGTCATAGGAAAAAAAAGACAATAATAAATTACTAAAATACGATTCTAATCTCATTTTCATATAAAGGTTTTGTTAATATATATATTTCTATCAATTTCTATTAGTTTAGTTACTTCCTTATTCTGGATCATATTCACAGTTTGAACTTAGATCATTTTGATCAAAGGTATTGAATTAGCGACTGATTAAATAATTTTGTTATCGTAATTTGTTTTTTCCAATATTATGATCTTGATATCTGGTAATTACGGATTTGTGATGACGTAATAATATAAGTATACTTAAAGCAAAGATGGATAAACACCAAAATATAATTAAGAAGTTCGTAGGCACACAGTTTCCAAATCTTACATCTTCTTTTGAACAAGTCGATTCCTAGTTCTATGATAAATACAGAATTTCATAAATAATGTTTAAGAGCTTCAGTGTTCATTGTTGTTAGTACTTCTTCGTGTGTAATTATCATTAAAACAAAGGTTATTGTATAAACTAGTAAGCTAGTACCTAAATTTATAATTTGATAATAACAATATTTTAGAATAGTAATTAAAACATTCTCATCCTTTACTTACCTACTTTTGTCGGCGCTAAACGCTTTATGGATCTTGGCCTCTTCAACAAATTTTCTCCAACTGATGTGATTATCAACCTCCTTTCGACAGTTGGCAAACTTTCCATTTTTCAAAGGTCGATTCTTCCACACGATCAATCTGCCGCTTTTTGTCTTTTATAATAGTTATAAGGTAGTAGAAATGAGCATATATAGCTGACGTTTACACTTTGTGTTGTAATACCAATTCCAAGTCCAAAAGACTTAGCGGTGATTTGAACAAATTAATACGTTCTTCTGATGTAAATGTTACAAGTATAAATCTTTGTAAACAATAATACCAACCGATAGACACATATGATAGACACAATTCCTTAAAAAAAATACAAAAATCTTGTTTTACCAAATTACCAAAAAATACATATACAAATTCATGATTGGAATCTCCTTTTAAGTAGAAATTTACCTGTGTTAGGAGATTTGCATGAATGAATGAATGACTACACACTTTATTACACCAATTACATAAACACATCATTGCATGCTACATTCTTGATTATCTGTGGTGTGGTTTACACACAATTGGCATAAGGTGCGCTAAATCACGTGCTCAATCGTCAAACCCATATATTTTGTTCTTGTCGTACAGTCGTCCGCCAATCTTGGCCTGCTCTTTGAGCTTCTGTTGCGGCTTCCATTTGGTCATGAGTTTTACAGCCCGGTAGTCTGGCATTTTGGGCAAAATCCTCATCCTTTACTGCCTTTACAAATCATTTATCTGTAATATTATTTAAATTCCAGTTCGTCTTGCTCACTTTCGACGATGCTGTCAATACCATCAATATTGAAACCTATAGAGAGATTGTTTACAATAGAAGAAACCGGAACAACTGTTCAGCTGGAGCTACCTTCTACGTCAACCATGAATACACCGACTACCAGCTTATCAATGAGCTGTACAACCATGGTTTTGAGATCGCCTTGCACTCTGTTTCACACGTGACCAATCAAACCTATTGGGCTGGAGCAACTTATGAAGATATGGTCAGGGAGTTCGGAGACCAGATCATTCAAATGTCTCATTTAGCTAACATACCATCTGACTCTATTAAAGGTTAGTAAAACATATTTATACCGTATTACGTGTACTTATACTAATTGCCTGTAGACCCAGGGGTCCTGGATTCGTTTCCCACGTAAAGCATACTTTGATTAGTTGTTTCCAGTTTGCTTAGGAAATCGCATGCTTAATCTCCTGATTGTCTGATAATAAAGATAATTCCGTGCTTAGGGAGACACGTTAAGCTGTTGGTCCATGCTATCATCTGCTAGTCGTAAAAGGGACCACAGAATAAAAATGATTCAATGATAGAGTGTTAAGTTTATGTAATCTCGGCTAAGACATGTAAAGGAAGCGAAAAAAGAATATTGTTATGAGAAACAGTCGATTGACCTCGCGATGTTCATTGAAAAGTTTTTCTTTTCATTTTGCCTGCTCAGGACATTTTTAGAACTCAAGACATGAGGAAACATTATCGGGAAAATCAGGAAATCGAAAGAGATGGAAAATACAAAAGTATCTAAATCTAAGAGTTTTATGAATAAAACTTTTAACTCTCTTGGTCTTAAGATTTTGTCATAAAGAAGAATATAATTATTTGAGGATTAAATTTGTGAATTTACAGGTGTACGCATTCCCTTCCTCCAAATGACTGGAAACGCGAGTTTCCAAGTCCTGGCTGACTACAACTTGGAGTACGACATCACTTGGCCCACTGTCTCCCACATCAACCCTGGGCTGTGGCCGTATACCCTGGACTACGCCTCTATTCAAGACTGCATCGTTCCACCATGCCCCACTGCTTCTATTCCTGGACCCTGGGTTATACCTATGGTCACGTGGCGCGATATAAATGATACTCCTTGTTCCATGGTGGACAGTTGTCTTGGAGTGTGAGTATTTTAATGATTTTACCATATCTTTAAAAGATTATAAAGTAAATAAACGCCAAAGGCGAGTGAAACCGCGGGAAACACCTGAATACAAAAGAGCTGTAAGTATTTAATTTACAAGAGATTTAGAGCTATTAATGGCAGGCATTAATAGCAGTAACAGGCCTTCAAAGTAACCAACATTTTTAAAAAGGCTACGGTTCGGTTATTATTATTTCATATATACTTTCTCACCAAATCAAACCAAATTTATATCATTTCGAAGTGATTGCAGTAATTGGAAACTAAACAAAATATTGGATATTACTAGAAATAAATAATAATCAAACCTATAGTTAAATATCTCTGAGGAGCAGCGTCTTTTAGACATTCTCATAACTTTTATGGATTCGAAACCATACAACTAGGAAATCACGAACGGTCACCAAGCTATTTTTTGTAACCTATGTTCGAAACCAATTCAAAATACAAAAAACTGATTTATTCATTTGTTCTATTGCTGTTGTAAGTTACTAAACTATTGTAGTAGACATATCAATGAAAAATTTATTAAGCTTCGGCTTAAAATTATGTATTATCTTCTCTTACCAAAACGTTGTTCTCTTATAGGCCCAACACAGAAGATGAGTGGTTCCAATTGATCTTGAAGAACTTCGAACGTCACTACTTCGGCAACCGATCTCCCTTCGGGTTCTACATTCACGAGTGGTACATTAGGGCCAGCGTGAACCCTCATGTTAGGAACGCTTTAGCTAGGTTCTTGGATCTGATCAACAATCTACATGACGTCTTCATGGTTAGTAAATAAAACTTTAATTCTTGTTTTATTATTTTTATGGTAGTGTCATCGAAGATCAGCTGCAATTTTCCATTGTCTTTTCTGAATTCCTTTAGCTAAATACTCATCCTTTGAAAAACAAACTTTAGCTTCAGGTCAAATGCTTGCAATAATACAAAATCATACATATAAGGTACATTTAAACCATTTAATAGACATTATAGAAATTCTGTTTCTCGCTTTGCCCAAAGTTTAGATGGTTAGCACAGAGAGATACTCCTTAATAGCTTTCAACAACAGATGTAATTCAGGCAGCCTTATCACGAAATCCACGTTAGAGACAAACAGGTGGTTGCTAAAAATAGATAATGAAATTTTAAAATTAATATATAATTTCTCAGGTCAACGCTCATGATGTGATCGAATGGGTCAAAAATCCGGTGCCTGTCGATGAGTACGCCCAACAACCCTGCAAATCTTTTGTGCCAACCGTATGTCCAGCAGCTTCATGTCCAGTAGTAGCTGAACATAACCAGGTATTTCACTGATAAAGCTAGTTTTTAACAAGTAACAAGCAAGAAAGTATGAAGCTAAAACTAACCCCTCAATCGTATTTACTGTAATGACCGGGGTCAGGTTTATCTATCCAGACTGTACATGAGAATAATATTTATCTTACTGTAAGTGAGCTTATCAGAAATCATCGCGCAACTTTTATGCTAGTATTCTTAGCTTACATTAGAACCTCGAAAGTAATTGAAATACTATCCGCTTTAGTTTTCTTTGTAAAAATTGCTAAAAACGGCCAGTTTTGACACTTTTTGTAAAGGTTTCTAAGGTGAGAGTTAATGACTTTCAAGATTCTAATGTAAGTTAAGGATACTACCAAAAAAGTTACGCGAGGATTTCTGATGAGCTCACTTACAGAAAGAGAAATTATTTTATTGGGAAGTGGCGCTAAAGGTCCAATTCGAATGTTGCCCCTGCTGCAGATGTGTGAGTAGCCGCCTATAGAAAGAAACAGCCAATGTGATAAAGCAAAAGATACTCATGATTATAAAAAAACGAGTTCACATATAGAACTGAAAGAGCTGTTCTTTCTGTGATGATCGTTGAAGGATCCCAAAAATCTATTCTTACCAATTTACAATAACGTTAATTTGTTGATTTATAGATAAACTAGCTGTTGCCCGCGGCTCCGCCCGCGTGGTACTCGGTTATATCGCGTCCAAAAGTATCCTATGTTTGACCTCAGGTCGTTAGCTACATCCCTACCAAATTTCATCACAATCGGTCCAGCAGTTTAGCCGTGAAGAGGTGACAGACAGACAGACAGACAGACAGACAGACAGACAGACTTTCGCATTTATAATATTAGTATGGAAGTATGGATTCTAATATTAGTTTATTTTTATTTCAGAACACCTACTGGATGTCTATCTGCAATGTCTGCCCACGAGTCTACCCCTGGTTGGGCAACCCCTTGGGACAGTAACGTAGAAATAATTGAATGAATCACGTGATTCATAGTGTTATTTATTATAGGATATAATGTACAAAACAACAAAAAACTATCCAACAAACAAAATAAAGTTCATAAAATAAAATAGAATTTCAAAAAAGAGATATAAAATTCGTTTTATTTAATCCAACTAAACTAGTTACAGTACTGCACGTCAATTTTGTTATTTATACGTTTTTTAAACACAAAAATGTAATAACAATATTCTATTTGTTATTGGTATCAAGCTAAATGTGGTATCAACTCCACCCAGGGGCTCAATCACAGAGCATCGAAAAATTTTAAACCCATGGTTATGAGAATTCTTTGTTATGTGGGCTCAATAGAGCATAGACTATGAGTTGCCCCCGAAATTACTTTAACACATTTCAAAGTTTCACATAAAAACAAGACATTTATCAGAAATTATCAGAATGATATAACAAATTGGATTAACAGCGACAGTCCATGTGGCTACCTATCTACTAATCTAATTAATCTCAACTTCAACGAAACAAGATAATGTTAGGCACATAATTTATAATAGATTTTACTTACTATATAAATGGTGATATTAATTAAAATGATAATCCAGACGAAGGGGAAATGAAGCCAATACACGTTCTTGTTTTAATAGTGGCTTCAGCTATAGCTGATGAACTTTTATTAGCAGAACAGTGTGATCAGGAAGCATGTGAGTCACCTGATTGTAGATGTTCTTCAACCGATATTCCTGGAGGTTTAAGACCTAGGGATACTCCACAGGTATGTGTATTTTTTTTCATTTGTTTTACCTTGAATTAAGTCAAAAATATAATTATGTTATCAAAAAAAAAGGTATAATTAGTCACACACACATTACCACTTTATACGCTAGTAGGAAATGCTTCTGACATGAATGTTTATTAGTAAAACAATAGTTTTAATGAGTCAAACAAAATGGAAAACAATTTAATAGAAGTAAACAAGTAAGTGATAGCTAATATTCTGAGCGTCCCTCGCTGATTAAAAGATAACTAAACAGTTGACTTTATATTTACTAAAATATTCACATAACTGAAATTAAATTGGTAGAATGACATCATCAATAGTTTATTCATCACATGCTTTGAAATTACATTTTAGTTCGTAACCATCACATTTGATGGCGGTATCAACGTTGTGAACATTGAGACCTACCGTGACGAGCTCTATAACAAAACCAACAAAAATGGATGCCCTATCGGAGCCACCTTCTACGTCAACCACGAATATACCAACTACCAGATTGTCAATGAGTTATATAATGAAGGATTTGAGATTGGTTTGAACTCCATATCACACCAAACACCTCAGTCTTATTGGGCTGTAGCCGATTACAACACTATTAAAGAAGAAATTGGAGACCAAAAAGCTCAGATGGCACACTTTGCTAATATTCCTTCAGATAAAATCAAAGGTGAATTCTCGAATTAATTTGGTATTCTTTTTTTTATTCCTATCATTCATAGATCTTTAGTAGATCACACATCTTTAGTAGTTAAAATTTGTACGCAAGTCACCGCCTGATATTTGACCTACCTATTTACACGCATTTACAGAGGATCATGCGTTATCAAAATATAACTTCATCTTATGTGGATGAAAAAAAATTACTTTTTTCCAACTGCGTTTGAGATACATTCCAAAAATAATGCTTAAAATATTACCAAAAAAAAAAACTAAATTTTTTCCTAAAATAATGTATGTGCATTGATTTAAGGTGTCAGACTGCCATTTCTCCAAATGACTGGCAACTCCAGTTTTCAAGTTATGGCCGACGTCGGCCTGGAATACGATGCCAGCTGGTCCACCACGGCCTTCACGGATCCCGGTCTCTGGCCTTACACCCTGGACTATGCCTCCACCCAGGACTGCAACGTTCCACCTTGTCCGACGGCTTCGATTCCAGGACCTTGGGTCCTCCCACTTGTGGCATGGTTTGATTTGAGTGGTACTTCGTGTTCGACGGCTGATGGTTGCTTTGATGTGTAAGATAATGTTGATTTTATTATTATTTGAAGGACGACTAGTCATTGGATTTTAAATCAATCTCAAAAATTTCAATTGACAAAACTAAAGATTTAGTTCCATCAAAATCTCAATGTTAAATCTTCGATTTTTGACTCGTGGTACCACTGAATTTATCCCACTATTGCTCGTCTACCCACTAACCTTATAAATAAGGGTTCGTAGGTCCCACTTCCGAAGCAAATATACTGTGTATTTTCTTCGTGGTCCCACTACTTGATGGGACAAATAGTCATAGGTGTAATGTAGGGCTTGTGGTTTATTGTTTAAAATGAACAAACATTATCAAGGTATAACTTCTACTACTACCTTTTCAAATGGCTCAGTGACCCGAAGTGGATCTTGGCTATCGAAACAAGAGAGTGCCAGAGGGTTTTATTTTGCTAGATAAAATCCATCTAGCAAGTTTACGTCTTCCGCTGGTCAGTCTGCACTGCGTAATAAAGTAATATCTTTGTAACAACAGAAATACATCTTTAGTTAAAGAAATTTCCAGAAAAGAACCTTCCAGAAAAGCAGCCTAGGTTTAAAGAAAGCACCCGTTCTCTATGCTTTATACTGACAACGTTATCACTCTCTTAAGTATAAATCATAAGGTATTTTTATTTCAATACCTGTACCCCTAGTATGAGATTTTATAAACTCAGACAGTAGCGACTGCTTTAGGATTTTATTTGGAATTTTTAGTTACCTTAATATCCGCCAGGGGCGATGTACAGGTTTTTAATACAAAATTGCTAACACAGTCGCTAGCATGCATCTCCATTTATAAAATCTTATACTAGAGGTACTGTTTCATTATTTCAAAAGATTTCACTAGCATGTTGTTTCCAGTCCCGACCCCGATGATGTAAATGGCTGGTATCGATTTATTCTATCAAACTTCGAGAGGCACTATCTTGGTAGCCGAGCACCTTTTGGCTTCAACCTCAGAGAAGCTTATTTCACCATCAACCCTGGTGCAAGAGTTGCTTTTAGGAGGTTCCTTGAACTTCTGAATAATTTACACGACGTTTTCGTTGTAAGTACTACTATTATCGTTATTCAACTGAAATTCTAAAGAAATAGTATAAAAACGGACCTTGTACTCCAAACCAACATTAAATTATCATTTATTTTAGGTACTTATAACTTTATATATTTAAGAAATCTTTATAAAAGGTGTCAAAAGGTTTGTACAAAAGAAACTAAAGCGGATAGTATTTTAATGACTTTCGAGGTTCTAGTAAATAAAGTAGAGGATACTAGCAAAAAAGTTGCGCAAGGTTTTCTGATAAGCTTACTTACTGAAAGAGAATATTTTTTGGGAACGCTAGTGAGACCGAACGAACAGGCTTAATTTGAATTTTATGTGGTCTCTGACAGATCTTAGTAGTTCTACTATACTTACCAAAAACATGTCCTGAGCTTGCAGAATGTAATTTAGAACAGAATCTAAGAACAGAATCTAAGAACAGAATCTAAGAACAGAATCTAAGAACAGAATCTAAGAACAGAATCTAAGACCAGAATCTAAGAACAGAATATAAGTTTAAACGTACCTACATATTTGATTTCAGGTGAACTCTAGCCAAGTGATCGAATGGACCAAAAATCCGGTTCCTGTAAATGAGTACATAAAACAGCCATGCTGGGATTTCGAAAACACATTTTGTTTTATAAGAGGTTGTGGCCCATTGCCTTCTGAACATAATCAGGTAAGGTTAAAATATGTATATCATAAACTATAACCGTAGAGCTTTGATAATCAAAGCCGTAGAGAAGATATTCATAACCTCACTAAAACTTGGAATATGTAGCATTTAATTGATGAAGTGAAATGAAATCTCAATACCTTACATGACTCTTTTGATATATAGACAGCGTTTTGTAACCTATATTTATAATTATTTTCAGATAATATATTGGATGCAAATTTGCAGTCTTTGCCCACGAGTGTATCCCTGGGTTGGCAATCCTCTAGGTTTATAAGGCAGTTGAGTGATCTTTATATAAGTACTAGCTGTTGCCCGCGGCTCCGCCCGCGTGCGCCTCGGTTATATCGCGCCCGAAAGTAGGCTATATTTTACTCCTAGTGCATAACTATATCCATACCAAATTTCATTACAATCGGTCCAGCAGTTTAGCCGTGAAGAGGTGACAGACAGACAGACAGACTTTCGCATTTATAATATTAGTAAGGATTTATTTTTTAATAAATTATGTATATTGATTGTTATTTTATAAGTGAAAAAATATAACACTATTTTAATACATTTATTTTACTCCATTTACATCAAGTAGCAATGTCATATAGAAATGGTAAATACTAATTTTTGCATTGACTCCGTTACAATATTATACTACTGTTTACATCGATTAAGTACTACAAATTATGTTTTTGGTTCACATACATCTAATTGATAATAAAATAATTTTCGATCGGGCCTTAAAAAAAAAATTAAGAGCTTTTACATTCTCTAATGCTGCCCTTATATATTAAAATCGAATTCGTCTCTATGAACATATTTCGGTTATATTTTAATTTCAGCACTAAATACAAATGCACACCACCGTATAACATGTCAGTATTTGTTAGTTTATTGATGTGGAATTTGATGTCGTCTTTAGGCAAAATTGCTACAAAATTTCCCAAAAGAAATCTCAAATGAGTAAACTTGGGTAATGCCGAGTTTTTTATTGCTAGAATTGACGCCATACCTACATATTTCAGATAATACTTAATTGTTAGTAAAGAGGAAATTATTGACACGCCTTAAGTATATTGTTATTTTTTTAAATGAGTCATCAACTCATCAAGTATCCGTACGGATTTTATCTTATCAACATAATTATTATCTTCTGACAATTCATTTAGCTGATGGTATGCATTTATTTTGAAAGTACAAATAATTGGACGTCATCTATTTATTTTAATTACGATTGCTACATTAAATTTCAACTTTAAAATTCATTGTTGAAGATTTTCTTTTCAGCAGTACTAATTGTGCCAACCAGCACCCGTAGCCAAGTGACAATTTCACAACGCTAACAAATGTCGACAAGAACGAAATATATGCGATTGACATAAGCTGCGGTAAATCACGTGGTCAATCTTATGTCAATCCCATACAAGGAAAGTAGGGTGAAGTAGTTGTAATCATACCTATTAATGGTGCAAACGAAACTAATTAGTCTCATCTGCACCATTGATGGTGCGGATCAATGGTGCATTCGGTACGACGGGACATTTTGTTCTTGTCCCCTGTTTGTTACAGTTCACGAAAATGATATTAAAAAATCGGCAACATCAAATATTTGACAGTTTGAAAATAGAAAGAAAGAAAAGCTGTTTATTGAATAATTTGATGAATTTGCTTCATCTGCAACTTATTTGTCTGCTATAGTAATTATTACTAAACAAAATTCATCTAAAATCTAATATCTCCATTGCGATGGAGAGGTCACTATGATTAAAAAATATATTACATTAAGAGTATTTACAATTGTAGCTAGAAATATATTGTATGAAAAACTACGTACATTACCGAGTATTTCCTAAACATTAAAGGAATAATACTATCACAATATCTAATACAATAAGTTACTTATTATAAAATTATACGAAATATTTACAACACTATATAATAGACAGTTATCAATTATAGCATTCATACCTTCTCAAATTTAATGTAAGGTCGTAATATCAAATGAAATTAAACTCATGAGGTAGAAATTAAAAATTTCATTCACTAACTTTTAAGTACTTTGAAAGTATTTACAATAGTCGCTATGAATTTAATGTCATAATTATATCAAGTTTTAATCCTAAATACTTATCTAATAACAAAATTATATTTACAGTTTTGTACATTGAAACAAAATAAAAATAAGTTAGTAATACTGTAAATATTTTAAAGCTTATTATCAGAAAATAAATTGTTCGTATAATACTACATAACTAAATCAGTCTGTTAGGAAATTACAAAGAAGTAGAGTAACAATTTAATGATAGAAAGATGAAAAATATTTAACCTAAAAATGAATATATAAATAACTATATTTCAAGATGTATTATAAAATAACACAATTGACATATCAAAAAATTGCGTTGGCAAGAATTCATTCATTCTTACGTCTTTATTCTTTTCGTAGTTAATTTTGAGGTTCACGAGCCTCAATATTCTATAAAAGAATCCTAATTTCATAAATACATAATTTTTATTATAAAAGCCAAATGTAATTTTGAAAATCTTAGTAAGGCATTGGCTGAACTGGATGAATTAATAAAATAAATTTTATTTGCTAAAGTTATTAAACAAAAATAACTAATTACACACTTATTGATCATTATATATCGCCAATTCAATAGAGAATTGCATAATAATTTCAATGGACATTGAATTTTTTTAAATAATCAAATAAAAAAATTAAATTCTGAGAAAATCATTGGTTAAACTGGACGAATCAAAGTAAATAAATAAAGAAACGAATGAAGATCTAATTACAGACGTGATGGTCTTTCTTATATCGGCAAATCTCGCAATGAACCTTACAACACCAAACGAATTTGCATTGACATTTCTCTTCGTGGTCCCTTACTCGTGTCTGGTAGCCGCGGCCGCAGCAAAGCAGTCTGCAGCCATCGAGGCCAGCTGATGTCCTGTTGCAGGTTCGACCTCTAGTGCCTAAGATGCCAAGTCTGCAAATATAAATTAGACATTTTCTAATAAAGTTTTATCTACTTTTACTTGTCCTGGTAATTCATGTAATTACAATATTTTTTCTAGTCTAGTCGGAATTACTATCTTTATAATAAAACATTTACTAGAATTATTATTAATGTGACGACAGGATTTTACTTTGATTTCTACTTATAGAAACTGTATCCTCAATTTTCAAGATAACCTAAGTAAAAAAGTGAACATACATGTAGTAGTATAAAATGGCATAAAAAATTCAAACTAATACCAACCCGCAACTCTGTTAGCTAATGAGGTCGACATACCTACATACAGCGGCAATACTACAAATAATAACATCTACAAATAGTTGTAGGAATCGAAATCAAAATCAGTAGAATAGCGATAAATTTTAAATTATACTTACTCGTCATTAGGTTCGCAGTAATCTGGAGAATCTTCTAAATACACCAAATCAGTTTTATTGGGTTTCTTCATGTCAGGATGCAAAGGTCGTAGTTTTCTCATGTTTTTTCCTCGTTTTCTTTCCACAATCTGTAAATTATTATAAACTAATAAATTAATAAGTAAAAGTACAGTTAAAACACGTAATTTTTTAAGTACGTATCAAAAAGATTAACTTTTAGATGATAATGAAGAAATTGCATCCTAGACATTATCTTCCGCTTTATTCAAACTATAAATCCAAATCAACTTACACCGACCTTGACATGTGAAGCTCCTTCATATCTAGTAGTGAGGGCATCACCGACGACCCTCAGCTGTGGCAAGCGCCGCCAGCATACGCGGACCGAACAGGATCCTGACATTCCGTGACATTTGCACACTCGCTGCATGCGACTACGCACAGCCTGGAAGATAAAAATCAGAAGTTTCTGGAATATGAATTTAGTAGTGTCGCATATACGAAACGAATATATCGGGGACAAAATAGTCTGCTTATATAGTAGACAACGTGTACGTGACACTTCAAATCCATAAGCAGTATTCAGAATCAATAAAGACTTTCTATCAAATGTTTCTTAAACCTATGAAGGTCGTTAAAATAGAAATAACAATTTACCCTTCGACCCGCTTCGTGGTTATGCAAATTCATCAATCCTTCATCAGTATTCTTGTCCTCCTTGGAATCCACGAAATCTCGACTGTACATCTCGCCATACCTTATGTCCTGTAATGATAAGAATTATATTAAGTATCTTAAAGAGACAATCAGTACATAGTAGTATTTTAGTATTCCCTATTTGTTCTTCTCCGTCTCTTAGTAGATTTTCTTTGGGATCATTTTCTTTGTATCATCTTCTTCAAGTGCCTCACCATTTTTGGAGATTAGCCGTCACTTCACACAATACTTTCCAAGCTAAACAGTTCTTTCGGCTATGATTATTCCCGTCCACTCCCTTACGACTTTGTACCAAATAATTTTATATGCTTACACCAATAAATAATTAAATAAATTTACCGATTATTAATTCATGTTGATAATAGCCGTTGCCATCTGGCAGTAGTTTACTTATATGTTATTTTAAAAAAATAAATGCTAGACACGCATCTATAAATACTTAATGGTTTAGAAGAAGAGCATACCTCAGAACAACCTCCCCATTGCCAATGCCTAGGCGTTCTCTTCCTTACTCGCACATCACAGGAGCATTCGTTCAGCTCGCCACGACTGCACGCCCTGGCTACAGTGTGGGCTAATGCTGCAGCAGATAAAGCGTGCACGAATGCTGACTCCCGAGATTCTGAAAAGTTTGCAGATGCAGATGAAAAACTTGATGTATTTTGAATATGTAAGGAGCTTACTTTACTCCAAAATTGAAAATGCAATTTATTGTGTGAAACAAGATAAAGATAATGGTTCCAGGCTAACTTTGGGAAAAATGGACGGTGGCGCTTAGCTAATGAACAAAAAATAAATTTTATTTTCAAAGCTGCTGCAATAGCCACTAGATGGAATTTTAACTTTTTTGTAGTTCTGACTACAAAAAAGTTCTATTTTTCAATTATGATATCAATTTCACTCTTTGATTACAAATACTTCAATAACCCGACACCGAGATGTCAAATTTTTATCCGAATATAAATCAAATTGCTTAACGTGCATTAGTGTTAACAATATTAAATTCTACCTTAGGTTACACCCACCCAAAAACAAATTCCAAAATCTGTAAGTTCAACGACATTGATACAAACCTAATGACCAGTCACATAGACCTCTACTATTATATCCTTTTCTATCTTAAGTTTAATATTAACAAACGTTCAAAAGGACTGGCGGTTCAAATCATTCTGGTCATGTGGTTTATACACACTGAGCACCTCAATCAACACATTCTGACGTGATCGACATTGGATAATAAACAATTCATGAAGAGATTCCATGAAAAACGTCTTGAAGTAGACATGCTGGTTTAAAATAAGCCGTAAGATCGAGAATAAACTCGAGTATCTAAATAGTAATTCTTTGCTCTAAACAAAAACTGTAAGAATGTAGTCGAGACTGAAAGTTTGATGCTGCTGAATGGAAATAAAATTCTGTAATCCATATCCATACTGTAAGTAGCGAATTTAAATGTGAAAGTTTGTGTGTTTGTATGTCTGTCCGTCTTACGGTTTATAAGGAGAGACGGATTTTAATGAAACTTGGCTTGGGATTGGATTTTCTCATGATAACCGAAAGGTGTCGGGCAAAGCCTCAGGCGGAAGCTAGTTCTGCTTTATTTAAATTAAATATTTTACTCATATGATCACATCAAATATTTTACTCATCTTCCATCATTCCTCACTTATTAGTGTAAATTTTTTTCATGCGTATCTTGTACCTTTATTTTTGTTTAGTCTTGGTGTACCTCAATCGTCTGTTTTTTAATTCCTTTAACGTCTAGATGGATTTCGTTAGTTAAGGTATCATTAAATTCCTCTCCTACAAATGTAACCATTACTGTGATATTGTTATCTGAATCAATAAATCTGATGAGAGTTAAAAGCTTTGTTAACACTTGAACCCTCAAAGGGATTCCACAATATATCAGTATTACATCAAGTCCTTTAGATCTTATGAAATGTGGTTATGAATTTGTTATTATTATAAAGTAGTTGCACTGAGGTGCGAACGAGTAATGTTAAAACGTAAGTATTTATTTATTTATTGTACTTCTGAACATAAAAGACATAGTTGATTTTATGGTACATGCAATAAATTTTGCTTCCCGTGCGTTTATATTTTTAATAAAACTATTGATTGAATTGAATTGAAATAAGGTACAATATAGTTGGTAAGATAGTATTATGGGCAATCCAATTGTTACGACAGAAAAATGTGTAAAAGTTAATAACATCGGCAGTATCCAAAGTTTTAAATTCCACTACTATTTAAACAACTTCAAATATCTCAAAATTCAAGAGATAATCTAGGATACTAACTTAAATCACAATACACAAAATGTTTTGTCTGTCTATGATTAAATTCATAAGAGTTGCCATAGTTTTGAATCACAAAATATAATTTTCTAAGTCACTGTTTTCACCACCAAAGATATTTTTTTTTATAAATCATTATTATTTCTATATATTTCTTCCACGTGTTATTAGGTAACCTAGAATAAGAAGTTCTGCTTGGTTCTGATATATTTTTTAGAAGTATAAAAATATAGTATTCTATATATTTTTAGATAAGGGGGCTTAGCCAAAGTCTCAATATCAAAACGTTAACGAAGTTCGACAAGAACACAATGCATGGGATTGACATAAGATTGACCAAGATTTACCGCAGCTTATGTCAATCCATATATTTTGTTCTTATCGACATTCGTCAAAGTTTTGAAATTGTGATTTGCCTAAGCCCCCTGACTATAGACACAAATTGAAAACATGCTTACTGAATTTAAGAACTCCACCGAAGATGTCAGTAGAGTTCTCTACCGTAGTAGTGCTACAGTTCCACCGGCTGTGCCGAAACTGATGCTGGCATTCTTCCACGGCCTGCAAGGCTCCAGTTTGAAGAACCTGAAATTTTATATAGAAGACTAAGTATTCTTATCAAAATTGTCGAAAGAACTTTTTAAAGATTTTCCTTGTATTTATAAACAAGACAAGTCTATTTTATATTCATTTCTTAACGTGCAACAGACGCGTGTTATAGTATCATATATTTAGCTTGAAGTCTCCTTATATAAATTGTTGCGATTTTTCTTAAATATTTCTGTACTTTAAAAACTAGAAAGGTCTATTTTCTATTTATCATAACCATACGAAATATAAACGAAGAAGCAAATTCGCGTCGCTCTGTGAGCTGCAAGGATTTCTTATTAATAGGTTGAAAAATTATACTTCTGTGAAAATAAATCATGTTTTTTTATTGCTCTGGTATTGTACATTAGATCCCTAAAAACCAAATAAATCATTCTCGTAAGGCATGTTAGTAAGAATTCTAGCCGTATTTACTTGCGTTATAGCAATGCTTATTCGTTGGGCGAAATAGCACCCAGCCTTCTCGTCACCAGTTTGTTTTTACACAACATAGAATTGGAAAGATCGTCTCAACGAACACGATTTCTTATTTTACGGCCGCACATTTTTGCCAGTTAAAACGGAGTCACTTCGCTCGTTTACACTTCCCTCCACCTCCCATGGCTCTACCAACCTCTCGGTTATACGAGCCGAATCTCGGGAGAGTGCGCTGTACTAGCATTTCGCATCTCTTTCCAGTCGCACCTGCTTGATCTCCCTACAAGTTCTCTATAGTGTCGCCTATCTATGCAATCATTGCATTTTAATAACTCTCCCCCATCCTTAGGGGGCTTACGTTCACAAGTACGCCTCGCTTGCCTTCTCGGCCAGAGGCCAGCTTCTGTCTTCTAGGTCTTTGAGTTTGTTACAGTTTCAGTTTTTCTCTTCGTCTTCTTTGTCTGCTTGTGGCAGTATTCTTGATGTGCTCCTACTTTTCAAGTTATGCCCCTCTCGAGGCCGCTTCGAATTTTATGCCACCGATGCGAGAATTCTTTTAGCCGCTTAAAGTTCGCCTCAGATCCCACGAGATCGCAATAGTAGACCGGGCCCACCCCGACCGGAACAACATTATTTAATAGTTCCCTACGCGCCTCCTCATAAATCGGGCATTCCCAAAGTACGTGATGGACGTCCTCAGTGACCGCTTCCTCGCAGAAGCAGGCTGAAGTGTCCGAAAGCTTCATGCGATGGAGCCTACCCCTGAAGCAGCCGTGTCCGGACAAGATCTGCGAGGTCTCATAGTCCGGTTCGACCCAAGTTGCCTTGAGCCGACCCGCCACGTCCGGGAAAAATCGATATGTTTCCCTACCATCGGTCGACGCGTCCCAACGCGATTGCCATGTGGCCAGTGCGGTCTCCGCAATGCTACGTTTCACGCGCTGTAGCTCCTCCCGGGTAACCACGGATTCGCGTGCTTCCCCTAACCTACCAGCACGGCCCACCTCGATGTCGGCCGGCAGAACACCAGCCAATACTGGTAGAGCGGCAGTACTTGTCGAACGATACGCCTTGGTCAGAAGGATCAAGGCGGGTCTCTGGGTGCGCAGGAGCGCGCTCCGCACAACGTACAGTGACGCACGATGGAACCAGCTCGCCGCAGCATACGTTACCGTGGCGATGTAAGTGCCTTTGTACAGGACCCGGAGTGCCCTGTACCGAATACCCCATGAGGTGGCCGATACCCGTGACATCTTGCCGAAGCAATTTGCCGCGCGCATCCCTATCGACAACGCATGCTGCGCGAACGAGAGACTCGAGTCGACCACCACTCCCAAGACCGTAGCCGACGTGACGTTCTTGATAGAAGCTCCACCGAACCTGATGACAGGTGGCCGCTGGAATTTCCCCTTGATTGTCATAGTGGCGGACTTACTCGACGAGAACTCCAGTCGGTTCCTCTCCCCCCATTGGCCAACGAGCTTCAAAGTAGCAGAGGCAGAGGTCTCTATGCTCGCTCGGGATTGAGCTTCGATCAAGATGGTCACGTCGTCGGCATACGCCACAATCCTAACCCCCGCCGGAAGCGGGAGCCGAAGCAAGTCGTCCATGAGCAGGTTCCATAACATGGGCCCCAGCACCGATCCCTGCGGGCAACCCATTGTTGCTGTCTTCCACAAGGCCCTTCCTCCAACGAACATGCCGATACGGCGTCCAGTGAAGTAGTCCACCAGCATCTTATAGATGTTTGGTGGGCACCCTCCCCTTTTTGCCTTCAGCAGGATCATCGGCCACCAGGCGTTGTCAAAGGCACCAGAGATGTCTAAGAAGATCACTTGAACGTACTTAGACGAGCTATCCCGAGCCGCGCCAAAGATGGAATTTAGCGCGGTTACCGTCGACCGACCTCGTGTGAAGCCATGCTGACATTCTGAAAGACCTCTGGTCATCTGCGGAGCGCATTTTATCAAGATACGTTCTAAAACCTTACCTAGAATCGGCAACAGCGCGATGGGGCGGTACGCTTTCGGGTCGGTAAGCCGCTTGCCGTTGCCCTTGGGCAAGACAATTAGCCTACCATCCTTCCATACGTTCGGAAAGCAGCCCTCCTTGACACATCGTCTATACATTTCCGAGAACTCTACGGACGCGGCTTTCCAGACATGCTGGATAATACGAGCGCTGATCCCATCGATCCCCGGAGCAGTGCTGGGAAGTTCTTTAACTATGTCCCCTATGTCCTCATCCGATGGCGAAGGCGCATCTTCTCCTGACGGTATGAACGAAGCCACACGACGCACCTGTCTGTGGTACGCGGAGTCCTTAGACACGTCGTCATCCGGGTTCAGCGCACACATGAGACCGTGCATGGCCCCGTCCACATCCTCAGCATAACCTTGTGCGTATTCCGTACCATTAATAACATTACTGGGCGGTCTGTGCCGCCCGCTCGCGACCCGGTACGCTTGTCCCCAGGGGTCCAAGTCACCGGAGTCAGCGATCTTCCTGAAATGCAAAAGCTGCGCCTCCTCCATGGCCGCCCTATACCTACTCCTATGCGCATGGAACTCGTCTCGTGCAGTTTCCTCTCTATGCCCCCCCACCCTACGGAGGGACTGCCAACGTTTCCGTAATTTATTGTTCTTCGCGCGCAGACCGCTTAGCGTCGGAGTCCACCATTCATACCCCTTGCCTGTCTTTCTCGATTTAACCACGCCTAACGTCTCTCTCGCTGCGCGTAGTATCAAATTAGTAAATTGCTCGCAGACCTCTCCCGCTGGGCAATTCCATTTTATATCTCCTACACGCCCATGTATGACACGCTCGAAGCGCTCCCAGCACACACCACGATCCCGTAGTCTTATAGGCTCTTCTAGAGGCTCGTCGTTTGAAGCGACCTCGCTTGCCACGACAAATGTAATTAGTCGGTGATCACTCTCAATCAACCCCACCCTCACCTTCCATTCTGCCACCGGAATACCTCTGGTAGTAAGCGTAAGATCTATATTTGACGCTCCGTTCGATGTCTGAAATGTGTGCGGTTCTCCCTCCACATTGGCCACTTCTAGACCTCTCGCCAGGATAAACGCCTCCACAGACTCCTTGCGGTGCGTGACGTCTGGCCCGCGTCCTGTGTATTGTCTCTCGTTGGAGAACCACATTGGTGAGTGGGCGTTAGAATCCACACCTATGATGACATTTTTCCCTTTAAGGGCGTCCAAAACTTTACCCAGATGTTCAAGATGCACATCCACATCGTCGCTGTACTGGAAATACGCGGACACCACGTACACGCCCCCACCGCCAACCTGCAAGTGACACACAGTACAGTGTGTCCCCGACAGGTGGCGGAGGAAGGCGCAAGGGATGTCCGCGCGCCGAATGTAGATACACGCCTTGGCACCCGTGCCGCCGCACTGGAGGAACCTACTCGCTTCTTCTTCCCGAAGTCGGGAGTAATGCTCTTGAATTAGTATTACATCTAAATCCAGTTCTTCGGCTACCTGTGGAATCTCGGTCGTGGCAAGCATACCCCCGCCCAGGTTCACCTGGCCTAGCTTGAGTTTTGTGGGTTTCATATTTGGGCCGTAATCCATTAATAGGATGAAGTGTCCTCCTTCATCCTGTTCTCCGCATGAATGCGGGCTGGGCAATCTCTAGAGCCAGTCTCATGACTGTGCAGCTCGCCTCTGCCAAATCGCTTGCAAGTAGCGCACACGGTGTTCTTTTCGTTGCACCCTTTGCTATCATGGCCTACAATTCCGCACTTAGCACACACCTTATCGCCTTTGCAGCGTTTCTCTGGGTGGCCGTATTGTTGACACCTATGGCCTACTTCGCTCGTTTAGTCAATTATGTGATTGTACAACGGAGACACTCGTAAAATCATACTGGTATCTGTAATCAATTTGATTGTTAATTAAATTAAAACAGCCATTCAAGGCGAGTCATAAAATAACGCTTTACGATTCGAAAGAGTTGCATTCACTTAATTTTATGTAGTCATTTACTTGTCTTCATTTCCTGTCTAAATTTCATGAGCAATACTGGCTCCAAAACATCATTTACCTATAAATGTTAAGACTCCGCTCGTGGGGTACTCCGTTATTTAGCGACAAAAAAAGGAAATTTCATTATTTTTCGAAAATAAATTTCGGCCTTTGGTCAGGATTTTTGTGCCGGGACTAACGGCTAGCGAACCATAGAATCATATGTTTTATCAGTTATTCAGGTTCATTAATATACACGTAATGTGGCGACCTGACCCTGCTCATACAGGTGTCAAAGTTTTTCGAAATCGCCACTGTTTTCTTCAACGATACCAATCGATCAGGTGATTTAATCCTGCAACGTCCTATTATTTATACTGGAAACATTTCGTATTTTAGACAATGAAAATACAGTAATCCTGGAAATTGAAAATTTCCGACATGATAATGATGATGATAGATTTTGACGTAGTAGAATCTAGAGATCGTAAATGTAGCACTGTAGTACTGTAGACTGAAGATAAGTTTTATAAAAAAAAACTCATAACTGCCAAAAGTGGCCACATTTTTTCTGTCAGTTTTTTTTCTGAATTGACCAAAGGAAAAATAATACTAAAAATAAAAAAACGTTATTTACTAATGACCTGATTCTTAGGTTTTTTTTAAATTTGACCTGATTTTAGAGTTAAAAAAATAAAATTAATATTGGCGCTAGTTGGCTTATGATATCCCCTTAAATTAAATACTTGTGCTCAATTCCACGAAGCAAATTCGACCAGGATGATACTCAAACGGAAACAAGACAAAACGACTTACAATTTAACCAAGACTTTTGAGTAAGTATACAGATTTTAATTATTGGTTTTCGTCTTAAATTTTGATATTTTTTTACCTGATTATGGCGAAGTCAAAAAAAAGAGTAATGATTTTGTTGATGTCCCCTGTTGTCAGAAATTTTTGGTACCTAATGTTGATTAAGTGCATGTTTGTAGGTGTGCATTAAACGCGTTAACTGCTCTACATAACTAAACTATTTGATTGGCAAGAAGTGGTCTAATCTTCGGAAACTACACGGCATAATATTTTCCTAAAGTTTTTTCTTCGTAACTTTTTGCGCTGCACATATTTACTTTTTCTCCCAATAATGATTGACTGGTAGAGAATTCTCTTAGCATGAGGTCCCCCATTGTATACCTTAATGATTCCACTGCAACACTCGTTACACTAATGCGTCTGCATTTAACGAGCCGACGGCTGAAGAATTACTTACTTACTTATAGAAAAAAAAAAGATAATCACTTATATAAATAAACTACTGAATGCTTACCTGAATCATCTTATCAGAAAGTAAACAAAGTTGTTTCTGCCGTTCCACCAGATACTCCAGCCGGTGGCAGTTGTCTTTGTGTAATGCTGTGAAGGTGTCTGAAGAGTTGGCAGCTTGTGTTGGGTTCCTCGCCATTGCTAGGTTCCTGAAAAAGAGTATAATGTGTGTAAAGTCAAAGTTGACCTAGTATCGCTGACGAAATGATGACGGCACTTGGAATAATTCAAAGAGATCTTTATTACCGGAGTTTAAAGCTCATTTTGGAGTTTTTGCTTAAATTCAATGGCTATGTATATTTGAAGTTGATTTGATAGTTATCTAGTTCTTAGACTTCTTACTTTTATGAATCAAAACTAAAACCAATAACAAGCCGCGAGTGTAGCTAGTTTGGCATAAAAATTCATCACAATTTGCTTGATAGATACAAGTTTGAAAAATATTTATTCAGTATCGTATTTGAAAACTTTTTTTTATTTTATTTACTAGCTAATTATTATATTTACCAAAATATAAATACTTGAATGAAAAGTAAAACTATGTCGATCATATTAAAATACTAGAACTATTCAGAGCTCAATTAGTTAAGTAGTTAGTACCGAGGCAGTGTTGATGGAAGCGATGCTTAATAACAATTTTATTGCCTTAAATTAACATCAAAAAATATTATTTAAACAAATAATCAATACTTTCACTTATCAATCTTATAAAACAACAATCAGGTCGCAAACGAGCCCCCATCATGGAAACAAACAGGACTCTGCCCCCATTTAACAGGATGAATGCGCTTCACCATGGCGCAGCCTCTGCACGTGCAACACTCAAGGTCTCAACCCTTTACACATCCTCTCATGCTTGCAATTAAAACGAAAAACCGAGCAAAACAAAAATATCCGCAAACCACGCGGCAGAAAGAGACGGAACGCCTCATTTACCCAAGCACTTTTTATTTCCACTTGCACTCAAGGGAGGTCGTCGGCCAATCAACGTACTGTACCGCGCCCGTTCTCATTGGCCGCTTTGAATAGAGAATATTTTTTCAAAAATGGAACAAAAGATGAGGGTAGGTAATAGCGAGTTTTGTATTCGAGTGGCATTTTCTCATTTGAGTGGACGATGGAGAACGAAGCGGACGTATCGTTAATTATTGTAGTTCCCTCGCATTGTTCGAAGGGTGCTTAAGCATTCGTTTGCTAGGATGTTTAACATTGTTATTTTATTACGCAGAACTTGTTGTGTACTCGAGGTAAGCAGGGATTACAGAGCAAGCAAATTAGCGTTGTTTATACCACTTCAGAAATCATCTGACTGCAGAATGTTTGCATGGAAGCACCCATTATAACGAAGTGCTTACTCAAATAAGGGAGATCTGTCTTTTTACGTAGTAACATCATAACTTGGTTAGTACTTAGTGGGAGTGTTTTATCTTTATGCTAGTACTAAGAAGTTTTTTTTTCTTTCTTTTTTTGTTTAAAAGGCAATTTTTATCATTTAGGTAAGCGCGCAATTGTATTTAAGTACACTACGTCAATCTATAAGTAGTTCTATATACTCAGAAAATTTGTCTACGTAAGTTTCATAATTATTTACAAAAAATCTTCGTGCATTTCATTAAAAACAGCAAATCTCTTAGCACCCGTCTTTATGTGTAGTTTTATAATTACTGTAAATAAATTGCTTATTAATATATCGATACGTTAAAATCTGTATGCATAAATTATCATACACACAATCCCCTTCCTTACTGCTAAGCATTGACCTCTCTATCTCTCTCTCATCCTAGCACTATACCAATTCCCAGGGTCTCTTCCGTATATACCTAATTGTATTTGTTTCAAAGAGAATACTACGAACTATAACGCTGGGGCTTAGCCAATGTCGCCATTTCAAAAACTTAACAAATGTAGACCAAAATGTATAGGATTGACATAAGATTGACCTTAATTGACGTGATTTAGCGCGGCTTATGTCAATCCCATACATTTTGTTCTTGTATACATTCGTTAGCGTTTTGAAGTTTTGACGTTGGCTAAGCCCCCTGGTGTTGAAGTGTTCTTCCTTCAACGTTTGGATGAGCCACAGTGCACTGAAAAATTTTGCTCGATATGAATCCATATGAAAATGTTCTGCTCTGTGGGCTGAGCTAAACAAAATTTTGTATCCAAATATTGAAAATAATACTAGGTACTGTTATGAGCGAATAATCCATAATAATACTAAATTAACTTTGTTTTGTAACCTTAGTAGAAACGTGCGAACCTTGCATGTATCAACAATGTCGGCAGTATATAAACTATACATAACTGGCTTCTATTCTCTACGTTCCCTATCTATATGGAAAATAGTCGTGTGATAATTGTGGACTTAAAAAACTTTTGTGAAGCATAAACTGTCATTACTTATCATCAAGACATCGTGTTAGATGAAAAACAAAATTCCCGAACGTATGGTTGGTCGTAGGTAAAATATACGACAAGGGTAGCAGGTAAACCTCGGATAATACTGGGGGTTCAGTATCATGAGTAGACTTCAAAACATGTATAAAATAACATTAGATTTTTTTTTCAAATTAATATAAAAATCCTCTTTCTCAAAATTAACAATTAACACCGTACCAATAAAAACAAAGACGCGTATATCCATATCCATACTAATACTATAAATGCGATAGTCTGTCTGTCTGTCTGTCTGTCTGTCTGTCTGTCACCTCTTCACGGCTAAACTGCTGGACCGATTGTGATGAAATTTGGTAGGGATGTATTTAACGACCTGAGGTCAAACATAGGCTACTTTTGGGCGCGATATAACCGAGTCCCACGCGGGGCGAAGCCGCGGGGAACAGCTAGTACTATATAAATTTTGTCGCACGCGCAGCCGCTCGTATTGATCTTGGAATGTATCATCCTAATTTTAATAAAAATCACTAATCAAATTACTAATTAGAATCTTATTTTATTATTTGATTAGATATTTTTATTATGTAGCTATCTATCTATCCACTATTTGAAACACTAAAACACAATAGAAGTTTAATTTTTATAACTGCTATAGCAGTCGTGTGTCCGCTAACGTGTTAAAGCCTACCGCAACTTATCTCTTAAAAGACAAACCTTTAGTTTTTAGGGTTCCGTACAAAAATGTTAAAACGGAACCCTTATTTGTAGTATTTACTAGTGCACACATATGCTATTGCCATTATGCTTCTGAAGATTCTATAAACAGTTACGCCCGTAGTGCCAAATGACCGGAAATTGAGTAAAATGGCGCGAAGCAAGGCTTGAATACTTACACTTATTTTCAACAATTTGTCAGTGTTGAGAACCTTATGAGTTTCAACACGCGATTCTTGGCTTAGTTTTTTTATAATATGGAAAAGTGGTCACGTTTTAAGACAAGAATTAAAATTTATTAAAAGTTTAATGTTTTAGCTTGGTTCGCGCACGAATATGGTACGTAACAATAGTTTTTTCTATTATGTCTATATTCTGCTAGCCGACGGGTTAATTCACCCAACTTCAAATTGAATTAATGAATAAATACTTTATACTTTATTGCATCATTTACATACAAAATATTAAAAAACAGTTTATAAATTCAGTAAATAAATATAATAATAATCTCTAACTTGTAGAGCTAATTGTTGGCATATGCAATTATATTAGGTATATAGTATATAGTCATACATATGAATGGCATTTATATTTTACAGTAATTATTGTTTACTCTATATTAATAATTCTTATTTAGGCACATAAAATAAATATTTGTTCAAAATAAAAAAAACAATCAAAAATTATTTCATTACCCTGAACTCTACCTATTTTAACTCCCAAGTACTTATTAAATTACTTTTTGAGTGCTTCCGCCACCAGTAACTTCATGGAAACTAATGGTGGCGGGCATGCTGGGACTAACAGTAGTGGGTTGTTGCCGGCCGGCAATAGTTTGCATGAACTGGTGGCGGAAGCACCCAAAGTATTTTGGTAATTACTTGCGTAAATTTGACTTCCGCGAAGTAACGCCTGAATATGTTGAATATTTAACTCCCTGTTACATTATGTATAACGCAATATTCCATAATTACCTTTCCAAATACTATACAATACTTTTAAAGGTATTTACAGACGTATGAGGCGAGGTAAAGAGTCAAAAATCTTAAGTCAATATTGGTTCACTTGTGAAGAACCGCTGGCTTATCAAAATAGGGAAATACACACGGAAATACTAGTTTGTGTTTGCACTAAGAAAGCGGTAATAGATACTTTTACGTAAATACTCGGCGATTTTATGGAAATTATGGATAAACTCTGCTTTAGGGCACAAAATAAAAATTGTGTAGGAATTCTATGTAACACTGAGATTGCTGGCTCATAGAAACGTGAAAAAGAATTAACAAGAAGAATTAAATAACAGAAAACTCTTTATTTCGTATCACACTAAAATATTAAAACGAGGAAAGATTCGTATGTTTGTATTATGTTTGTAATGAAATAACTACTGAATGTAACTAAATTAGATTTAAATAATTCTTTCACCATCATAACATAACGCTACATTATCCCTGAGTGAGAAAAGCTATAATATATACAAAAGTATTATATAGTAAATACTAAAGTATTATGTAAATAAGTATGTGCATATGCATATATGGGCTAGTGAAACCGCGAAATTCAGCTAGTTAATAATATTGAAAATCAATCATTTAAAAGATACAGAATTATTACATAGAGTAGGTACTATACAATACAATACAAATACTCTTTATTGCACCACAAAATAATAAAATTACATAAAACAGCTTAACTTAAAATAATGAGGACTTATCGCTAAAGCAATCTCTTCCAGTCAACCTTGTATACCTATATGTAGAGAAAAGAATCTTACGTTTATTTTATTCAGCCCTGATTCAAAGACAAAAATAACATGTGGTCCCATTGCCTAAGATGATTTTTTCCTTTTTTTGTTAGAAGGCATCGCTTAAAGAATTGATTCCTCTTTTAGTCAAAAAAAATGTGATGAAATAAAGTTTGAAACCTCATAATAACGAAGCAATGTTAAGACACCGAAATATCAATCCTCAAACCAAGCAGTCGACATAGTAAATGCGTAACTATGAACAACAATAACCCATCCAAGCTGAGGAGCCATTCATTCCAACTCCTCCAAATCTAAGCCTGTGAACACACTGGCAAATAAGGAAGCTTAAACAATCGACATGCTGCAGGTAGAAGCGATTTCACGGCCTGTCTCATCATAAAAGACTCGCTGAATCGCGTATTTAGTCACACTATGCCTTAAGCATTCCTCCAGGCTTGAATGGATTGTACTCTCGGGTTTATGCTAGCTTATTTCTATTCGGAATCCACTGACAATATTTTTTTTTTATAATCTTTGCAAATTGCTACTATTTGCTACATTACACTTGTATGAACTTCGAGTTGCGTTCATTAAAAAAGCTCGACAATATTTATGATATTTTGTTTGATTGAATTAATAACGTGATTTAATTTTAATCTTATTTTGAATTGAATTTTTACGATAGTTGAATGTATGTAATACAATAGTTAATATGGATCAGTGGTCTGTAGAATTAAATTAATTTATTTATATTTACTTCGAGCAAGGGTTAAGTTTTATCATTGGTTACTTCATGAAATCAATCATCTATATTTCTTCTTATACAGCTAACTATTGCTGCTTCACTACCTCTGTGGTTCAGTGGATGAGGAGTTTGCCTGAAGATCCAGAGGTCGTAGATGCTATTATTATAGGAAGCATTATTTAGTTGTTTCTAGTTTGGTTAAAACACACACATCACGTGAATTCCGTAAGGATTCTCTGACACTAGGGTATGCAGAGTTTAGTGACCGCACGATATGATAATGAGTGACCCTACAAGCACATCCAACACTAGACTGTCTTTTCTTTTTCTCATCTCATCAAATTTGTTGACACCAAAGCCTACGAAGACGTTTCAACTAGAATTTCATTTAAAAATCTAGTAGCTAGACTACGCAAGTATACAACGGACCAGTCCGTTGGTATTATACACTATCTTTGCATAACAATTATACGAAAGCTTACGTCCTATAGTTATTTCCGAATGGCTGACAGTCCAGCAAAACCTGACGATCTTTCTTCACACCAGATCAGCCGTGAAATGTGATTCGTTCCGCTTTCGTATTCTCATTCAGTTTCTATAGTACCTAGTAACAGTTCCAAGTAATGCACTCCCTATAACAGATTGAAAATTGTTCTTCTTCTTAGCACATTATATACTATTGGCTGCCCAAAATTAGTTTACTCTCACAGCCTCCTCCAGCGTACAGTGTCTTGATTCTGTAAGCTTTCATTTTAAACTTCGAATCTGAATTTCTTGATTGGCGTTCTAAACTCGGTTGATAATTCGAATCTATACTAGCGCTACCCTTGCGAGCGTGTCAGCGAGATGAACTAGATTGGACGTGAGATTTTGTATGAGATGACGTAAGTTGTGGCATTCTGTAAGGTTAATATCCCCGTGACTTCGAAGCTCACTTCTCACTTGTCATTTTGAACTTCATGCAAAGTGTGAGTGATAATAGCTGTACCAGATGCGTTTAATTAGCCTGACAGTGTTGAATTCAGCTTAGTATAACTGCTGTGGTCCAGTGGTTACGGCGTTTACCGATAGATCCGGGGGTCTAGTTCGATTTCCAAGAGAAGCATACTTTGTTTCCAGTTTGATTAGGACATTGCAGGCTTAAATCACCTGATTGTCTTAAAAAAGATGATTTCGTACTTCGGATGCCACGTAAAGCCGTTGGTCCCGGCTGCCATCTGGTAGTCATTAAAGAAACTCTGACACCAGGGTGTGCAGGTTCGTTTGATCATGACACCTGTGAGAGGAGGTGGCAAAAATCCTCATAAAAATAAAGTCATTTTAAGAGAGTAATTTTTTAACATTTTTATGCAAATTCTAGGATGTCATTTTCTATTGAATAGTAGTAAGCACACATTGCAATAATAGAATTTTCTCACTATGTCGCGAACTCGTTACTCTAGCTATGAACATTGAATGCTAACAGCTTCGTCCACTTGACATTAGTTTAAGAGAAATAATACAGAACAGTAAAACAGAAATAAACAGTTACTCTCATTCATATCGCGTAGACAAGTTCTATTGACCCTGTACATCCAGGTATCAGAAATCTGTAATACTGCCTCTTAGTCTTTTATATATGGTTGAATTCTTACGGATACAGCCTCGACATAACTTATGTATATAACATAACATGACATAACTTAAGAATAAAATATGCCTTAAGAAGCATATTAAGGCCTAATGGAACAGGGGGGTTACTACGTCTCTTAAAACCATGCGAGATCTAGTGAGTAAGCGAGACAGCATAATACATGCTGTAAGGCGACACCTCCCTTACTCAATCGTACTTGCATGGTTTTAAGAGATGGTGGTAGGCTACCTGGAAACAGCAAAGCGTGGTTCTCGTGTCATTCAAACCTACGACCTTCGCGTCTTTATATGCGTTTACATGATACATACAATCTAGTATCATTGAACCTCTAAGACAGTTGAAAGATTTAATTATTACTTTACAGAATACCTACTGGAAAATATGGGATAAAGCAGCTCAACAGCTTCGTACCGCCAAATCTAACCTCACCTACGGGGAATCCGCTGAGATGACATGAGACCAAAGAATTTGGAAATTGCGCGCAGTCTTGACGCCAGGCAATTTTTTTAAATCTCTGCATGAGGCCTTAGACCATAGATTAAAGAAATTTGCCTCCACGCGCAAATCCAAATTCTTTGCCTTAGACAGTTTTTTCACCTGCCGTCAGAAATCATTATCAACCTAAAAATTTACACCAATCAATATTGCAAGAGCACACTTCAAAAATTTCAAACATTTGTTGCCAAAAACAAACTAGTAAATCAGTTTACTTTCTCACCTATATAAACAGTGTCCACGTTACAAACTTAACACAACACCCACACACTGAATTTTCATCCATACCTCATAGGCTTTAGAGTAGAAAACACAAGCAAAATTAAAATTGTGTGTTTTACAAAGACATTTCGACACCGGACGTGCAACCGTCTTCCTGTTGATAACAGTATGTAGGGTAATTACAAGTACTTGAAGCACTTGAGATGCGCCAATGTCAATTATGTCAATAAGTCAATGTTCCCAAGTGGTAGGATTAAGGTGATACGATGTTTACACTTATATAACAATTAGTACAATCCTATGTTAACATCGTAAATCAGTAAGTTTGATTGGTTTTTCTAGTGTCGTGACTGAAAGAGATTCTCGGATGATTCTAACAACGACGTTAAGACAGTACTTTTTGGATTTGTCCTTTCCCTGGGTTTTGTATATTTATCTGTATTTTGTATTTTTTTCAACGTGGTCACGTACTGGTCAAAGGATCAATATTAACGCAAGGTAAGAAAGTGTTAGCCGTATCGTGACCAAACTTTACCAGAGGTAGACTTTTGCACATATCAAAGAAAGACAAATTTCGTCTCCTGGGGTACCTCACTCTTACCCATTTCTGCTTGACCACACTTTCCAAACAAGCTTCGTAATGGTACTATTTTATTCCGATTTTAAAGCCATCTCCAAAATGTTACCATTTTATTCCAGTTTCGAAGCCAGCTTCGAAATCTAGCTACGTGATGGGACTAAGGGGGATTGTTGTGTACCGGTTTGAAGGGTGAGAAAGGCAAGGAAGTTCTGAGTATTTTGCCAAATCTTTCGAACCACGAGTTGGCAGTGTGCTAGTGACACTCTCAAGGCGTCAAAGGCCGCACGCCCATCTTTTACTTTCACGTATACTTGACTGCCAACATTATCTTTCTTTTTACTTATTCTTAATATATGATATTTTTATTACTTATTGACATCACTCATTACTTATATTAAATTTCTCACCACCTCCCAAACGCAATTGGAAGACGCGGCGCCACAAACTCCACTGCAGCATTTTATTCAAAAACATCAATTTACAAATTTTGACAGAAATTTGCGTGTAATTGTATACAAACCGCACTAGCACCATCTTATTATAAGCTCATACGGTAAAAGTTAGTCTTTGCTACTAATGTGACACAGACAGACAGATGACGGTCCCAAACTAACTGAATCTTATACATATTACTATGAATCTGACGCTTGTCTCATGGTAGGTAAGTTATTGATCACAGGGCACTAATGCAAATTAACTATCAAATAAATTTCCCTGTCTATGACTCATTGGCAGGTGACGAACAGGGATTTTGATACCCTTCGTGTTGTGAATGAAGTCAATTTAAGGGTTATGAGTTTCCAAATAATCATGCAGTTTAGTTAGTTCGCGGACGTTTTTGAAAACACAATAGAAGTTTTATTGTTATAACTATAGCAGTCGTGTGTCCGCCAACGTGTTATGCAAAATTTCACTTTATTTTAAGAACGTGAAATTCTATTATATACTATATTCTTTTTTGAGTCATCATACAAAGTCATGTCAACTGTATCTTAATGTGTTTATATACAGCAAACTTTAAAAAGATGTATTGAACATACATGAAAGTTTGGGCTTAGTTAAAAAGTCACTGTATCTATCTACAGTTATTCCTGTTACAACTCTCTCCAAGTTATCAAATCCGACATTATATCAGAGCTCATAAACTAAAAACCAATAAACACTTAATTGAAGAAAGTTAGATCCCTATGAGACGCCTTTATGGACGATAAAGAAAATATTGGTCTTCGGGAGTCTGTAAAGTGCGTTAATAATAAACTAAGGGAGGGTACGTAAAGCTCTATTTTGTGGTTTAACTACCTATTTCCCGCGGTTTTACCCGTGGTGTGTATTTAAGTACTTGCCTATAATCTCCGAGGGTTGGGCTATCTAATGCAAAAATAATATTTCTAATACGACTAGTTAGAGAGTAAGGTCTTCAAACAAACTCTCCAGCTTTGTTATATATAACTATAGATTACTTTACCTTATCTAATGTGTCTTTGTGATGTTAAGCAACTCCGGGCGTAGACTATGACTTGATTGGTTGCCGCTACTAAATAGAATAAAACGTGCTCTTTTAAACTGGTGGCTGTCGCTAGATTGCAAAAACCTTCTTGAAAAATGCAATACAAGCGTTTACGCACGAAAAATAATTAAAAAGAGGCCCAAATTCTACAGAATATGTAAGTAAATCACGTTAATAAATAAAGCGACATATTTCGTGCATTGTTATTATAAATCTCTTCAAACCGCGCTTTGAGTAATAAACTTAAACTATAGCAGTTAAAGTCATTGTTAGCGCTATATTATTATAATTAACGCTCTAAAACTCTAATTAGTATCGTTGAAATGTTTTAAAAGCTGTTATTAGACATCATAAAATAAAATTTAGCTATTTCATTTTTTATCTCGACGATATTTTTTTGACCACTTTAGTTATATTTATAGCACAGATTATATAAATAGTGCTCAGAAAGAGTGAGGACGATTTATTTTATACTAGCTTTTGCATTGCATGCGCAAAATTCCCTCGGGAACAGTGCTTTATCCCGGGATGAAAGGTATCCTATGTTTTTCTCCTGGTTCTAAGCTACCTCCCCACCAAATTTCAGCCAAATCAGTTCGGTTGTTCTTGAGTTATAAACTGTATAACTAACACGACTTTCTTTTATATATTTCTGATGTACTTTGAATGAATGAATGAATAAACACTTTATTGCACCAATTATAAAAATACATCATTGGATTGTACAGGATCAAAGATAAAAATTAGTACAAAGGCGGACTTATCGCTAATGCAATTTCTTCCAGCCAACCTTAGGGTAGAGAGAAACAAGAAACATTGGAGCGCGAGCGATGCAGAAAGATAATTAATAAATTAAAGACTAATTAAAGACCTAATTATAGACAATCACATTAATAAACCTACTTAAATAAATGTATAAAATATACATACATACCACCTGTAAATAAATAAATACCAATAATAGTAAAGAAGATGTAATACTATGCTATGAGACAGATTCTTGCTTTTTAAACCTCAGAAAGGTAATGAGACTTTACTTGACTTTTGAAGGACGAGATTGTCTGGACTTTGGTTTATTTTGGCAATAGTTACAAACACTTAATGAACCCTGGACTAAAAAAACAATCAGCAAAGAACGCAATCGAGAAAGCGCTAATACAAGACTGTTAGTAAAACTGAATTGTGAGATTGGACCAATGAAACACATCTAATAAAAAGATAAATGCAACTTTAATAATTATAAGATAAAGAAGCATATCCTTCACTTACTTTTAAACATTACCTCATCCACAATAAAAATAATATGTACAATCACAGTTAAAAGTGTTGTACGATTTTAATAAATACACATTCTCGCCAATTTGTAAGATCAATGACTCTATTTAAATCAGACATTTTACAACATTTTAATTGAACAAACGAAAAATTCACGTGTTTTGCATCATCTTAATTGAAGAACTGACTGATTAATTTGCACATAAAACTAATATACAAAGACTTTCCATTTAAATGATGATTCATATTCAATTTCATTGAGTGTGTATACAACATGTTATTGGCGCCGAAATATTAGACGCATCAGAAACCATTTATCAAATGATTCCTACAAAAGACCCGTAATTTGGATGTCATTCGGGCTCTCAAATTGATATTTATTGATATTGAACGTATGCGAAAATTATAGTTTCTTCCAACTGTCTCAATAAATCCTTTACAAATGAACGTATTCAATTTTATTTTACCTTCTTTTACTTATAAACAAAATTTCATTATATTTTAGTTCAGTTTTTTAAGTTCTGGTATGTATAAGCTAGGTTCAATATAATAATTACGACAGTAAAAAATACGTACATAATTTTAAGGAAAAAAGGATTTTTCCTTTAAATTATGTACGTATTTTTAACTTATTATATAATTTAGTTTTTATTACTATATAATTTAGTTTTAGTTTTTAACTTATTATATAATTTTTGAGGTGTATGAGTATTTGAAGACTAAACTTCCAATTATGTATTTGTATCCTTTTTCGTGTGAAATATTCAATAAGACGTCACAAAAAATAGTAGTCATAATTATTTAGTATTTTTAAACCGGACAAGGAATTTTTAAAGTACATCCAATAACAAAAGTCTTACGGCGACATAATACAAAAGGCACAACTTTTTCCCAGCTGTCAAAAATTTGATGGATCGTTCTTAACTAAGGATCGTATTTCATAATTTGTTTAGCATCCATTCAGTTTGTTCGATTGTGGTTCTTGATTAAATAGTTTTCTGCTTCTTTTATTTATTAATAAGTTTTATTGGTATTTGTGACTAACGAATTCATATTTTTTTTACTTATTTACGTTACTTTTATAAATCAACAAGTTTCAAATCCTACTTGAATTTTTGAAGAAGTACAATTTAATTGTTCTTTGGTGCGAGAATTCGACTTTGTTTTATAAAAGTAAATACCTAGTAGTACATAAATTTAATGAGTATTAATTAATAAATAATTTACAAACTGTACCGTTCCGCCATAGTGTCACTGAATATTTTTCTGTATTAAAATACAACAAATATCAAATAATTGCGAAAAATATGAATAAACTACAATAAAATAATAAAATGTTTTAATAATCTTATAAACTAAGGATAGTAAAGCAATTTGAGATGATTGCTTGGCTTTATAGTCGAAACAAACATGTAAGGACTAGTTCTATAGCACCCATAAAGTTAATGGGGTATTCTAATAACCTGAATGTTAGTTTTATTACAATGTTGGTACTGGATATTCCAGTCCCGTATAGGAATTAGCATGGTCCAAGTTATGATTTGAACTAAATGACTCCACTACTTTTTATTGACTTCATTTTCTTTGATAAAAGACATGTTATATTCATTTACTAGAGACCATGCGCGAGCTACATTTCTTTTGAATCAGTCTGTCTATTAAAAAAATAACATCAAAATCCGTTGCATAGTTTCGAAGATCTAAGCGTACATAGGAACACGTACTTATCAAATATATATCTATTCGGAAAAAAATTAAAAAAACGAAAAAACATCAAATGTTTCTAGCATCCCTTAATAATTTGATTTTAATTAAGAATGAACTCATATAAGGAATTTGGCTGCCAGTAACATCGACTTAAATCAAATGACATCGTTAGAAAAACAGACTAAATCCGTTTTTAAAGAAAACGAGATCAATCATATTTCTAAGTGCTTAATTTGATAGGTAGCGGTTACCTCTTCAATAAAACCTCATTCGAATGTCATTATAAATCAACAATGAATTCAATGAGGTAAAACTTGGTACGATCACGCACAGAATTGTTTTACTTATGGTATGTATATTTTTTATGCATTTTGAAATCAGGCTTGGTATTATCGGAGGATAGAGTTTTGAGACTATTTTAAATTTGGAATGATATGCTCTGTGTATTTAGTGTTAATGTTGTAAAATATCATTTCAAGCCATAATAAGTTTAATATAAGCACAAATATTGCATATACACTGAATTGTATTCATTAAAACGCAAGAAGTATTTAGTTTACTTATTTACTTTTAACTTGTGTGCAGTTACTCAGTACCATAATTAAATTACTTATTGGAATTACTTGACTAGAATGAAATAGCTTATAAATCAATATGTTAATTTTGTATGCCTGCTGGCGCACACAGAGAACTGTTCAGAATTTGTAAAACCTTTTGTAACCTGTGTATGACAAAAAAATAAATGATTATGATTATGTATTTAGTAGTCATTATTGTTGATTTTTAGTTGTTTCAATTTTATTAGGAAATGTAAATATTATTAAGTAAAAGTTGATTCTATTAATTTTTAATTAGTAGACTGTGGAACTGTATTTAAATAATGTTGAAAACATTTGTGTACTCGGTTGTACAGAAATACCATCAATCTCTGGATGTCATTAGATAGTATTTGGTTTTTTAGTCAAATATTTGGTTTAGTTGAAAGCAGACAGGCAGGTGGTTCGAATCCCGAGATGAGACAAATACAGCGTTCGGAATTTATCTAGATTTTTGAGTAATTTTATTACCGTAATATTAGATATACTTTTATTGAAAATTTAAATTAAACATACTTCATAACCAAAGCCAAACCAAACCAACCAATCAATTCAACGATTTTTGAGTTAGTTTAAAAAATAAACCCGGTTCCGCACCTAGGGTTCCGTTTTGGCAGCTTTTGGTCTTTGATTGTCTTTTGGTTTAAAAAACACATTATTACTGTATTATATACCTCTTGATATTTTCTTTTATTTTTACTTTTATTGCTTAGTATAGTGACAAGAAGCATATAATTATAGTGATGTTGCTGATCTTTGGAGGATTCATTCATTTATTTCGTGTAGGTGTCATTGTCAATCGACCATACACACCCTGGTATCAGAGTTCTTTGGAACCGCCTCTCGGCCTCTGACGTGGTTCCTTTAACGACTGCCTTTAGAGGATGACCTTCAAGCTCTGTCAACTCTTGGCGTGTATAAGATCTTGTAATACGGGATACGTATCCCAACTAATATTATAAATGCGAAAGTGAGTTTGTATGTTTGTTTGTTACCTCTCACCCCCTATCTACTAGGAGCTAGAAGTATTAAAAGTACAAAGGGTACCTTTTATCCCGGGAAAAAGCACTGTTCCCGAGAGAAATTCATGCATGCGAAGCTTCGGGCGAAAGCTACATAAAACACATAACTTCACCGACTCTATCACCCTTTAAACCAGAACAAAACAAACTGATGAAAGATATTTCTTGTTTTAAAAATCTTTTTGAAAGATGCCCTTTTTCAATGAAGTCTTTCTAACTCCGTCTAATACGACATAAATCTCATTTTTTTCTTAATTTCTGTCTTGGTTTGCATCTTAGCGCTTACTCGATTGCATCCTCTGCTAGTGGCTTCGGAGCCTAGAGTCCGCTTTTCTACTTATTTGTCAACTCTTATATCTTATCTTCTTTGGTGATATTTAAATAGAATATGTAATTTACTGTGATTATGTTTGTAAATAAATAGATATCGCGTACAGAAAAGGTAGAAAGTAACTTTAAAAGATATCTTCAATAATATTAACTGCAGAAATGTAATTGGCCTTGCACGACGGGAGATATGCAATAAGTAGAATTCACGCTTAAACAAACAAAAGAATTGTTTTATTTAATTTACGATTATTTGTTTAAAACTTGGGAAATTATGTTCCTAACTTATTATTCTGTCTTGTTTTGCTTTTTAGTATCAGTGTTCTTTTCTTAGGGCGCCACTCACTTTTGTGTGCTATTTTAAGAATCTGACAAGAAATTTGAATAAGTACTTACCATAATAAGAAAAAAAATATTTATTCTTTTACTATATGTTCTTCTCAATTAAAAAAAAAATATAGACGGAGCGTGCCTACTCTAATATAGCTAGTACTATTACTAATTCTGTGATATAGCTTTAAAAACCCGCTAGTACCTACTTGAATAATTCATCTAAATGGCAAAAAGTTTTTGGTGTGACTTCATTTAGCAGTGGGATTGTTTGACGGAAGGAAATTAAAAAAAATATTGCATTCCGTTGAACTCTTTTCAAGCGGGATCGTCTGACGGATTACTCCTCTTATTCATTTTGAAAATGATATTTAATGTTATAAGCAAAATTAACTGGTAACAACCAATCTGTAAAGAGTTTACTTTTTTAAATAAATACAATTTCTATCAAATAAAATTTTGCGCATTTTAATAAATCATGGTGTCAATAAACTGTAATTTCCCGCCAACAGTGTAGCTTAGATCATAAAACTCACACTATCAGGGGGGCGTACACTCCAATTTATTTTTTCCATGCAGGGATGCAGTAAATTCGAAATCGTAAAGTTTCGTCTGCCCCTCACCCCCTACCATGGTACTATGAGGGTTTCCGTAATCGCATTTTTGATAGAACATTTTATTGGGAAACTTTTTATTGGCATAATAAAATGAAAATTTTAGACTAGCAGTTATATATTTTTTATATCCTCTTTATATTATATATGTACCTACATTTTTTTGTAAATATTTCTTTTTTTAAGTTGAAAATTTATTGGATATTTATAATATTTACAATTTATTATATTTTAATAATATATACCAAAATAAGAAAAGTATTAACCCATTATAAAATTTAAATATTAAGGTTATATATATACAATTTGAATATAAGCTTATTATTGTAACTACGAGGCGGAGGAACAAGAGAAACAACCGGTACTTATAATCTCGTTTATTCGACTGGGCGCAGCCAGTCGTCATCTCACTTACACATCTATGTAGGTACCCACATAATATTTATAAAAATTATTAATACAGTTATAACATCCCTCCACCTTTATTTTTAAAAAAACCTCTTATAATCTACAACGGGTCTCTTGCGTTTAGAACGGCCAGTCGTTGTCGTTGGTGAGATAGGGCAGGCACTTGACTCGGTCGGTACAGCTGAAGTTTCAGCTGTATCCGCGACTACAGCAGGCTCACTACTAGTATTGCCACTGAGGGGTACCGGGGTGCTCCCTTCTTCGATGGTCTGAGATGCAGGCTGCTCAACTCCTACTTCGAACGCTTGTTTTTGACTGATGGTCTGCGAGGTGGTTTCTCCAGATGGAACAATAAATGCTGGAACCTTCTCTTCACCTTCTTCTCCCCCTTTAAATTTCCGCAACTGATTTGCATGCCTTTTCACCGGACTATCAGAGCCTTGTAGCTGCACCATATACATCGCGTTTCCAACTTTTTTTGCAATAACCCCACGGGACCATTGCATCCCAGGTTTGTTATAAATTCTTGCTAATACGATCTCACCATCGACAAAACGTACTTTCCGATTTCCATTATAATAGTCACTCTGCAAAGACTGTTTATCTTTAACAATTTTGTCGAGCGCTGCATCAGATGGAGTGGTAATGGCAGGCTTTAAAATATCTAACCTACATCGTAATTTATGACCAAATAAAACCTCTGCAGGTGATTTGTTGGTAGTGGTATGTTTAGAGTTCCTATATCGGAGTAAGAATTCATTTAATTTAATATTTAAATTACGTAAATTTGTTCCATTCAAAATTATAGATTTAATGGCTCTTTTAATAATTTTAACATAGCTCTCAGCTTGACCGTTACTAGCCGGATTATATACTGGAGATGTTAAATGGATAATGTTATTAAGGGAACAAAATTGTTTAAATTCTTGGGAAATAAAAGCGGTACCGTTATCTGAACAAATGGTATGAAACAATCCGAACCGTGACATAATTTCGCTTATTTTTTCAATGACTGTGCGGGTACTATAACCTGACGAGACATCGAAACATTCGACCCATTTAGAGTAAGCGTCTACCAGTACTAAATACGTTTTCCCATTAATTGGGCCCAAAAAATCTAAATGTACTCGATACCAAGCCTGGGTCGGGTACGGCCAGGGCGTGAGTGGGGCTCGAGGTGGCGCGGGGTGAAGGGCGGTGCATGCAGTACACGCACCTGCAAACTGCTCGATCGCACCTGACATATTGGGCCACCAAAACCTGTGTCGAGCTTCTTCTTTCATTTTAGAAATACCTAAATGCCCTATGTGCAATTCGTCGAGAACCTTGTTCCGTAGCTTTTCAGGAATGACTAGCCTATGACCTCTCATAAGGCAACCGTGTTCTACAGCTAATTCCGATCTATGACTTAAATAATTCTTTAATTCTCGATCTTTAACTTTACTAGGCCATCCATGTAACACGTAATCCATAACAGTAGAAATAGTACCGTCTTGTTTACTGTGTGAAATTATATCTGGCATAGTGAAAAAAAAATCCCTATTGTAAACAAACCGAACGTATGCCGAGTTATCTACGTCGTCAGTCCTGCTTATACATGAGTCATCAGTCGCCTGCGCAGGGCGTGCGGCGGCCTCAGAGGTCTCGCTCGCAGTGGCTCGACTTAGAAAATCTGCGCTATTGTTTGCACTACTGACATACTCGATCGTATAGTTATAGGCAGATAAAAAGATTGCGTAACGCTGCAACCTATTTGCAGATATCTCCGGAATACCTTTATCTGGATTAAATATAGATATTAAAGGCTTATGATCTGTTCTTAACACAAAAGGATATGCCCTACCATATAGGTACTGGTGAAACTTCCTAACTCCAAAAATTATTGCCGTAGCTTCCTTTTGTATCTGACTATACCGTTTCTCAGCATCATTCAAGGAACGTGACATGTATGAGATAGGCTTTTCGACGCCATCCTCTATTTGTGATAAAATAGCGCCTAAACCAGTAGGTGACGCGTCGACGCTTAATATTAACTTAGCGTCGGGATTAAAATGCGCTAATGTTTCGTCGGACGCAAGTGCCTTTTTAATAGATAAAACTGCATCGTCTTGCTGCTTTGACCAAATCCACGGCACGCCTTTTTTTAGTAAATTGTGTAATGGATTTAGGATTGATGACGCATTTTTAACAAAACTTCTATAGTAGTTTACCATGCCTAAGAAAGACTTTAATTCCGAAACATTGCCAGGAATCCGAGATTTGATTATAGCTTCCACCTTTTCTGGAGATTTGTGAATGCCGTTCCGGTCTATTACAAATCCCAGATAGGAAACGGATTCTTGGAAAAATGAACATTTCTCCGTTTTCACCACGAGCCCTGCCTCCTCTAATCTTTGTAAAACATCATACAATCTTTTTAACATTTCGGATTTAGACGAACCGCATATAAGGATATCATCTAAAAATAATAAAGTGCCGTCTAAGCCGCCGAGAACAGATTCGATAGCCCGTTGGAAAATAGCGGGCGCGCTTGATAAACCAAAAACCAATCTTGTGAATTTAAAAAGACCTTTGTGTGTGTTAATGCAAGTTATCATCTGTGAAATACCATTTTTAAGTTTTAGCTGTGTGTAGGCGTGAGATAAGTCTAATTTACAGAAAAATTTGCCACCGTGAAGCTTAGAAAATAAGTCCTCATATCTAGGTAAAGGGTATTGGTCAACAAGCAGTTGCTTATTAATTGTAACGGAGTAATCGGCACAAAGTCGTATGGAACCATCACGTTTTAACACTGGTACGATAGGGCTGGCATATTCAGAATATTTTACTGGTACTAAAACGCCAGTATCAACCAACCGGCTAAGTTCCTTTTCGACACCTTCTCGTAAGGCAAAAGGTATAGGTCTAGGTTTAAAAAAAACTGGCTTTGAACCGGATTTTAAAGGCAAATTTACTTCAATACCTTTCAGACATCCTAGTTTATTAGAAAACAATTTAGGGAATTTAGCTGTTATATGCTCCAGTAAGTCCTGACACCGGTTGACCGGACAGATCTGCAAACTGAATCTAGAAAAAAAATCTCTACCTAACAAGGGCGGACCCCCATTTCTAACAATGTAAACTTGAATGTTGTTTTGTTTATCATTGTAACAAAATTGTAGATTCAGCTTGCCTAATATGTCCAGCCTATCTCCGTTATAACTATGAAGTATAAGATCACTGTGTGACAACTTATAGTTTAGAAAGTATTGTTTATACATTTGTTCTGAGATAACGGTAACCGGAGATCCTGTATCTATTTCAAAAACTAATCTATTACCGTTTACCATAACAGATTCCCGCATCGGCTCTCCACGGACCGAACGAATATTAAAACAAAAGCGCTTACCATCGTCATCACCATCCGTGCAGCACTCGACATAATGTTGCCGATTCACTGTTTGTTTACACATTCTTTTAAGATGCCCTTGCACACCGCACTTTTTACACTTATACCGCGCAAAACGACACGAATTCACCTCATGCCCTGTATAACCGCACACTGTACACTGTGGTTGCTGCTGCTGCTGAGAGCCGCCGGCGCTGGTCGCCCCGCGCTGCTGCGCGCGGCCGCCGCGAGCCACAGCCGGCCTGCCGCCGCCGGCCGCCACTTTAGACACATGCAGGCAGTCAGCTTCCTTCCGACGTACCGTCTCTTGAGCTCCCATACGCGCACTGCGTACTCCTTCTGCTATTTCTAAAGCGCGTGTCAGGGTCAGCTCAGATATATCTTTTGTGAACAGTTTGTCTCTCTCCGGGCCGGCCTCCATGCCTAACACGAAACGGTCTCGAAGCTGTTCATCGAGGTGTAAGGCTGTGAAACCACAATGCGTTGCCAATCCACGAACGCGCGCCGCCCAGTCTGCTAAACCTTCACCGACGCTTTGCGTTGCACTGTGGAATCTGTATCTCTCTGCAAATGTGCACTTCTTTGGCTTAAAATGTCCATCCAGCAATTTCACTACATCCGTGTAGCCTAATGTGCTTACTTGAGTCGGTAATGCGAGGTCACGAACCAACTTGTATGATGACTCCGCTAAATTACTCAACAAGATGGCGCGTCGTTTAACACCGGCTTTGTCTTCCTCCACTCCGATTTCATTTGCTAAAAACCACTGTTCTAGCCGTTCCTTGTAAACAGGCCATTCTTGCATTTCGTGGTTGAAAGAAGTTAATGTTCCAACAGTTACTTTGGCCATCTTCACGCGTATTTACTTATTTTAACCTCGTCGCCAATATTGTAACTACGAGGCGGAGGAACAAGAGAAACAACCGGTACTTATAATCTCGTTTATTCGACTGGGCGCAGCCAGTCGTCATCTCACTTACACATCTATGTAGGTACCCACATAATATTTATAAAAATTATTAATACAGTTATAACACTTATATAATACTTAAGCCTTTTTCGTCGTCATAATACGTTAAAACCACACGTCAATTACACGATAGATAGATAAATCCTGTCAATAAATATTTATAAAAAAATACATACATGACGAACTTTAATTACAATACTGCCTTAGAATATTAATAGTTGCTACTGCATAACCTACTAGCTAGAGTAAACTTAAGTGTTAAGTACAAGGTATAAATAAGCCTTAGTAAGAGAAGAAAAAAAGAGATGGGACTTATTATTTCTTAATTTTACATATTTAAATTAAATTAGTTATGTTATATATATAGTTATGTATATTTGAATTAAGTAGATTAATATACTATTACTTTATGCATACTATTCTTAATTTATGTGGCTATCAACCTACCTTAGACTTGTGGCTATTGTATTGTTACATTCCTTTTTGATCTAGCGATTGACCACGATCCTTTCAAGTAGATTTAAGTATAAGTATCAAATCTTCTCATCTCCATGAGGCACATCGCAAGCACCATGGTACAGGGTCCCACAATAATTTAGTAAGGATAATAATGGTTCATTTTTCACTAGTTCAAATTAGACGCGGTGGCTGGGTGCGTTTTTTGCTGCATTTCTCCCAGGGGTTGGCCTTACAAATTACACCTTGAGAATATGAACCCAACAGTTATAAAATCAGAGTGGAATGCAATGTCGTTTAATGATGGGAAATTAATGCGTGCTTGGAAGCCAAAAAGGCGAAGTAAAAACTAGTACCAAGAAACAAAGCAATGTTTAAGCGATATTTAGTACTTGCTTTTTGAGACTTAATTTTTATTTTGTTCTTTCTTTTTGTTCTATTTTTTTAGTAAGAATGGTACAAAAAGCTTTAATTAAAAATTCGATTTTTTTTTTAACTAATTTCATATTAATTTACATAAAAACAGGGTACTTCCTTATTTACATTGATTTAGTTTTTCTTCTTTTTTTAATTTATTTTTATTGCAACCCATCTCTCATCTCCTGCCATCTATTAGCAAACAAAAATAATGAGTTAACACTAATTGATATTTTCTTATATTTTTGAAAGCTTGAAAGTAGTCCAAAACTCACAACTTAATTAACTGTTCACTATCATTGAATTAACTTCAATGAGTTAGTTTAGAATGAGATATTAAATTTAATACATATTATAGTGCAAATCGTCTTTTGACCATAAAACAGAATTTATATTAACGATGCAAAAAGATACATTTACCGTTCAAGTGGTTTATTTAGATGTTACTTCAATAGCACCTATTTATTTACTAAAAAATATAAAACTTGTGTAATAACAGTATAATATCCGTTAATTACATGTTGAGAGAAAAATCTTATTTCACTCCAGGGGTCACAAAACAAAACTAAAACAGAGCTAACACACTGTGCTTTAGTAAAAAGTAATCAAGGTTCACATTAAAATATTTTAAAAATAAGCTGTGTATAAAGCTCATTTCCTACTTTTATTCCTTTAATCGTTATTTGTTAAACATCGAATGAGAGAAAGGGAAATGTTAACTGTATTAAATTAGAATCCTATCAAAGATAGTTTGATATCCATATCCATACTTCCATACTAATATTATAAATGCGAAAGTCTGTCTGTCTGTCTGTCACCTCTTCACGGCTAAACTTCTGGACCGATTGTGATGAAATTTGGTATGGATATAGTCACATATATGCACAAGGAGTCAAACATAACCTACTTTCGGGCGCGATATAACCGAGGCGCACGCGGGCGGAGCCGCGGGCAACAGCTAGTTTCCATATAAGTTAGCATCTCTACAACTTAAGGTGATAAATTTATGATTGAATAAATCAATTTCAAAGAACATGTTTATATATAGGCAATTTATAGTTATCCTTAATTCTTTTGCTTTGATGAATTACAAATATTTGCACATTTTTTTTATCTATGGCTGTACGAAATCAGGTACAGAGACGCCAAATGAGTTTCACCATTGGGCGATCGCTCTATACTGTCGTTATTTTGTAACTGCACTTGCGAGAAAATAAAAATGTTAATCGATGTGTTTAACATTGCCAGTGTAAAATTACTGCTGATTATGTGTAATTAGGGTTGGGAACAGCAAAAACAGATATCTCAATCGTCAGTGTAAAATAAAAACGTTACTTTACCAAGGATTTAAATGTGAGATTTCTATTAACGTCTACTATCTATATCTTTATGTTAATGAACATATTTTTATTAATTTAAATGATCTAGTTTAGGTATATCTAAAATATTTAAACACTGATGAGTTGGTGATCTCTTCTTCTTTTTCTTTCTTTTTATTTTGTTTTTTTTTTAATTAAGTTTAGTTTTGTTTAGTAAATATTTGGGTTTTATTTATTCGTAAAATTAAATATTAAAATATGTGGTAAGCTGTGCACCACTGGTTGGTTGACTGGTGAAAAAAGTCTACGGCTTAAATTATGTTTTATAATGAAGTTAAATAAATGAATACTTAGAATAAGACAAAACATAATTAGGAAGTATGTGAGATTATGTGTTACTAAATGCCAATTTGGATAAAGGTGGCTATGTGGAACCTCCTACTACTACCCACTTGAAAGAAGAAAAAAATAATATAATAAACATCTTATCCTAAACTAAAGGAAGCACGTCGAACCTTTGGGTCCTTTTGTTACCCCATTTCTTACTCACCCACACTGGGATTTCTGAAGAAGGACTGCATGAGTTTTAGAACATACCTATATTAACCATAATAATATACCTATACCTAACATTATATAAGGTGAATTTAAATCAACTGCAAATATTTTAAGGGCAGATTCAGACCATTAAACTGAACAACTTTCCCAAATAAACTTATGTCGAAATACGAAAATAAATTTTTGACCTCCTATACAAATTGAGAATCAGCTGATCTAGTTTAGTATGGAGAGTGAAAAATAAAATTTCGTATTTCGATATAAGTTTATTTGGAAAAGTTGTTCAGTATAGTGGTCTGTATCTGCCTTAAAATATTTGCAGTTGATTTGTGTCCACCTTATATAACACAGTAATAAAACGGATAATGTTTACTTAACATCACATTAACCTATGCTAACATAGGTTACGAGAAAAGTGGTAAATGGGTTCAAACCAACGCAAGCTGTACATTTAAATTCACAGCTTTATTAACTAGAATCTTACCTTATCTACATATTTTCTCTCATATTTCTCTGTGTCTGATGTTAAAGGATGTAAGCTGATGTGAAGCAGAGTAGGACATGTTTGTCGCATGCAACTAGGGAGCTTAGCCAACTTCGCAATTTCAAAACGTTAACGAAGTTTGACAAGAACAAAATGTATGGGATTGACATAAGATTGATCAAAATTTGCCGCAGCTATGTCAATCCCATACATTTTGTTCTTGTCTATATTTGTCAACGTTTTGAAATTGTTCCTTTGGCTAAGCCCTAAGGGCCCTAATCGCGCTACTTTTGAACGATATAATCGAAACCGCAGCTTACGTTAAGCACAATACGTACCTAATATAAACAGTTACGTATTAGCTTCTCTTTGGAGAATACAAAGATGTAACGTTTGACGTACGTTCGAGTGCTTTATTGTATTGCTCGATTGATCATTAACTAACAAAAGTAACCTTAATATTATTTATACTTGTGGTAAACCACCCCGCGGTATCACCCCGCGGTAGTGTGGCCAGAAGGCTGGCAGCATTGGCAAATTGTGTGACAATGCTAATCCTCTGCGATAGGTAATAAAACATGTGTTAGCTCAAACATATGAATTCGGCTACCCCTCAACATTGATGACACAACTGTTGGGGGTGATAAGGCTGAGGGTCGGTTTACGATCCATTTCGTTTTACACGTCCATCTCAACATGAGACTGGAGTTAAATAATGTACAATTTTGACTGTCGAATCTTTATTCGACAGTCAAAATTGTACATTTCTGCCAATCCATTAATCACTCTTCCTCCTCCGGTTGGCTGGAAGATATTTTTTTTATTACAATTAAGTACGTATGTTTTTGTTGTTTGTACATATTTTTTTAATATGTACAAATTAATTTATTCCTGCTATTTGATACAGGATTGGAAAAAGTAACCATGTGATGAATTATGACATTTATGACTAATTATATGAATAAGGTACTTGGCTCAATCTGGAAAAGATCAATAAACGATAAGGCCGTCTATTAAAAATAATGTAGAGAAATCACATAGGTTAAGCTAGACACAAGGTTTCTAACTTGTTCTATAGGATACTATTAATATAATATGATTGATTGGTGTACAAAATGATCTGGAAATATTTAAATGAAAATATATTGCATAGTAAAGCCCTTTTCGCTCTCAGGCTGCATTTATTTTGCAATTTTGTTACGATACCTGATCACTCACGCCCACCTACTTAGTTCAGGTTACTTAAAAGGTTAAACTGTTTATCTCGATAAACAAACCTAAGGGTCACCGCACACCGAACGCGGCTGTCAAATTTTGAATGCGTATAATATATTGAGCACTACACGAATCTATACCTACCGTAGCGAGTGCGCCGCGCTTGTTATGTGTCAAAAAATTGAAGACAGTAGAACCAGTGAAAAAAAATACATACATTATTATGTAGAGTGATGAGTGTGCAAGAAGCGTTAGCGGGAGAAAAAAATACTGAAAGAGAAAGAGAGAGTGAGAAAGTTCAAAAATATAGAAAATCCCATAAAAAAATAAAAACCTTTTTTATAAAAAAAAACAGTCTTTGTTTTCTGATAAAGAACCTGCGTTGTACGGATAAGACTAATATAATAATGCTGAAGAGTATGTTTATTTCAACGCCTGTTACCCTGAAACACCAGACGGTTTCACAGATTGTTTTTAACAATATAACTAAGACTGTGATTAGTAAAGTGGGCTGCAGAGAAATCTGACCACCATGCCACAAGTATCGCTATTGAAAGGGGGTCAGATTTCCCTGCAGCCCACTGTACACATACATAGTATACACATTATGCCACGTCGTAGTACAAGGGACGAACCCAAAAAACGCAGGGTCGACGTCGCAGTAGAAAATATGCGTATTAATGTACGCACAATCATGGATGCTGAAGACGAGAACGAAGAAAAAAAAAAGAGAAAAATAAGACCATTAAAAATAATTATTACAAAATTAAAAATCTTAAACTTCTTAATCTAAAAGAAAAAAAGGAAAAGGAGGATATGAACCTAGGGTTCCGAAGCTTAGGAAAGAGTACATACACATTACTGGCAGGTGAATCCACGAGGCACCGCTAGTTAAGTATATACTTAAATAAATCTGAAGTTTTCATAAAACATGGACTAAGTAATCTTCAAAGCATCGAGTTGGAAGGCGATCGGTCGGACAGACCTTTTTGTCCAATCCGATCAGGCGCCATTAGGGATTTTATACTTTTCGTCAAATACCGTTTAGAAAGTAGGTTTACTTACATTTTTAATGACGAAATTGAGTGCAATAACCGCTTTAAGGAAAATTGTAAGATTTTTCATTTATTTGGTTCCATCCTATCCTACTAATCACTACATAGTATAAAACAAAGTCGCTTTCTCTGTCCCTATGTCCCTTTGTATGCTTCAATCTTTAAAAATACGCAACGGATTTTGATGCGGTTTTTAATAGATAGAGTGTTTTCATGCGAATTCATGCGAATCCAGGGCAGGTCGCTAGTATTAGGTATAAACTCGAAAATTTGTGAGGATGTATGGATGTATCTTACTCTTTCACAGGAAAACGGCTAAACTGATTTGGCTGAAATTTGTAATAGATATTGCTTAGACCTTGGAACATCATATAGGCTATATTTTATCCCGGAATTCCCATTGGAGCGGAGCCCCAAGTAACAGCTAGTAATTTTATATTATCTAAAAGAAATGTATCATATGACAAATTAAGGTCTTATTTTTTTCTATGTAGGTAGACGGTCTGGCTAAACTAGAGACCGCAAACTTAAGTTTTAATCCCCATTTGTAGGTAAGTTTGTAATGAAGAATAAATAAATCGTAGGTACCCGTATTTATACAAAAATAAATAACATTTGTAGGATAACTATTACTATTTAAATCATACTTATATACATTCTAGAACAAATCTTCTAAATAATTATTAATACCGCATTATATTCATTTATGTGGTTAAGAAGGTAGCGCATATGATAGATAAACATATGAAGTTAGCGCAAATAAGGTTCGAAATAAATGTTTTTTTTTAATAATGATTGAAATATAGGATTGTCACAAAATACTTTATAAAAACTTTTGTTTTGTAAGAAAGAAATAAAATAATTTATTTATGTGAAATACATACAACAGTGCATATATTCATATCATCATGCCTGTATCCCACAGAAGTAGGTATAGACTAAAAATTTCCACTTCTTACGATTCTTAGACAGATTTTGTAATATCAAATATGTATTACAAACAAAATAGAAATGCGAAAACCTGCTACGATTGCATTGATGTTTAACATTTTAAAACTTGTTCAAGTATCATATCAATTGGTAACAGGGAATTAATCAATGACATAAATAATATTAGAAAGATAACATACAGCAGTAACATCATTTCTCATTAAAATATTTTCAAATTGCACATAAAAATAATGAGAGATTAGAACGGTAACTCGTAAACATTGTATACAATAGCGGACTTAATACTAAAAGTCTTCTCTACTAGCCAACCATAAGGAGAAACAGAAATAAAAATAGGTCACAAATTAACATATAATTTAAATAAATTCGCATGAAAATCCTTCAGAAATGAGCGATAATCATTTGATGACTCGCCGATTTTGCGTTTGCCATACATCTACTGTTCAAAAATAGCACTACTGAGCCATACAAAAATTTTCCCATGAAACAGTTAAAATGGGATGAGTTCATTTTTCTTCTTCTTTTCGTTTACCTTATCTCACTTTCTTATGTGGGGTCGGCACAGTATGAAAGTTTCTTTCATTTCGATCTATTGTCAGACATTTCCTGCTTCACACTACTGGTCATATCTCTCACACAATCCATCCATCTCTTCTTTAGTCTTCCTCTACGCCTAGATCCCGTAAGCTTCATATTTAATAATCTTTGCGTTACATGGTTTTCCCTCCTCATGACATGGCCATACCATCCTAGCTGATCTTTCTATCTTCTCATTTTTAGGTGCCACTTTCATAGGGTTAGTTCATTCTGTACTCTCTATATTTGCTGACAAAACTTATTAACGAACATTATTTATAGCATAGCCCCATCAACTATTTCTCATGCCTATCTTCCAATCAGTTACATTAATATGATATCACTGTCAAATATGACTTCCGGACGAATCCCGTTTCGAATAATATACTATCTTATTTGATTAATATGAAAACATGTTTGATAAAGTCGGTTAAGGTAGAGGCGAGTTATTAAGTGTTTTTGTGTGAACATTTCTTTGCATATGAGTAATCATATTCATCAAATGTGTTATCGCTAGAAAATCGATCAATCGTTACGTTATGTCAGATGTCTTTAGGCAGCCTGAAAAATGTGACAGTATTGACCGAACAGAAACTACATTGGTCTGGTTTCCCTGTAAAAAGGGTTACAGAGGTCTGGTGGAGGTCGCTCTATTGTAATAACCAGTACCGTCAAGTCAGGACCATGGATTAAAGATACTCTGGGCTCTAAAGCGTAAGCTGAAGAAGCAACTTAGAAACACGCTCGGACGAAAAAGAATCATAGTCATAAAATCTGTTAATAAATTCATATCAAATTCACAACAAAAAATTAAAAAAAAAAAAACAGATTATTTTTTCAAAAATATATTTTAGATTTTTAATATTTAAAATTTCATAAAGGATTCCTTATAAAGAATTTGTAACTTATTTATTATATATTTCAAGTATAATATGGCTATGTCTAAATTAAATTATAAACTAATAACAATAATTAAAACTAACTTATATAAAAAATATAAAAATAAATAAAAACTAATTTAAATAAAAAATAGAATCCAAATCGCTGCCATCACCGGGTAAGGTACCCAAGAGGCTGGCGGCATTACCACGCTGTATGGTTAAACTTAGCCTTTGACCGAAATGCTCACCAGCCCTTAGATCTCCCGAGACATCGATTAGGCGTGCGGAGATTTCTTTAAATATTGTTTTTGCCTCCGCACTCCAGGGCCCCAAGGTCTCCACAGCAAAAGGCGCAAAAAAATGGCTCACCCAAAGTCGCATATTTGCGCCTTTTATTGACTTCTGCTGTAGCCGCGGCTGCACCGGCCTTACGGGAAGTCGCTTGTAAATGGGATGGAGCTACTGTATCCACACAAGTGGCATCCCATACAAGCGACCGCCCGCGTTTCCACGGATCCATGAGCGTCATTCCGTCCGTCCTCTTGCCGTCGTCACGAGCAATTCCACTAGGCTCTAAAATTGCCGGTTACAAGGGCCCGACGGATGACGTCATTCAAAGTGGAGTGGCGTGATATGCGACCAGCGCTGCGCCTACAGGCCAATCCGTGATGACCTAGGGGATCGACATCAGCCCCGCAACGGCAGCGATGGGGTTCATTAGTCCTAGCTCCTAACCGGAGACTCACTGCTAGGCTGAAGGCAGTCGCTTCCAGAAGAGTACCCACGTTTGCCGACGGAATCGCATTCAACCAGTACCCTGACTCTGGTTCCCAGCTAGCTAAGAGAGGAGACCGCTCCGCTAAACAATCGGCGTCGTCCAATAAATTATTCCAAACTTGCGTACACAGCGGCTCGTCCCAATGCCGCTGAGAAGCCAAAATCATGGGTAAACTTACGCTCGTACCGACTGCACTAGACCAAGCACTTTTTGCCTCGGCCAAGCACGCAACCTCTACGTCACTGAGTAACGGGGCTAAAATATTTCCAACGAGGGTTTGCGTACTGTAGACCGAGGACAAAAAAGCTAGCAGTGCTACACTTGAAATTTTTCTAATTCCTAGACCACCATGTCGTATTGGTAACGACGCTTGGGCCCAACATCTGTCACTGAGATGACAGTTAAAGATTTTAGAGACTGTACCTCTTACATACTCGTCTAATTGTGAAATAAGTTGTTCATGAGCCCAAAGCGGGGTACACCGCAACGCGTATGTGGTCTTGGGTACAAAAAGACAAAACTGAATAATTTTGTAAGCCATGTGAGGGTTGATGTCCCCTAGACGGCTGGAGGATGGTTCAAAAACCGAAATTTAATCTTCTACAAAATTTTTGAAACCATCCTCCAACACCGGCGCCCCTAGTAGGCGAAGTGTCTGTTCATTAATAACGTTAATGTTAGGGGCCAAAATATTTAATTTGCTTTCGAAAATGTATCGGAAGACTAGGTTTAAAATAAATTTCGCACTTCGAAAAATTTAAAAGTAAACCAATTTCGGCAAATTTAATATTAATGGACTACTTGTTACTTTTTTTACTTACTTATATCTATCTCTATCTTCTCTATCTATATATATAAAAGAAAGTCCTGATAGCTACACTATTTATAACTCAAGAACGGCTGAACTGATTTGGCTGAAAATTGGTGGGTAGGTAAATTAAAACCAGGAGAAACACATAGGGTACCTTTCATCCCGAGAAAAAGTTCCCGAGGGAAGTTCACGCGGGCGAAGCTACGGGCAAAAGCTAGTTCTTTATAAAATAAATCTATTATAGTTTATACATTGAAAGAACAGAGCAGAGACCCCAGTCTTCAATGAAATACAGCTTAACATACCTATAGGTATACTTACCTAACTTATTTGTGAAGATATTCAGATAAACTTTCAGGTCAAAGCTAATGTAATGACTAAATACAACTCGAGAAGTCGTGAGAAGGTATTGAGCAACACTTGAACCTTTAGTCATATATTTAATCGTGATTTTAAGTTCCTTCAACATATTTATTATATGAATAATTAAATAAATAAATTTATTGCGGTTGCTTTAAATTATGACAGGTATTTTGTAATAGCGTGAATTTAAATTACATTTTAGTTGTTTGGACGATTTATTAATTTAATCGTATGGCCAAATTAAAGTCGCTCCTTCACTTAACAAAATAATATTAAAAAGTCTTCTATTTAGTTAGGGTCTGCATCTATTGGATTTCGTTGTTATCCAGGGTAAGCAAGTCCGTGGGGCTATCATCAAATTAAGTGAATGGGGGAATTCACTGACGATATGTGTTATGTCTTATACAAGAACACCACATTCGCAAGCTATCTTTTTTCTATCCAGCCGCACCGAATGAAAGCTCTAGTTCAAACGATAAAGCTTCTAGACAAACACACATTCCAAGGACCACTAGGGGGAAAAGAATGACAATATATAAAACTAAGTTGTGCCTTTGTCCGCAAGATAACACTATGAAGTATTCTTGATATACACCACTGGGTGGACAGTTAAAAGGATTTCATTAATCATTCCTGTTATAGAATAGAATAGAAAAACTCTTTATTGCACCAAACAAATGTACCTATACATGTTTTTTTTTAACTAGGTAAGATCTACTACTGGTGGTTAGTGACCAATTATCAAAAAGCTGTGGCTTAACAAGCATGTTGTGAATGACAAAGCCACAGCTACTAGCAAATAAGTGAACTTGCATTTTCAATGGTAATTTTGCATATTTTTTTAAATTTGTCTTTATTTTTATATTCTTACTTATTCCACGAATGGATCTCTTACAGTCAACAAGCGATAGAAAGAAGGATTTTTTTTTTCAAATATATATTCTAAATAAAGACAGTAAATAATATATAAATTAAACTAAAACTAGGTTAAAAAAAGGGGGATAAGGATTAAATTATAATAAACTTTGACGGTCTTCTTACTAATACAGATAGAATATACAAACAAACATAAGACAATAATAAGTAGAATATAAACGTAATCATATTTTTTGTTAAAATATTTAAAAAATATAATTTAAATGGCTTCAAATGTTACACATAAACATATCCTAACGGTTGACTGAGAGAGTATAAAATAAGAAGCACACCACAAGCACACAGTGCTTCAAATGCTAAAACCACAGAACAGAGAAATTATCCGAATAGAAGTTTTGACGCGGATTTAGTTCCAGGATCAGTCTGGCAGCGTATTCTCTCTTCTTATCTTCAATTAATACGTGAAACCACACCACACCTTATTAGAAATGTATTACGTAAATTACAACAAAGCCACCTAATGTTATCGATCAATAACAGTGGGAATAAATCACGCAATCAAATTCCCTGCCCTTTTTTCTGTGTTAAACTTTAGTGCGCTACTTTAAACGCTAGTGACACATTTTCGTGCGCTATGCCACTTCTTGTTGATAGTTCTAAATTCTGTGGCTAGAACGGTTGAACAAAAAGTCATAATCGCTCTTCACAGAGCATATAATCGAACAAAACCGCATTATTTACTGTTAATCGCCACTGGTCCGGTCACAATGGGTCCCTGGGTCGGTCCGTCACTTTGTCGGCACCTTTTTTGTGTGATCATCTCTAGTGTTGACCAGTTAGTTAACTCACAAAGTTTTGATAGTTGAAGAGGTTCGAATTAATTTAGTTTTCATTTTTTGGCCAAATTTAATTATCAAAATAATTAAATTAATATATTAATTTGATTACTAAACCAATTAGATTTCTATTTTTTATTAAATCAGATATTTTTGTTATGTAAAAAAAATTATAATAATTAATAAATTTTCTTTAAAATTTCACAATTGTTTGTATGCATAATGTATATTCACTAAAAGAAAGAATGTATGTTAATAGTTTATTTAAAAAAAAATCTTTTATACTTAGGACACTAGATAATTGAGAATTCAACGATTACTTATTTCTAAAAATGTAGTAACAGAATGGAAAATTTATATCATATTTTATTTTTAATTATTTACTATCGAAACCAACCAGTACATATAGTTATAGTTCTAGGGATTAAACTCTGATATTTTACATGTTGTCACATTTAAAGTGCAGTAAAATTTTAAAAAATAAATATGTTTTTTTAGTTTTAAAAACAAATACCAAGATTGTATTCCGCCGGCACTTCGCTGTCACAATGAAAATGTTTTACTTTTTTTTCTACGCTACGTCGGCGCGGTCTCACTGTGTCATGAATATAGTCGGCATTTTCACAGAAATTTAAGATAGTTTAATAAAGGATACCAAATTTTAGTGCGGTGCTTTTGAAAACAAATTTTACATACACTTAGATACTCTCTAATTATTGCTATTCCCGATTCATCCTTAGTGAGGTGCACTAAGTGCAATATTTTATTATTTTCTAATTGTAACAATACTTATTACAATACAATACAAACCCCTTATTGCACATTAGTAACAGAAAATTAGATTGATTGATTGATTGATAAAATAGGTTAAAAATATATAATGTGAACTAAGAATGTAACCATGTACACGGTATAAAGAAATTGATAATTTTTTATTTTTACCAAAAACGTATTTAATCCGGCTAGTTGTTTTTATGTAAAGATTACGAGTATACTTCTAGAACTACTTGGTAGTACTAATTAGTAGAAATAAAATTTAATTTTTATATTTCACAACGTAATTTATAAGAATGGTTAGAAGCTGCACACTATATCAAACACACACATACAACTAGAACATAATACTCGTATATAAAAGGCAAACAAATTAATTAACATGTTGGATTATCGCGATGGCGTTAAGTACTAGCCTGCTAACGGCTAACACTTTCGTAACTAACTTTAAAGTCAGTTACGTAAGGCATGCAGCAACAACTCAGCTATACTATTTTTTTCGATTAACATATTCGAAGCTATTTAGGTACCTATTAAATAACATGTAAAAATTCCGTGCTTTTTAATTGAATCATAGAATAATTCAATACGTTTTTTTTGCACTATTGTGCTAGTACTAGCAAAGGTGATCGACTAAATAAGTACTATAAAAACTGTGTCTGCGATTGTGGCGTTCAAAGTTCTATCAAATTTACGCTTATTTGATTAACTTGAAATTTTACAGTCTCCAGTTCAAAATACAAAGCACACCTATGCTTTCAAAATCATTATCGAGTTCCTTACCTAACTCATCTAAGGTTAACCCCACAGTATATGCAATTTTGTATACGTTTTTATTAAACTTTAGTTCTGGTTGCAATGAACGGCGCCGGAATGAATTTTCGTTGCTGATTTAATGCAACAATATCTTAATGTCAAAAAATATCTTGTGCTCTATTGTTTTATGTTATAGCTTTTACTGGTGGACTGGAGTTAAATCTTTAAGCGTGTTTGCATTCTACAATAAATACCGACATTCAGATTCTTGCTAAACAAATCACAATGCAGATGAATCAAGTGCATTTGAAGGCTTTGAAACCTGTGAAAATATTTCATTGTATTTTCGAAAGGAGTTTCTTCTTAGAGGCATTAACACCGCTGTTTGTTTTGTATAAAAATCCACTGAATTGTTAACAATATATTCTTCGAAACAGCCTCTGTGGTCCATTGGTTAGGCGTTTGCCTAAAGACCCCAACCTCTGGGGGTTGTGGGTAAAATTCTTGATTTAAACTAAAAAAATATAGGATTTAATATTTGGAAATCAGTCGATTCAATTCACCTTTCGAGTACCATACCTTTGTTTTATGATTTTCTATCATGCACCCATGAGCGTCTAGGGTGCGCCTAAGACTTATAAGGACACGTTGGATTATATCAAACATTCCTTTTATAAACTACTAGCTGTTGCTCAAGGTTCCGCTCCCGTGGGATTTTCGAGATAAAATATAGCCTATATATGTTGTTCCAGGGTCTAAGCAGTCTCCATTCCTAGTTTTAGCCAAATCGGTTCAGCCGTTTTCCTGTGGAACATACACTTTCACAAACTTTCGCTTTTATAATATTAGTGTGATTTGATTGTAAACTAACAAATAACAATATCTATCCTAGCCAAACCAGACAACACTTTTCCTAGAAAAGTAGTCATATAAAATGTCATACAAATATTTACCCCTAAAAATTCAACGACGAATCTCCAATATACACAACTTAACAGCATTCCAATGGGTGATAATGACGTAAGGAAATACAATAAACTCTTTTCATTGATATAGATATTGTGTGACTTGTAAATTGGACCCCGCAATATGTATGTTAAGTGGTCCTTACGGTGGTCCCCATTTGCACCTCGCTTTGACGCAGGGTGTTAAGAATACCAAAAATACTTCAATAATTGAAATTCATAAAGCTAAGTTAAACTAGAATTTGTTTTGTTATACATACCAACGGACCTGTTTGAAAAAAGAGAGATATAAGGAAATTTAGACCCAAGACGTTGTCTAAGATCAGTAGAAAATTAGTTATTCTCTTCTCAAAGATAGACTCAACATCGAAAATTTGTTGCTATTAAAAGTAGGCTGAAGAAGGTCAAGCCTCACCAGGGCTCTCTAATTGATATTGTTTAAACATCGCTATCACTACATAGTATAAAACAAAGTCGTTTTCTCTGTCCCTATATCCCTATGTATGCTTAAATCTTTAAAACTAAGTAACTAATTTATGTGGTTTGTTTTAATAAATAGAGGGAACATTCAAGAGGTTGCCCATGCGAAGCCGGGGCGGATCGCTAGTTTAGGAAATAAACTATTTGAAACAGTAGTTAATTTATATCTCGTATCTGAATAGCTCAAGATAGAAACACACTAACAGACATGGTATTTAATATAGTATCGTTGAGTTAGTCTCATAACACAAGTCTCGAACTTACTTTGGGGTTAACTCTATCTGTGTGATTTGTCCCTATATTTTTATGTTTATTTATTTATTTTTATTACATTGCTAGACAAGGTATTATAAGCGCTTACGCGGTAGAATTAGAATACATAATCCATTAAAATTTCACTTTCGATACCAGTTATTGCGTTTTTACAATAATTGGACCATTGTTCAAGGTGTCATTGCAAATGCCATATTGTGTAAGAAGAGTTGATGCCATTTGGTTATCGGAGCCCTATAGCCGCCTATAAATTATAGTTCAGGTAACTGAGCTACGCAATAGGTTAAAGTGGCAGTCTCATCGGCTTGGTGCCTAGCTAGACCACACAGGGGGTTTTACTGTTACTAAATAAATTTACCTAAAATGTCAACATCTGTCTGGTGTCTATTCTTCGATACTGCCTCTCGGTCTTACGTAAATCCTTTAACAACTAATAGATGGTACCCGGGACCAATGGCTTAACGTGCCTTCTAAAACACGGAATCATCTTTGCTATCAGACAATAAGGTGATTCAAGCCTGCAATGTCCTAACTCAATTGGCAAAAACTTAAACAAAATATTCTTGGAAATCGAACCCACGAATATTTTGTTCAGTTTCGAGGGCAGTGTGCTCACTTTCCAACTAAAATAAGAACATTTATTTATATTATTTATTGAAATATAGAAACAATAACACATTGAGACAACATTAAAATAAAACCAGTACTCGGTTATAATCAAAATCCCTACTATACAATATTGAAAGAAACCCTAGGCTATTTCCATTCATTTTTCCTTGACCATCAAACTTAGTTATTCTATATACATTGCAAACTAAAACCATTACTTTACAAGCAAAATTATCATAAATTCAAATGCTAAGTGTTGCCATAACTTTAAAACCGTAAAACACCTTCCATTATTTGACTGACTATACAATTCGTGATTATGCATACTTTGCTTAGATTATTTTGAATGAAATACAATTGTTCACGCATTCAATTTTCGTTCACTATTCGGAATAGTCAGGGGGGGATTGTTAGTAAATTAATTTATTATCTGAGTATTAGAATACTCTTATACTCAGATATCAATCAGAATCAAAGTAGTAGATTGATAGTAGTAAGTACGCTTGCTCATAACAAAATCAATATTTTTTTAACAGCTTCTAACAAAATTGTTTCTTTTTTTTTATATGTAATATAAATTTTATATTATTATGTTGAAATTTTGTCTTTGTAATTGAATAAAAAGAGTATATAATCACTAATTGAATATTGCAGGAGTAAATTATTTTATTATCTGGGTATAAGAATACTCATATACTCAGATAACAAATTAATTTACTAACAATCCCCCTGACTATTCCGAATAGTGAATGAAACGGAATGATTGTGTAGGTACATTTAAAAAATATTTTGAAATCATTCCGTTCCCGTGAGGCTATCAGTAAGAATTTTGTGCCTATCCAATCCAATCCTCTACTATAAGATTTTTCAAACATATCCAGCGACTGCGTTAGCAATTTTGTATAGAAATTCTCAATTACCTTATCAGCCAGGAGTGGTTTTCAGGTTTTTCATAAGAAATTGCTAAGGCTGGGTAATGCGTCTACAAAATATAATTGTAGAGCATGGACGAGGCACCTAGCTGCATTTATTCGACAGCAATGGATTAGCATCAAACAAAATAGCAGTCGGCATTCCTGTCACCAGCAGAGATCATACGTGGAAGTATCTCTTTGATCTCTCGCAGTAGTAGCTCATAATTATTATTATCATGTTAATTTATTGTTCCATTTTCATTTTTTTTTATTATTTGTTAATAAGTTATCTTGTTTCTTCGAAACAATAGGATGGATTTCGATATAAGCAAAAAACAATCTGCCCTTTACCTTCCCGTCATCATCATTATCAGCTTTCCACGACCCACTGCTCGGCATAAGCCTCGTAAGAGTTATTCGTATATAATTCGTAAATATTTATAAATTACAGAATTAAAAAAAAAATTAGTGTATTTGATATGGAAAGTTACTTAATGTTTAGTGGTATTGTTATATAAGTTGTTCTGTAAATCTACAGAAATTTATACTTCAACATACAATAAGTGAAATTAAACGAGGTATCAATAGTAATAACAGCAGGATGTTTCAAACTGTAAATGGATCTGTATGGCCAATAAACTTAACGATTGACACCTATAAGAACTGACACCTGGGTCATTACGGAGGTCATAGCCCCCTGTATATTACCAGTAAGGTATGATGGTAATGCACAATTTCACGGCCCACCCTAGGTTTGACGGGTAAGAGTAAAGGTATAAGCGGTTAGCGATTCTAAAACAAGTGCAAGTGTCACGATGTGATTTTTCGCTTAGTTATTTTAGGTCGGATACTCAATTGTTGCTTAAGATATTGGCTTGTTTGTCCAATACAAAAGTAATAATGAAAAACAAAATTTGTGTGTAATCGCTGAAGAGGATCTTTTATAGTTAAAAATAAATAAATATAAAGGGACAAATCACACAGATTGAGTTAGCCCCAAAGTAAGTTCGAGACTTGTGTTATGGGATACTAACTCAACGATACTATATTTTATAACAAATACATATATAGATTAACATCCAAGACCCAGGTCAATCAGAAAAAGATCATTTTTCTACTTGACCTGACCGGGGATCGAACCCGGGACCTCCTGAGTAGCGGGCAGGCATGTTAACCATTACGCCACGGAGGTCGTCAAACTAAAAATTTAAGGAGTTAACTAGTGAGTGGCAGAGAGGATAAATGCTAAAGAAGGGAAAAGTGTGTGATTTTTCTATTCACTTAGCATGATCTTCGGCATCATAGACAACGAAGTCTCTAACTAGCAATAAACAAAAATCATTTTTTTATAGCTTGATACAACAAAATTTTTAATACCTCTTTTTATTCTTTCTTTATCTCTACTCTTATATTCTGTAAAGTTTCAAATTCTTCTTATGAACGTTATTATTTTCCATTTCGTTTCAACTCACAATATACATTACAGAATTTTTTACTCGAATGTAATGGGAATCCCCAGCATTACATTTCCATTGCAAATGAAAGTCTACTTAACTCTATCAAATCGCTTACACCCATCACTTGGCCCACCAGCTGACGTATGCATCGTCACGACTCTCCGCCATTGCTGACACATAAGTACGTATTCCAAATAGCCCTTACGAAAGTTTGCGCACCCTGTGTCTACGATACAAACAAACAAACATGCTGTATAAACTATACAAGTAAAAGGGAGTTATCAAGCTTATCTTATGTTATCTTGCACAAGCGAAACACTGGCGTAAAGCAAATTTTTAGTCGGTAAATAAATAAATTTCATTTCATTTCATAAGTGCTGTGTCTTTTAATGAATTCATTACAATTTTTCGTTTGTGTGGCATTTTTTGTTTGTATGGCAGCAGTAATCATCATCATCACTTTTATTTCAGAGCCCAAAGGGTCAAAATGTATGGGATTGACATAAGCCGCGCTAAATCACGTGGTCAATCGTATGTCAATCCCATACATTTTATTCTTGTCGAACTTCGCTAACGTTTTGCGATTGTGACTTTGGCTAACTCCCAGGGTCCATGTAAATGCGCTGTCTTAACGTTTTATTTTTATTTTTTATTTTGTCCTAGGTTAAAATTACTTGCCTTTGTACAACCACTTGAACATTGGGGTTGGACCATTCAGGAGCGTTCCTAAAGTGGTAAATCTACGTAATTAAAGGAATTATTATTTTCAATATATTTATTACTCTATACTAAGTTTAATAAGTTAAGTAAGTCATACCAATTCCAAAGCGAAAGTGGAGAAGAAGCGGCGCCACAAACGCCACTGCACCATTTTCCGCAAAATCGTCAATTTACTCACAATTTTAGAATTTATTCCTCGTTACTATATAATCTTGAAATACAAGTTCTCTCTTAAAACTCTTTACGTGCCAATGGGTAGTACCTAACAGTTTTTAATAAATTAGTTATCATGTACCGGGTTCCATCAAGACGTAATTATGGCAAGCGATCAGGGGCAGTGGGCACCAATCATATTTCTTGTCAGAATTTCTATTACACTGCTATTAGTTATGTTACATACTGGTCGAGTGAATTGGCGAGTGAAGATGTGTGTGGTTTGTCGAATTTCATTTCATTTGAAAAAATTCTATAAAAATGAGTTTTTGAAATCATCTCTAAGTTTTTGACTAGTTAAAGCTGGGAGTAACGGCTTCCAAAGCATATTCCTTATCAAACATACATGTGATTAAATTACAGTACAATAAAAACAACTTTAACAATGTAAGTATACCTTACGTGGTTTTAGAATTTAGAGTTAACGACGAGATGTAGTCTTCTACTTAGTTTTCTTCGGTAAACGAATAGATGTAGTTGTAGGTTTTTGCAAAAAAGTTTTGAATTTGCTAACTTTGGAATACGACCTAAAATATTTTAAGGAATTCCTTATTTCTTGTATGCTTATGTTATGTATGTAGAGAAAGAAATATGTTAATACCCTATTAACATTTTGCTCAATCAATGTGAACTTTGTATAGAGAGTTAATCACAGAATAAAATAAATGGATGTGGCATTATGCCTTTCAAGTTTTTATCCTTCTGGGTTACTTTTTATTGTAGCATCTATTTAGACGACAAAAGATCAGATTTTAAACCCTAACTAAAGCACTATAGCTTAAGATGTAACTTTGAAGGCGAATGTATTTATAAAGAAAGGGCGAGGCACTCAAAATAGCATCATTTGCAATCGCCCAGTGTGCACCAATTTGTCATGCAATAATTAAATACCGTATCAAATATTTCATCATCCTATACTTACTGCCTAAACATTTAAACAGATTACTCATCATTTGAATAAATTATGTACAATTTGTTTACTAGTTATTATTACTTTACAGTGTATTTAATGAAGAATCTTAATCATCTTACACAGTTTTGATTAATGAATATGATCTACATTGACCTACATGACAAATACATTTCCTGCATTTCATAATAGGCTTAAGAGTAGATCTCTTCTCCCTCTCTTCTCATAGGTGTTGTAAATTGCGAGGAGGAGACAAAGTTGTGAATTATATGACAGCATCTCAAGTGCTGACGTCAAGCGGTCATAATAATAAAATGAATCATTTATTATGACATACCGGATGGTGTCAATCATGACATCGCATCTTAGCGGACCCTGGCCTGATGAAACCGGCAAACCGCTAGGATAATCATGTATAACTTAATCTGTACAACAGGTGTGGAGAAAATTGGCTGTGACAGACACACAAGTGATGATGTTAGGGAACCCTAAAAATAGTAAATTAAATAAATCTCAGAATCATAACAGTGGTCTTAAATTAAAAAAAAAATGAATAACAAACAAACAAAGACAAAATATGTAATTATTTTTAACTGTTGTCGGTTCACTCACTACGGCATTGCTTTGTTCCTTTTGGTTTAAAAAATTATTTACTATATAATTTATGGTTTAGATAAAAGGATCATTTATATAATAAATGTAATGGTGACACCTTTTAATCTCTATGATAGTGCCAAATGGACCATATAGCCCAACACTTTTACTTTTAAGTGAATCAATTTATTATGTTTCTTTGATAAAAAATTAATGGCGTTTCTAAAATAGTTTCATTTAGAATCGTAGGTCATTTTTAACACATTTTAAGGATGTAAGAGACCCGAATCACTATTTTGTTTTCATCTTTTTATTTCTTTTTTTGTCAATCCTTATTCCTTCTATTATATTCAAAGAAGTTCAAATCTCGCGCGGTCTGTGACGCAATATTTTTTTTTTATCTATAATTATATTTGATGTTTTTATGTCTATATGTCTGTTAATTTGTTTTATGCAACTGCTTAACTGATTGGGATGAAATTTGGCACAGAGATTTTACTTTAATTATGCAGACGAACAACAACGGCAACAGCTAAAACACTATAGCTATAAACTTTTGTATTTATATATATATATATATATATATATATATATATATATATATATAAATTCTATGGCAACGTTTTTTTTAACTTGCCGCCATTCTGACTTACAATCTTCATGACAAATTTTTATGTGCAAATATAAATTAAAAACTAATAAAATATAGAGTAAAACTGAAATTTTACATCAATAACAAACAGACCAACAAACATACTAATACGACAACAAAACGCTTCACATAAATCTGCTCTGTCTGTCCATCTGTCTTGTTCGTGTCTCAGAAACGCTTCATCTGCACTCTTAATGAATGAATCGATCTGCCTAACATGCTGATTAACTGCGCTGCTAGGGATAATTTCGGATTTGAGTACACGCAAATAATTGTAATTTTAATGTACCGACAAAAATATCATGTTTCTTGTATAAAATCGAAGATTTTTGTAACTGGGAAATACTCTTTGTGAGGGCCGGACCAATAGGTAAATCTTTTTTGAAATATTTTTTTTTATTCATTTTAATTGCCTCCGTGGTCCCGGGGGTCGTGAGTTCGATTCCCACGGGAAGCATACTTTGTTTAGTTTTTTCCAGTTTGGTTAGGACATTGCTGGCTTGAAACACCTGATTGTCTGAAGTTCAGTGCTTCGGAAGGCACGTTGAGTCGTTGGTCCGATTGCCATCTGGTAGTTGTTGAAGTAACCACGTCAGTGGCCGAGAACCGGCTCCGAAGATCTCTGATACCAGGGTGTGCCTGGTCTGAAGTTTCCTGAAGGTCAACTAAGAAGTATACCATGCCTAGCATTAAATTTATACTAACTAATATAGTCTGTCACAATAAGATATAATCTGTCATAATAATTATTGTATAATAGTCTTCAATTGTAGTACAGAAAATGGTAAATAATTAAATAAATAAATCAGTTGTTTATATTATGGGTTAGTATGGGTTTATATATATATATATATATCTTTATATATATAAAAGAAAGTCGTGTTAGTTACTCCACTTATAACTCAAGAACGGCTGAACCGATTTGGCTGAAAATTGGTGAAGAGGTAGCTTAGAACCAGGAGAAGGACATAGGGTACCTTTCATCCCGGGAAGTCCACGCGGGCGAAGCCGCGGGCAAAAGCTAGTAATATATATAACGTCTAGAAACGTCACATGTAGGTCACCTAACGACTGAACTGTCAAGTCTAAAAGCTGATAAGCATTTCGCAGACTTGCATCCCACTGTGGGAATGCTCTACTGTTTATTGCAACACATCGTACTATCGAAATAGGTAACCTAATACTGAGGTTAGAATATAATATATGATTGTAGATTTTTTGCTGAGGCAGGCTAGCTCGTAATGGATTGGACTTATCATCAGCTGTCTATGATCTACTGCTGGGCATAAACCTCCTCTGTCTACGCCAACCTCAACGCTCCTATAAGTTGTGCCGCACTAGGCTCTGACAAACCAGGGATAAAGACGCTTTGGATGTGTGACGGGAGCGATAGGGATATGCTCGACCGCCACAAAAGGAAGATCTTCTCGCCAGGCTAGGGTGTTATGCCTTGGGAACCGCGGCTCCGACGATGTCTTGTCGGAGGTTGTATTTATGCTCCAATCCGTAGAAACGTTGCAAGCGCGATTTAGAATTTCATATTTCTTGCTTTTAACGCCATCTGTGATGCCTCTTTGTAGATATTGTTGTGGGGCCAGTGTTGCCACAACGCGATTATATATACCTATATAGTTTGGAATTAAACAAATTCACCAATTTTTAACCAACATTTGTTAGATAAAATTCTTTTAGCATAGAGTCCTCCTATTGTATTTTTGCATTAAATTTTAAATAAATAAAAGTAAATAAGACGTGATATACTCGTGGAAGTCTGATCCATGCAGGATTAATGCCAAACGCAATGATATTAAAGGCATTTTGACGATACATTATAAATAGGAACTCCAAAAATATTATTACAAACTTGTAAACCAGTAATAATACGTCGACATGCTGACCCTTAAAAAACATTTAAGGTACCCCTGTTCGTCTGCTATTTTTTATACCCAATGAAAGAGACAGACTACATGAGAAACAACAAAACTGCATCTTGCATCCCTCTCAGACAGGGGCGTGGCTCTTCTTCAATAACACTTGATTATAATTATAGGTTATGATGAAGGCAAGGTAACTTACCTGGTTTTATGTTGCGTCGTTGTTCACTGATGAATGATGAGGTTTCCAAGATTTAAGATGTTTGGAAATTCTTTTTGAATATATACTTGATCAAAATCATACTTATAATCTACTAGCTTTCGCCCGCAGCTTAGCCCGCGTAAATTTCCTTTGGGAGCAGTGCTTTTTCCCGGGATGAAAGGTACCCTATGTCCTTCTCAATACTTTTAAGAGTATGCAAAATTTCAGGAAGATTGGTTTACAAAGAAACTCACTTTCGCATTTATAATATTAGGAAGTTAGGATTCATGCTTACTTATAATCATCATCCGAGCGTGGGTCCCAGATGCGTTTGGTTTAAAAAGTATGTACCACTATCTCTCTAGCCATAGATACCGCAAAAGATGATTAGTTTTATTTTTCCCGATTTTTTTCGGAAAGGTATCCTATCGCGGATCTGCTTGAAGAAATTTCTGCTTTTAGAATTTTCTATAAGTAAGACCCTTGTGTACTTGTCTGTGTTATTTATTATTATGAATAGGTATCCATTATAATAAATTACACACAGGAATACCTTATAAATGTTTTTAATTTTTTATTAATTTAACTTCATTACATAAGCGGCTGACTTAAAGCCTTTTTCTCTCACGTCAACCAACTACTGGCTCCGAGTTGTTAATGTGTTGGTACAAGGAGATATAAATTAACTAAAATCACGTTGGTTCAATAAAGAGCTATAAGCCCAAGTAAAATTGCGGGACAAAGCTATTTACGAACAAAATAGGTAAGTAAAATCTCAATTTCAGTCGGGCCCCGGTATGCGGCGACGGGAGGCAAGGCGAGTGTTCTGAATGCTTGCACAGATTACAAAACATCTTCAACGTGGAGATATTATAACCCAAACTTACAGCCCACGCCGTCGGTTCACATGGACATCTTAGAAATACTAAATTTGTATTTTTTACCCGACCGCTGTAGTGAGCCTTATGGTCCGAGTGACTGTCGCGACTGTCAGACTGTCAGGTAAAAAGCTGTCAGTTTAATTTGACAACTTACTGAAACTATTATCATACTGGCGATCAGAAAACTCCGCCCTCTCAGTGCTGTCATCTTGTAGTGTCATTTTTGAACACCCTGTTTGTCTAAACTGCTGAGAGAGCTGTATATATATATATATATATATATTTATAATTTCAAAAAAGTACATTATAAAAAATATAATTCAATAAAATATACATTAATAATGTGAAAACGAACTATACTTTGTGATATCTTGTCCTGACAAATATTATAAATGCGATTGTGTGTTTGGTTTTAGATGAAATCAATAAAAGATCAATAGCTTGTTGCTAGGAATTTTTATCTTTAAGAAAATGAATAAGGCTATTTTGAAAATAATTAAATCAAATGTTAGCGCCCGGTAACATCACGTGACAGATATCTCCCCACTACAGGTAAACCCCTCTTGGCAGTAGTAGTGTCGGGGTGAGTATGAGTGTAACGCTCTCTTCTCCTTGGGTTCGCCGAGCGGTGCAGACGTGTATTGTGCTCTAGTGATTTAACATGGCCTTTATTAGTATTTGATATGATATTGCTGTTGATAATTTTAATATGTGTTCAAATGTAACTATAGATTAACATAGTTAGGCACGGACGAGGGATTGGTACGCTTCAGGCTGGATCCCAGTGATAGGAGCAGGGTTGGTGCTCCTATCTTTACCGTGATTAGTGCCAAAGCTTAGACACGAATGGGTAATTCGGTCCTAGCAAATACAAACAATAAAAGAAATACAAAATTAATTGAAAACACCCAACCTACCTACTCAACTCAAAAGATTCTTCACATGTAAACCTACCCTAATCCTTTAACAAATATTCGCATTGGCCTTCGGAACTTAGCCCTTTAAACAATGTAATCCTATAATTATATTGTAAACATGTTTTGTATTCCAAATTAAGCCGGTTTCATGAAGATATTAATTAAAATAACATTGTTTATGGAAAACAAGGCTTAAGAACAATATCACAGAATTCATTTTTTACAAAGAATTTGAAATCACGCGGCGAGGCAATTTTTTTTTTAAATCTATGATTTTATATTTATAAAACAATATTATAAGTAGTGAAAATCTATGGCTCCACTGACACTTTAAAATTTAAAAGTATTAATTTATTTAATTCATGTAGGTACAGTCGGGGGCAGATAAACCTGACCGTATCTACCGTAATGACCATAGGGGGTCAACTTTATCTTTCCCCGACTGTACACTCAAATACAAACATAAGAAACCTAACTCGACTTCCTAATAACACTTTTTTAATTTCATACTATCCAGAAATATATTAATTAAATTTCAAAAACTGTTATCAGTACATAGTATAAAAAAAGTAGCTTTCTCTGTCCCGATATCTTATATCTTAAATCTTTAAAACTACGCAACGGAATATGATGCAATTTTTTTAATATAGATAGAGTGATTCAAGAGGTAGGTTTTTATGCCCATGCGAAGCCGAAACGGGTCGCAAGTTTATTATAAGTAAAAATTCGTAATTTCATACGTATGTATGAAAGTCTTAAAATGTAAATACATTTAAATATTTTGATGCTCCCAATCGCAATTCAATAAAACAAAACAATCAGATGATTATTTCATTTTGTTTAACAGATGTATTAAACAAGTTTTAAGTGAGTTAAATTGCGGATTAAAACATGACCGGGATCGGCAACCAACGGTCTTACAATTGAGATGAACGTTAAAGTAAGGTTCACACTATTCCAGTGGAATGGCGAGTTTGCATTCAAGTCGAGATGGAAAATATAGTAGTCCGTAACGCTATTCACTATTTCTTGTCACAACTTTCCTTATTTTTGTTTATAAACAACTGAAACTTCAAAAACTGAAAATTATAAATTACCTTTGAAATAATGCGATTGCAATAATTGCACTAAGAGGACGATGATCTAATAATAAAATGTAGTTTAATAATGAAAGCGATCTATTATTTAAAAACATTGTTTTTGTTGGTGGCGTGATTTCCATGTCTTTCTGTCGCTACAATTTATTCAAGTTTAATAAGCATACACAAAAATAAAATACAAACAATGAAAACAGTAATTACATTAGTGCAAGGGTTTTTGGGATTTACACTATCATCATATATGCATTGTCGGGAAAACTTATAATTTTGGGCAAAAAAGCGCCAAGATAAAGCCAGATGAGTGAACAGCGTGAAAAATTTGGAGCAGCATCTACAGAGCGGTCCATAGCACGAGTGATCGCAGATAATGGAAGCACATATGTAGAAGAAGACTATCATTATGGTAAAGGCCCGTAACGTACTCTACCAATATGAACTTGGCTCTCTTTGTTAATGATCTCTAATCTGTGGCTGGTTTATGATTGTTTCTCGAGATTTAATTACGATATTTAACTTAATTTCGTATTTGTGTAAGAAAATCAATTAACTGTTACATGCTAGCTGGAAATTAAGTTGTTACTTCGCAAATGAATTAAGCTTATGTGTTGTATGTTAATAAACATAATTTTAACACTATATTACTCATAATATTTTTAGCATAGCGTCACTGTATCCATATCCATACTAATATTATAAATGCGAAAGTCTGTCTGTCTGTCTGTCTGTCTGTCACCTCTTCACGGGTAAACTGCTGGACCGATTGTGATGAAATTTGGTTGGGATGTAGTTAACGACCTGAGGTCAAACATAGGCTACTTTTGGGCGCAATATAACCGAGTCCCACGCGGGGCGAAGCCGCGGGGAACAGCTAGTAAATAATATATGCTTTTTAATTATTTATATAATATTATTTATATAATTATGTATTTACTACAAGCTACCCGAGATTCTATTTCCGTGGTCATTTCGGGACAATGAAATTTCAATTTGGTCTCAAAAAATAAAATTTAGGATCGTCAATTGCTATGCTAAAAATAAAATATTTTAATGGATTTTAGACCTAAAATAGCTTAATAAATGTATAATTATAATTTTTTAAATATTCGTAAACAGTGTTAAAAAAAATATGTAGTTTAATAGATGTTAGCAAAGAAAAATAGCAAAATCAATAACGCTATATTGATTTTTGCGCGTTGATTGACGCGATTAATTCAGTCAAAAATTATTTTTCCGAAATTAGTACGATTAAGAAGCTCCATCTTTTTAGTGAGTCGACTTCAGTCAATTATATTTGTGAAGACCAAAACTCCGTCACTAACAAGGCATTACTAGTGCTTCCTTCCAGGTCCCGGAGTGACTGGAAAAGCAGATCAAGACAAAATATTGCAATGGGAAAGAGACTCCACACTGGAGAAGCCCCAAGCAAGAGCATTTAAATGAAATCTTTACTAATATAATAAATCTGAAGAGTTTGTTAGTTTGAACGCTTATAACTTGAAAACTACTAGTCGGATTTGCAAAATTCTTTTTGTATATGAAAGCTTGATTCTTGGGAAAGGTTATAGGCTATAGTACATACACACTAATGGCGAGTGAAACCGCGGGAAACAGCTAGTAATAAATATACTTAATATTTTATAGGCACACTAACACATGCCCTGTGCCTCGACAGCCAAATGTCTCCCATACAAACATTCTCGGCGACGCGACTGTTGACGGCCGATAAGGGACAGAATGCATCGTTGGTATAAGGTTAAACTGTAGGGTTGACAATCATTGGTACCTATCTTGCTTAAATATTTTTCTGTAATATAATATGAAACCTCTTCACCAAACATAAAAAAACGTCAAAGTGTAAGAAAGATCCGTAAGTATCTATTTAATTTTTTGATAATGTTAAAAAATCATATTTAAAATGAAAAGATTGCTGCGATTCCCAAATTAGGGTGACTATAATTAGCCTTTGCAATATCTATGATACAGCGATGCGGTATAAAGTCGAAGCAATATGATTTTTGCAAACAAAAATATATTTTTCAAATAAGAATTTGAGGCAGCCCTAGTTGAATCGCGAAAAGTGCAAACGTCTGCATCTGCCCTAATAACAGTCGCATTGTGTAAGGAATTTATACTCTATTGTAGCAAATTGGATTCGTGCGGGGTATGTAATGTTATTATACAAATATACAAAATAACAGTTCAGAGCATTCCTATCAGGTCCTCTACAAATTCGTAAGTAAAATAAAAAATATATAAGTATATTATATATTGTAATGTTATTGAAGCCATAGAGTTAGAACAAGTTTTTTTAAGTAATAGAGCGCGCTTATTTACGTCGTAATACGCATAAAACAACAAAACATCGAAATAATGCATATGAATACTGTCTGTAAGTAACTAATATTGGTCATTATAACGATAACATATGCATTATTTTCCCAAAACGAAAAACACTGAGAATTTCTTTTTGGATGACCTGATGATTTTTTGTTGAATGGATGTTTAAATATAAGCTTCTAAGAGCTTTAATATTTACTTTACTTTGAGGCGAGGGCTTGACGCCACTCAGCCTTTTCGGCAAAAGCGCAAGGGGCTCCCAGTTGGGACGAACCTCGGCCATGGGCTTTGCCTTTGAGCAATGGCGAGTGATGCAAACTCGCGAACGATGCAATACTGAGGAGCGGCTTTATTGGCTTTAGGCACGCTGAGATGACAGAGAAAGAGAGAGAGAGAGAGAGAGAGATACTAACTCTCTGTGCTTTAAAAGACACGATAAGCCGCTTTCAGCTTTGTCGCTTGTTGGCAGTGGTTAGACTGTGTCAGATTTTTCTGATTCCTGCAGCTTGAAAACTCTGACAGTGTTGGCCACTACCACACTCGGATCATGTTGCTATTGGTCTGGGTTTCCTGTAAAAAGGGACGGAGGACAGATGGCAGTCTCTACATTGTAATTACCAATACCTACCTCCAAACTTAGTACTATGGGTGGCTTAGTTTCAACTAGGAAACGTGCTTAAATTAAGATATTACATACTAAATTCTTATTCAGCAACGTAAATTTATATTAAACACAGGCAAAAACAGTGCAAAACATACACTATGTATAACTTCAACACTCATAATCTAGCAACATTCTAAAACTAATCTGCTAATTAAGAGGTTAATATCTCCGTTCGATGGTAAATAATTCTAATAGGAGTTGAAATTAAAACTTACTACAGGAGGTTGTTCAATATGTTCAGGTTTATGTCTCTATGCAATCAGATAAAGGAGATTGCCCACCGCCCAGGTGTGCCGGCATTTTCAAAGGAGCCATTTTGTTTCTATTTTTATGTTGGCAATACTGAATTGTATTTACAATGTAGTTAGTATGTTTTGCATATGGTAAATAAAGATTTCGTGGTAGTTAATGTAGGTATGTACATTTTGTCTCTTATGGCATCTAAAACAATTCTTCCATAGGGTTTTTTTTAATTTGTGTCAGTATATGCATGATGTGAGTAAAAATAAACCCAAAAAATATCAAAAGGAATAACTAAGAACATTTCGATATGTTTCAATAGTAAACTTTACTTATAAGTAATACTATTATTCATAATTATCAAAGTAGCCTTGTACCATGTAGAGATCTTTTATGGTAATAGTTTACTCTACCAAAGATCATAAAGTACCTGTTTTTTTTTTTAATTTTAAGTCAATCACCATTTACAGCCTAAAAAATAATTTCAGATAGAAGATATAAAATACATCATATCATAAAGACAGTTGACCATCATCATAACTTCAACAAACAATCAAATTAACAATTCCTATGCAACCTTTCAACATCTCTTCAAGAAACCAATGTTCACATTTTCGCTCAAAAATGCGTTTATGTCCTAACACAGTGCATAAAACCCTTTTAAAAACCAGTCAGCAACTTAGCAATCGCAGGACGATTTAAGTATATCGACGTAAGGGTGTTGCCTCACTACCAGCGGGCAAGATTTTTCGTTTTATTATGCTATGGAAGCGGCGAGTGGCCGGGACGCGTGGAAGCCAAGAGGGGAGGGCTTTGCTCAGCAGTGGGACACTTGAGCCTACAAAAATAAAATGCAACTTTGCTAAAGTTAATGTAATTTGCTTCAATATGCCAAAAATATTTCACAGATTACAAAATGCTACACTGATTCTTATGTTTCATTTCAACCTGTCATTTAATAAGTTTCGAATTATTTTTGGACGATCCTCTAGTTTTAAGATTCATCACCACATTATACTAATCAGTACCGCCAAATCTAGTATCATTGTTGAAAGCGTACCCTATTATATATGGTTATTATGCATAAGCTAAAGATGCAATTTGAAAACACGATCGGATGAAGAAAGTTACATATATCAGAAAGATACAGACTAGCAGTAGAGAGACTATACGAAATGAAACTAGATGGATAATGAAATCTAGATCAGATATAAAGTTGACACTCCATGATTAAGAGTGGACCCAGAGATCCAATCTAAATGTTCCTTTTACTTTTTATTTTATGCAATAAAGATATTACAAACAAACTAAATATAAACAAAACCGTAACCTTTATACTTATGTTTCCTTAAATCTTTTTTGTCTGTCTGTATCCAAAACATAAACGTACTCAGTGATAATGTACTCACTCAAATGTAACAAACCCTCCCAACGCGAGATAAATCTTGATTTCCCCCCACAAAGTTAACTGCAAACACTTCATTATGGTACAGTGGGCCTCAGAGAAAACTTATACCACTTTACCATTATACTTACAGCTAAGGTATACTTTTCAATGCGGTCCACTACGATAATACTATTATCTATGTGATTAAAGTAAAGGCTTCAAACAAAATAATGATTACATTCCGATTGCGGAACTAACCGCTTGCAGTAAGACAGACCCTAAGGCCATTTACGCCTAAATGGTAGTATTTGTTGAGCATAACGGTAGATCTCGATATATGCGCAAATACAGTAGGAGTGACCGGCTATAGAACTTTAAGTTTGACATGTTTATAGTAATCAGTAGTGATGGGCTGGTTTTATCGATGTTTAATAATCGATACTGAGTTAGTGCTTACTTTCGTTGTCAATTTTTGATGGAATACACGCAAGGTAGAGTCCATCCTGCATTACGCCTACACAGGACGATATAAAGTAATATGCAGGCTCCAACTACATTTATGTGGCACAGAATAGATAAAAATGGAAATAAATGGAGTAGGTCTACGTCTTAAAAAAGATTTTGTAGAGGCTAAAACTATTATTGAAAGTCAATCGTCGGAGGTATGAAGGAGCCTAAAATAGTATTTTTTTACACTTATCTTATAAATCTCTAAACCTATCAGCATGTATTACATTTAAATATTTAATTCTCTTTGCGTCCTTTCTTTTACTTTTAGCAAAGAACATTGCCTATACGTGGTCGCTATTACAAAATCTTTCTGCAACAACAACCATTAGTTCTATGCCCTATGTGCCCTGCACACAGCACTAATAAAGCCCACACTGCACGATGTTCTTTTACGCAGACATTTTTATTGCTATCTCGTTTTTTCAACCATTTCATACAAAGTTGTACGTAATGTGCAATTTCAATATTTTTGCAAAACTGTCTCGTAAGGAGGTCTTATTACTCTTCCAATGTAACCACTTCCAAGAATTTTGTTTATGTAACATTTCCTTTTATATCATAATAGAGCGCTAAGTAGTGAGGATATTTCAGTACTTCATTCTCTATCAGCTGGACAGAAACGGTCAAAATCCACACACATGAAAGTTATAAAGCCTAAATTATGACTTTGTATAAAATTACTAAAAGTATTTTTTAATATTAAAAAAAATAGAAGTGACATCTTTTTTCATATACTTTTAAAGTAAGCACTTAATTAAATCAACATTGTACTTAAATATTTTTCATTACATAAATGTATGAGGCAGACCAAGGAGGTGGCGTGACGATCTCGACAACTTTTTGGACAAGTGGCCAGAGGTTACCATGGATAGGGATGAGTGGAGAAGGAGGGGACCTTTGCCCGGCAGTGGGATAAACTAACAGCAGGCTAAATGTATGATGTATTTAATATACTGATCTACCAGCTAGTTCCAAACTATACAGCGGCTGGAATCTTCTTAATATAACTACATAAATTTCTATAGAGATAAGTAGTGCTGTTAAAGTTTAAATTTCCAATCTTTGTATTTAAGTGTACATATGAACTATAAATTGGTAAATCTACCTATCAAAAAAAAAAGTATTTGTACTAAAAATATGTCCAAATCGACCAACTGATTTAGTCGGGTAAGACAGACATTATTACTTTTGCATTTAGATATAATTATGACGGTATGGATGTACAAAAACGTATCGTTGGATATTAAAAGGATTCTAGATAAGATAATCTCATCGTATCTGGCATATGATCAGTTAATAATTTTCATAACTTCATAGGCTGGGCTCGATCAGAGCTCGTCAACATTTTATTAATTTTCTCCATAATTACAGTGTACGGTGATCAGGTGGTTAGAACTGGTACGCATTTTATGAACAGAATAATGTACAAAAGTTTTTTTTTTTCGCTAATCGTGTGTGAAAAATCTTAGGTGGTCCAATAAAAAATAATGAAAGATATCTGATGTTGATCACCGTGTTCGAATATTGAATATGTTCCTTTCCAAAAAGATTGAAATAAAAAGAATTCAAAATGTTTTGTTTTCAAAGTACCTTCTGAAAGGAAAAATTAGGATATTCCATTTTGGCGGAACCTGGGCTCCTAAGCTTTATTTTATTTATTTAGATACACCAACAGTATTTACACACGGCATTCAATCAGAAACACTTACTTTGTCCTTATGTAAACACCAATTATATATAGGTATCCATTACATTTATAATAATATCACATAGAATATAAGTATAGGTATCTTGTTTTTTTTAAATTGATAATGTGTGGAAACCTGAAATATGCTATCAAATATTTTACTTCATATAAAATTAATATATTTTAAACATAGGTTAAAAGTATAAAAATAAACAAATAAATACTTGTTCGTAATAAAATCTTTGTACAAAAGCCACTAAACTGTATTGTACCACCACGTGGCAGCTAAATTAAGTATTAAAATTCACAACAGGCCCGCGTTAATAGTGGTTTTACAATAAATTGTGCTGATGCTATCTCCGTAATAACTTCTTCGGTAGACCGCGTCTCAACAAAAAATTGATGGAAACTGTGATCATGGGTGGCGAGAACGTAAAAAAGTGGTGTTATTAATTTTTATACAAAAAAAACGTTTTAGAGAATTATTGTTTCGAGTGGAAATATTTTAAATATGTACTTATAAGTAATGACGAGCTTAAAAAATAAAGATAGCTAGAGATTTGTCAATTACTACTATGTTATACACAGCTTTGCATTACCTAATCTGCGGTGTTAAAGCCGCATTAAAATCCGTCGCATAGTTTTAAAGATTTAAGCATACAAAGGGACATAGGGGCAGAAAGCGACTTTGTTTTATACTATGTAGTGATGTTCCACTAATAGTAATAGTCCAACGAACAAAAACAATTCAAATTTCACATGGCAATATGACTTTTTAACATATATCATTATCCTGATAAATTTCCAAATATACACATTTCACAGCACTCATTTCAAATAACCACAATAATAAATCATACATTCTTAATCCAAAACCACATCGAAGTATTTTGTAGTCCCCATATTCAAAATACATAAATCGCTTGAAATGATTATCGAAAAAAAAAGAATACCGGACCAAAACTGTTGACAAGCCCTGGCATCATTTAAAATTAATGGCGGTACACGTTATTCGGCTACCAGAGTTGGTGGGCCAACATTTAAAATTTTTGTCACAAAATAAAAAAGTCCTAATACGTCGTTTGGATCTTTCAACGTGTGAAATATGAACGTAATTAAATATAGGAATGTTCCCAAGGGTTTGTTGTTAGAGGTATTTTGTTTGACACGTTGGTGGTCGAGTGGGGATCCTGTAATGAGTCAGAAACAATGATGATTAAGAGAGACGTCCAGTTACTAGTTAGCCTGACAATCTATAATACGGAAGTTACTGGAAGCCGCTCCTAAACCGATCCAACATAAGATGATGAAGAGTCGATGACCTTGGCCATGTTTTTGTTATAATTTATCCTAATACGAGTATATGTTCCATATCTTTGGGAAGGTTCTCCTCCACATAGCACGTTGCTGTAGTTTTTTGATAAAACAATTTTTAAACGCAGCACAGATTTTCTGTTTCTCAAAATGGTTGACTAGTAAAGAATGCTCTTTACATTATGTCCGCCAATTGTATATTATTTTGTATTTATGGACCAATTAAGTTTTATATTTTGTATTTGATAAATGCATCAATACAACTTACAACCTCAATGATAATCTTGGTTTACTAAACAATTCATTTGATGTTTCCCCAAACATAACTCGTAGTTCTAGCCTCATACATTGTAACCGCAATCACAAAGAAATTCCATTGTAAACGATTCAACTTTGAACATTTGTTTAGCAATATCATTATTTCTGATGTTTAAATTGAAATTATTTTAAGTATTTATTTCAATTTAACATTACATAAATACATTAGTATAAAACAAAGTCGTTCGCAAAAAACCATCTGTTACTCTCTTCTTAACGCGCGCGGTTGGAATATATTAGTTTATTGCCTAAAAAAGACTGCGAACCGTTACTGTTTTCCTACAATTAACCTATAAACATTTCTTTTTTATGACTCACTTTCTTCACAGCTACTTTGGATTTTAGGGACAATAAAATGCCGGCTATCCTTATGCAAAAAATAATATTTTTTTTACGTATTTACAAATAATCACTTTTAGATGCAATATTTAGATAATTTATAAAATCAAAACACTTCTATACTGTAAGTAATTATATTAATTAATTATAATATAATAATAAAATAAATAAAAACTAAAGCAAAATTAACCCAAACCTACCTTATAAAAATATACTCTAAACTAAAATAAAAAAGAAATACATACATCGTCTTAATTAAATTCAAGAATGAGCAAAATAATAGTCTTGAAAAACATCACACTACTTCTTCAAATCTGGCGAAATACCCGATTAATGCTTAGGCAAGTATCTACCTACGTTTCTAGGGAAAGTGTGTTTTTACTTCGCTAAGAATTCCTAAGATTCTGAGTAATGCCTTGGGAATGGGAATCAAGCATGTATAGTAGGTTATATCGGTTATATCGCAAAGTATACTTCCTAAAATGTAAATGTAGGGGTAAAGTGTATACTTTTATATGTGCTCCACTGTACATAACGTTGCCCTTTTAATATTACGTCTGTTTTCTTCAGGGATTGATGAATACGGATCTGCCTCCGTGGTGCAGTCGTTAAGGCGTTTGCCCGTAGACCCGGGGTTCGTGGGATCGATTCCCACGGAAACATACTTTATTTTGTTGTTTGCAGTTTGGTTAGGCTTGAATTGAAGTCACCTGTTGTCTGATAATAGTATGATTCCATGCTTCGGAAGGCACGTTAAGTCTAACTCTATCAAAAAGGTCTTGCCTTAGCTCCCTAGAAACCCGCAGTCTCCAAAGCAATCGATTTTATATAATGTAGTAAGGATTTTTTAAGAATGAAGAACGATAATTACAAACTCATGGCCACGTCAATAAAATAAGGTACAAAAGTACCAAAAGTAGAAAGTTTAACGGTTGAATGACAATAATTGGCGGCAAAAACCTAATTACAGGAAACTTGGACAATCTTTGCTTTTTTAAATTCACTCAATTCAGATATTTTGACGACTTACTTGTACTCGTATTTAAATATTTTGGTCTCTTATTTACATTAGGAAATAATAATGTGTAACCATTTGAAAATCAATCAATTTAAACAGAAAATAACTACAAAAATATATTAGATTTGGGATACAAAGTTAACACGACCGTCTACACTAATGTAAGTGTGAGTAATTAAACTTAATATAAATAAATCTGTTAATAATAAATAAGCATAAGACCAAAAATATGCAAAACTTTTTAACATAATAGATGGAAGTGAAATTGCATATATTACGCGCTTCAATGGTGCATCAAATATATAGGAATCAACCATCTGAAAAACATTATTTTAATTTTGTTATTATACTAATAAAATAATCATTTTAAACATAAATTGTTAAACATAAACATCGACAAACATCGACATTTATTAACTTTTCTGTTTAGAACTTTGTTTTTCTTTCCTTTTCATCTTAGATAAAAATTGATGATTTGCAGTCTATAGTAATATTTTAAAGAGGAAAGATTTGATATTTGTTTGCTTGTATCGAATAGACTTCGAAACTACTGGACCGATTTGCAAAATTCTTTCACCGTTCGAAAGCCATATTATTACCAAGCGACATAGGCTATGTGTGTACTACGGGCGATGCCGCGGTGGACTGCTAGTATTGTATAATACTATGGCAATTTATTAAGGCTGAACCTTTTTAACTTAAACAAGATATTTAATTTCCATTAAAGAAAGCATAAAACCTTTTGATAAGAAATAAAAATTGTAGAGACGAGACGATCGGAAGATATTAGGAATGGATCCTGGTAGGCCATGAAGATAAAGCAACTTAAAACATGAAACGATAGTTAGCGTTAGACTCTATATATACTTATATAGATTCATCATATAGAACAGTACCTAACAGTTTAACCCTATGTACCGTAGGCTGCAGAGATATCTGACCCCCTTTCAATAGCGATACTTGTGGCATGGGGTCAGATTTCTCTGCAGCCCACTGTACTAAAAATACAAAATGTATGTATATATTTTTTGAGTGATATGGTCTTTTGCCATCGTTAAGATCAGAAAATTTTTACTATTGCGTAGCAACTATGCCGTAGATGTAACTTAGATACTAATAGCACAAGTTACGCATAATAGGAATCTTCTTTCTGTAGAATCCTTATATAGTATATGTGTAGTATACTATATAAGGATTCTAGTATGTATAGTAGTAATAAAGGGGATCCCTTTCGTTAACATAACGTGTTTATTCCTAAAATATTTTAGCATAACGAGTTAGGCATATTTTTTTGCATAATGTTACTTTGTCATAATTGATTTTTAGCACAACGTTTTTAGGTTTGGTTAGTATTTATGATTAAAACAATTATGCTAAATTTCTTATGGATAATAATATTAATTTAATATACACGTTAAAATCATTAGTATAAATTACCATGCATATGCTAACATATTCTATGGTTTATTTTTTTATGCAAATGGATAGTGAACGGTAATAAAAGAGCTAAACTTTTTCCGAATAATTATTGCAAAACTTTACTTTGTCTCCAGACATCTTACTAAAGTCAGCCATTTTGAATTTCAACCCGTTCCGATTCGGTTTTAAAGTCAAACAAAACTAGCTAAACACACCGAGTTATATGAAAAGTTAAAGATCGGCGGAAAGTTTCGATAAGCCAATATTTTACAGTTTGCTCTCCTTCAACGAGATTGTTTGAATCTGTAAAAAACTTATAAATTTGATAGGGATCTTAAAATATCCTTACAAAAAATATAAATGTTGTTATGCTTAACCATATAACAGATTTTTTTATGAGTAATATTCAGAATCAAACAGGCAAGAAACAGAACAATTAAAACGTTAATGTAAGGGAATTATTTAATACTACCAAGCAATCAAACAAGCTAGCGATACGGTTATAATATGATTTTGAAACATGAATTAGAAGCTTGAGCCTCCCTGTCCCACGGAACATGCGTAATCTTACCGTATGCACTGCACCCCCAACTATCAGTCCATGCACCCCCATTTTGACAACACAGCACAGGGTAATGAATGCAAATCGCCCGGGGCTGTGAAATATACGGCCAATAAATAAACAAGCCCAAAGGGGTGAAATTAAATATTCATATGGGGTAGTGATGGGCTCCGTGAACGATATGACGTGTTGTGTTATCGATAAATTGTTTGCCTTTTCGCAAAATGTTTTCTATATTATGACAAATGAATATATTATTTGTATATAACACCACTTATCACACCAAAAAAGAAGGAAACTGAAGTATGTATTTTCGATAATCATTAATGGGCATATTTTATTAAAGGGCAGTCAAAATTATTTTAAAATAGTATCTTAATTTGCAAAACATTTGTTTTATGAAGTAACTAGCGACTCGCCCCGGCTTCGTATGGGCATAAAAACCTTCCTCTTGAATCACTCTATCTATTAAAAACCGTATCAAAATCCGTTGCGTAGTGCTGCGGTTTTTTTTTTAATAGATAGTGATTCAAGAGGAAGGTTTTTATGCCCATACGAAGCCGGGGCAGGTCGCTAGTATAACATAAATCTTTAGTTACATTGCGTATTAGGCATACCCAACGAAAACAAAACTATTTATTAGGATCTCGAAACTTTACCTATCGATACAAGTGCGTGGGAAAGAACATCACTATGGCAGTCCAATATCGTAATAGGCAGGCTAAAGAGTGAGGCGACTTGTATAACATCACCAAATTAGCCAATGTGCACTAGCCCTCAGGCGTCCTCAGGGCTGGCAACTTCAATTTTTTTTAATGTAGGTACATACGTAAAAATATTTAAAAAAAACATAGCTCAATGCAATAACTGAGGTGCAACTGAATAATCGCTCTGATGAGATCTATATTCATATTTTTTACTGGTCCTAAGTGACTTTGTTACCACGTTTCTGTGAGTGGTATAATATAAATTAAATAATGACTAAACTTTTGTTTTTAAGTTTTCAATTGGAAGGTTATTTTACCCTGTGCTGGTTTATTTGTTTCAAACACCTTATTCCGATATATTTGACGACTTTTAATATTTCAGGCGAGGTTTTTATATTTTCTGTGTACAAAATGGGTCAGTGTGTTTAAAAAAGAATTATATATTTTTTTAATTATATTGCCCGTGAGATTCGATCTAACATTCTCTCGATCTATAGGTTAGCAAATGCTACTACTGAATAAGGAAAATAGTAAATGTTTTTTATGAGGTTTATTTATGTACTCATGTAAAAGGTATCACATTATATATCAAACATACCAAATGGACGTCGACCAAAATACCTATTCTTTAAATGCTAACAAATGATCTGGGACATAATAACTTAAATAAAAAAAGAACTTTGTTCTGTCGACAACTAATTAACATAAAAATATTTATCGCCAAGACCTTAATTAAAGTTATCTCTGTGAATGAAATATTAGGGTGGATTACGAATCAACCCAGATCATTGATAAGCATATTAAAATTAAATATAATATTAAGTGGCATCAGAGTTAATAAAATTTTATCAACGAATTTTATTGAGCAAACTATGGGTGATGATAAAACTATTCCACTTTTTCGCAATACTTTTTGTATCTAATTAACATACTTTACACACACTTTAGACAGTTACAAATGATTTATCGCTCAAAAGTACATAAATAAACCAGCTAAAACACGTTTAGGATTCGAGTACTAAGGGTTTTGTACTAACATTCTCTTATGAAGTCTAAAAAGGCTTTTTTTTTGAGCTTTATAATACTTTGATAATAAACTTAATTTAAATTTTTCATTTTTGGCGGCGGCAACAATGACTGAATCTGTAAAAAGTTTCAAGCCTGTTCTTATTATTATTAAGGAGTAAGTTTGATTTTTAATCGTAATACTTCGTTTAATTATTGCACTTACAATCTTTATTTGTTTCTTTGTTACAAAGTTAATTATTTGTTTATTTTTTTTAGGTTTTTTTTGTTGCTAGTTCCATGGAACTATTTTCCGATGAAATTAGTTACAATGATCCATTATTATTTTATTTTTCTTTAATTATATTTTATTGAAATAAGTTCAAAAGCGTGGGAACCCTGCAGTTTTAACCAAACGACATGTAAATGCCTCATGACGCCTTTATAAATGATTTTATCCAGCATGTTTTGTGTGAAATATTACGATGGCAAATTGAATTGGACGCAATCTGGCCGAGAGATACGCCGTCGCATGTGTTCTAAAACATAATAGGGTTATTATACAAATCATTGGGGTGACGTTGGCCCAAACATTTCCAACACTCATCGTATGAACGAGTTCTTTGAAATGGCGTATTAAAATATACGTTTTGTTACAATGTTTGTCGGGTTTTGTCAGTGCACGTGTTTAATGTCAAATTGTCAGATTGTGTACTTTTTGTGTCCGTGTCAGTGTATATTACAGTGATAATTTAACTTTGAATTCGAAATTATCAATTGAAATAACCGAGTATTTTATCGTTTTTACATTTACCTGATAGTCTTTTATATCACTTTCTTTTACTCATCTATCTAAAGACTTCTGATATTATATTCAAATAAACTTCCAACCAAACTGCAAAAGACTACAATTTTTTCTGAAGCAAATGTATGTTTTTCAACTCACGGGTGCTTAGATAAACCCTACTGGGTCGGTATTAATCTTTAAAAATCTTGTTTTAACCCTATCTTTAAATACGTAATCAAATTTTCATTTTAAATTGATTATCGTGGTAACATTAGAAAACGTGACAACCCTAATAGAATGTACCTATACAGTTTAAATAAATTAGGCATTCTATAAGGCCCTGTCTACACGATGTACGAGCTTCGACAACCGTACATCGCCCTCACCTATGCTCTGCACCTCTGTGAACTATGATAGGATAGGCCACGGGTCTGTGCGCGCCCTAAATTATGGGTATAGACTTGAAAATTGCAGCACGAATATGTAGAAAGTGTTGTTAATTGATATTTCGTTTTTTTCTATAATTTTTTTCTTAGACTTTATTGAAGTTTGTACAGTTTTACTATGTCAGTAAGTAAGTACCTAATTAAAACGCAGTTTTCGAAATGGCAACTAGTTTCCAAAACTGAAAGCTGAAAAGATTCAGCAAAAGGTAGTAACAAAAACAAAACCGCGCCGCATAGCAAGTGCGCGGAATTTTGCATCCTAAAACCCTTGAAGCCGCTAGGCTACAGAGCCAAATATCTCTGTAAAAATACATAAAAAATAACCCTTCTTTTACTGCGGTTGGTTAAAAAACAAATTGATCCACCAAAAACTAAAAACAAAACGTATCCACGCTATCTGAACATCTCAATGGCACAACAAGTGGTAATACAATTAGCTGAATGCGTGATGTATTGCTTCCGACAGCTCTATGGTTGTCTATGGGCAAATTAAATTCGAATTTGGAACGGTGAGAGTGAAATGCGTTTTGCACCTGGAATTCTTTTTTTATGAATCTGTGGCTAAAGGAGACTACGACGAGAACGGGGCGCGGCGACCGCGGCTGTCGAATTTTTTTTATGCAAAGGCATCCCATTCTTATCCTGACTAATATTAAAAATGCTAAGGTGAGTTTGTAAATTTGTTTGTTTGTTGCATCTTCTCGCTTTTTGTACTCCCTCCACTTCCCAACTTCTCGGTGATACGAGCCGAATCTCGGGAGAGTGCGCTGTACTTGCATCATCTCTTTCCAGTCGCACCTGATCTCCCTACAAGTTCTCTATAGTGTCGCCTATCTATGCAATCGTTTTTTGTACTTTTTGTACTGAATCAATCTTCTTGCAACTTCAGATACACATAGAAGTACTGAAAAGGACATAAGGTGTCTTTTATTACGCAAAAATGTACAGTTCCCATAAAATTTACGCGAGCGAAAACGCGAGTTCATGTCACGGGGGAGCCAGAGGGTAAAGACGGTATTAATGTCAAAATGACCAATGACAATGGCAACAAGTATAGTTTTTACTTTTCTTTAATGCCATATCCCCTAAAGTTACCTCTACATATACCTCTAAGTATACATTTAATTAGCTGCTAATTAAAACAACGACTGTCTCAACAAATCATTTTCTTAATGAGAAAAATGTAAACATTTCGTATCGTAAAATTACTTTTACTTATACACAATCATTACACAAACATTTCGTATGCAACTGCAAATTCCTTTTCATACAAATTAAAATATAGTTGTAGAACTCTCGGATACAAACAGACAGACATTTTAGTAAAACGGTACCTAGACGACAGCTGTTACCCTATTAGTTGTGTATTTTACGATAGTTTTACACAAACAAACCGTTGTCGGTCCTTTTGGCTAGAATTGCTGTTATATTTTAAGGAAACCGAGTGTTGGGAGTTAATTAAAATGTTTTCTTTGTCTGTTCCTTTTGGGTTTAGATTATTATTAAAAAAAAAACCTTTTAGTCAAGCAGCTAGAGTCTATTGCTAATCACAATTTGTAACTACAGCTATGTAGTACCTACTAGCGACCCGCCCCGGCTATCCGCGATCCGAGTACCGCGAATCACTCTATCTATTTAAAAAACCGCATCAAAATCCGTTGCGTAGCTTAAAAGATTGAAGCATACATAGGGACATAGGGACAGAGAAGCGACTTTGTTTTATACTATGTAGTGATGATCCAGAAGTCCAGGGTTTGATTTGAACGGGAAAGAATGAAAGAAATAATGAAAATAATTTAATTGTGTGAAATGAAGAATAATAAGTGCATAGCATACTTTATTTAGTTGTTTTCAGTTTGGTTCGGACATTTATTTATTTAAATTTTTATACTTTTTTGCCAGTCAACCAAGAGGTTCATCAAGATCACCTTCTTTTTTTCTTCTTTTCCTTTACCTTCTCCCACTTTCCTACGTGGTCATCGGCACAGAATAAATAAATAAAAAAGAAAAATTATTAATCAAGATCATCTGATTGTATGATAATGATGATAATTCCGTTCCTCAGAAGGCACTTTATGTCTTGGGTCCCGGCTGCCATCTAATAGTCGTTAAAGAAACCGCCACAGACTGAAAGGCGGTTTCAAAAAACTGACACCGAGTCAAAATCTGTATGACAGTGTAAATTACCGTCCTTGATAATTTTCAATTTACCATTCGATATCCCAAAATCTATAATATCACAAAAGTATTTATGATCTGTGATATTACTTACATATTTAATTTTATCATGTACAGTCGGAAATGGAACGTAATTCTAAGTAAAATAATTTAGTTTCGGTCCGTTTGAAGTTAATGATCCGTTTACATGTGTTTGTCTGAAGTAGAAATGAATGCTTTTTGTCCTATTTTTAGATTTCGCCTAACGCCCTTTGAGGTAGGCTAAACCTTCATAGTGTTTAGTATAAACGATGTCTTTTCATCTCTTTATAGAATAAAAATATATAACGAATAGGTAAAGTTGCGTTTGGATGATTTTGTGAATTCTCCTTTTGCTAGGTTTATTTTAACTAACTGTTTTGGCACATTCTTTCGCGTCAAAAATTAAAAAGAAAAAAAGTAACAAATCATATTTTAGTTTCATAATAATATATCAGTTTAAACAGCTCAACATTATTAAAATTTTATGTTTGTAAATAAAAAGCATGCAATTTTATCCTTAGCATTTATTTATTGAAAAATAATACTTATTCTTATATATTTCTTATGCCACTGTCTATAAAGAAATATTTTTTGGGTCCGTGCTTACGAAAAGAACAACATACATGTAATGAAAACAGAAATATTTTACTAATCCTCCGTTGTCCGTGATTGGGCTCTATCTCATGGACGGACTAAATAAAATAACAAATAAATAAGTAAATGCAGCGGAATATTCGAAATAACTTATAAAATAAACACAAAATCCAGGTCTCATGTCACTATGACTATTTAAGACGTCTATTCTATACTCATATGTATACATTTTCAGTATAGTAGATAAATCTCCCTTAATACAGTACATCAATTTACTGAACCAGCAGTAAACTGTACCTTATTGTATAATAAAAAGGCTTAATAAGGCGAAGTGCAATTTAGCGTTATAGCCCATAAACCTACAAGTGTATTAATTAGATTTCGCTTTTGGATCGAAGTGTGGGCAAAAGCGTGGGTGTAGACATGCCTTAAGGATTAGTCAGTATCGGTCTTAAACGCACTATAAAAAAAGTAATAAGGGAAGCTAGGGAGTTAGGTATTCAGCAGCTTTCCATTTGTTCTTAAAATTCAGGAATTTATTATTTATTTATTGCCATTGAGGTGGATTCGCACTGGGCTTAACATATTTATCAATTTGTCATTGACACGAAAAGAAGAAAAAGACGGAATTAATTTTTTACAAGATTAATTGACCCTCAAACTTCTAGCTGCCTGCTCTGGCTTCATTCAGGAGTAGGGAGCAGCTCTATAGTTCACGTGAGTATAGTGTAAGATGAAGGTTGCCTTTTAGAAATGTTGATTTAGAAATAAGTCTGCTCTAGTTACACTACTTAGCCCTAGATATGTGCAAGCGACAATGTATCTTATTTTTAATCCCATCGCCTTCCCTGATACGTGCTCAGCTGGTTGCTTTGTAGGCCATTGCTTGCTTTACTACTTTTTCAGCTCTACTTCGCCCGGTCTTAGGCATCCTTGGTGGTAAAGCCAGCACGCATATCCTGCGTCACGACGTCGAGCCAGCACTTTTTGGGTTTGCGCGTTGCGCCTTTTACCAGATCTTCGACAACATGGATGCTTCTGGAATCTTTCTTAGGAGGATCCGCCTCGCAGTTGGCCGTTATACTTTATTTATGGGATAAAGTCCTTTAGTTTAGAGAATTTCCCGAGCAAGGGTAACAACTACGATGCAAAATAAAATAAGTAAAGTGGTGGGAGTTATTTGCACACTTACTGTGATATAAATAAAATGAACTGCTGTGTGTTGCGTCTCTGGCCTTACTACAAAGCAAACAAAGGATATTAATGGAATTTTTCAATTTTTTTTAGCACATTTGTTGCTTAAAAGGAGGCGACTTAAAATTTTCTGTGAAACTTATTTTTACCCAATAAACATTTTTATTTTTATTTATTAATTTCAAATTCATGTACCTACACAGAAAAATGAACAAATGAAAAAAACATAGAATATAGAACATTAGTACAAGGGTGCTACTTATTTCTAAACAAATCTCTTCCAGCAGTCCCAAGACAGAAAACGAGAAGAAAAGGGTAACAGGCGTGTACTAGAATATTATGATTTAATAAACATACATACATAAGTATTTTTATACATACATAAGTTATTTATTATTTATAATTTTTCGAATGTTTAAACTTGTAAAATAAATAATTTTTGTATTATCTCAGAAACAGTTTTACAGAATCAACTACACCGAATAATAATATCCGGGTAATAACGGACGAGTTATGTAAATCACATAAATCACAATTTGTATTTAGACCGCATGTCAAACAAAAATGTTGAGTACAAAGCGAAATGTAAACAAAACATTATTTATGTCGGGCAACACTATTTTCGGATAAGGCAAGATTGCGGCAGGAAGAAAGTTGTGATATCAAAGATATTTTTTACTACCATAAATACAATTTTTATAAGCACTACAATTAAATATGGAGGTAAGACCTCTCAGCCTCTGACTGACTACCAGATGGCAGCCGGAACCAACAGAAAACGGAACCATCTTTATTATCAGATAATCGGGTGATTCGCGCCCGCAATGCCTTAAACTGAAAAAATAGATCAATAATCATTTCGCTTAAATTATAAAAAAAGAAGATGGATTCCGAAGACCATTCGAATTTTAGTTTAAAAATAGAAAAGCGGAACCCTGAGCTCCGAAATGACTAGCTGAGGATGCAACCGGGAAAACATAAAGATAAAGGAGAAGATAACAAACATAAAAAAAATATAAAAACAGATAATATCAGCAAAAACTTTCATAGTGAAAGACTGGTGCCTGAGCTAGGCAAAGCTCTGTGTTTCAGGTATATCATTATATACGAGTATCATAAACTTCGAATACAGGTTGACAGATCAGGTCAGGAGTTGCAGAAGAAGTGGGTATTATCTGATGACAACCTGTGTTGATCCTATACCCAAACCATGGCGCGTGTGCTGTCGTGTCCCACCTCTACCCAATCCTGTTCAGTGGATGACTTGGAGGCAAACCGGAAGGCCATTCAGGTGGCCTCGTTCTGGCTGACTATATTTTTAATATAATATTATATTATCCCATACCGACTTCAGATTAATTAAAATGTTTGATATGAAGCAGATTTAAACAACAATGTAATATTAAAACATTTATTTCATCCTTTTTAGTTGAACAATTGGAGTCGGTTTCGTTTTTCGGCAAAAACAATTATAGTTAAAACATATCATCATAATAATGTATATCTATGTTGATCATTATTTAACATCTGATCAGTCCCTAGTCTGTGCATCTGATAATGTTTGATACTATTATTTAAAGTAACTTAAGTATAAGCAAATTAGCAGACTAATCAATGTAAGAAGCAATTTCTTCTAGCCAACCTAACAATAAGAAATAAAATTCCCTGGCTGTTTATTTTTTATTTTTATAAAATCAGCAAACGGGACTAGCGAATAAATTCCAATACATGTTTACTTATATAGGTTTCTATCTTCCCAGGAGCTGTCATTATTAATCAAAATTATGAACTAACTCTATGTCTGTCTATGTACCTATCTAACTCACTGTGTCTACAACACAGATTCTCAAAGTTTGCGCAAAGTTTGTGTTGGGATAAGTTTTATATGAATAAGACCCGTTTTCGTCATTTAATATCATTAAGTAGGTATGTGAAAGTTTAAAAATAGTACTTAATTAGTATAAATCGTGTATTTATGGTTTTTTTTAAAACATAGGTTTATTTAAAAATTACAAGGTACCAAAAGAAATCATGTCATTTAAAAAATATATAATAATAAGAATCGCACATCTTATAATAATATCTTGTAATAATAAAATAAAGTACTTATCTAAGATTTAAAAGAAGTCCAACGTTTGAGAGCTGTAGAGTAAAATAAAGTCTCTACAAATTGAAATTAAGACAAATAAAGGTAAGTAGGTACCATTAGACTGTCAATAAGGTTTTGTAAATAATAATAAAATTAAATTAGTCAGTAAGTTTTATTGCACTGCCTACCTATAATGGTTTAACAATAAAAAGAGAGCAAACTCCCATTGAAATAGGAAAAGGCTAGGATAATGATGACGATGATTTTATTGCACTAGAATCCAGAGCCATCTTGTTATTGTAATTAATTAGTAGCTCTTTGGTTTTTGAAAAAAATTGAAGTTTTATATTTCAGTTTTATTCTCCAAATAACGACGCCAAAATATTTTTGAAGTTTTATAACAAAACAAAAGTTACTTACCACCAACTCCCGAGAACTGCCTCGATTAGTAGAAGCATAGAGCAGAAAACTTTCCAAAAAAGCTTCATAGTGCCCAAAGTAGCTAACGGTCACTGTCTTCAAAGTTAACTCCAATTCACTCCACTAGACACCGCAGAAGATACTTTAATTTTAAACAATAATAATCAAAAACTAAACACTAAACAATAACCACAAAACCGAACAAACATAACAAAGTAATCACAAAACATTTCCAAAGTACAGGCCGAAAATAAATACGAAAAAAAGGAGAAAAACTTTTAAAACAAACTTTTGTAAAAGTTGTCTTTTGACCTCCGAATTTCGAAAACAAAACACATGTCAAAGATTTGAAAATCGAAGATGGTTTAAACGGAGCAGTTTGAATTACGAAAAAGGAATAGTGGTTTGGGCAAGCGACGCGCCTGAGACCCGTGCGCATGGGAATACAAAACCAGACTGACTTGGTAAGCCGTTTGTAAGTATTCCATAGGATTCGCTGGTAAGGGGAAGGGTCGCAGCAACGGAGGGCGTGTAGATGCATGCAGTGCAAGTCCTTCAAGCCCTTACCACGAGAAACGACAGCCTAAAGACTCCAAATTGTCGTACAAAATGTCAACAACTCAAGACCAGCATTGTATAAAACTTGTTTTTGACGTAGCGAAAACCTATAGTACTAGATAATAAGGTAACATTTGCCTCGTACGACCATCAATTGTGGACTTAACTCGTCTTTAGTAATGCGCAGAAATATTGTCGTTTATTTTGAAATTGATTTGCTCAGGTATAAATATAATGTTGTCGTAAACGTTTCTGTAAGATTATTTATGGAGAATATGAGCATAAAGGATTATAATAAATATAAATACTTACTCCAAGCACAAGTTTAGATTTAAATCCTCTTGAGTGATGCTGACTGACATTATCTTTATTTCGAAATGCGTTTTTACATTTCTCTTAAGATTTGAAGTTAGTGTGATTACAGCTAAAATGTGTATATTGTACCTTTAAATATATAACTGATAAGTATATGTAGAGCCATCAAAAAACTACTTCAAACTTTACTGCAGAGATATAAATGTAACATACACTCACAAAGTGTATACCTATACACATATAGATACCTAGTGCACTTTCGAACTAAACCAAATTTAATATTCTAACTACCAACGAACTTTAAAGCATTATTGTTATTAAAATATTATAAATCTTTATTAAATCCTCGGGTAAAACACTCAGCTAAGGTTAAAAAAAACTATTTTTATTCATTTACCAGGACCAACTTAAGTAAACAATTGCCCACTGTGCAATTGTTTGCCCCTAGTGGGCCATATATAAGAGTACCCACTTTACCACTTACCACCTTAGATATAAGTATAAGAGTAAAGTAGTATCCTTTTCTATGTAGCTCACTGTACTACAGAATACCTAATAGTACTAAATGTACTCAATCTCGTTTACTTGGATGACTTATTCATTTACGCGAACATACTTGGATCCTGCTTGGCTACAGCCTGGTCTTTCGGTATTTCATTCTCAAAATAATTCTTTTATTTTAGTTTAAGTTAAATTATAGAATAAAAACATTTAATAATCTAACTAGTTATATTATATCAAAACTTGAACTTGCCCCTATAAAATATCACCTACCCTAACTTCAATTAAGTATCATTAAGAAATCATGGCTCCGTCGGGACTTCAATCTCACATGTCCCTTTGTTAAAATTCCGCCTTATAACTAATTTTGAATGAGAATATAAAAACCTTCGCCGATGATTAAAAAAACCACGACAATGGGGTATACCTGGCCGCCATCTTGTTCCTGTGTTTACGATAGCCGTAAAAATGTAATTGCAGAAGATCAAACAATCCGGCGGGTTTCTTAAAGTCATCATCTCACTTTAAATTGAACCTTTTTGGTATAGAAATAAAGATGTAGACTATTCGGGAGACATTGTTTGGCCAGGGTGCAGTGGAACACATCTGTTATGAATTTACAGGATTTTGAACCGTAGTAGTGATGACTGAGAATAGATTGTTGATGTTTTAAGTTTGGAAGAGAATTTAATTTTAACATTATATGTGTTCGCAAATGAAAAGTTAATAGATACGAAACGAAACTCGGTGAGTCAAGACTTTCAGGAGTTATCATGCACACCCTGGTGTCAGAGTTTTTCGAAACCGCCTCTCGGCCTATAACGTGCTTCCTTCAACGACTACAAGATGGCAGTCGGGACCATCGGCTTTTAACGTCCCTTCCGAAGTACGGAATCATCTTGATTATCAGACAAACAGGACTGGACTGTTATACAGATTGTTGGAGAAGAATAAATATATTTTTATCGTTATCCTATCTATATTTTATCTATCAGGTGATTCAAACCTGCAATGTCCTAACCAAACTGGAAACAACTAAACAAAGTATACTTCCCGTGGGAATCGAAACCACGACCCCCGATCTACAGGCAAACGCCTTAACCACTGGACCACGGAGGCAGTGGTTATATTAATAGCCCAAATGTGTTACAACAATGTAAACAGTCTCAATTGCCACCAATCTACGGCCTAGAAACAATGAGGATTGTGTAGATCCTGACATTACCTCATTGACTCGACTGTAATAGTGTGCTACGTACATTAACACATCCTTTGATTGTGAGATACTAGTTTGTAGCCGTCATTCATTCATAAAAATTAAAACGCTTGGTGGAACTATTGTTAAAATATAGACAATATTACTTAACATCCTATAGGTAAGACGAGCGTAAATAAGGATGAAAATAAATTGCTTAGCGTGTAAAAAAAAAGACCGGAAATCTGAGTTGATGTTGGCCGTTTCCAATGTAGAGATTTCTCAGTCAGCATTAGGCTAGTATGCTACCAGTAAGTTAAACAGTTAGCTGAGGAAGCAACCGTGAAAGCGCTAAGATGAGAGAGAGCTACCAGTAAGTCAAATAATTCATGAATAGTTTGCTGAAGTGACACTTGATCCGGCTTCTGAACTGAGGGCAGATCCACTTAAAGCTGATATGAAGGTATTTCTACAAAGTATCCAAAGAATATTTAAATAAAATTACAAAGCAGTTTGTATTTGATTGTAATCCTTGACATTATGCATCATCAGTGCGATTCTTAGAAAAAGTGAGTAAAAAAATGACAATTATTTGTTCAAAGCTCGCATCAACTTCAAGTAATCCCTATGCGGAACTTAGGGTAACTCCAAAAAGGAAGTATTTTTTTCTGTTAATCCAACAACCAAGGGTATACAAATCATAAAAGAAAATACACAAAAAAGACCTTGTTCAATTATCAAAGTAATTGAACAAGAGAGCTTCTTAACAAATTGCACTATCAAAACTTTCAACTTTGACAATGAAATATCCAAAATAGTTTCCGAACGAGACAAAGAACTGTTGCTTTTGGAAATTACACTCTAGTGCATTTGAAATAAAGTAGGGAATGTAGAATACAGTTTCAGCACGTACCAATTATGTTTGATATTAGAACAGCTTCTAAACGACTGCCAAACAATAACATAAAGGAATCGATACTGAGATACAAATGAATAATCTATAAATGCCGTTAAGACATTGGTGTAGAGTTTAGAATGCGGTAGAGGTGCTGCATTGCTATTTATTCATTTAATTTGATGCAACTTCATGATTTGTTACAATTATATCGTTACGTTATTTTGGTTTAGTTTCGTTAAATTTTGTGTTTTCACGTTGTTATCTATAGATAGTGCCTCCGGTATGTCTCACAACAAACCACTTCTTCTTCTTCATCTTCTCGAGTTATAGAATCTATAAGGTTTTCTTTCTAGTTTTTAATTGTTCAAGAGCAAGGGCGACTAGAGCTAATAAGCTTGTAGTTTGAATAGATGCCTAATTTAATGTAGAGACAGATTGCTCTAAGTCTCTAACGCATCGCCTGATTTAGAAAGATGTTTAGTTCTAGCCCAAGAAGTCATTTTAATATTTATTAGTGATATCGAATCAAAAAATTTTTGCACAATATTGTGCTTAATACACTCACACACATAGATATTAAATATTATTTTTGTCATTTGAAATACTTAAAATTACTAAAACAATACAATACTAATGACACTGTAAAGTTTAAGAAGTAAAATAAAATTATAAAATTTTGGAATGGAAACAGGTTTGAGACCTATACAAAATACTTCACCTTGCAAAAAAGAAGTCCATCCTTTCTATTTATTCGTGTGTCTATGGCCAAACTTAATACGATACTGTTATTAGGAGTATAATAAGTCGGCATATTCCATACTCAGCCCGTTTTTGCGATACCATCTCGCTATTTTTATTTTATTCATAGAGACAATCTTTATTCTTTTGTTTACTTCCATTTCATTCTTCGCTGAATGGTCGTACAAGTAGGTACCCACTGTAAATGGCAACTGACATCTCTATAACTTATTTATTCTTTGATTAATTAGAATCATATAAACTTAATTTATTTTTTCATTTATTTACGCACAAAAAAATTAGGTTAAAAAAACTATAACCCAACGTTATGTCTAAAAAGGATGAAACAAGGACATAATTGAGATAGAAATCCAGAAATACATAGGTACATAAATAGTCATGGTAAAGACGTGGTCACACTCACTGTATAGTGTATACCAACAATGTTCGTTTAAAGGTGTTCCTATCATCCATTTACAATGGGCTTCCTTTTTGGTTTCCCCGTAATCGGGTAAAAAGGAAAATTACCACTCAGACATTTACGATGTTGCAAATTTGTTTTTTCTGAACATTGGGATCGCAGTCTTTGATACATATCTACATATATTAAGTTAACAAAACTATTAACTTCGCCACATGTTTGATTCAACTTAATTTCTCTTCACACTTTGGGGTTGCCGGCCTCTTGCATCTTCTTTTGACCTTGCATTAACATTTTGGTGCAAAAGAGTATTGTTACGCAAATTTTCCTTCATTATTTTTAGCTCTGATTTCAGAATTCATTTATTCGTGTCGTGTGTTATAAAGTCCAATTGATCCTGCATACCATCGTGTCAGAGTATTTGGAAACAGCCTCTCTACTTTTGAGGTGGTTTCTTTAACGACAACCAGGTGGCAGCCGGAATCAAAAGCTTACGAACTGTGCCCTTAGTGCGAGATTTTCTTAACGCAGACGAGCGACTGCGTGAGGATTTTGTATGGTTTTTTTTAGTTGCCTTACTATCCGCCAGAAGCGCTTTACAGCCCTGCTGTACAAAATCGCTAACGCAGTCGCTAGCGTCTGCGTTAAGAAAAACTCGCACTAAGGGCACTGAAACATTTTTATTGTCAGACAATCAGGTGGTTCAAGCCCCCTTCTAACTGGAATTTAAAATAATTAAAAAATATTATCGATATAAACATTATCTCAATAGTTATATCATGCATCTCACTCAAAAGTGCAGTGACTCATAAATAAGATTTTATTAAATTCAAGGCCTCAAAAAACAGTAAAAACAGACGTACGAAAACGACGTCGTTTAGTAAATAGTGTTGAAGTCGTATGGACGGACAGACGAAATCCGTGGCCCAAATAAAAACACTCTTCAGATAAACGATAGTTTACAGTAAACTGATTTTTAATAGTCCTGTGACAAAATGTCGATATTTCGATATCGATAAAATTCGGATTGTTAATAACTGACTTTGTACTTTGTCAGTATTGTTACCTTTTGTATTTTTATAAAGTCATCATCATTTCTTACTAAGTCAATCGACCATGCACACCCTGGTGTTAGAGTTCTTCGAAACCGCCTCTCGGCCTCTGGTGTGATTTTTATCGACTACCAGATGGTAGCCAGGATCACAGGTATTTTTACGGTGTAAATGTAGGTATAAAGATAATTATTAGGCAGTAGAATCCCAATCTTAAGTCATGAGGGTGTAACATAAAGTAATAAACAAACATGTATTTTGAACAATAGCAATTAAAAATATATTCTGTGTTTGCCCTTAGTGCCTTAGTCGCTTATTACAACAACCACAGGAATAGAAGGAGAAGCTTCGTTTATTATAAAATTATGGCGTTTGTATTATTTATCTTCACAAACTTAACTATTTAATTGTACCAAATAAGATATATTGTTCTATTTAATCCGTCCTTAGAGATAACACAGTCTACAAATGTCTGTTTTTTTATTTCATTCTCGAACTCGCTCTACAAATATCGATAGCTTTGACTGCACAACACTGTTGTCTAAAATACTGGCTTGTTTCACCACTCGATCATAGCTTTGTTTTCCCATCACTCAGCACCTAACCTCAGCGCATCGGTCTTTATAAAACCATGGATAAACTCAGCCATCATTATTGTACATTTACTGCTTATTAATATGTTTATGTCTATAAACTTAGTAGAATTTACGACGGTAATAAAAGTAGGTGTTTAGCTGATTTTCATTTGTCTATTTTGCTACTTTTTTTGTGTGTAGCTGCGTATTTTGAGGTTATTTCGTGAACTAATTTTCCACGAAATTAGGAGTGAAAAACGTATTTGAGTAAATAAATTAAGGATTGAGTAAATAAAGAAGGACAACCATTAAGTATTAAAAAAACAAACAATATACAACAAGACTTGTAAACGACAAATAACTATAGTACCTAAGTATTTGTATTTGCTATCTATTTCTATTTACTACATGTACTCACAAAATTACTCTCTTACAAAATTTGTTTCATGCATTTCCGCGCGGTTCTTTCCCTGGAAGTATTATTTGCCATATAATAGGTTTTATGTAAACCTACCAAATAAATAAAAAAACATAAACATTTGATACCTAATTTTAAGTTTTGAATTTCAACTTATAGTAAGATGAAATGCTACTGGATTCATTTTGCATAACTCGATATCCATTTAAGGGGTATTGTGTAGACTGTTCTTTGTTTAAAATGCACGGAACCCGATCCAATATGGCGTCTGGAAACGTCATCAAAACAATATGGCGGGTATATGCGGTTATTGTTTGAATAGACTGAGGTTATGTGGGGATGTTCTGGGATATTCATCTCTATTTATTAACAACTGTTAGTATTTGTACATTATATAGCATTTACCTCAATACTATGTTACTGGTACTTATCTATTGAAAAAGTGAAAATCATTAAATACTAAATTCTTTTATATATTAAATTATAGTTTTTAAGGTATCTGCCATTTTTTTAATTAAAATTTTGTACTACTTCATATTACGGGGTTTACAAGATTTAGTCGACTCTTCTACGTGTTTCCTAGCCTACGCCCAGGGTACGCTTTAATTCATGGTCCTTGATTTGGGAGTATACAATAAAGCGACTGCAGTCTGACCCCCATAACCCTTTTACATGAAAACCAAACCAATATGAACACGATCCGGTTTGTTAGTAGTAGTGCTTAACAGTGTCAGATTTCTGACTATTTTATGGCATCATCATTTCAGCGGCAGGCTGTCCACTGCTGGACATAGGCCTTCCCCAAGGATTTCCAAAATGACCGGTTGTCGCGGCCTGCATCCAGCGCCTGCCCGCGACCTTAGGTCATCTGACCATCTGGTCGGTGGGTGTCCGATGCTGCGCTTGCCGGTGCGTGGTCGCCATTCGAGAACCTTTCTGCCCCATCGGCCATCTGTTCGTCGCGCTATGTGCCCTGCCCACTGCCACTTCAAAGAGCTGGCATAGCCTAACGACTAACTAACCAGGAGTGCAATTTTTGAAATGTATGACTCACCCAAAACCGGTGAGTCGAATGATTATTGTTCGTTTTCGAATGATTTTCATGCGACATAACCGGTGACTCGAACGATAATCATTCGACTCACCGGTTTTGGGTAAGTCATACATTTCAAAAATAGCACTCCTGAACTAATTCCTTAACGTACCTTCCGAAGCACGGAGGAGCTCAAGATTGAAAATACTACTAGTGGGGACGATGTCCACCAAATTATAAGTAAAAAGTAGCGTCAATATAGTTCTCCAGTGGCATTTATTTGTCTCAAATCCACATCTAAAACCCGATACAAACAATACGTTGTCCCGGAGCAGCTCGGGGCGCGCTCTAATTGGCGTTGTGTAAACGCGCCCTGTTATCGGGGAGCCCCAAGCGTACCCCAATGTGGAGATAGATTATTTTCAATTATATTGTTTGTAGATTGTAGAAAACTAAATCTTATCAAAAACATTTTTTTGTAAAATGTTGTCAAGACGAGACCATATTTGAAATGGAAAAGTAGAGTGTTCCTTTCCACCCTTGTGATAATATTATACTTACTGGTATTTTTTAGCAACACCAATCTCAACTCTCCTATGGACGGTGGATAAATGCGCTCGGTACCCCATAGCGATTTTATAAATGCAGACGGATCTATTGTCACCTAAGTCGACGCTAGCGAGTGCGTTAGCGATTTTGTATGACATATAGCGCCCCTGGCGGTTAGTAAGGCAACTAAAAAAATATATGTGATAGATTATTTCATGTTATTTTATCCTATACTATTAAACGAGCAATATTTGTATGTATGTATATATATATATATATTTGTCTCGCGTTTTCGAAAACGGCTCTAACGATTTCTTTGAAATTTTAAACATAGGTTCTTATAAAGTCAAAAAATTAATCTAGCCAGTTTCCTATACTATTAAACGAGCAATATTTGTATGTATGTATCCATATCCATACTAATATTATAAATGCGAAAGTCTGTCTGTCTGTCTGTCTGTCTGTCTGTCTGTCTGTCACCTCTTCACGGCTAAACTGCTGGACCGATTGCGATGAAATTTGGTAGGGATGTAGTTAACGACCTGAGGTCAAACATAGGCTACTTTTGGACGCGATATAACCGAGTCCCACGCGGACGGAGCCGCGGGCAACAGCTAGTGTATATATATATTTGTCTCGCGTTTTCGAAAACGGCTCTAACGATTTCTTTGAAATTTTAAACATAGGTTCTTATAAAGTCAAAAAATTAATCTAGCCAGGTTCCATGTCTGGGAAAATTCGTTTTTCCCATATTTTCCAGCAAAAAGATTTTCCGCATGAAATTGCAGTTAGTAGTACAATAATTTCGGCACCGGCGGGTCTGCTTTGATAGCCCAGTGGTTAAGACATCTGCTTTGTACTCTGGTGGTTCCAGGTTCAAATCCCAACTAAAGAAAGTTTTGTTTTTGTTTTTTATTTGTTTTGGAGTATAAAGTATTAAATCAGTATAAATCGCGCATAGGTATATTATTTTAAAATAACTTGAAAGAATTATTAATTCGGTTATATAATTATCTTATATGCACTGTTATTTAACTTATTTTATTCATTCGAACGCATTACGCATAAATAATATTTAGAAAAATAGCAACAGTCCATACTTCAAAATATTTGATAAGTCTTAGAGGCGTCTCAAAATGATAAAAATATTCAGACATTAACAATGCTTAGGACTTTTAGGATTAAGGTGATACCTCGGTGAACACTAGCGCCACCGTCATTTAAAAATCATTACTCACTGAAAACAAAAGTTATCAAAAATTCCTCTGCTTTAATTAAGTTTCTGGATCTGAAGTTAATTTTAAACATATTAAATTAATCCATACTAATATTATAAATGCGAAAGTCTGTCTGTCTGTCTGTCTGTCTGTCTGTCTGTCTGTCTGTCTGTCTGTCACCTCTTCACGGCTAAACTGCTGGACCGATTGTGATGAAATTTGGTAGGGATGTAGTTAACGACCTGAGGTCAAACATAGGCTACTTTTGGGCGCGATATAACCGAGTCCCACGCGGGCGGAGCCGCGGGCAACAGCTAGTTAATTATAATTCCTTATAGTTACAAATTGCATTATTGCTTAAAACGGCCACTTTTAGCAGTTTTTTGTTCACCGAGGTATCACCTTAAGTAACTCGTTAAGTATTTTATGCATTAATACCTGCCAACTGATAATCATCAACAAAGCAGCCTCCATACTTACTTAGCCCAAACCCGCCCGCCCAGCTAATATTGACTTCTTATTACCGCCGACTCCGCTCACGTGTATTCAGATAACGTAATAGAACTAACAGATACCCAACCCATATTGTACTCAGTTTAGAAAATACATGTCCGGCCTAAGTTCTTAATAGGCAAACTTTGTTTCATGTTGTAGAATCCCGTGCAAGGTATGTGGTTTTCGGTATTCTCCTACTGGAAACGGTTTCCGGTATACCGGGAAACATCTTAACTTTGTATACAAATCCGTCACTTCTCGGGGATGTCAAAAGACAATAAAGACACAATATTCCATAAACCATTTTGTAAACATGCAGTTGTTGTTTTTTTTTTTTTAGTTTTTGTTGAAACGCTCCAAACCCAATACGATCGCCAACCCAAGCGAATAAAATTGACGGCATCTCAAAACCAGTGAATCGTGAAAAACAAGTGCGAAAACATTTTTATCGATTTACCGATTTTGTCGAATGAAAATCTAATCATGTCACTGATTTTGAATTAGTCACAGATTACAAAACAGCATTCCAGTACTCCTAGTATGAGATATTAAAACGCAGACGCTAGCGACTGCTTTAGGATTTTGTATAGATTTTCTTAGTTGCTTTACTATCCACCAGAAAATTTGTCATACAAAATCGCTAACGCAGTCGCTAGCGTCTGCGTTTATTAATTCTCATACTATGGGTACAAGTCCCGTAGATGCCTCTTCGCCTCATCAATCGATTGATCATTCGGGAACGAAAACCTAAGTATGAAAGCTAACATTAAATCAAACATTAAGTACTTACTTACATATTGCATTCTCCGTTTCAATTCCATCTTCTGTCGACTTCATTCAGAACAAACTGGCACCCCGCCAACTGGAGTAATGTATATTGTGTAAGGTCTTAATATTCGTGCGGATAGAGTGCATGTCGTAAAGAAAGTTGTTTATCGATATGAGATCTACTGATAAATATAAGTATATCTGTTACCGGCCAAACCGGATTTTAGGACAAAACTATTTTTTGCTTGGAAATGCAACACCATGCCCAGGTAAACACTAGTGGTGGCCACACTAGAATTTCTAACTAAGCTCCTACGTGCATTCCGGCTGTTATCGCTAGATAACACGTGCTTTGACAGAAACACACTTTAGACAGCCTTAAAAATCTGAAAGTGTTGGCCACTAACACACCCGGTAGGTCGACCGCCGATCTCGATTCTCTCCTCTCATAATGGCTACTTGTATCGCTGAGCCACATTTCGCTCCGCCTAACACACAAAAAGCTTGCAAATATTTGTTTTTTTGTTTACATTCTCGAATGCGTTGTCAGTTCGTCAGTAACAAAAAAAAATTTTTAAGCGTTTTGTGTGTTTGGCGGAGCGATATGTGGCCCAGCGATACATGTAGCCATTACGAGAAGAGAGAACCGAGATCGGCGGTCGACCTACGGATCATACTTCTGTTGATTTGGTTTTTAAAAAGGGTAATGGAGGTCAGACAGCGATGAGTTCATTTATACCTACCAATAGGGTGAACTTCGTGAAACAACTGTAAAACAATGGATCAAAGATTATAGAATGCTTTTATTGGATTAATTTTTGACTTCCGGCTAATTAAACGAATCAAAGATTTTTTCTCCGCACAACGCTCGACTTTTTGGTTTGTCAGTTAGGAAGTAAATGAACCAACTATTTAATGTTGTTGATGATAAATGGTAACCGAGCCCCCAACCTATTTAAATGATTTTAAAATCGAACTTATATCGAGATTCTGTCAAAAAGTGCTTATAGCTTACTAGCTGTTGCCCGCGGCTCCGCCCGCGTGCGCCTCGGTTATATCGCGCCCGAAAGTAGGCTATGTTTGACTCCTAGTGCATAACTATATCCATACATATTTCATCACAATCGGTCCAGCAGTTTAGCCGTGACGAGGTAACAGATAGACAGACTTTCGCATTTATAATATTCGTACGGATGGAAGTATGCGGATTTTCGAAGAGCCCAAAGCGGAAAATCGTTGAGAACAATAAATATGCACATAAAATTTCAATGTAATCCATCGATGTCCGCCCGTCCGTCTGTCTGTCAATATTGGCTGAGCGATAACGTGTAAAGCGCCGACTTCGAAGGTACTAAACTACGACAAATAATGCGCTATGCAACGGGCTTTTAGGGTTCCGTGCCGGAAAACTGAAAAACGGGACCGTATGATCGCTTTCCTTGTTTTAGTTTGTCATCCAGCCACAGAACAGGATAAAATATTCGAGTTCTATGCATCCAGCTTTATCTTGTGAACTATAATTAGGTACTAAATTTAAAAAGAGAATTATCGTCTTATTACAAAAACATGTGTAACTTTAAAACTAGGTTAAAACTATTATCCACCCAAATTAAGTTAATATTGACATGTGAGATAGGGTGATATTACTAGATGTCAACTTGATTTGGGCGGATAATGGTCTAAAACTAGTTTTAAAGTTAGACATGTTTTGTAGTAAGACCATAGAGTTTAGTGGATTTTAAAAATAAAGTTTATTAATAAGTATTAGGCGTCCACATACAAAATACATATTTAATATACAAGACTTCTTTATTAGGATTTATATTTAAGAGTCTTAGCTTAGGATAACAAGACGCTGCTATAGTACGGAACCTGTGATGCGCGAAACCAATCGCGCTTGACCGGTTTTAAATTTAACTTTATATATAAAATGATAGTGTCCACTTTTCAAGTGTATTACCCTCTCATACAACCCTGTACGCTCTAGTCTACGCTACTAAGTAAAAATTTAGACATCGAAGCTGCATAGCATACGCATAGAAACTAGAAAATATTTACAATCGCTGAGACAATATTGATGAAATCCAGTAATAAGTTAGGCTGTTACCTAAATTCATGGCTTCAAAATTACTAACAATACATGAGAAAGCGCATGCTAAACACACACCGTTCACTTACGATGTGTTTGTCCGTCTGTCCGTCTCAGACTGTCGTATAATAAATGAAGACGCCAAGTAGCGAAGACGAAGTGATTAAAACTATTTCAAGACCATTTTGAGTTTTAAGACTTTTGTTTAGTACAATAAAGTTATTACAAACAAACAAACCATATAAACCAACAAAGGTACCATGCATTATTGAAAGATCTAAGTCTTGTAATGAAAGCGCGCGTCAAGCAAGCGACCCGGCAAAGTGTGCAAAGAATCTATGTAAGACGACTTCGGGCAGCCTGAAAATTCTGACCGTGTTCTATTGGTCTGGTTTCCCTGTAAAAAAGAGTTTCGGAGGTCAGACGGCTGTTACTCCATTGTAATAACCAATACCTCCAAATCAAGGCCATGATTAAAAGCCTATCCTGGGCGCTGAAGCATAGGTAAGCTAAAGATGCAACTAGCCAACTTAGAAACATGCTCGGATAAAGAATCCATTGAGCAATTATCACATTACTATTCCCGTCTGTATTAATATTTGAATTATATATTGTTATTTTTTTTTTCTTTTTTTTTGTTATAGTGACAAATACCTTATAGGCTTGACATTATTTGAAATTTTAATTTTGACTTTTATATTGTTTTAATTATTTTTTGAATTATTGAATTTATTTTATATAAGAGATAAGAGACATCATATATTTGCACACCTTGATAAGGTAAAATGTACTGGCTCTTTTAACTGTCATTTATTGTTACCTAATTGTACCTACCTACATTTCTGCAAATAAAGAAACTTGAAACTTAAATATCCTTCGCGCACGTGCGTCTTTACTTTTTTACTTGATCCAAGCTTACGGCTTGTTTGCCTGTCTGTTTGCTTTGTCGGTAATGCAGGCAACGAGTCATGGAATACCCTAACCTTACTTGACAATTTTACTTGTCGAGCCCAGGGTTAACACGTTGGTGGACGGTTTTGAAAACACAATAGAAGTTTAATTGTTATAACGTCTATAGACGCAGTGCGTCCAGCAGATCCGGGAATTTCGGAAACGAATCCCGAAGTCGCGGGCAACAACTAGTTTTATAATAAAACGTATTGAGCCACGTTTTCAATTTTTCAGTAAAATAAATGAAGTAAAAATAATATGGATACGCCATACTGAGACAAACCTACTTCCAACCACCTCAATCTCTTTCTGAACTCTTGACACCAGGGTGTGCATGGTCGATTGACCGTGACGCCTACTCGAAATGATGATGACCTCTCATAAGCTTAATAACTTGAATTTCAAGTGCCTCTCCAGTGCTTGTTCTGTGATGTTTCGAAATCTTTCAGTTTTACTAGATTTTGAGTGCTAAAGAACTTTTATTATTGTTCAAATTCTTTTTTATGACTACATAGTATAAAACAAAGTCGCTTTCTCTGTCCCTTAATCCCTATGTATGCTTAAATCTTTTAAACTACACAACATATTTGGATACGGTTTTTTTAATAAATAGAGTGATTCAAGAGTAAGATTTTTATGCCCATGCGAAGCCGGGGCGGGGTCGCTAGTAAATAATAAAAGACGATTACACAAACTTATTTTTTATTATCACAAAACAACATACGAGTTAACAGTAGTATAAATACTTACATTAATAACTTAGAAATGTAAATATTTACATTTTACAAATACATAACCTTTACAAAGAAAAATCAACTAGATTGTGTCACTGTAACCTCTGTAGGGGCAACCATTGTTTAAGAAAAAGAATTCGTTCTTTTAATTGCTCATAGGTGGAGCTACAAGAACTGAATCACTTCAATTTGGGAACGATATCGCGTATTTATGGCAATAAAAAGTGTACATTATTAAAATAAGATTTTTAAAAATATCATCAATCTAAACAACGAATATAGTGCTTTATTAGTATTCCTTTAATCTTCACTTGCGATACCTGAAACTTATACAAGGACATTTTAGATATCTGTGGTATGGACCCACAGAGATAGATTAGATATATACATATATTATATCCTCCATGTATGGACTAAATGTTGCTTAGTTCTACATCGAAAACCATTTGTGTAACCATTTTTTTATAAAGTAACTGAGCAAATCTACATTTCTTATCCAGGAAGACCATAGACTACAGAAACACCAACGCACACAATCACAACATTGACAACTACCATTTTACATACACTACACAAACAAATCCTTAACATAACAGCAATCTTTTAGCTGCCATACAACTAATTCTTGTCTTTGTTTTTGGGAATAACAAGTAATCATAAAACTGCACAGGCAAAGAGTAATTTCGCTGTGCTTTCTGAATCACTCATGGACAAGACATCATACATTAGGCCAAAATATAATTTACATAGTTTTAAGATCGATCATATATATATATATATATATATAGAAGATGCACGATCGCCGCGCTGTTTAAAAAGTAATGCTACTAATATTTCACTCTCAGTCGCTTTGCTGATAGCGAACGTGTCGCGGTGCCGTCAAAATAGACATCCAATTATAAAATATACAAAAAAATAAATTATAAGACACGGTGTGGCGTATTTCATGTTTGATTTTGTAAGAGGTTGTGCATCTAACTAATATTAGGTATGATCGAAGAAGTTGTAAGTCATTGAGGAGTCCCTTATGCCATTCGTATCGGGTTGGCTTGGACGACGCGACGCGACATTGGCCAAAGAAGAAACGACCTTATTACCTTGACATAAAGGTTTTTCTAACCGACTGAAACCAATTCCGCATCGATAAGTGTCGACGCGATACCGGCTAACAAAGAAACGACCTTATTACGTTGACATAAAGGTTTTTCTTACCGACTGAAACCAATTCCGCGTCGATAAATGTCGAAGCGACACCGGCTAACAAAGAAACAACCTTATAACATTAACATAAAGGTTTTTCTGACTGGCTGAAGCCAATTACGCATTAAAAAGAATATGGATGATAAAGAAAAAAAAGAGGTCCAGTGACACAAACCTAAAACTAATCCAGAATAATAACAGTATCCGGCACGTCCATCTTTTCGTTTTGTCAGCTGGCGTGATACAAGCCAGCTAGGGCATCTTGAAGCGCCCGTAAGCAAGGCAGGGTTGATGAATAACCACCAGCTTTCTCTGTTTCGTTCTCCGTCCTGGAAGAATAAAAAAAACTATTATATTCCATTGGTTATAAGGTCTTTCGGGGAGTTTTGGCGGGAAAGATTTATATATTTTCCAAAATTTGTGTTTTTTTTTTAAAGAATAATTGTGGATTAATATGCGCTTCGTTGGAGAGCGGCACATTATCGATTAAGTGACTTCAATTTTGTCACCTAAATCTCGAAGATAATGCTGAAGTTTTTCAACTGCTTCAATTAGCCATCTGACTAGATTAACTTGACTACTATAGACTAGACTACTGACTTGACATACAATTAAATAAATAAATAAACAAACTCACTTTCGCATTTATAATATTAGTTGGGACATAAAATCGTAAAGGAAAATTAAATTGACTAAACTTTCGTCCATCGACACTCCAAACGCTATTAATTCAAATTGTTACGTACGTTAATTCGAGAACCTGGTAGATATAGGCTACTTGACTCATATTTTGATGCAACAAATGTTCATTTCTTTAAGTATTTGACCCACGAAACCGAAATATATCGATTTCCGCTAAGAAAAATGCAAGATGGCATTATAATTTCAATTTCAAATTTATCTAAAATTCGGAACTGTCAAAACGCGGGCCGGCCATCAACCGCCATGACGTGACGCAACTATTGTGGTAAACTGACGTTCTTATTTTTGGCTTCTGTCATTCGTTCAAAGTCATTAATTCGAATGATTTTCATGCGACTCTGTGGTTCTTGGCGAGAATCAGGTTTCAAAAATAGCACCTTACACATTACACAATAATGACGCGACAAAACTGCAAAAATGGCCGACGGTGTTTTTGATGGGATTCTAAAAGTGAACTTTTAAAATAAAATTTTACTGCCTTAGAGGGCTCGGAAAAATATGGAAAAATGTTTTCAATCTAAACAAATAGAGAATAATTATTTTAAACAAAAACAAAATACAAGTCAACCAGCCTATTGATTCAAACCGGTACTAACTTGACATGCGTGAGGTATCCCTGCTGTATGATGTCGTCTAGCGAAGGTGGTTCGGGCCCACAGAGGTTCGGCTCTCGTCCATCGACAATCCAAACGCTATTAATTCAAATTGTTACATACTTTAATTCGAGAAACTGGTAGAAATTGGTTCAAACAGGTACTAACTTGACATGCGTGAGGTATCCCTGCTGTATGATGTCGTCTAGCGAAGGTGGTTCGGGCCCACAGAGGTTCGGCTCTCGTCCATCGACAATCCAAACGCTATTAATTCAAATTGTTACATACTTTAATTCGAGAAACTGGTAGAAATTGGTTCAAACCGGTACTAACTTGACATGCGTGAGGTATCCCTGCTGTATGATGTCGTCTAGCGAAGGTGGTTCTGGCCCACAGCGGTCGGGCTCGGGCAGCGGCTCGTAGCGGTACAGTGGGCCTTCCTCTATCACAGGAATGTGCTGGTTGGCCGAGCCACGGGTGAATTTCACACCCGTTGAGAATTGAGTCACCTGGATAAATGGATAAATATACTAATTAATAAAAAATAAAATAAAATAGCCTTTATTCAGATTTACATAATTAACTGAAATCTTAATTTAATATATCTGCTTTCTTAATTTTTTTCGAATCTGTTTGCCAGTCGGCAAAGGCCTCCTCCTCCTTTTCCACTCCCTATACTATACTAATTATGTTGTTTAAATTATAAATACTTATCAATACATATAATAAGACACTAAAATGCGAGTGTCTGTACATTTAATATTTTTCAAAAAAACTGATTGAGTGCGATTAAAAAGGAGTAACAGAAACCAAAAAAACAGTTTTTGGAATTTTTGTCTGTCTGTATGTATGTATGTATGTCTGTCTGGTACGTTATAACTTCGAAAATACTCAACGGATTTAAACGCGGTTTTCACAGTTGGATTACATATGATTAGGAGCGTTGTCAAAACTTTGTTTCGTCAAAATCGGTTAAGGGAAAAAGAAGTTATGGTCGATTGAAAATTTACTTCAAACACTGCTTCTAAACTTTTAATGCGTTTACTTACGTTTAATTTAATTTAGATAAGGCTAGGATTTCTACTTTTTATTATCCATATCAATAAAGACGAAAACACGCACTGCACCTATTAATTTTAATAAAATAACACATTGAATTTGATCGTAAATTTAGTAACATAAAATCTCAATAGATGGCGCGAATTTGCGTACCTATAGACAAATCCCATTTGAAATTTCGCCAATCTCTAGCAACGTATGATGGCCTATCGGTAGAGGTCGTAGATCATACTTTTAAGTCGAGGGTTCGAATCCTGCTATATATGACTTTTTTTTTACTTACTTTTTTTTACTTACTTTCTTTTACTTGCTTTTTTTACTTACTTTTTTTTATTTACTTTTTTTTTCGTTTTGTATTAATTTTTAAGAATTTTTTAATACTTTAGTAAAGAAATGTTTCAAGAAAGTACCTGGATCGAATCCTGTCACAAACAATAATTTTATGATTTCGTGTTTTATTTGTTTTCTAGAATTATTTTCTTACTTTTTTTTATAATTTTGAAAAGAAACAAATAAATTCATTTGCAAATTTATTTCAGGATAAACGATATCGCAACCCCTTACAAATCATATCTAATAGTTTGTCATTGACGACATTGAAAAAGAAGATTAATCAAATGGTTGACTGGTAGAGAACGCTCTTAGCGTTAAGTCCGTTAATATATAAGTACTAGCTGTTCCCCGCGGCTCCGCCCCGCGTGGGAATCGGTTATATCGCGCCCAAAAGTTTATGTTTGACCTCAGGTCGTTAACTACATCCCTACCAAATTTCATCACAATCGGTCCAGCAGTTTAGCCGTGAAGAGGTTACAGACAGACAGACTTTCGCATTTATAGTATTAGTATGGATATGGATTTTGTACTTATCTATCTATCTTTACATATAATCGGACAGTAAAAATTGAATGTCTGTACATTAAATATTTTTCTAAAAAACTGATACGGGGCGATTAAAGAAAGACGTGTAACAGAAACCAAAAAAAACAATTTTTGGAATTTTTGTCTGTCTGTCTTTCTGTATGTCTGGTACGTTATAACTTCAAAACTACTCAACAGATTCGAACGCGGTTTTCACAGGTGGATTACATATACGTTCAACAGTTTTGTCAAAACTTTGTTTCGTCAATATCGGTTAAGGGAAAAAGAAGTTATGGTCAATTGAAGTTTACTTCTAGCACTGTTTCAAAACTTTTACAGAGTTGAATCCGGTTTACATAAACGTATTTAATATAGATAAAGCTACAATTTCTACTTTGTTTTATCGATATCAATGAAGACAAAAACACACTGCAATCTCTATTAAATTTTAAAAAATTAACACATTGAATGTGTGTGGGCGTATAATTTAGTTACATAAAATATCAATAGATGGCGCTGAAGTTAATTTAATTATTTTTTTCTCATATGGTATTATAGCAGATTGAAATTTTTCCAGCAATTAATTCTAATTATTTCAAATAAAATTTTGGTTGTTTATTTAGTTCTATTGGTTGGTTTGTTTATCGGTCGTTTGTTGTATTGTAAGCTATTTGAATTGATTAGTTGGTTGGTTTGGCTTTGGTTTAAAAAATAATCAAACCAGCAAGTCAGTTCAGTTGTTGTTCGACGGAACATACGGTCGTGTCGTAAGGTCTAATTTAACTAACATAACACTATTTATTGAGTTAGGTTCTAATGACCCTGTAATAGGCTGCGTCTACTCTTTTAGAGAAAAAGATGTGATAGTATGAATGTTAATATTTTTAGTTTGATATCGTATCAATGGCTAATGGTTTTATAAAATTGGCACGGGAATAGGATACTACTTATAGATTTAACTATAGGTCTGGATAGTTGTAGTTTCCACAGGTTAAGCGAAAAGCGAACTACACGCGGGCGGAGCCGCGGGCAACAGCTAGTTATGTTAATAATATTGTAATGTGTTACCTTTATTTATAAAAAAAATTTACAACAAACAATATATAGTTTTATCACATCGCCAGTTCGAAAAGGCTATGTAAAAATGAGAGTATATTCGAAATTAAGTTGTTAAGTGCTTTAAATTGTAAAGCACAATCACAGATCACAGAATACTATACTCATATGTACCATCTCTAAAAATAATACAAGAATGATTGCGTAAGGGAGATGTCGCCTTAAATCATGTATTGCTGTCTTGCTTACTCACTCGTTCTTGCATGGTATTTAGAGATGGTAGTAAGCGACCTTATGTTCAGTCTCATTCAAAGACCCTTCAAATAATACATACCATGGGCTCTAAAGCGTAAGCTGAAGATGCAACTTGAAAACAAACTCATATTATGTAGAAGAAAAGATTGATATTTATACCTTAGGAACTGCAGGGGCCTCTTCCTCTTGCTTGTTAGCGATGGTCTGAGCGAATGTGTTGAGGATATCTTTAGCGTCTCCCTCCGCAAACATCAGCTCGTCAATCAGTGCCTCTTTCTCGCGGATTTTCTGTTTCTTTGCTTCCTGTTTCAAGTATAAGACTAAATTAACACTGTGATGGTTATAGACCGAGCGAGTAAAGCAAGTGAAGGTCTAAATTGAGTTGTGGGCGAAAACACATTGTTTGTTTGTATGTTTGTACACGAAAACTGCCGAACAGATTGTCCGATTTTGATAAAATTTCTGAGGCATGTAGGAAATATTAATAGAATTTTCAAGTTTGTTTAGCATCAAAATCGGTTCAGTAGTTTAAGAAATATTTAAGAAAATGGCCGCGAACCATAGCGTGTTCTAACTTTGGCTTTAACTTCTCTCTATATATACATTGTCATGTGTTTTAAGCACTACATTGTTTCCAATTTGTTCACACACAAAATTTCACGCACAATAGTTTTTCTATTATGTTTGGATTCTACGAGCCAACAGGTCAATTAAAAACTTAACCTGTTCCATACGAGCTACTTCTGCACGTCGGAGTTCCTCCATTTGTTTTTCAATCTCAAGAATCTCTTCTAATTCCAACTCTTCTTGGCCTGAAATAGTAAACATATTTCTGATTATGCTGAAATCGTAATTTCTTCTTATAAAACCATCTGTTATATACGTGACAATGAAACAACGGTTGAATGCAGACTGAATATTTATTTGCCCACCTACATTACGCGGTGGCATTATATGTTAACTGATACATAACACCATCAACATATTTTTTATGGTCCAAAGCGGACTTATCTCTAAAACAATCCCTTATGGGCAACCTCAGTGTGATTGGAAGAAAAAACAAAGAGGGGTTTGGGAGGTTTGGTGCAAACAACCCAACACAAGAATGTGTATAATTTTAATTAGTTACATTTTCCCAGTCACCTTTTTAGTACTTCTATACATAGTAGAAAATGAAGACACCCACACTGTGTCTGTCTGTGCGCGCAAAACTTAAAAATTAACAGAAGGATTTTCATGCGGTTTTTACTAAGAAATAAAGTGATTCCCAGAAAAAGTTTTAGATATATAATACTTATAGGGTTTTATATAAATACTAATCATTTTAAGGTGATATGAAGTTCACCCAGGTCCACTAGTATTAGAAAAATTGAGGAATAGGATATCCAGTTGTGGACACCTCTGCTTGTAGGAAATGAGTGGAAGAGGCCAAGACCTCAAAGGGTTGTAGCGCCGATAGTAGTCAAAGTAAAGTCACCTCTGCCTTGACAAAACTTACCTATTTTTGCTTTATTCTTCATAATGATTTCTCTATTTTCCTTTTTATACTGTTCAATTCTCTTATTTGTATTGACAACATCTATATTATTCGTCAAATTGAATATTATTGTTTCAATCTCCTCCAAATAATCATTATACTCCCGTAAAGTAGCGAAATCTTCTTCCTTCTTATTATAATCTTTGAGGACTCTCTTACGAATGTCTATTTCTTTTTCTACCATGGGATCTTCAAAAAGCTGTACACGGAAATTGCTTCGTCTCAGAGGTACATTACATTCTGGACATGAGCCTGATCCTGAAATAAGTAAAAAAAGTTAACAATATGTGTTGCCTCGTAGAATTCAGACATAACAGAAAAACTATCTTTAGTTAGTAGTACTTAGTACAGTTAATATTATTGATATTTATCTATACGGAACCCTATTTTGAGGGCAATTCTTTAGCCACTGAAGAGAATAAAAGAACCCATATAGTTATCCGAGACCACGAGGGGAATTAAGATTTCAGAAACTAACTTATGGGATTCATAGCATTAAATTAATGGCAATCATAATAGCTTGGCTCTTTTAGTTAACACTGTTAAGATTAAAATTAGTTATGTACATAAATAAATTCAATAATAAATGCAGAGGAAAGGTAGTATTATGGAAAGCAGAATACTTTGGTCATTTGTACCAAAAACATTTCTTGTGTTAGTATGAAATCTAAATGTTTAAATGTTTCAGTCAATAAATGATTTGATTATCCATAATTATATAGCAGCAATTACCTTTTAAAAAAAGCAAATCAACACAACTTTCGCATAAAGTGTGCCCACACACGTTTACCATCAACTTTAGAGAAGGGTTTCTATATTTGGTGGTTTTACACCGTGGACAAGCTTGGTCATCCATTGTTGTTGAGGTTGAAAGATAAAAATAAAAAAGTACAACGCAAAGAAACTCTTCTACAAGTTAATTTCAACCTTTCTTCAAAAACAATGCAATCAAAATGCAAAAAAACACCGAAATCGAAATACCGTGAAATACCGCAGCAGAATTGTTTCTGAAATGACATATGACACTGACAAGCCAAGCAAGAAAGATAATGATGACAGTGACAGTAAACGATGTCGTTTGTAACCAATTTGTGACGGTGACAGTAGTTTTTCTTGATAATTTGACAAAAAAAGTTTTTGGAGGGAAAGTAAACTGTCGCTATGTCCGCGCTGTATTTAATTTCCAAAACTTAGGTTTTTTCGAGTGTTTGTGCATAATATTGGTGGATTATTATTCGCAGTGTTCGTGAACAAGCGTGAGTGTTGGGAAGTGATACAGTATCGATTACGTGACTTTTTATCTTTGTCACTAAAATCTCCATGATATAACTAAGTGAAATTTTTCCACCGCTTCACTTAGCCATCTGACTCAGACTAGACTTACTTACTTGACTGGACTTGACTATTGACTTGAATTTTTGACTCGACCTACTTAAGTAGGACTGAAGAAGATTAATAAATTCAAGAAAGGCCTTAAAGGACTAGATTCCATGGCCGTATAAACTATTCAAAAAAAAATAGCATATATTAGGTATGTTTTCGTTGCGCCGTAATGCCGACAATATAATTTTCACCAATCAGCTACAATTATTTTGACATTTGACAACGATATTATTCAAATTCATAAAAACAAACTAATATTTATGTACAAAAATTTAAAGTTGTAAATTCATGTTTTGCTTTTATTTTCTCTGTAGTTAGTTTAATAATTCTTAAAAACAAGTAGTGAATTATGAATTTAGCTTTAAGGCAAGCCTTATCAAGGCAAACTTTTAGACTATGTGAAAGAAACGCGTACAAATGTTTACCAAAACAACTGTCTGTAACCTCAACTTGCAATGTTACACAATTCAGAAATTATTGCCAGGAACCGACAGAAACGAGAAAATTGCCTCAACTTATGGAATTCCCGCCGATAGTTTGGCCATCATTCGTGAAATTTATAAAAAACTGGATGTTTGCAAATTTTATAATCCGCCCTTATTTTGAACCGGAATTCAGCATCGCGGAGTTTACAGAAGCGTCTAAACACGCTGTTGAGGTTTGTTTTATATCACTTTTATAATAATATAACATGTTATCAATAATCCATGTCAAATTAAATTATTTTACTTAGATATAGAGTAAACATCATTGTCAAGTTTGCATACTTCTTAACTTCCAACAAGTCTACATTTTTAGATTTCACTGACACTTATATTAATACCTAAACATGCTTATTAACATCCGCATACTTACTGTTAGAATGACCATGATGAATGATTCTTAATAACAAGCCCCGTTACACTACTGTAACATAAACATAAAATCACCCCACTCTACGAGAGAAACTCTTCAAACTTCAGCTCAACTTATCAATCTTATCATACATACTTATTAGGTACCTACCCCCTAAATAAATTAAATTCGTGGCAGATAAGCCTTAAAGCAAACAAAGCATGGCTTAGTGAAGCCAGAAACAAACAGAGACAGATTAATATTGATTATGTATTTTATGTGGGACTTAACTTGTCTGAGGCCGACGTCAATTTAAAATGCCTGTGGATAGAACCAAAAAAAGGCAGTGAGTGTGTTAAGGTTAATACAAAATCAAAATAATGTAGATTTCAAGTAAGTTTAAAAATATCTTACTTTGGGGCTAGCTTTATCATCATCATAGTTCAACAATATTTCACATATTTTTCTATGCACCATTGAGTTTTTACTTATTCCTTCTGTGTGATTTGCCCTGTTTCTTCACCCGCATAGATGTCGGTTACTGCGATCAAAAGTTGTCCATCTTCATGTATAAAGATAACCCCATGCCAAATTTCATTCAAATCCGTCGCTCTATTTTGTTGTGAAAGACAAACAGACACAGACACCACATTAAAATATATCTATAAGTATGTTAGTATATTCTGTGATATAAGTATGGATTTATCTACAACTCTCAAGTAGGTTGTTTCAGATGCGTTACAACGGAGTGACTTCAAGGCATTGGAAGGTCTGGTTGAGAAGGATGCGATTGCTGCATTAAAGACTGCAGTATCGCAACTTTCGGTCACTCAAAGGCAGCTTTTGTCTGTTGAAAAAGATGACATTTTCTATGCCTTTCCCTATCAGGTAACAATTTCTGACTTGTAAAAATATTTTTTAAGCCTTCCCTCTCATGTAATACTTTGTCAGATAGATAGATAGATAAACCCTAGAAACTTTTAGAGTATGTGATGATCAGCTTATGAATTGTCTTTTGTTTGACCAATTTCACTATAGAAGGATTTTTTTTAATTTTGTATATTTTATAATAGCTGTTGTCCGCGGCTCCGCCCGCATGGTACTCCATTATATCGCGCCAAAAAGTAGCCTGTTTGACTCCTGGTCTTTATCTATATACATACCAAATTTTATCAAAATCGGTTCAGCAGTTTAGCTGTGAATGCGTAACAGACGGATAGATATATTTTCGCATTTATAATATTAGTATGGATTATCATTATAAAAATAAAATAAAATAAATAAATCTATAGTAAAATTGACAAGAGTTTGGAGAAAAGTAAGAAGTAGGAATATGGAGTAGCTGTTTAAGAAATTCAAAAGGTGTCAAACACGTCAAATGACCGAATAGGTACAATGACCTGACCTTCAGTTATCTTTGTTATTTTAGCAGTCTACAAACACTTTATTTTTAGACCACCACTGAACCGATTGTAACCTTCAGAGAACTGATGTATTATTTTTAATCACAACAGAATTTCTTCTGCTTTTTTTAATTTGCCTGGGACATGTTTAGCTAATTGTATTAGCTAAACATGTCCCACTGCTGGGCATAAGCCTCCCCTCTTCGCTTCCATGCATTGATTTTTTTGTTACCTGTTTAAATTAACGGCAAAAAATTCTAGTTATTTCTCAAAAATTAAATAACTTTTATGTCTTTTATTAGCTACTAGCTGTTCCCCGCGGCATCGGCCCGCGTGGGACTCTGTTATATCGCGCCCAAAAGTAGTCTATGTTTGACCTCAGGTCGTTAACTACATCCCTACCAAATTTCATCACAATCGGTCACGGCTAAACTGCTGGACCGATTGTGACAGACAGACAGACTTTCGCATTTATAATATTAGTATGGATATGGCAGTGAAATTAGAGTCAAAATTGGTCCTGACTTTTGAAGATTAGCCAGAACACAATGAGGTTAAAAAAAAATGTGTTTTGCTACTATTAGAAGGTGATAAACTAACAAAGGTATATTGTAGGTATGGATTGTCGGAAAAACAAAAATCACAATTGTATGCATTAATTTTGACATTACAAACCGACACTTGATTTATAATATCTGTTACTTAATTTCGCCCGCGTGAATTTCTCAAGGGAACGGTGCTTTTTCTCGGGATGAAAGGTATCATGTCACTTTCAATACTTCTATTTATGTGTATGCGAAATTTCAGGAAGATTGGTGCAGTAGATAGGTCGTGATGGCGTTACAAACAAACAAACTTACTTTCGCATTTATAATATCAGTAGGATTTTTTTCTATAAAGGTAATTTCTCTATTGTAATTGTCTATTACAGGTTGGGGTTATGTTCGACGACTCAGACAAACGTTTCGTGGAGATCACGATGTGCTATCACGTGATGAAGGGACTCAAACAGATGAGGGAGTCTGGAGACCTGCCGCCTATTTCGCTAGGGTATTATTTTTATAATTCAAATTCAAATATTCTTTATAGTTGAGCACAGGTAAAAGAGGTCTTTTTATTTTTATTTTAATAATATTTTTACAACTATTGGTGTCTCAGGCCCTGGATGCTACAATGAATGGGTTGGATTAAAAATCTTTGAGCCTTATGTTCAGTCGTGGACGTCTTGTGTCTTATGTGGCGGGTATAAAGAGAGAAGGTGAAGGTCTAACTGTCCTTCCCACAGAACAGAGAAATTATCCGAATAGAAAAGTTTTGACGCGGGTTTAGTTCCAGGATCAGTGTGGCAGCGTGTTCTCTTTTCTCACCTTCAATTCATACATGTACAAACCACACCAGACCTTATTAGAAATGTATTACGAAGTTTACAACAAAGCCACCTAATATTATCGACCATTAAAAGAAATGGGCGGGGAATTTGATTGCGTCATTTATTGCCACTGTAATATATGACGCAATCGAATTCCCTCCGCATTGTTTTTAATAAAACGTTGGCTTGCAAGCCAAACCAGTGACGCTATGCCACTTCTTGTTAATAATTCTAAATTCTGTGGTCCTTCCTTTATGTCAGAATTTGTGTTTGGATTTCTATAGAACATCGAACGCCGGTTCAGACAGATTCAGTGCACTACAGAAAATCATACAACATTATTTCTGACGTTTCGAACACTTCGATTCCGACAATATGGACGCAGAGGGTGCAATAGAAATATAAATTGTTAAATGTGTTTTTGTCTCCCAATGGTTGACTGGTAGAGAATTATCTTTGCAGTAATATTAATTCTCTACTAATGGAAAAATAAAGTTAAGCAATAAATAAATACCATACTACATGAGATTTGTTTTTTTTTCAGTGTACAACCGGAATTTCAAGACAAAATCTTTATCCTAAACTACAGATTCATCAGAGAATTCACAAAAGGGGTCGAAGACAGCTGGTGGGTGAATATAGTCAACCACTTCCAGCCACAGAGCTTGGTCAGTAAGTAGGGTGAAGCGTCCTGAAGTGCTATTTTTGAAATGTATGACATGGCAAAATCGGTGAGTTGATGATTATCATTCATTTTCGAATAATTATCATTCGTTTTCGAATGATTTTCATGCGACATTACCGACCTGAACGATAATCATTCAACTCACCTATTTTGGGTGAGTCATCTCAAATATAGTATTCCTGCGTGCGTCCCCGCCGCGTAGTTTGTATAACAGCGTAGTGTTGCCAAATAAATAATAAATATTGGCTTTTATTTTTTGGATTAGTGACTGAATCGGCCAACTTTGTACTACTAAATCGGCAATCTGTAAAGAAATGATAATTAATATTTTATGTGTACTGTATAAGTGTTAATGATTTAGTAATGTTACAATGGATATTATCGTTTAGTCCTATCGTAGGTTCAAGAAATTTAATAAAATTATCTACAGAATCATCGCTTTAGTTCAATAGATTTATTGTATACTCAGTAGGTATATTACGAATCTAAACTTCTTTAGTTTTATTTAATGTTTAAAAAAAATTACAAAACAGAAATGCTAAATGTATATAAAATTTAAATCCTAATCTATCCCACTTATATATTTAAAGAGTACAAGATTCCCGATGGTTTGGTCTAAGTCTGATAGTCAATGGAGCTTTATTAAGTAGATGGCGCTGCTTTGTATTATAAATCGCTGGTAACACTCAGGTAGTATAGTAAATTTAGGTGAATCCAATCTAATTAATATGTTATCAATGTTTAAATTGAAATGTTAATTAATTTGTCAATTTAGGAATAATGGTCTACTTTGTCTTGCACAAAATAATAACAATTTATTTCTTAGTTGCAATATTTAAGGAAATATTGACCAATGTGTCAATCGACCATGCCCACCCTGGTGTCAGAGTTTTTCTTCGGAAACGCCTCTTTCGCCAGACGTGGTTCCTTTAACGACTACCAGATGGCAGCCGGGACCAACGGCTTAACGTGCCATCCAAAGCACAGAATCATCTTTATTATCAGACAATCAGGTGTCGATTTGTGTCCATCTTATATAACTTGCGCTCTAGGAAACTACTTAGATTTAGTATTGTTAATTCTTGTAGCGGGTCCATTCGTGTGTGGCAGATAACCAACAAACAAAAACTATTTTATGTTTTCAGTATTGTCAACTCAGTCTTTTGAGGTATTTATCTTAGCGCTTTTCCGATTGCTTCTCCAGCTGGACCGATTCCAAGCCCAGGCTCAGATTTCTAAGTAGATTTCCATATTTTATTTGGGTATTCTTACTTCAGTCCCAATATCTACGTTAACTGTTTAATTATATTTATTATTCGTCTGGTCTAGGCATTTTTTAAAATCTGAGTTGGCAACACTGACCTAGTAAAAGAGATTTAAGTATCGTTGAATTTAATAACAAATAGTACGCAATTTGTAATACAAACTGCAGTGGTTGTGACGTATGCATGTAGCTTGTGTCATTGTAAGGAATTATTGAATAAAATCCAATTTATTGTTTATATTCGTTTTATTTATATTCAGTCTTTAGTTATTAAAAATAACATACAAAATTATCGATTTTTAGCACCATAGAGCACTTCAAACAGCTATGTTGTATAGGAATTACGAGTGGGTGGTTCTCAGAGCAAAATGTCCACGATGATAAAACGACCGTAAAGTACTCGACTAATTCATAATAATCTAAAAAGTTTCGTTTTTATACACTAATAAATAAAATAGGAAGTAATCTCAATTAATTAATTCATCAAATCGATTTTTAATATATATTTTTTCAATTATCTTAAATTAATTGATAAATTCTTATAAGTGTCATAGTCCAATCTTCGAGCAACGCAACTTCAGTCTGGAAGGAAAAGTAGCCTCAGCGATATTTTGCAATTCAATATCTGGCACTTTTTTGCGGGGGAAAAATACACAAAAGTAGTTCCGTTAGTATACAAAACTTATACTGTCACTTGACTGGACTCGCTCGCCCGACCTCGTGCCGTATGGTCACGTTTCGTTGAGCTCCGCGATTTTTAATTCTTTAAAAATAGTTTTTCCTCGGTTTTTCTTCATTTTCTTTTTAAGTGCTGTGCTATATACACTTATAGTGATAGTGACACGGTGAATTGTGCGAATTAACGCTTATTTTCGGTATTTTTAGTGTCTAAGTGTGGACCATTGCGGGCAATCAGGACAAGGACCTGCAGCTAAGTTTTCATCGACTTTTCCCCTTTTTTATACATTTCACTAATTGTTTATAATTTCTCTCAAATTTTGCCAATTTTTAAGTGCTTTTCGGTAATTTTACATCTAAAAGTAGGTAGTGATTATTTTTGTTTACATCTTGCTAACCGAATTTAACCGAAAACAGTTTTGTGACATTTGCTGTCAGCTGTTATTGACAGTTGAAATTGAAGTTGACAATAGCATCTTCTTGCTCGTCGAAATTTTGCTGTCAGCTGTTAATGACAGTTGAAATTGAAGTTGACATTAGCACCTTTGCTCGTCAAAATTTTACGGCACTGGAGGCGAGGACATTTAAGCTTATTTTGAACTCTTTAGCTATAAGTGGTGATGGTAGTTTAGGTTAAGTTCTCGGTATACAGTAAACTGACACTAGATTTATCCAGTAACATATTTAGAAATATTATAAGTATGTCGGACGGCTCAGACGACGACGGGGGTCCATCCCGCATCAGGACCCCGACCCGCGACCCCTTTAAGCCTAGGGACTCCTTACTGAGGACCCCACCAGGAAGGCGACTATCCATTCTAGAGGATAACACGTCGAAAAGCCTGATGGCAGCAGTGGTCGTGGAGACGGTGACGAACGTCCTAAGAAGATTATCTCCTGAGCTTCATGAAGATTCCCCGCCAGCCAAGGGAACGAAGGCCCCCTCGACAACCGCCGCTAGGAAGAGGGCATCGGCGGCTAAGCGCGCGTTGGCGTCCCCAGAAGAAGTCGGCTCTGCGAAGTTGTCGAAAAGAGTACCGACTCCAACGAGCTCATTGATGCCCCCGGAACCACCAGTGTCGGAATTTGGTACACCCTTCTCGTCCGATAGCGAAGCAGACCCAATGTCCGAAGAAGGAACAGACGACCTGCACGCTCTAACTGCGCGTCAACTTCTATCTAGGGCCCATAAGGAGGCGAAGGGGGTGGCCTCCATCGCGGGTGGCCCCACGAGTAAGTCGGACCAGAGTAATATAAACGGCCATGTAAGCACCATTCTGGAAATCGTTGCCCACCTGGCGCTCGTAGCTGAAGAGGGCAAGAAGGACATCAAGGTGGCCCAAACGGAGAAGAAGGCCATTGATGAAGCGCGAGAGCGCGAGAAACAAAGGGCCGCCCAAGCAGAGGCGGCCAGAATCGAAGCGGAGGCAGCCAAGGCTCGCGCAGAGGAGCAGGCGGCGGCGGACAGGGCTGCCGCGGCCATCACTGCAGCGTCAGCAAGCGGTGACGGGACTTCCTACGCCGAGAAGGCGAAGAAGAAACCGGCAGGACCAATTATTGCTATAGACGCGGATATCAAGAGCGCAGAGGAGACAAAGAAAATTCTGAAAAGCTCCGTTACCCCCGCCCAGCTGCAGATACATGTGGACAAAGTGCGCAGGGTCGGCAACGCGGGCGTTCTCGTGCAAACGAGAACAAAAGAGGATATGGCCAAATTGAGGACCGCACTCCCGGCTACCCTTAAGGCCAATGAGCTTCAACATCGGACCCCGCTCCTGTGTATCAGGAATGTTGACGGGAAGGATCTGACACTCGACGAGTTGCTGCCGATGGTTCATGACCAAAACTTTAGGAACGACTCCACTTGGACCCTTCAAAAGTTGAAGGACAACTGCCGCCTGGCCTTCAAGAAGAGCAAACTCGGAGGCAGGATGACGACGTTCGTCCTTGCATGCTCCCCGGCCCTGCGCTCTACGCTGAAGGTGATGGGCAAACTAGCCATAGGCTGGGATGTGTGCCCAGTCGATGACTTCACAACGGCGATAAGGTGCCATAGGTGCCAACAATACGGCCACCCAGAGAAACGCTGCAAAGGCGATAAGGTGTGTGCTAAGTGCGGAATTGTAGGCCATGATAGCAAAGGATGCAACGAAAAGAACACCGTGTGCGCTACTTGCAAGCGATTTGGCAGAGGCGAGCTGCACAGTCATGAGACTGGCTCTAGAGATTGCCCAGCCCGCATTCATGCGGAGAACAGGATGAAGGAGGACACTTCATCCTATTAATGGATTACGACCCAAATATGAAACCTACAAAACTCAAGCTAGGCCAGGTGAACCTGGGCGGGGGTATGCTTGCCACGACCGAGATTCCACAGGTAGCCGAAGAACTGGATTTAGATGTAATACTAATTCAAGAGCATTACTCCCGACTTCGGGAAGAAGAAGCGAGTAGGTTCCTCCAGTGCAGCGGCACGGGTGCCAAGGCGTGTATCTACATTCGGCGCGCGGACATCCCTTGCGCCTTCCTCCGCCACCTGTCGGGGACACACTGTACTGTGTGTCACTTGCAGGTTGGCGGTGGGGGCGTGTACGTGGTGTCCGCGTATTTCCAGTACAGCGACGATGTGGATGTGCATCTTGAACATCTGGGTAAAGTTTTGGACGCCCTTAAAGGGAAAAATGTCATCATAGGTGTGGATTCTAACGCCCACTCACCAATGTGGTTCTCCAACGAGAGACAATACACAGGACGCGGGCCAGACGTCACGCACCGCAAGGAGTCTGTGGAGGCGTTTATCCTGGCGAGAGGTCTAGAAGTGGCCAATGTGGAGGGAGAACCGCACACATTTCAGACATCGAACGGAGCGTCAAATATAGATCTTACGCTTACTACCAGAGGTATTCCGGTGGCAGAATGGAAGGTGAGGGTGGGGTTGGTTGAGAGTGATCACCGACTAATTACATTTGTCGTGGCAAGCGAGGTCGCTTCAAACGACGAGCCTCTAGAAGAGCCCATAAGACTACGGGATCGTGGTGTGTGCTGGGAGCGCTTCGAGCGTGTCATACATGGGCGTGTAGGAGACATAAAATGGAATTGCCCAGCGGGAGAGGTCTGCGAGCAATTTACTAATTTGATTCTACGCGCAGCGAGAGAGACGTTAGGCGTGGTTAAATCGAGAAAGACAGGTAAGGGGTATGAATGGTGGACTCCGACGCTAAGCGGTCTGCGCGCGAAGAACAATAAATTACGGAAACGTTGGCAGTCCCTCCGTAGGGTGGGGGGGCATAGAGAGGAAACTGCACGAGACGAGTTCCATGCGCATAGGAGTATAGGGCGGCCATGGAGGAGGCGCAGCTTTTGCATTTCAGGAAGATCGCTGACTCCGGTGACTTGGACCCCTGGGGACAAGCGTACCGGGTCGCGAGCGGGCGGCACAGACCGCCCAGTAATGTTATTAATGGTACGGAATACGCACAAGGTTATGCTGAGGATGTGGACGGGGCCATGCACGGTCTCATGTGTGCGCTGAACCCGGATGACGACGTGTCTAAGGACTCCGCGTACCACAGACAGGTGCGTCGTGTGGCTTCGTTCATACCGTCAGGAGAAGATGCGCCTTCGCCATCGGATGAGGACATAGGGGACATAGTTAGAGAACTTCCCAGCACTGCTCCGGGGATCGATGGGATCAGCGCACGTATTATCCAGCATGTCTGGAAAGCCGCGTCCGTAGAGTTCTCGGAAATGTATAGGCGATGTGTCAAGGAGGGCTGCTTTCCGAACGTATGGAAGGACGGTAGGCTAATTGTCTTGCCCAAGGGCAACGGCAAGCGGCTTACCGACCCGAAAGCGTACCGCCCCATCGCGCTGTTGCCGATTCTAGGTAAGGTTTTAGAACGTATCTTGATAAAATGCGCTCCGCAGATGACCAGAGGTCTTTCAGAATGTCAGCATGGCTTCACGCGAGGTCGGTCGACGGTAACCGCGCTAAATTCCATCTTTGGCGCGGCTCGGGATAGCTCGTCTAAGTACGTTCAAGTGATCTTCTTAGACATCTCTGGTGCCTTTGACAACGCCTGGTGGCCGATGATCCTGCTGAAGGCAAAAAGGGGAGGGTGCCCACCAAACATCTATAAGATGCTGGTGGACTACTTCACTGGACGCCGTATCGGCATGTTCGTTGGAGGAAGGGCCTTGTGGAAGACAGCAACAATGGGTTGCCCGCAGGGATCGGTGCTGGGGCCCATGTTATGGAACCTGCTCATGGACGACTTGCTTCGGCTCCCGCTTCCGGCGGGGGTTAGGATTGTGGCGTATGCCGACGACGTGACCATCTTGATCGAAGCTCAATCCCGAGCGAGCATAGAGACCTCTGCCTCTGCTACTTTGAAGCTCGTTGGCCAATGGGGGGAGAGGAACCGACTGGAGTTCTCGTCGAGTAAGTCCGCCACTATGACAATCAAGGGGAAATTCCAGCGGCCACCTGTCATCAGGTTCGGTGGAGCTTCTATCAAGAACGTCACGTCGGCTACGGTCTTGGGAGTGGTGGTCGACTCGAGTCTCTCGTTCGCGCAGCATGCGTTGTCGATAGGGATGCGCGCGGCAAATTGCTTCGGCAAGATGTCACGGGTATCGGCAACCTCATGGGGTATTCGGTACAGGGCACTCCGGGTCCTGTACAAAGGCACTTACATCGCCACGGTAACGTATGCTGCGGCGAGCTGGTTCCATCGTGCGTCACTGCACGTTGTGCGGAGCGCGCTCTTGCGCACCCAGAGACCCGCCTTGATCCTTCTGACCAAGGCGTATCGTTCGACAAGTACTGCCGCTCTACCAGTATTGGCTGGTGTTCTGCCGGCCGACATCGAGGTGGGCCGTGCTGGTAGGTTAGGGGAAGCACGCGAATCCGCGGTTACCCGGGAGGAGCTACAGCGCGCGAAACGTAGCATTGCGGAGACCGCACTGGCCACATGGCAATCGCGTTGGGACGCGTCGACCGATGGTAGGGAAACATATCGATTTTTCCCGGATGTGGCGGGTCGGCTCAAGGCAACTTGGGTCGAACCGGACTATGAGACCTCTCAGATCTTGTCCGGACACGGCTGCTTCAGGGGTAGGCTCCATCGCATGAAGCTTTCGGACACCTCAGCCTGCTTCTGCGAGGAAGCGGTCACTGAGGACGTCCATCACGTACTTTGGGAATGCCCGATTTATGAGGAGGCGCGTAGGGAACTATTAAATAATGTTGTCCCGCTCGGGGTGGGCCCAGTCTACTATTGCGATCTCGTGGGATCTGAGGCGAACTTTAAGCGGCTAAAAGAATTCTCGCATCGGTGGCATAAAATTCGAAGCGGCCTCGAGAGGGGCATAACTTGAAAAGTAGGAGCACATTAAGAATACTGCCACAAGCAGACAAAGAAGACGAAGAGAAAAACTGAAACTGTGACAAACTCAAAGACCTAGAAGACAGAAGCTGGCCTCTGGCCGAGAAGGCAAGCGAGGCGTACTTGTGAACGTAAGCCCCCTAAGGATGGGGGAGAGTTATTAAAATGCAATGATTGCATAGATAGGCGACACTATAGAGAACTTGTAGGGAGATCAAGCAGGTGCGACTGGAAAGAGATGCGAAATGCTAGTACAGCGCACTCTCCCGAGATTCGGCTCGTATAACCGAGAGGTTGGTAGAGCCATGGGAGGTGGAGGGAAGTGTCACTTGACTGGAATTATGACACAAAAAAAATGAATATAAGAAATTAAACAAAGCGGCAAATAATTTGTGTACAAATTTCACACGCTAAAACATTGCTCGCATAGATAGCTTTCAAACTATCATGCGCAAGCGGGTGGCCTCGATGTGGCACCGTATCCGGGACAGCCCCAACAGCCTCCTGGCAGGGATAGCGAGTCGCTACTGCTGCCCTATCCTGAGGCCCTGGAACCAGACGCACAAGGGTTCAAGACCTGCGCTGGTTAATGTTAAATAGTTAAAAAATAATTTTGTATTGTTGTACTAACCCTAGCCTTAAGTAATTTGTATTTACTAACCTATCTATGGAAATTTTATTCTGAAATAAATTTATTATTATTGCATATGCCGATTCGGCTTATACTTTGACAGAGGAACGCAGCGTATAATTGCTCCCTTCCAGTACGGAGGCCGGGTTGTTCGAAGAGTTCAATGCAGTAATTCATAATGATCGAAAAATAAATTTACTATAGGTACTAAAAGTAGTACCATATACAAGAAAATCCTTACAAAAAAAAAATCTAAAGATTATAAGTATAATATGTTAGTAGATCAAAATGTCCAGAAGTATCTAAATACCCTTAAAATTTATAACTGGTAATCGAAGTATAAACCTAGTGGCACTAGATTATAAGGCTCATATTCTGAAATTTTGATCACCAATTATCATCAGTCTTTTCAATCACATCATACCGATGTGATTAAAAACGTTAAAAACATCTATACTTATTCGAATAATATAATACTCATCAAAGAGCTAACAAGCACGTTAGTCTATTAATTTGGTATTCTGTGAACAAGTTAATATACTTAATAATCAAAGAGCTAAAAAGTAAATCTTAAAAGAAATATAAGTAGAAATATGACTTGTGATGATATTTCACTCATCCATCAGGCAGTACAAACGAGGTCAAACTTCAAAATGCAGAACAATAATCATTGTATCGCTTTGCCAATTCTCTCAAATCATCCAAAAGTTTTTGGACATCACCTGAAATATATAAGCATTTTTTTTTAAATACACTTTTCATCCTATCTAGTAGGCAAAATGGGTTTTTCGGCCACTACATTTTGGACGCCTGCGACACCAGTACTCCTAATATGAGATTTAATAAACGCAGACGCTAGGCGATTTTGTATGACAAACCTGTACAGCGCCCCTGGCGGATAGTAAGGTAACTAAGAAATTCCATACAAAATCCTAACGCAGTCGCTAGCGTCTGTGTTTATAAACTGTCTCCGTGGTCCAGTGGTTAAGGCGTTTGCCTGTAGACCCGGGGGTCGAGGGTTCGATTCCCACGGAAAGCATACTTTGTTTAGTTGTTTCCAGTTTGGTTAGGACATTGCAGGCTTGAATCACCTGATTGTCTGCCAAAATAGATTTCGTGCTTCAGAACGCACGTTAGCACGTTAAGCCGTTGGTCCCGGCTGCCATCTGGTAGTCGTTAAAGGAACCATGTCAGAGGCCGAGAGGCGGTTCCGAAGAACTCTGACACCAGGGTGTGCATGGTTGACCATGACACCTACACGAAACGAATGAATGAAATCTCATACTAGGGGTACCGGGTACAGAAGAGTCACGTGCGCGGTGCACGTTGGCGACTATAAAAAAAATAATGGTTTAACAAAAGTTGAACACTGTCGGTTGTGTTCATAGACAATAATAAAGTTAATTAGTTGATAAGGATAAATGATGAAGTTGCTTCAAAATTAATGAAAAACTACCTGCTCAGTGAAACTGTCAAAAGATTGCAAAATTTAATCATTCATTGACCATTCACAACAGTGTATTTGAATTTGGAACGCCGTAATGACATCTAGTAGAAGCTATTTTAAAAAAGCATTCTCTAATCCTATCAACACAATATTTTTATAGCAAGACCGGCTCATATAGACGTGATGGTTAATAAGAAGTGAATGATGAACATTAAACAATATACAAACCTATAGGCGGGTCGTACAGTGATCGTTTTGCGAAACCCCAAAGCACTTTTACAGGCCTCTGCATTCTCATCGAGTTTTCGACATCTGCAAAAAAAGTATATTATACCCTGAACTCATTTACTAAATTGTATGACTATAGCTTCTTGTCAGGAGTGCATTTTTCAAATGTATGAAATACTAAAAATCGGTGAATCAAATGATTATCGTTTGATATTCGTTTTGGTATTATATTCATTCATCATAACCGGTGAGTTGTACGAAAATCATTCGACTCACCGATTTTGAACGAGTCATAAATTTCAAAAATAGGACTCCGGAGCCTTCTTGCCGTCATCGTTGGACCGATGTGGTGTAAATTGCCGCTATAATCACAAATACTAAAAATTAAAGAGGGTCCTCATACAAAAACCTGATTAAATAGTTATAGTAGGGTTGTGGTAGAGGGTAGCAAATCCTCAGCTTCAAAGTTGCAAGCAGTGTCTACCTCATCATCAGTCCCTCACTATTGAGGATCGTTACCACACATGTGCATCCAAGTTATACATTCAACTGCTATGGACCGCTCTGTAAATACTGCAAGCAGTATAACAATCAAACAATGATTACCTTCATGGACTTTATCAAGCAAACTGCTGATATCAAGATCTTCCCGGAGTCTCGTGCACAGTGCGTTCACATACTGACTTCCACCGGGCACAATTCGCCCTGTATCACCCGTCTTCAGCTCATAAGTCTCATTGATCGTTGTCGAGCATTCTATCTGCAAAACCTCGTATGCAGCTTGTGATGACCGAGTGGTATATACTATCATCAGGTATTTGTGGGCATCATACTCTTCTACTGAACTTATCATTGAGTACATCTCAGGATTTGTGTTCCTGAAATCAATATTAGGGTCAATATTTCAAAAACCAGTAAGTATGTTCCTTCGTTTAGGACCACAGTAACTTTTAAACTATTTTTTTGGGGCTTCAGCCACTGTGTGACTATGCCAACCTCGTGGGGAAATTCAAAAGATGTAATGATAATCATAGGATAATTTGTAGCTTGGAAACCCAGAATCCAACTATCTTTCAGACATGGCTGCCTCCATAATGTGTAAATAGATATGGCTCCTAGTGACAAAGGCCATCTTAATGCTACATTGAGGTCTCCATTGCTCAGAAGAATGCCATTTAAAAATTAAAATTTTTGTTGAAAACATGATTCTATCAAAATTTCTCAATTCAAATAAATCGCAGTTTCATTCAAAACTGAAAAATAAATCCACTCATTAGATAGATGATTTCTGCCGCTAAACAACAGTGCTTAAATCGTCGTGTTCCAGTTTGAAGGGTAAGAGGGAGATTGAAATTACTGGGTAAGTAGTTGGGTATTATGGCAAAACATCCTAGGCCACAAATTGGCAGCACGCTTGTGACACAAACTATGACGAGCGTCAATAGGGCTCCCATGACCATAAGCTGTGGCAACTTTCTACTTTTCATTAGTTATACTAGACCACCTAGACTAGACTGTATGCCTGTTTACCAATCACACTATTATTATAAAAAGAAAATTTTTTTTTTTTGTTTTATAACAAATAATGCTACAGCTACCTAAACCTATGGCTTTAAGTACACCATTTACATGATATGTAGTGAAGTTAAATAAATAAAATAAACTCAAAAATTATTCTTTCACCATTAGAATGCTACATTATCTTTGAGTAACAGGCGATAGTAGATATACATACATAAACGCGAGTGAAGTCGCAGGGAACAACTAGAATAAAATAATTACCTGTCCAAATTGATTCTGCACATATCCATAATCAAAATACCAAGGTGTGCTTTACATTTTTTCACTTCGTTGATTAAATAATTCTCCGTGATGCAGTGGCGTAACCCAATGTTTTCTTGGGGGCAATTAATTCCCAACATGCACTTTATATTTCCTATCTGGCAGCCATGGCCTGCGTAGAATATAAAACCTGAAAGTTGTTATGTGTTGTTAAATTACACAGTGATTACACATAATTTAATAGGTATGTGTGTTTGTGTGTGTGTGTGAATAGTTAACAAAGACATACATATAATCAATATCTATACATATAATATAATAGTAAAAATATTCAAATCAAATCAAATCAAATCAAAATCTTTATTTGCATGAATGTATGTACAAAATGAACAATATGAATGTGCGAATACATTCTACCTTAGTAAGGCGTGCAAATCTATCATGTCTAAAAAATACGCAAAGGATACATAATTTAAAACAAAATGTAATATTTTGTCTGTACATTTAATAATTTTGACTGAAAAGGATAGAGGGACATTTAAAATGAATAAAAGAAAGCAAAATTTTTTTTTAATTTTTTGTCTATTTGTCTGTATGTTTATCACGCTTATCTTTGAAAGTACTGAACCGATTTGCTTAAAACTTTCACCAATTGTTTTGTTTTAACTCGAAAGAACATCTAACGTATGTTTCATCAAAATTGGTTCATTAAAAAAAAAGTTATCGTCATTTGAATGAACTCAAGGTGTTTTTGATTTCGAACAAATGCACAAAGTTGGATAATTTTTTGTGTTGGTTATTTTGTATACAAAAAAGGGGAATTTCTTGTCAATTTCAGTAAAAGTATTCATACTTACAGTAACTATCATCCGGTATCATCTTAAATATGCTAGACAAAATATCTTTCAACACATCACTGCTGGTATTCTTGATCATAAATACAATAAATCCTAGACTTTTCAAATTAGATGAAAGCGAGTCACAATCTATAGACGGAGTCGCTAATTTAGACAAATGTGTGTATTTTTCGTTAGCAATCAGAACAGCCACTTTTGTTTGTGGTTCGTAGTAGGTCTCTTTTATTGCGTCTTGAGCAGCAGATAAAAGGTTTCTAAATGATCTTACGGTGTGGCCAATGCGGTATAATTTCTTCATTAGGACCTCACCAGGTGGCCGCGTGTCATCGAAGGAAATCCTGCAATTTATCACATAATATTATGGATATTAAGTATGCCCAAGACAGTAAGAAGAAACCCGGGCCTGGACCCTGAGCTCCAAAGTAACTAGCTGAAGATGCAATAGGCGAAAATACCAAGATACTTCAGAAAGAGGGACAGGATATTCTATGACTTATGATTGGAATATTTTTTACTGAATAGATAAATAAATATCCATACTAATATTATAAATGCGAAAGTCTGTCTGTCTGTCTGTCTGTCTGTCTGTCTGTCTGTCACCTCTTCACGGCTAAACTGCTGAACCGATTGTGATGAAATTTGGTAGGGATGTAGTTAACTACCTGAGGTCAAACATAGGCTACTTTTGGGCGCGATATAACCGAGTCCCACGCGGGGCGAAGCCGCGGGGATCAGCTAGTACCTATATAAAACAAAGTCTGGTTATTTACATATATTTATTTACCAATTTGGTACATACTTGACTGAACTTAAATATAATTGTTACGTTGTTGTGCTGATTTTGTGGTACCAAATACCTAAACAGCTTTTCTTTCTTTCTTCTTTCTTACATTATTTTAAGTCAAGACCATACAGAATTGGCTGAAATTTTGTACACAGGAAGGGGATGATCAGGGAGCCTGCTTTAATACATTATTTTATCACTAAAACACGGTCAGAGTGTCGCAAAGGGTGCGCAAGTCGAACGCTCGCTCGCTTCGCTTGCTCGCTTCGCTTGCTCGCTTCGCTTGCTCGCTTATTTTGGGGGTCGCAAGATAACCATAACCTAACCTATGACCCTGCATAAAGTCGGATTTGTGAAAAATGCCGCCATCCCCTCGCCCCTTTTTTGTCGGCGAAATCGAAAATAGGGAAAATCTCGGAAAATAAAAATCTTCACATGAACAAAAGTGATGCTAATAATGTTGTCTACGACATGGGACAATAAAAAATGGGTGTCAATAAGACGAAATCACTCCGAAAAATTTTCTGTCCCAAGACTTGCGCACCCTTTCATATACTCTAACCCTAAAACACTTGTAATTTTAAAGTATTGTACTGATGCAGCAATTACTGGTGAACCAAATAAATAAAAATGGCATGGAAAGAAGCCCCAGGCTAATGCTAGAATAAGTTAGTGCCCACATGCATAAACATTCATTGATTAATTGGAACTAATTATTTATGAGGGCAGATACTTACTGGATATTTGAAAGTTTTGCAATCACTTCACAATATTTTTTATTTAATCTCAATGCGTTTTGGTACTCAGAGTAAGGCATCGATTTTAAGTCCGCATCCAGATAGTCATGTTTCGACATTTTCGTAAATGTAATAGTCAATTAATGGTAAATTATCGAAAAGCTTAACTTCTTACAAAAAAATTGGACGTAGGCAGTAGGCAGACGCAAAATACATCACAAAATCTTGCTTGCTTAGTATTTATATTTAAAAGAAAATATGAACCACAAATTAGAAAAATAAGTATGTAAAGATATTAGGAGAATCAGCTTAACAAGTTTGTCCAAAGAAACAAGTGTATTCACAAAATTATTAACAAATTATTTTATTACATTATAAAAATACTAAATTAAAAAATGATTTTGTAGTTTACTAAAATTTTACATTTGATTTTTACATTACACACGGACCAAACACGCACAACACGCACGAAACGATAAATAAATAACAACTGACTGACAACACTGACTGACACCTGACACTGACTGACCTGATTTTTTAAATATTTGTAAGGCACACATTAGATGCTCATGCATGCATTATGGTTTTCCATCTAACAAAGAATTAGAATTCTAAACCATTTATATTAAGAATTTTGCAATGATTTGCTTGGCAATCAGTTGATTTAATTGTTCCATCGTAAGTCATCGCAATATTCTTGATTTAAACTAAAAAAGTTAGGATTTTTTGTTTGGAAATCAGCCGATTCAATTCACCTTTCGCGTTGGTATGCGTTCCCTCATACCTTTGTTTGATGGTTTTCCATCATGCACGCATGAGCGTCTAGGGTACGCCTAATGCATGCATGCATGATGGTTTTCCATCAAACAAAGGGATGGCATCTGATTTCCAAAAACTTTCCATCAATAATGATGGGGGGGATCGTCTAGGGTGCGCCTAATGGCCCTGGGAGCTTACCACCATGTCTTAAAACCATGCACGAACGATTGAGTAAAGGAGATGTCGCCTTACATCTTTTAATGCGCTATCTCGATTACTCACTGGAACTTGCATGGTTTTTAGAGATGATAGAAGGCCACCAGGTGGTCTCTTGAAACCATCCTAGAGTTTTAAGAATATTTGAGCATAATAATAGAGGTTAATGTAAGTGTTTGTGAACAAGCGCGATTGTTGGAAAGTGTCGAATACGTCTCTTTAATCTTTGTCACCAAAATCTCCAAGTTATTGCTAAGTGAAAATTTTCCACCGCATCATTAGTTAGCCCCAAAGAAGTTCGAATCACGCGTGGTCTCTTATAAATGACGCAATTTTTTTTCTATCTATCGTTAGCGTCTAAACTAGACTTGAACTTGAAGATTTTACTTAATAAATAAAAAAAAGGCCTTAAAGGACTAGTTTCCGGGGCCGTAAAAATATTTATATAAAAAATTCTAGTACTGGTGCTGGCTGTGTCAATGTCAAATTAAATGGAGTTTTTGGAGGGAAAGTAAACTGTCGCTATGTCCGCGCTGTATTTAATTTCCAAAACTTAGGTTTTTTCGAGTGTTTGTGCATAATATTGGTGGATTATTATTCGCAGTGTTCGTGAACAAGCGTGAGTGTTGGGAAGTGATACAGTGTCGATTACGTGACTTTTTATCTTTGTCACCAAAATCTCCATGATATAGCTAAGTGAAATTTTCCACCGCTTCACTTAGCCATCTGACTCAGACTAGACTTACTTACTTGACTGGACTTGACTATTGACTTGAAATTTTTGACTCGACTGACATAAGTAGGACTGAAGAAGATTAATAAATTCAAGAAAGGCCTTAAAGGACTAGATTCCATGGCCGTATAAACTATTCAAAAAAAAAAATGTCAAATTAAATTCAAAACAAAAATGGCTATCGGTGTTGATTCTTCGAAGTGGAAACCTAGAAGTATTTTAGGAACTCCAGCAGCGAAATTTAGAAACTATCTTGCAGTGGGCATTTTAACTGTTGGAACTATAAGTGGACTGTTATTCCAGTAAGTTACTTTGCTTCCATTTTGAGCTTTTTGTATAAAAAAAATATGGTTATTACATATGTATGTACTTCAACAAAAAATCTTTTTTTTAGTTTTCTTCCCGCAACATATAACTTACGTGAAGCAGCTTCGGTTTTATACGAAGATCCCATTGAAGAAGTAGAAAGAAGACAAATCATTGCCACTGGGATGTTCTATAGATCGCCAGAAAGTGTCAGACGTCACATAGAAGAGGAAAAGAGATTGGATCGCCCTGATAGATAACTAAATTATGAAGATTGATAATTCTAGTAGGTAATGTAGAAAGTTAAATATGTTTAAATAAATGTATTAAGTTAATAAAATCGTTTTAATTGTGCACAATATTTCCAGTATACAGAAAATCGCAAGCAAGTATTTCTCTAGTGAAAGTGGAATGGATGAAAGTTTATCAGACTTTCAAGAGAAGAAACGATTTGCTGCACCAAATAATACAAAGTCGAAACAGAGGGCTAAAAAAATATTAAAAAGACACAAAGGGCAAAGAGATATAAGAACAGCATTGAAGAGTGAATTGGTGTCTTATTCGAAAGACTTTGACAATGTATGCAAGCAGTCTGGCATTGATGTAGACCCAGAGCAATTACAGTTGGCTATAGCTTTGTCTAAATCTATTCAACCTTCAACTAGTGATTCTCAATCTTCTCTACCGTCTCCTATAGAAAGAAGTGCAAGAATAAGATCAACATTACAGGAATATGGGTTCACAGTACCAGTAATAAAAATTTCTAATCCTAGTAGAAAAACAAAAAAACATAAGAAAGATTACAAATTGCTTTTAACGTCGGAGTCAGAAAAACTCCAAAATATTGCAGATAAATACTCACAGATATTATTACAAAATATATCCCTACCTCATTCTCCAACAAAAAAAGTTGAAATTGATAATTCTGTATCAAAACTTTTCTATTTAACCACCAATGTTCCTTATGAATCAATAAGGGATAATAATTTATTTTATCTTGAAAACTTGTTACTAGAAAAATCATTGCACAAAGGTACTCTTCTAAGGGATTGGTCAGAAATACCTGGTCGTCCCATTAGTCCGAAGCTCAGTGAAGATTTTAATATGGATATCAGTGAAATATTGTGTTCACAAGAGGAATTAAATATTGTATTAAGTGGAGGGTTAAAGAATGCCAAAAATATAATCAAAAACAAATTGAGAGTACCTGAAAAAAACAAAGATGTTGAAATCATTGATGTTAATGAGAAATGTAAAGATACATTTGCCACTTCAAATAATATATTAATGGGTGAAGGCAGTGATAAATCTTTGTCAGCACGAGGTGTATCCACAAATACACGAAGTTATTCCCCTGATATGTTTGATGATGAATATTCATCTTTTCAAGATTTGGAGTCTAGCACAAATAAAGTCGATTTTGCTGTAGGTGTTCATAATAAAACAGCTGACACAAGTATCATATTACCAGGTTCTTTTCAAACAGTACATCCCATTGTATCAAGTCAAAGTCAACTTTCACAAAGGTGTAATATAACAAGAAGAAAGTCTAATGATGTCATGGAGTTAACTGAATGTGTGGGAGTGACTTTGAATCCTAGTTCTACTTGTGCAGCAAAGATTGATGTGATAAAAAGAAAATCCAATGACTTTATGGAGTTGACTGAATGTGTAGCAGAACAAAGAGAACTTGTTCAAGATAATATTGACCTTACTCAGAACTCAGATGAAAAAGATGCCAAAGAAAAACAAACTGATAATGTTGAAACCATGGATTTAACACAATCTTCAAATTCTAATGATATATCGCCTTTCGTTCATGTAAGTGGTAAGAATAATGACTATTTAGATGATACAGTAATTTTGATTGAATCTGAAATAAATCATGTCAATAGGTTACCTGCAAAAGAAGATGGTTTGATTAAAAGAACCCCTGTAGTTGATGATAATACTGACGTCTTTTGTGATCCTACTTTTGAAACCCCTCCAAAGAAAGTTATAAGTGTAGAAGATTCTTCTGATGATTCATTTTTTGAAGAATTTTTGTACAACCATTCAAATAGTCCTGAACAAAATGCAGATACTAACAAAAAATATGTATCTTGTGCTGAGTTAGAGTCTGAAATAGATTTAACACAAAGTTCTGAAGAAAATGATGATACCTTTAGTAAAAATTCAAATAATAAAGATGACACTAAATTGATACAAAATTTGAGTGCTGAAGTAGCTCATAGTTACATGTTTACAGAAAAGGCAGAGTTTCACAATAAAAGTAGCCTTGGTAAGGAGAATAATGTTTCTATAGATTATGACGAACTGAGTACAAGTCATGCGACTTCTCGTTTAAATAAAATAAATCTTCATGATTTTTCTGCAAATGTTGATTCGGAAACAGTTAAAAATAATTCATGTTCAATAGTTAAATCTAGTACATCAAATAATTCTGAAAATCTGGATACAAGTCAAGAATCGGAAATTTTTGAAATATCAGATAAAGAATTAGATTATTCAGTTCATAAAAGTCGATATGAGGATTGTTTTGAAGCGAATTTCAATGGTACATCTATGATGGACGTCAAAAATATTTTGAATGAAAACAATAGCGTGAAAAATGAAGATTGCGATCATGATAAATCAACAAGTGAGAGTTTTTTACCAGAAGTAAATTTCGGAAATCATGACTTGCCAAACACATCATCCAGTTTTGTAACTGGCGTATCACCCATCAAAAATAATGATAATAAAACATCTACTGATAATTTTCAACAAGTCAACTATGATCATTATAAATCTACAAGAGATAGCTTTTTACCCGAAATAAATTTTAAAAGTCATAACTTACGTAACTCAGTATATAGTTCCGGTTTATCACCTATAAAAAATAATGATACTCATAATATAAATACTAGCAATAATATTCAAGTCAGTAATAAAATACACAAAGACCTGTCTTCAGAACATATCAAGAATCATAGTGTGTATGATATTGTGAAAACTCCTAGCAATAATGAATATATAATTAAGGCTGACCAAGTCACTCCTATGGGAGATTTTGCTGCCATGTCGACGCCAGATAGAAATAAGGAGCTGGATAAATATGGGCTAAAGCCACTTAAACGGAAAAGAGGTTTGTTGAATTGATTTTCTTCATATTTTATATAATTATATCTTTTTTTTACGCTCAGTTGCAAAATTTCTCCTTTACAAACTGCTCCTCTTTCACAAATGTCTCTTTCGCAAAATGTCGCTAAAGGTCCTTAGAATAAATTGTCTATTTTCAAAGCAAAATCATTAATTGTCCATGTTCATTAAGTCCCTGTAGCTACATTTTGCAAACGAGACATTTTATGACTGGGTGACAGTTTGCGAAGGAGATATTTTGCGACTGTGTCCCACATCGATAAAGATTATTAAGTAATTTATATTTTCAGCTATAAAGCTACTCACATACATTTACAACCAAACCCATCCTATAGTGGAGCCGTGCACATCAGAAATCTCACATTCACCTACAAAAAAGCGCAAAACCGAACACACCCAACTTCTAATTTCACCTAGTAAATCTCCAAGGAAAAATCCAGAAGAAAACACTAGAAGTATCAAACAAGTGTCGCCAACAAAAAGAAAAAACGTTATTTTATCTCCCATCAAGAATTTAGTTAATAATCATGAAATTAAAGGGAATATATATGAAGTTACTAATGATAAAGTTGAAATAAGGAATATAGAATGCGCTGCTGATGAATGGGTGTTTCAGAAAAGGGAAAAATCGAAGGTAGGACGAACAGTTTTTAGCTCTCTTTTTCATATTAGCATTTGCCCAGTTGCATCTTCAGTGCCCCTAGTATGAGATTTCATAAACGCAGACGCTAGCGACTGCGTTAGCGATTTAGTATGACAAACCTGTACAGCGCCCCTGGCGGTTAGTAAGACAACTAAGAAATTCCATACAAAATTCTAAAGCAGTCGCTTGCGTCTGCGTTTATGAAATCTCATACCAGGGGTACAGCTGCGTAACACACACGGATGAAGAAATAGCCTCTGCCAATCTGTACAAAGTAGCCAGTCTTTCACCAGCACTACCAAATTTCATATAGATTATTAATATCAAATAAACATAAACAGATTTACTATAGCTACGTTAGTCATACTGCAGATTACAGAATACTATTACTAGTACAAATATTTAACCGACATACACAAGCGTATGCTGATTTTTCGTGTAATAAGAGTCCTTCGCACGAAGCAAATACACAGGTCCTCCACATACTGAGAAATATTAACGCCATCTATCGATAACTTGAGACACTGTGAGTCTAAATCTGATCTTATTAAATAATCATTAAATCAGTTTGTGGTAGGATGACGAAACACAAAAAATCGCCGCGTCTCTTTGTATGACGGTTGAATATCTGGGGGGTTACTATCGTCTCTTAAAACCATGCAAGGTCCAGTGAGTAAGTGAGACAGCGCAATACATGATGTAAGGCGTCATCTCCCTTACTCACTGGATCTTGCAAGGTTTTAAGAGATGGTAGTAAACCTATATATTTCTACTAGTAGTATTCTCCAATCTGTGTAGTATAGATATATCGAGATTTATTGTTTAGCTAAAATGACCTCTACCTATACTTAAAATTATAAGGTGTATATTTGTTTTTATAACAATAAATTTCTTCTTTCAGCTTCACTCCTGCAAAGTACCGCTTCACATAGCATTTCACAACTACGTGTCGTGCCGCCAGGGTTTGCGCGAGGCGATACTCCGTTACGAGCCGGTGGAAATTGATGTGATACACAAGGACTTGGTGGCTAACGGGTTTAGATATGACCCGAAGGTAAAATACTTACATTTTATTGCATTCTAGCTTGCCCATCCGTGTGAAGAAATGTCACTAGTTTTCTTCTTCTTCCCTTGGGTCGTCATACTCTTATGAAATTATGATGTTATACTTTTATTACATATATTATTATACTAGCTGTTCCCCGTGGCTGCGCCCGCGTGGGACTCGGTTATATCGCGCCCAAAAGTAGCCTATGTTTGACCTCAGGTCGTTAACTACATCCCTACCAAATTTCATCACAATCGGTCCAGCAGTTTAGCCGTGAAGAGGTGACAGACAGACAGACAGACTTTCGCATTTATAATATTAGTATGGATATTATTATGACATGTCATAGAATCGAAAATCTTTCAAAATCTAACCGTTTCACGCTTTTGGAGTACGTACGAATACGTGTGTACTTAATCCTAAAATTTAATTTTATAAGCAATTTTTTCTATTTTAAATTATGATGTAAATACTTCTATTTTCAGGACCTTCTAAAGTTTTTGGACAAGAAATGCATAACAGTGAAGACCACAGACAATAATGCTAGGAACCATAGAAAATGACATCAACATAGAATTGGGAACATTTTAAATTATGTAAAAAAAAAAACAAAGTTATTTAAATTTACTAACAGTTCGTTTTATTTTTAATGTAATCAGTAATCAGTTCATGTCATAAGATTCAATTATTTCACAATATTTACAAATAATGCACAACTGCATTTTATAATTATACATAAAATATGTACAAAGATATTAACCTAATATGCATTACAAAAGTAAGGCACAGAATAGATAATAGTAGTAATTTACAAGTCTCACTCCGCAAAAACATTCAAATAAATAGCAACTCTTGATGCAACAATACAGTTCAATTTCATAAACACAGCGCTAATCTCCTACACTAATATTTGCATCTCTTTCTACTTATACCATGCAACCCTTTACATATTGAAAGATATACACTTTTCGTTGTAAACACAGAAAAATATCTTAATAACGCAACACGGCTAGCGTGCGAACCGCTGACAAACTTACAGTGGGCTACAAAAAAGTGTAAAAGTAAAAGGGAAAAATGGTATACATTGCTACATGCCTCACTATACATACACTGCGGAGTGACACTTAACCCTGAGTAAGGACACTAAGGTCATTTGTTCAGGAGCCCTGCCTGCTGCAAAGCTTGCCTACTGGCATTGTTAATATGCCTAAAACGGTCCGGACCCAGCTGTATACCACCGTACCTGCAATCAAAATGGATGTGTAATATATCTATACTTAATGTAATAAAGCTGTTTGATCTTTTAAATGCTTATAACTAATATTTTTTTCTTGAGTAGCTCGATAGCCTAGCGCAAGCAATGTTTGGATTGGTCGCCATTAGTGGCATTTCCATCATGAGCTCCTCTGTGCTTAGGAAGGCACGTTAAGCCGTTGGTCCCGGCTGTTATCGGTAGATGGTAGTCGTTAGCCTATGTCAGATGCCTTTAGGCAGCCTGAAAAATTTGAGAGTGTTGGCCACTAATACACCTGTTACTGTGGGTCTGGTTGTAAAAAAGGGTCACGGGGGTACGACGGCAGTCGCTCCATTGTAGTAACCCGTTCCGCCAAATCAAGACCATGATTAATAACATACCCTGGACTCTGAAGCGTAAGCTGAAGATGCAACCGGCAAACACGCTCAGGCGAAGAATCTATTTTTTAATCTATTTCTCTTTTTAATCATCATAATCAATCATTTCAGCCGCAGGCTGTCCACTACTAGACATAGGCCTCCCACAAGGATTTCCAAAAGAACCGGTTGGAAGCGCCCTGCATCCAGGGCCTTCTTTTTAATATTCAAAGTTTATATTTATTATGTACTGTAAGATTTTGATTATATTATGTACTTACCATCTCGAAACAACAACTAGGGTGTTCTTTTGATCCAATATTTGCAAGAGGTGAAGCATCCGGCCACCAGCATGTGCCTCTCCATCGTCATCGCAGTCTTGAATCATTGTTTTGCCTTTTTCTGTGGTTTTTTCAATTCGGTATGCGTACATGTTGTGTGTGGCATTCGCTACTTTCTTATTCTGTTTCAAACGCCTCAAGACAGCACTGAAAATAAAATGTTTTAATTGTTAGATATTTATGCATAAACTAGACTAAAGGGCTTGTTAGTATAGATAAATTACTATAAGTAGAAAAACATTCTTTTGTATCCTCTCTGGGGTATGCAGGAAGAGATTTATACTAATATGCAGCCAGCCGCACTAATATTTTTTTCCTATGAAAAATCCTTAGTTTAATAATAGTTAATTTTTTGTACAAGAATAAACTTTATTTTCTCGCTCATAAAATCAGTAATACTCGTATGTTTAAGAACTTCTCAAAAGAATTATGTAAGCTTACAATAATTCACTTCTATAGAAACAAATTTCACAAAAATCATACATATTGTATGTTTATATGTAATGTTTTGATAATACTGTCCCAATAAAAAAAAAACAGGCTACTGTTTGACCCATATAAAAAATTTACACACACAGTCCCAAAGTGGCAAAGCTATCTTCACTACATAGTATAAAACAAAGTCGCTTTCTCTGTCCCTATATCCCTATGTATGCTTAAATCTTTAAAACAACGCAACGGATTTTGATGCGGCTCTTTTAATAGATAGAATGATTCAAGATGAAGGTTTTTATGCCCATGCGAAGCCGGGGCAGGTCTCTAGTTTCCATATAAAAACCACTATGCACACACACATCTACCCTTATTCATGAAATATCTTAAATCTCTAGGGCTGGTTGACTGGAAGAGATCCAAATGTGGGATAAGACACTATATAAATGCATATTCTTTTTATACAATAAAGTTATTACAAACAAACAAATATTTTAACAAAATTAGTATGTACTTACTTCACCTCTTCTACACTATTGACTTGTGCTGCATGGCCCTGGAAGCAGCTTTTCCGATCAATGATCACCTCGCCGTGGGTCACTGGGGGGCAGCTAATCTCCAACTGAAAACAAATACATACATATTATCTTTGGATTCAAGAGTGTTGAGATGTTGTGTTCCGGCACAGAATTAGTTATAGTAATAGTTCCGGTTTGAAGGGTGAGAGGGACGTGAATTTACTTTTTTTAAATATCCGAAATTGTCCCTAAAAATCTCTATTTTAATATAGCATATTGAAAAAAAAAATACTTAATATAACTCTATATAAAAATATAAATAGATAGATAGATATACCTGTTATTGTAACATCCATACTAATCCATACTAATATTATAAATGCGAAAGTCTGTCTGTCTGTGTGTCACCTCTTCACGGCTAAACTGCTGGACCGATTGTGATGAAATTTGGTAGGGATGTAGTTAACGACCTGAGGTCAAACATAGGCTACTTTTGGGCACGATATAACCGAGTCCCACGCGGGGCGAAGCCGCGGGAAACAGCTAGTTAACATATAAATTATACATGTTGATACAAATACAAACAATGTGTACAAAGGCGAACTCTAATGCAATTTCTTTCAACCAACCTTAGGGTGGATAGGTACAACTTGGAAAAAGAATGAATGGAGAATATTATACAAAAAAAATATATTTAATATTTTTTACTTTGTACTTTTAAATTATTCATGGATGTATAACTAGAAATGTAAATTTTGTAAGTACTTACCTTTGTTATATCAATAGCTTCTATTTTGCTGGGCTTCGTTTCTTTAACAGGCTCCTCCATAGCCACTAAAGTCTCTCTGATTTTCTCTACCCACTGGTAGACTACTGTTTCACCAATGTTTTCTCTGAAAGTTAAATTTTATAATTATTCATGGTATTTTGCTAGTTTACTAGTTAGTTAGCCTGCCCGCTACTCAAGAGGTCCTGGGTACGATCCCCAGTCAGGTCAAGTTGATTTTTTTTTATTTTTCTGATATGCCCCAGGCAATGAAAAAAAAAATACAAATCTTATTAAAATAGCCTGATTTTTGGGGAAGGTTATAGGCAATTATAGGATGGTTATACACATAACATGGCAAATGAAACCGCAAGGAACTTATAGAAAATAATAAAAAAAAAAGTGTTAATATTACTCACAGGTAAACTTCATCTAAAGCTCTGTGGAGATTTTCTTTAACTTTTCGCTCCATCCAAGGTGCAGATAATTCATACTTGGGCGGTGATTGGCTCGGATATTCAGGCGGCATAGTCACGTAGAGCACTGCTTTTTTCTTATTTTCAATTACGTTGACAGAAAATGATTTTGTAATATCACTCTCGGTCATCCAGTCGTCACCATAAATTGCACTTAGAGCTTCTATTTCTTCAGCCTGCAAAATTATAATAAAAATAAAATTAAGGCGTATGCAGACCTGGACAGCATGGCAAGGTATTTAAAATTTGAAATCAATGGACATTCAAACATATCCATATAGAAATAAGACATTAATTGATATGCTTTTAAAAGTTTGCCATTATCCCATTCCAAGGAATGGCACCATTTTAAGAAAGGCAATTAATGTCTTATTTATATATTGATATGTTTGAATGTCTGTTTGTAAAAATTTTAATCCACTGACATGCCATCTTGGTCTGTGTAGACCTTTAAAATACATATAATATGACTCAAGACATGAGCAATAGCTGGTTGTAGAGTAACATTATGGGTCCTATTGTTCTCTCCAGTAGCTGAAGGATTAGTTAATATTTATTTCCTGAGAAAATTACCATTACATATTTAACTACCTAGTACACTGTTATTAATTTAAATAACACAAAAAAATTAAGTATTTACTAAAAAATAATGAGTGTTTTTGTTACAATGTTTTTCTTAGTAAAAATCAAACGATTAATATAAATGCAATCCAAATAATTTGTGCATATAGATACTTGAAAATGTGTGTGTATATTTTAAATAAAGTTGATTTTATTTGAAATAAATTTGATATAAAAAAGAATTACCTGTTTCGTTAAATTATCTGTCTCCATTTCGGAGCTACTACAACGCGTATTGATTTTTTTTCTAAAATATGATTTATATGCGCGACAGGAGGATGAATTTATAAACTAAATCAAGAAGCATTAAATTCAAAATAAAATTTAATACCATTCAATACAATACACTATACACAGCTGTACTCTCGTATAAATCAAGCGGAAGAAAACAACTGTCCTGTCCTGGCAAGTCAAGATTGTCAATGTCAAGTCAATCAAACAATTCAAAAGAAAAGAATGACAATGACCAATGAAATGACAGACTATTTGATAGATGTTATAGAGAAGGTGTGACAGTAACTGCTGCAATGTACCGGCTAGAACGACCGCGATACAGCCGGACCGGGAAATGCCGGTCCGAGACGCAGAGTTGTATCTGTATGTGGCATACAAGGCTGAAGGTAGCATTTTTTAATTTGTTCCTACGATTGAGTAAGGGAGATGTCGCCTTACATAATGTATTGCGCTGTTTCGCTTATTCACAGGATCTTGCATGGTTTTAAGAGACGGTACCTAGTAACCCCCCTGATCCTAATGAAACTTGGCACACATAGATTTAAAAAAAAAATTGAGAGAGACAGCGCGATTCGAACTTCTTTGTTGGCACACGTGTTTCTAGATTTATTTAAATTTTTTTGGCGAGAGATATTTGATTGAGGGAAAATGGGTACAAAAAGGGGGGTAGTCTGCTAGTGTTAGTTATATTGCTTAATTATATCATTGGACGTAATATGGCTCTTTTGCAAATTAAAACGCACTATGGTTTCGTTTTATTTAAACCGCCTGACCAGAATAGGTAGCTAGTAACTATGAAGACAAGAAACTTGCTTCTATTGAGAATAGACGAGGAAATAGAATAAATAGAATGGCAAATATAATTATGGCTATGTAAAGGGGATATAAAGTTAAACGGAGGAGGGTCGCGAGGTAAGGTTTACAGTTTACTGCAGAACCACTTATTATAAAACTGTGTGTGTACATATATTAAGGTGATAGATACCTCGGTGAACACTAGCGCCACCGTCATTTAAAAATCATTACTCACTGAAAACACAAGTTATCAAAAATCCCTCTGCTGTAATTAAGGTTCTGGATCTAAAGTTAATTTTAATCATATTCAATTATTAAATTATAGATCCATATAGTTACAAATTGCATTATTGCTTAAAACGGCCACTTTTAGCAGTTTTGCAATTTGTAACAGTAACTATATGAAACTATAATTTAATAATTGAATATGATTAAAATTAACTTTAGATCCAGAACTATAACAGCAGAGGGATTTTTGATAACTTGTGTTTTCAGTGAGTAATGATTTTTAAATGACGGTGGCGCTAGTGTTCACCGAGGTATCGTCTTAAGATGATACCTCGGTAAACACTAGCGCTACCATCATTTAAAAATCATTATTCACTGAAAAAACAAGGTATTGAGAGCATAGTACGTTATCAGTACCACTAGCCACTACTAGTGTCTCGGGAAAGTAAAATTTCCCCTCAAGTATGCAGTGATAGTGCCTACGGAACGGAAAAAAATATAATTTTTGAAAAAAGATCCTTAGGTACTTCCATATCCATACTTCCATACTAATATTATAAATGCGAAAGTCTGTCTGTCTGTCACCTCTTCACGGCTAAACTGCTGGACCGATTGTGATGAAATTTGGTAGGGATGTAGTTAACGACTCGAGGTCAAACATAGGCTTACTTTTGGGCGCGATATAACAGAGTCCCACGCGGAGTGGAGCCGCGGGGAACAGCTAGTATAAAAATATAGCTATACTATAGCGAATTTTAACTTACCTGAGTTTGGAGTTCGGCTTCTTTGGGGAGATCAATAATACTGATCTTCAACTGAAACAAACATATTATAAAAATAAATATTATGTAGCATAATGTATTAGATAGAACGGCCGCTTTGGACCAACATCCAATAATAGGGCATCAAGTTAAAGCTTTATAGAGTGCTGTATATAATTATGTTTCTAATTTTTAGTCTTTCCGGCGAAGTCAGTCCGCAGGGACGCTATTTTTTAACACACACATCACACAACATTAAATAAATATCTAAATTTTAAATAATTTTGCAATGATTAACTCAAATTCAGGCGTCGCTAAACTGCAATCCTCATTATTACTAATTATTTTATTAGTCGATCAATAACAGTTTAAATAATAATCTTAAAAACAGTCAAAATCCAAAATCATGAAGATAGCAAAAATATTAAGTATTTTGCTTAAGGTGATACCTCGGTGAACACTAGCGCCACCGTCAATTAAAAATCATTACTCACTGAAAACACAAGTTATCAAAAATCCCTCTGCTGTAATTAAGGTTCTGGATCTGAAGTTAATTTTAATCATATTCAATTATTATGTTATAATACCATATAGTTACAAATTGCAAAACTGCTAAAAGTGGCCGTTTTCAGCATTAATGCAATTTGTAACTGTAGGGAATTATAATTTAATCATGTAATGTGTTTAAAATTAACTTCAGATTCAGAACCATAATTACAGCAGAGGATTTTTTGATAACTTGTGTTTTCAGTGAGTAATGATTTTTAAATGACGGTGGCGCTAGTGTTCACCAAGGTATCACCTTAAATATTATTATAAACACGTTATGTATTATTTCTAAATAAATTGTGAAAGACTTACCTGTGTGGCCATATTGGATCGGTAATTGATTGTTAGTTATTAAGAAATTTAAAAAAATCAAGGAGCTAGTCCAACTGCACAAAGTTAAACAATGTACTGTGCCAATGCTCGCAAACCACTATGAATATATAACCATTAGTCCCGCCCCCGTTAGACTTCCAAAACCGCCCATTAACTATTATCAACCCGAGGACAATAGAAGTACTTATACCTGCGCTTATCATTACCGACCTAAACCAATTCTTGGTTTTTGTCTCCTTTTACCCATTTCTTAGCTTTATTGTTACAGGGTTTTGTGATATGATAACCTTTATTGTCGTAAAGAAAACGTTTTCCTACACTATCACCCTTTAGGTTTCACTAGCATAATCTATAAACTATAATAATGTTACCCGAAATAAATGAATTTAATTATTACTAGCGGCCTGCCCCTGCTTCGCATGGGGATAAAAAACTTTCTCTTGAAACACTATCTATTAAAAAAAAATCTACATCAAAATCCGTTGCGTAGATTTAAAGATTTAAGCATACATAGGGATATAGGGAAAGATGTAGGTATTTGTAACGGATGTAGGACTGTATTTTTTACTAAATAATGAAATGTGGCTTTTAATTCACAATAATAACACACGTTACAATTTACAGAAAATAAAACAAAAGGTAGACTCATAATCAAGACAATATTAGATTTTCTAGAAAAATAAAAAATATAAGTAAAGGTTTGTTACAGTATCAAAAAAATATTATCTACTACAAAGTTGGGCTAATGTGACGCACTCTTGAAAATTATAACCTATTATTAAAAAATGCTTATCTATTTTGTTCATATTGTGTGTTAGTTTCTGCAGAAAAACAAAAATCACAATGAAAGATGCAAGCCCCATCCTATCTTTATTTTACTTTGCTATTCTATGCATTGTTGTAAGGAAATTCTTAGATAACATTATCGGAAGGTATCTATTACCACTCGTGGGAATACGTTTAATAGATTACTCTCCCTTTGTGTTAGTAAAAGTATCTGTCATGATAACTTTTGAATAAAAGACAACGTATGATCCACGTTGAACACGTGTGTGTTTCACAATTGGGTTTGCAAAATTTTTTTAACACACTAAAATACGAAAACCATTTCGAGATATTTTGATTTCATACCATATTTTTGTATTTTCGACAAGAAAAGTACATTGATTGCGGAAAAATATTCAAAAATGCCGTGCAAGTTGTAACATTCATTCGACACCTAAATGACGTCGTTACGCAAATAAAGCTGCGTCTACGCTTTAATTCTTATCCTAAGTGTGTGCGTGTCTACACTTTGTATTCCGACTAAGATTACGACCGTAAAAACGGACAAATAAAAAAAAAAAACCTATGATCTTTCAATGTCATGTCAAGTCAATCGATTGATTTTGATTTGATGTTTCGGAGTAGTTGGCGCGATAAGACGTGTTTCTGGTGGCTTACCACCATCTCTTAAAACCATGCAAGAACGATTAAATAAGGGAGATGTCGCCTTACGTCATGTATTGCGCTGTCTCGCTTACTCACTGGAACTTGCATGATTTTTAGATATGATAGTACAGAAATACTTATTTTTGACAAAAAATCTCAAAATGCCAAATCCTGCTAAACTCAACCAAAAAGGAAAAAAGTAAGTAATATGTGACTGTTTACATAAACTTCATTATTAAACATGAGTACCAAATGGAATAAAAAAATTGAGAACCTCCTTTTTGAAGTCGCTTACACTCTTAGTAGCTCTTATATTTGTACAATATTAAAAATTCATAAATTTACTAAGAAGTCTATAGGAACATTATTCAGGGTATGTATTTAAAAAAATATATAAGTACAATATCCCAACTATCCCAACTAATATTATAAATGCGAAAGTGAGTTTGTATATTTGTTTGTTTGTTACCTCTTCACGTTCTATGTACTGAACCAAGCTTCCTGAAAGTACATAGGGTACATTTCATCCCGGGAAAGCGCTGTTCCCGAGGAATATTCCTATTGGCGAAGCAGCGGGCGCAAGCTAGTTTATTATATTTATAAAAATGAAACAGTATTACAAAGAAGGAAGGGAGAAATTGAGACTTAACTTTGGACTTGAGGGTCAGCGTTGCAATACTCCAAATAGGCATTACCAAGTAGGAGAAGCTTTGACCACATACGAATTCGCATGAAATTGAGTAGAATATTATAAGATACTAGCTGTCCCGGCGAACTCCGTACCGTCTGAACGCACCTTTCTTACCGTTTAAACCTTCCCTGAACTTCTACAAATATTTCAAAACCAAAATTAGCCAAATCGGTCCAGCCATTCTCAAGTTTTAGCGAGACTAACGAACAGCAATTGATTTTTATATATATAGAAGATATTCCGTGGAAACAAAATAAAGAAAAGTATTTACATAATTAAAAAATCCTAAACTAATTAATTAAACTAAAAAATTATAATTAAGATACAGATATTAATTTTATTTTATATTTAAATAATGTTTTGTGATTTCGATGTTGCAATTATGTAATTAATATTCGAGCGACGACTGTAGAAATGTGATTTTAAATTATGGGCCTTAAGTCGCCTGAAATAAACAAATTTTATTTTATTTTTATTAAAAAAAAGGTTACAAAAATAAGATAAAATATACCTATAATAAAAATGAGAAAGCTAAGTGAATGCAACCTACAAACTGTGCCAACCCCACATAAGAAAGTGGGATAAGGTTAAGTATTCTATGTTGGTCATTACACTCGAGGTATTGGACAAGAACCAGATAAGTGTAATTAGTCCAGTCAAAATACTTACAAATTCCAGTTTGCATTAATTCCCAACAAGCTGGATTTTTGTCAGGCTTTGAATACGTCATTACAAATGATATGTCAAAAGTCCCCATCGATCCCGCTTGTGCGTTGTTTTTTATTCGAGGTCAAAGGTCACAAATTTGCGTTTTTTGCGTATATCTCTGAAACAATGAGAGCTACCGAAAAATGGTTCAAACAAAGTTTGTAGCTTGTAGCATCCCGGGCAAAAGCACTGTTCCCGAGGGAATCTCACGCGGGCGAAGCCGTGGGCGAAAGCTAGTATACGATAAATAGCATACGGGTGTCATTTGATGATTATCAGCACTCTTGCAAGAAAAATAACTCACTTGTTTTATTTATTAAGTAAGTAAGTAAGTATATCTTTAAAGTAAATGAAAACTCTCAAATTATACCGAATCATTTATTTACGCTGTTGGTCTGAACACTGATGATTTATTACTTTATGTATACAAAAATACGAATATAGGATACATTATAAAACACAATAAGTACAAAGGTACTACTTATTTCAATAGAAATCTCATCCAGTAGATCCGTGAGAGTAGAGGTGATTAATAGATTCATGTTTTTAACTTACTGCGAATTCTATTTTTTTTCCACTAGTAGTTTAGTGGACCACTACCTTATTATTGTTTCTTTCGAAGCAACAGTATGCTACATAGAACTGTGCTACGGTTGGCTACGGCGTAGCACAGTATCGTAGCGATCAATGCTACGATACTGTGTTACAATTAATGTCATCTTAGCGCTTGTAAAATACTCCATCCTTTACACGCCGTCGCCTTTGATTATCAAAGGCCGCCACCGCCGATAGTATATATGTCGCAGTAAGATAGATAAAGCCGTGATATAGTCATATTCCTAGTGATATAATTATATACCGTAACATAGATATATGAAAGAGATTTATAACTATCTTACTAGGAATATAATTATTATACGGTTTCAATCTAGTAATATGTTTATCTGACTAAACTAATCTAGTCAGATGGTTATAAATCTGCCAGAGAATCAAAGAAAACAACACGAATTAAATTGGTTATTATTTTTATTACAAAATTAAGGTTGCAATTAGTCACAATACTGTTTCTGCTGGACAAAGACCCCCCAAGGATTTCCAAAATGACCGGTTGGAAGCGGCCTGGATCCAGCGCCTGCCTGCGACCTTCCTTAGGTCATCTGACCATCTGGTCGGTGGGTGTCCGATGCTGCACTTACCGGTGTGTGGTCGCCATTCGAGAACCTTTCTGCCCCATCGGCCATCGGTTCGTGCGCTATGTGCCCCGCCCACTGCCACTTCAAATAGCTAATCCCCTAGGCTATGTCGGCAACCCTTGTTCTCCTACGGATCTCCTCATTTCTGATTCGGTCTCCTAGGGAACACCGAGCATAGCCCTCTCCATGGCTTCTTTGGGCGACCTTGAGCTTAACTTATGAGGCCTATAGTAAGGGACCACAAACTCATGTCATCACTGGTAACAAACACTGGTGGAAGACTTAGTTTTAAGGCACTAAACGTTAAGTTACTAAACTTAATCCAGTAATATAACCATATCACTAAACTAGAACCGTATTATAATTATGTTCCTAGTAAGATAGTCATGAATTGCTTTCGTATAACTATGTTCCGGCATATAATCATATACCTAGGATTATAACTATATTACGGCTTTATCTATCATACTGCGACATATATATATAGTGACGGTAGTTGAACAAAATGCATACAAATTTTGACAACGAATATGACAAGTCTGTATACGTCCCGATGAGGATTGCTTTACTACCTACCTTACTTAGATATTTATATACAATTATTTGACCATGAGTGGACGGTGTATTATTGTTTGCCAAAACTATTGCGTTATTTGCCTACTTTGCCTATTAGTCAAATACGCGAATAGCCAAATATACCACAATATACACTGTTATTGGGTACTTAGTGTGTGTTTGGAACATTCCGTGCTGGGTAATTTGTGCAAATTGTTTATTTTTTTAACAGTTACCCACAGATTTTTATTTAAATCTACTGGTGGTAGACTTATTTTATTTATAGTTATTTGCCTTTGTAATTAAATCTTCTAAGGTACTGATTTTCTTTGCTTTTAGTCCTGGATACCTATATAAAGCTTTTCATTTAAGAAAGAAATAATCATCATCATCATATCAGCCACAAAACGTCCATTGCTGGACATAGGCCTCCCTCATAGATTTCCAATGGGACCGATCTGAAGCGGCCTGCATCTAGCGTCTTTCTGCGACCTTAATAAGGTCGTCGGACCATCTAGTAGGTGGATGTCCCACGCTACGCTTGCCAGTACGTGGTCGCCATTCCAGAACCTTTCTGACCCAACGGCCATCATTTTTACGCGCTATGTGCGCCCGCCCATTGCCACTTTAACGAGCTAATCCGATGTGCTATGTCAGTTACCCTGGTTCTTCTACGAATCTCCTCATTTCTAATGTGATCTCGCAGAGAAACACCGAGCATAGCCCTCTCCATAGCGCGTTGAGCGACCTTGAGCTTTCTTATGAGGCCCATAGTAAGAGACCACGTTTCGGAGCTATAAGTCATCGATGGTGACACACATTGATCAAAGACTTTCGTCTTGAGGCACTGTGGTATGTGGACGGAGACGAGAAGACATGGCGTAGCTTCCCAAACGCTGCCCATCCGAGTCGGATTCGTCGAAGCACCTCTTTTTCGAAACTGGAACTACCTATTTCGTTCAACTGACCTAGGTAGACGTAGGAAGGTAAGAAAGAAATAATAAAGAAAGGAAAATAGTTTATTTGGCTGTTATGACAATTAACTACAAACGTTTTATATACAAACGCCAAAAGGGCACGCTCAGCATGTGTCGTGGACGGTGGCACGAGCCACGACGCTGGTCTTCCGCGGGTACCGTACATAACGAATTACATGCCTAATACTTGATTAAAATTTAGAAATAAATTTAAAATTTAGAAATTAATTTAAAATTTAAATACATACATAAATATAATCACGTCTTTATCCCATACGGGGTAGACAGAGCCTAGAGCCATAATACCTTAGGCAACGTTTAGCATAATGGTAGTTGAAACAGGAAATCAATAGTGATGGGTTAATATAGTGAAATAAAATATTATAATAATCATTACATTTTAGGGGTAACATGGGTGTGACAGTTGTTCACCAATGCGTGGAGAGGATTAGGGAAGTCTTGTTGGCAGTCAATAAGCCATTGAAGGAAACAAAGGCCAGCAAAGGAAAGGCTATTGAATTATTTTACTGGACATTTTGTTAGTAGAATCGCATCTATGGCGTAGCATGGCGTAGCACAGTACTTTCGTAGCTGCACTGCTTATTTACACAATGTAGCGTAGCGACTGCCTTTTGACCTCCGTAACCCTTTTTATAGGAAAACCAGACCAATAGGATCATGATTCGACTGTGTTAGTGGCCAATACTGTCAGATTTTTCATGATGCCTAAGGAATTTGATACAGCCTTACTACTGCTATCTATCGGTAATAGGTAAGAACAATGACTTACATTCTTTCCGTAGGAGCACGAGCTAAAAGTAAACGTTGTATCAATAAAGTGCTATGACATTGCATCTTGCGTGGTCTACCAGTAGTTTTTTGTAGAGGAAATTCCCAAGTACTAGGGTAAGATAATTGGCTAGTCCATTTTTTTACAAAGATATCTAATTCGAAAACCATTAAGAGAAATAAGCTTATTGAACAGTTTACGGTAATCAGTGTTTTAATTCAGCACGTATTTTTTGAGATAGTTGCAAAAAACCCAATGACCTTCATTTTTAAAAATTTACTACAATGTCAAATAAATTGTACAAGCCGCTTATGTGTGACGGAAGTGGCTTTCTTAATTTTTTTTCTGTAAGTAGACAAAATATGGATTAAGTATATACTATTTGCTTGGAAGTACTGCAAGCACAAGCCAGTTAAATGGTCATAATCTGTCATTCTCATATTTTTATTCTAGTAAACAAAACCTAAATACTTTATTTCAACGCGGGGTGACGTCATCGCTGTATGTATCTTTTCATTCATCACCTATTGTAAAATGAAATAAATAATTGTTTAAAATTTTAAGAATTTTTACTTTCAAATTGTATTTCTAAAATGGTATATTTTATCGAAAAAAAAAAACATAACAAATCACTATCATATTTTTTTGGACTAGCCAATTGTATTATTATAACATTATCGCCTAAAACTTATTTCTGAGTCATTCATATAGATCTACGTGGGATCCATAATCCATATAGTTTTAGTTAAAAAAAATTAACCGACTTCAATAACGAGAGAGTAAGTAGTAAGTAAATTTTGTAAGTTGAAATGATTTTGTTCTTTTTGTAAGTTCATCATTCGTAAAGTTTAGACTGATTTAGTTATAATACAGGTTGTCAAACAAAAACAAAGAGTTTCTGCCGAATTTGGCCAAATTGGCAGGTTTTCGGCAAGAATCGAAACTGGTGTTTAATTAGATTTTTGCCGAAATCTCCCGAAACCGAAAATAACATTCGAACGGCCAGTAAAAAAACGTACCTATACCTATGTCTAGGCTGTAATCGTTCTAGCTTATGTAACGCATTGATTAATCCACCGACAAGAACAATGTCTTATGTAAGAATATTACATACACTAAGGACTATAAACCTACTAAATAACTAAAAATAAAAATGTATTAGTTGAATAGTAATTGCTATTTACTTATATACCTATGTTTTATATCTACCTTTTTAATCAACTTCAAATTTATTAAAATGTTTGATATGAAGCATATTTAAACAACAATATGTAAGTATTATTTCATCCTTTTTAATCGAGGAATTGGAGCCGGTTTTGTTTTTTTCGCAAAAACAATTGATATTTTTTGTAGTATTAGCGGCTATAGATTACATTGAGGGTCTCCAGCCAAGAGACACTTTCAATTTCGTTGTTCTATTTCAATTTATATTTATCTACGGTTTTTGAGATGCTCGTTTACAGATACACGGACAGATAGCGGAGGCTTAGCAAAGGGTCTCATTTTTATTTAACTTTATGTATGGATATTAGAATCATTTTTATTTTATTTTAACGGTTTTTTCTATAAATAAATCAAAAGAACTCTATCATCAATAAAAAAAATACCACGTGTACTAGCCCACTTAGTTTAATTTAAAATGGGTACCTATTATTAGCAAATGATCCCAGCTCATAAAGATAAGTTGAAAAAATGGGCATTGAATATTATCACCTAACACTAAAGCAATAAAATTGAATTTCATAAAATTTTGAATGGGCACAGACAACCCAAACGCCAAAATTTGAAAAACAGACCTATTTTTCAATCCATAGTTTAGCGCGAAAAAACCTTATAATTCAGATTTAAAAAATACTGTAGGTAGGCATAAAACCTGTAGAAGCCGAGTAGTTGAATAGAATTTCGAAAAATAAACAGGTTTTTTTTTTTAAAATACAAACTTCAGAACGGAAAAAAAACAGTATTAACTCAAATGCTCTGAATTATCATAGTGATGGGTAACCACCCGGGTTAAAACTCTAGCATGGGTTATTACCCAGTTATCACCCATTTCAATCCACCCAAACTACCCATGGACGGGTGAAAACGAATAATTGTTAATACTTGATTTTTAATAAATTAAGTACGATGTGTATCACAAGCACAAGTAATTAAATTACACACCTACCCAAAGTGATACATTCTTAAATGTAATTGGGAATGTAGGGTACTATATTCGTTCAATATATTTTGCAATAATAATTTGAGTATTCTAATGCTATTCAATTTGTTTATTTATGATTACTTTAACAAAGCTTCGCGTAACTAGGTACTCGTTAGACAGAGACAATTGCACGCTAGTTCAAACGTCTCTTTTTACCTCATTGTTATTATTAAGTGAAGAAGCAAGCCCCGCTCCTGCTCCCGCCTCACCTCAAACCCCTCGCCGCCCCTTTTATCTTCACTCTTACTACATCGTTAGCTTATTACAGTATTGTTTGTTGCTTTGAACTCGTCCGTAGTGTGTTTCCGTTTTTTGTGATTTGTATCTACGAGCTAGCCTATATAAGGTAATATTGACAACCGAATAATTTTTTCTCAACGACTTATTTGAACATGGACTAAAAGCAGTTTTTCGACCGTACTTATTGATGGCAGAAGATTTATAAACAAGTAAGTAGACTGTTATAAATTTATGAATAATGTTTACGAAAAACGAAAATTAAGAAATTTAGAACCAATTATTACACCTTTTTATTAGAAAATACGAGCACTTCCCTCCACCTCCCATGGCTCTACCAACCTCTCGGTTATACGAGCCGAATCTCGGGAGAGTGCGCTGTACTAGCATTTCGCATCTCTTTCCAGTCGCACCTGCTTGATCTCCCTACAAGTTCTCTCAAGAAAATACGAGCAGCCAGTCTCTGTGAATAGATGTTTATTATATTACTTATATGAAAAATTTTAAATTATTTACTTATTCCAAGATGTTATATTTAAGGCCATGTTGATTTTAATATAAAAGCTAAAAAAAAATTAAAATGTGATCTTATTATTCTAGTATAAGCATTGTTTTTTGTATATTGAGGTTGATTATTATGTAAAAAAGATGTTAATTATTTAATAATACTAATTAATAAGTGTTGGTTTTATTTTTGATTTTTTTTTATTTCCTTATAAAAATGTATTCAAATTCAAGTAAAATTTTGATATAATTTTAAGATATATACTATTTCGACTAGAAAGTATTATTTACTACCGGTTTTTCACGTAAATAAATAACCTGAATAAATACTATTAGCACAAACTGTTTTCACCCGTGAAATTGGGTGATAATGGGTTACAATTGGGTTATAACCCAAATCACCCGTTTATAACCCAAAAGGATTGAATGGGTTATTACCCACTACCCATCTCTATATCAGCGACAACCCCAAATTATTTTTTACAAATAACATAGCCAGACTAATGTTTTAGTAGAGTAATCGATTACTTTTTTTATTTTATGTCTATATTTTTAATAATTAAATAAAATCTCAACTAAAATTATAACCTGGAGCTCAAAGCCAACTCGTCGTTAACTGAATCATGCGATTTTCGACTCTAAACAAAGCGTAGTAGGTGGAACAATTGTGTACGGGCAAATGGTTACTTGTCGGGCAGCGCTCGACGCGTAAGGTTGTTCCCGGACGCTCTGTACCTTCTCGGTACTGACAATCGAACGCGTAATTTATTTGGAGCGGATTTTGTTTCTAGTGTGAATAAATATTGTAAATTAGACCGTATGACGTTTATTATAGGGTACATAATTGTATATAGTGGTTTTTAGTATTATCATAATTGTAAACAGTGTGGTGTGTGGACGTGTAAATAATAGTGTATAAATAGTTTTGACAATGGGACGAAAAGATAAAAAAAGAGAAATAACGTTTTTGAGAAAAAGAAGAACTAAAAAACATGACGGAATGTTTGGGTAAGTTGTTTTTATTTCTACAAAATAATGGATTTAGTACAACAGTAAGTACACGCTTTATTTACAAACTAAAACCTACTTGTACAAATACTATACTATACTAATATTATAAATACGAAAGTCTGTCTGTCTGTCTGTCACCTCTTCACGGCTAAATTGCTGGACCGATTGTGATGAAATTTGGTAGGAATGTAGTTAACGACCTGAGGTCAAACATAGGCTACTTTTGGGCGCGATATAACAGAGTCCCACGCGGGGCGAACCCGCGGGAAACAGCTAGTAGATAATAAAACAGTAAAAATATTTTGTCTGTACATTTAGTATTTTTGTCATAAATGTATACTTGTATAGGGACACTTAAAAGGAATAATAAAACTTAAAAACAAAATTTTTGTTTTCAAACTTTTTATTTTTGTTTGTGTCTGTTTTTATGTCTGTCTGTCTGTATGTATGTATCACGCTTATCTCCGAAAGTACTGAACTGATTTACTAAAAACTTTCACCAATTGATTTGTTTTAACTCAGCAATACATTCAAAGTGTGTTTCATCAAAATCGTTTCAGTACAAAACTAGTGGTTCTGTGAACAGTAGACCTCGCGACCCTCCTGCCTTGACTTCCCTCCCTTCCCATTTTTTCATAACTATATGTCTAGGTATAAAAATAAAAATAAACACGTGTGCCAAGTTTCATTAGGATCCGTTCGTAAACAACGTCACAGAAAACTTTTCCCTCTTTTTTCCCCCATTTTCCCTCCAATCAAAAAAATCTCTCGACATAAAATTGTAAAAAAAAAGTCAAGGAACACGTGTGTTAAGTTTCATTAGGATCCGTTCGTAAACAACGTCACAGAAAACTTTCCCCATTTTCTTCCCCATTTCCCCTCCAATCAAAAAAAATCTCTCGACATTTAATTGCAAAAAAATCAAGGAACACGTGTGCCAAGTTTCATTAGGATCCGTTCATAAATGCGACCTCCAGCCCGGAACAAACAAACAGACAGACAAACACACATCCGGACAAAAGCAAAATTTTCCAGTCTCGAAATGGAATGGAGGACAAAAAGTGATCGTCATTTGACTGAATTCAATGCGTTTGTCTGCAAATATATATCGCTTATGAACGAATGCTCCAAATTTAATAATACTTTTTTTGTGTTGATTATTGTCATGTCATGACAAACGAAAGAAAAAGGGGATTTCAAGCGAAGCTTACGCGTACGATGTCGCGGGCATGTTCAATATTTAAATAAAAAATCATAATTGTAACTTGTGAATATGCTGCCACTTTTCCAACTTCCAATTAATATTTGGTTGACTGTATCTATCTACCATACACACACTCCTCTAAAAAAAACTACATTAATATTTCATTCATAATAAATAAGTATTTGATTTTTCTGACTTTATCGCATATACTATACTCTAACTCACGAGTTCACGACTAGCCACGGCGCGGCCAGCCGCTAGTGATCGCAGCGCGCCGTGTTGGTTTTTAGAACTAGAGCGGAGGGTATGCAAGACGTGCGGGTGAAATCGGATTTTTTGTCGGCGTTAGGCGCCCTCTTTTTTTATTTTGTACTATAAGTTTTGTACTATAAGATAAGGCGTTAAATAAAAGTTTTGGAAGGCTGGTGAGGGGATCAGTGTCGTGGTGGATGTTCTTGAGCGCTGAGCTACAGATAGTTAGTAGTGTAGTGTGTTGAAGTGATGAAGCTTTATAAAATAAAAAATTACAGAATTAAGCGCGTGTAATACCTACATAGTTCGACCGTCAATTCGTGATCACGACCGTAGTACACGATTCTTTTTATTCGTCGTGTTTTATGAAAGTATAAACAGGTGCAATTTTGATTTTATGAATTTTGAGTGCGTTATGTCGCAGGTTTGATTTCAGTGTATTTTTTTTCTGTATTTGTAAAAAAAATCCTATTTACTTCTTATTTAGATTTTTTTATAAGTTTAAGAACTAACGACCGGAATTTTCTTCAAATTTTTTTTAAAAGGAACTTTTTTCAGTAAATTCAACAGACATCTTAATTTTGAAATAGCTGCAGTAACTTAAAGAAACAGGTAAGAAATTTGAGTATAGTTATTAGTTTTTTTGGGAGTGAATATATTAAGTTCCGAAAATAGATCAGGTACTTAATTAAATATTCTTTACTTTTTTATACTTGTACATTTCATGAAATTGTATTAGGTATATACCTAATTGCGCGTAAGTATATGTGTGCATGTGCATGTGTGTACTTAAGTGACTAACTTTCTAGTTTAAAGTATATTTTTTATTTCACTGTGCGTGAAATAAAACCTTCACTTTATATATCTTTATAAAAAAATATTTTTGCTATATATAAAATTCAATATTGGAAGTAAACCTCGGGATAAAATGATTTATTCTATCGATTAATATTGATTATGCCGCGTTTATGACAGTAGAGTTTCTACACGCGCCCACGAATAATGGAGAGCACCGCCAGCAGCTGCGACACTGACACGGCTTTACGTCCGCCATTTACGCCACGTAATGAGTTAAATAAATAAATATACAGCACAAGAACACCATCTGCAAGTTTTATGTTTAACAAACATTTGTTTTCTTTTTCACTCCCAACTATAGCTTTTCATCAATATAGGCATTTGTGTAAGTAAACATTTAAAATCCTAATTTTAAATGTTTACTTTCACAAATTTTGAGCTCCAATATCACAGTGTGTTGTTGTGAGGTGATGAATTGTTATAAAATAAAAATTACGGAATTATATGTTATTTCTTTTATAACTTTGTTCTATTTTTTCTTCTGCCACTGAATGTTTTTATGTTTTGCATGGTATTCAATGTTATTTCATGTATTATAAAAACCCAATTCATTTCTAGCGAGGTCCGTTTTAGATTGTACTGCGAGTTCTATTTCATGTTGCACTGCGAGTTCTATTTCATGTTGCACTGGGAGTTCCATCTTATGTTGCACTGTAAGTTCCATTTCATGTTGCACTGCGAGTTCTATTTTATGTAGCACTGCGAGTTCCATTTCATGTTGCACTGCGAGTTCTATTTTATGTTGCACTGCGAGTTCTATTTCATGTTGCACTGGGAGTTCCATCTTATGTTGCACTGCGAGTTCCATTTCATGTTGCACTGCGAGTTCTATTTCATGTTGCACTGGGAGTTCCATCTTATGTAGCACTGCGAGTTCCATTTCATGTTGCACTGCGAGTTCTATTTTATGTACCACTGCGAGTTCCATTTCATGTTGCACTGCGAGTTCTATTTTATGTAGCACTGCGAGTTCTATTTCATGTTGCACTGGGAGTTCCATCTTATATTGCACTGCGAGTTCCATTTCATGTTGCACTGCGAGTTCTATTTCATGTTGCACTGGGAGTTCCATCTTATGTAGCACTGCGAGTTCCATTTCATGTTGCACTGCGAGTTCTATTTTATGTACCACTGCGAGTTCTATTTCATGTTGCACTGGGAGTTCCATCTTATGTTGCACTGCGAGTTCCATTTCATGTTGCACTGCGAGTTTTATTTTATGTAGCACTGCGAGTTCCATTTCATGTTGCACTGCGAGTTCCATTTCATGTAGCAATGCGAGTTCCATTTCATGTTGCACTGCGAGTTCTATTTTATGTAGCACTGCGAGTTCTATTTCATGTTGCACTGGGAGTTCCATCTTATGTTGCACTGCGAGTTCCATTTCATGTTGCACTGCGAGTTCTATTTCATGTTGCACTGGGAGTTCCATCTTATGTAGCACTGCGAGTTCCATTTCATGTTGCACTGCGAGTTCTATTTTATGTAGCACTGCGAGTTCCATTTCATGTTGCACTGCGAGTTCTATTTCATGTAGCACTGCGAGTTCCATTTCATGTTGCACTGCGAGTTCTATTTTATGTAGCACTGCGAGTTCTATTTCATGTTGCACTGGGAGTTCCATCTTATGTAGCACTGCGAGTTCCATTTCATGTTGCACTGCGAGTTCCATTTCATGTAGCAATGCGAGTTCCATTTCATGTTGCACTGCGAGTTCTATTTCATGTAGCACTGCGAGTTCTATTTTATGTAGCACTGCGAGTTCCATTTCATGTTGCACTGCGAGTTCCATTTCATGTAGCAATGCGAGTTCCATTTCATGTTGCACTGCGAGTTCTATTTTATGTAGCACTGCGAGTTCTATTTCATGTTGCACTGGGAGTTCCATCTTATGTTGCACTGCGAGTTCCATTTCATGTTGCACTGCGAGTTCTATTTTATGTAGCACTGCGAGTTCCATTTCATGTTGCACTGCGAGTTCTATTTTATGTAGCACTGCGAGTTCTATTTCATGTTGCACTGGGAGTTCCATCTTATGTAGCACTGCGAGTTCCATTTCATGTTGCACTGCGAGTTCTTTTTTATGTAGCACTGCGAGTTCCATTTCATGTTGCACTGCGAGTTCTATTTCATGTAGCACTGCGAGTTCCATTTCATGTTACACTGCGAGTTCTATTTTATGTAGCACTGCGAGTTCTATTTCATGTTGCACTGGGAGTTCCATCTTATGTAGCACTGCGAGTTCCATTTCATGTTGCACTGCGAGTTCTATTTTATGTAGCACTGCGAGTTCCATTTCATGTTGCACTGCGAGTTCTATTTTATGTAGCACTGCGAGTTCCATTTCATGTTGCACTGCGAGTTCTATTTCATGTAGCACTGCGAGTTCCATTTCATGTTGCACTGCGAGTTCTATTTTATGTTGCACTGCGAGTTATATTTTATGTAGCACTGCGAGTTCCATTTCATGTTGCACTGCGAGTTCTATTTTATGTAGCACTGCGAGTTCCATTTCATGTTGCACTGCGAGTTCTATTTTATGTTGCACTGCGAGTTCTATTTTATGTAGCACTGCGAGTTCCATTTCATGTTGCACTGCGAGTTCTATTTTATGTAGCACTGCGAGTTCCATTTCATGTTGCACTGCGAGTTCTATTTTATGTAGCATTGCGAGTTCTATTTCATGTTGCACTGGGAGTTCCATCTTATGTAGCACTGCGAGTTCTATTTCATGTAGCACTGCGAGTTCTATTTCATGTAGCACTGCGAGTTCTATTTCATGTTGAATAGGATTCCTCCTGCTTTTCTTGAAGGATTATTTGAATTAAAAGAATGGATATGCTGTTTGTAAGTAATGTATTTTCGGTAACCAACAAGTAAGCAAAAATAATTAATGGGTAGTTGAAAATGCAGTGTAAAACTTATTGCTATTAAAATATAACTAGGAGTGTTAACATGCCCCCGGGCGTTGAAGGTCTAAGAGTTGGACTTTCAACCAGAATTAGAAAATATAGGCAATGGGCATATCTTGCTAAATGCTCTTCGGATCACGCTGGTCGATGTCTTTATGTCAGCGACACGTGCAATGCCATCAGGTCCGGGATAAATGGCCACAACTCTTCCTAGCTTCCATTTTAACGGTGGAAGGTTATCTTCTTTCACCACTACTAGTGTGTCTAATTTCAAACTGTCGATGTTAGAACGCCATTTTACTCGTTGCTGAAGCTCTGCAATATACTTCTTACTCCATCGAGCCCAAAAATGCTGGCGTAACTGTTCAATGCGTTGAAATCGGGTCAAATGGTCAGTGGCTCGAATTCTGTAATCTTCTTGTGGCAAGGACGTGAGAGGCCGTCCGATGAGAAAATGAACTGGCGTCAATGGAGCAAGATCTGCCGGATCAGAAGAAAGCGGTGTAATGGGTCTTGAATTTAAAACCGCCTCTATCTGTATAAGTGTGGTATTGAGCTCTTCATAAGTTAGTTTACAATTTCCCAACACTCTTTGCAAATGAAATTTTGTCGACTTAACGCCCGTCTCCCATAGGCCTCCGAAATGCGGAGCACGTCCCGGAATGAAATGAAATTTAATGCCTTCATTGGCTGCGTTTTCACCCAAAAAATTACAATTGTGTTGTAAGAATTTTGAAATATCGTTATATGCACCGACAAACGAGGTACCGTTATCGGAATATATATCACAGGGTTTTCCTCTGCGTGAAATAAATCGACGTAAGGCAAGTATAAAATTATTGCTAGTTAAGTCTCCTACCAGCTCTAAGTGGATAGCTTTGGTAGTGAAACAAACGAATAATGCAATATACACTTTCACCAGCCTACAACCGCGGCCTTGACGGCTGGCACATAAAATAGGTCCAGCATAATCTACTCCTACACTTTGGAAGGGATAACCGTCTGGAAGAAGTCGCTGCTGCGGAAGATTACCCATCAAAGGTGTGACAATCTTACCTTTCATGCGAGTGCAAATGATGCAGTTATGATAACAGGCCTTTGCTAAATTCCGACCGCCGATAGGCCAATACCTTTCTCTTATGGATGCCAATAACAATTGAGGACCGGCATGCAATAACCTTTTATGTTCAGACTTAAATAATAATTTTGTAAAATTATGAGTGGACTGTAAAAGAATAGGATGCTTTTTATCTTTGGGAAAGTTTGAGTTGTCTAAGCGGCCCCCAACGCGCATGATATTATTTTCATCCATGTAAATATTGAATTTTAAAAGTTGACTTTTCTTGGGTAAATTCTGTTTATTCATAAGTAAGTTGTATTCAGGAAATGATTCACCTTGACAGACTGAAATTATTTAATTTAAGGCTATCCGCAATTCCGATTCATCTAAAAACTGCGACGTTAATGGTAGTTTTTTTACACACTTTAATAAATCTTAACGCATATGCAGTGGATCGCACAAGTCTTGAATAATTTGAAAAACGGTTGAAATTAATAAAGCTACTTTGGTTAGCATCGTTTATAATCGTCGTCAATGAAACATCAGGTTTGATCTCGGGTAACGTTTCATAGCATTTAGGCTGAGAAGGCCATTCAGAATAATCAAGCTGGAGAAATTTAGGACCTGACCACCACAGTTCTAACTTTTGCAGATTACTGATATCCACACCACGAGATAACAGGTCTGCAGGGTTTTTATCTGTTGGGACATGTCTCCAAGTACATGTTGCTTGTCTTTTCCAGGATTTCAGCGACGCGATTGCGCACGAACGGTTGAAGTCTGGAAGGAAGCATGTGTAACCACCCCAGGACTATTGTGGAGTCAGTCCAACACCAAACTTGAGTTATTTTGAGCCGAAGCGACTCAATGACCTTTTCATAAATCCGAGTTCCAATTAATGCGCCACATAATTCCAGTCTCGGTATAGTCGTTGGTTTTATAGGCGCTACTCGAGTTTTTGCCATCAGCAAACGAACAGAAACCTCACCTTTGACGTTAACGCTGCGCACATATATGCATGCACCATATGCACGCTCTGAGGCGTCAGTAAACACGTGCAACTCTAACGACTGATAAGAGTTGCAGGTAACATGGCGTGGAATGCGTATATTGTTTAAGAGCGGTAAAGTTTCGCAAATATCATTCCAACGCTTGTAGATGTCCTGAGACAAAGGTTCATCCCATGACAATTTTTCAAGCCAGAGGCTTTGTAATAATATTTTCATGTTGATGACGCATGGGGATAAAAGACCGAGAGGATCGAAGATTCGTGACACAACTGAAAGAATTTCACGTTTTGTGCTGCCTTTAGATATGGAAACACCTACAGGAAAGCAGAGCTCATCAGTGTTAGCATGCCAGCTAAGACCTAGTAATTTTTCAGGCTCATTACTACCAATATTTAAATCAAGTGAAGCCGTTTGACTACCCTGAGGTACTAATTGAGGTTCATTTGACTTCCATTTTCTTAAAGGCATGCATGCAGATGAGAGCACGTCAGTGATTACCTTACGAATGGTGTGAACCTCATCCAGATCATCAGCCCCTGTGAGAAGATCATCAACATACATATCATGTTTAATGATTTCACCAATTTTGACATTTTCACACTCGAGACCTAACTGTTTGAGACAGCGTGTTGCTAAAAAAGGAGCGCTAGATGTGCCGTATGTAACGGTGTTCAACGTAAATTTCTTAATTGGCTCATTTGGATCGTCACGCCACAGTATTTGCTGCAAATATCTGTCCAACGGATGGACGGCAATTTGCCGGTACATCTTTTCTACGTCTGCTGACAGAACGTATTTATGTTGCCTAAATCGCAGTAAAATAGCCAACAAATCGTCCTGAACCGTAGGACCGACCATCTGAATATTATTGTATGAAATACCTGATGACGTAAGAGAACTGGCATTAAAGACCACACGCAGTTTTGTAGTTGAGCTTTGCTCACGTAAAACACCATGATGAGGTATGATACACTCATTTAGTTCTAAATTATGATTCTTATTTTCAGACATATGGCCCAAATTTGCATATTCAGCCATAAAATCGTAATACATACGACTCAATTGAGATTTTGTTTTTAATCTCCGCTCTAAAGAAATCAAACATTGCTTAGCTCTTGTAAACGAATCTCCTAATGACGAAGGACTACCCTTCAATGGTATGCGAACACAAAATCGACCATCTTCAAGACGAGAAGTATGTTTAATGAAGTGATCTTCACACATGCGTTCCTCTGGTGAATAATTTGGTAACCCTGCACATACTTCCTCCAACTGCCAAAAACGTGTCAAATCATCTCTAATGTCATCCGGACATTGAGTACGTTCTGAGGTCAAGATGAGAAAAGTTGCACTTTATAAAACATGATTTCATGTCATTAGTGACGTGCTTACCAAAAATAGATCCGGAGATTACCCAACCTAATTTAGTTTCACATATAATTGGCTTGCTTTTACCTAGTCTTAACTGTTGTGGACCTATCAAATCCCAAAACAGATCACAACCAATTAAAATATCTACTTCACCTGACTGATACCATCTAGGGTCAGCCAAACAAATATTTGGTGGAATTTCAAAATTTGAAATATTAATATTACGACCTGGTATTGTACTAGTAATAAGAGGTAAAACATAACAATGAAGCTCTGAAGAGAAACTATCATCCAATGACGTCATACTCACATGACATGTTTTACTTACGCTTGAAATGGCGTTATTGATGCCCAGGATTGATCTATTTACCTGACTAGTTTTTAGGTTTAATTGTTGACATATTTTTTCTGTCATTAGAGACGATGTACTTCCACTGTCCAAAACCGCGCGAACAATATGTTCCCGATTTTGACTATCATATAGTTTGATTAACGCAGTGGACAAGAGCACATCGCATTGATAATTAGGATGATTTAGGATACTAGCAGATAGCGCAACATTGGTATTGCTAGTAGACGTAGTCGTTGAAGGACTAGTGGAAGATGATGATGCTGTAGACGCTTTCTCGGATGTGTCTATATTTTTATGACGTACATGCTGATTGACATTACCTTCGTGAATAAGAGTATTGTGACGTCGCATACAGACTTTGCATCCTGGTTTCTTACATGAGTTGGCAAAATGGCCTGTACGGAAACAATTAAAACATAGCTTATAAGTGGGCAACAATTCCAATCGAGCTTCAGCCGATAATGCAAGAAACTGAGAACAATTTGCTAAATTGTGATTTCCCTTACACTTGGGACAAGCCCTTGGAATCGATTCCGTATTTGAGTGTTGAGTTGAATTACCTGACACTGAAACCATAGATTTAAGTTTAGCTGTAGTTTTATTAACGGTTTGGTTACCTACCACGTGACAACTCTAATGTTTCTATTAAATCAGCTCGATTGCGAAGAAATTTTAAAAAATCATCAAATGTTATTGTATCATTCTTATCCATACGTCTCTTAAATTCTTCCCATTCTCTATACGTTCTTTGATCCAATTTGTGTGTAATTATATAAATCAAAAGTGTACCCCATTGATTTACAGGCTCGTTTAAAGACTCGAGTGCTCGCAGATTTTTATTTACTTGATCTATCAAACGTTTCAATGTAATAGAGGACTCCTTTGTGATGTATTCAATATTGAATAAAGCTGATACATGATTTTGAATTAAAAGTCGCTTATTATCAAACCTATCGCACAAAAGTCCCCATGCCACTGAATAATTGCTAGCCGAAAATTCTATTGATTGGATGACCACAGCAGCGGAGCCTTCCAGAGACGTTCGTAAATAATGAAATTTATTAATTTCATCAATTTCATCGTTATTGTGTATGAGGCTGGTGAATGTGTCACGGAATTCAAGATAGTCATCATACGATCCACTAAATTTTGGTAGCTGAATAGTAGGTAGCTTCACGAGACGACGATTTGCACGAGAACCATCCTCACTGCCTACACTCTGTAACGTTATTTTTTAATTCACATTAATAATTCAGGTCGATTGTCATCGCAATTTTTCAGTGATCGATTTAGCCGACTTTCCGTTATTGAACTCTAAGAAACCCATACAACTGATATCCGATTCCGACTCCATTATGTTTGCGCGATATTCGTATTCCCCTAACACAATTATGAATCTCTGGCTATCTACAATTAAAGCTTGTTTAATATGTAAAAATCTGAGTAAAGTAACTTACCAAGCATCGAATCGTTGAGAGAATCGATATTTTGAGAATTTTCTGATGAACTACGATTTGGTCTTTAAATTAGTAGCGGAATACGAGAAACGCCAAAATGTGTCGTTGCAATTCAACTACGATGCAATTGAGCGCTATGTGCAATTGCGGAATTGGTGGGTTACTTATATATTTATTTATCGACGCCTTTGTCAGTGACGGTTCCGATTGGTGACCGATAATTCACACGTAGGATTTTCGTTTTGCATTGTATAATTGTGATGAAAAAGAATCGAGTAGTCGATACCAGATTGTGATCAATTATGGATAGACGAATCGAAATTGTCGAACTTCGCCCCATCACTACGGACGAGCTAGCTGTCAAATGGATTTCGCTGGTGGTTCGATTAGATGCCGGCTTTGAATTTATTTTTCGTTATTTTGCAATTAAGTTGCTAAATAAACGTATTTTTCTATAAATATTCTTTTAAAAAAGTGCCGAGATATCGAAAGTCGAATATTCGAAATCGAAAAAGTACATGGAGGTTGTATTTTGTGGTGATATGCGGCCTCATTTCTCTTCATAGAGCTTTTCTATTTTTCACGACATTGTCAACTGTCTATTGTATTTAATATGATTGTTATTACCATACGCTAATTTTATCGAATAAAGCCATATAATTCTGAGAATGGTTTGATATTCTACAATTTATTCGATAAACCAATAGCTATTAAGTCAAGAAGACACTCTGAAGCTGATCGACAATTTATAGAAGATGAAATAAAGAAACTATGTGATGATAACATCATCGAACCGAGTCGCTCGCCATGGAGAGCTCAAGTTCTGGTTACTTCTAATGAACATCACAAGAAGAGAATGGTTATTGATTACTCTCAAACAATAAATAGATTCACAGAACTTGACGCTTATCCTCTGCCATCAATTGACGAACTCATCAGTAAAGTCGCAAAACATAAAGTATTTAGTAAAATTGATTTGCGTAGTGCTTATCATCAGATACCCATCCTGGAAAACGAAAAACCATATACAGCCTTCGAAGCATGCGGTAATTTGTACCAATTTCGTCGTATACCCTTTGGTGTCACAAATGGCGTAGCAGCTTTTCAACGGGCAATCAATTCAATCATCGAGAAAGAAGGTTTACAAGGCGTATATGCTTATTTAGATGATATCAAAATTTGTGGACATAATCAAGCAGATCACGATGAAAAATTACGTTTATTTCAGGAAATTGCCACTCGTTACAATTTAACTTTGAACCTACAGAAAAGTGAATTTTCAAAAACTGAAATAAATCTACTAGGTTATAATATATGTAATGGTGTAATAAAACCGGACCCTGAGCGTCTTCGCCCTTTGTTGGATATGCCAGTACCTAGTGATCGAGTATCACTCCGAAGAGTTATGGGCGTTTTCGCACACTATTCAAAATGGGTGCCGAAATTTTCAGATAAGATAAAACCACTTGCACACACAGATAAATTCCCATTAGCGCCTGAAGCAATAAAAGCGTTCAAATTGCTTAAAATGGAAATTGCAAAGTAAGCTATCAATGTTATCAATCCTAAAATACAACTTACTGTTGAAACAGACGCCTCTGATCACGCCATTGCTGCGGCTCTCACCCAAGATGGACGACCTGTAGCATTTTTTTCAAGAACTCTTAATACTCACGAACGCAATCATTCAGCGATAGAGAAAGAAGCTGCTGCCATTGTTGAAAGCATTAAGAAATGGAGACAATTTCTTTTAGGTCAAACTTTTCGATTAATCACAGATCAAAAATCAGTAGCTTTTATGTTCGATCAGAAACATAACTCAAAGATTAAAAATGACAAAATACAACGTTGGCGCTTGGAACTATCTAGTTACAATTTCGAAATTTCATATCGCCCTGGAAAAGATAACATAGTAGCGGATGCTCTATCCAGAATAAATATAACAGCATCAATACAATCAGAAAATACTAATCTACTAGAGTTGCATAAAAATTTATGTCATCCAGGAATAACTCGCATGGTTCATTGGGTAAGATCTAAGAATTTACCATACTCAGTCGAAGATGTCAAACGCATAACATCAACATGTTCTGTCTGTGCTGAAATAAAGCCAAGATTTTGCCGAACAAAGGGCATATTAATTAAAGCAACTTCACCATTCGAAAGGATTTCAATAGATTTCAAGGGACCGTTGCCAGGTGATACTAATAACCGCTATATATTAACAGTTGTTGACGAATTCTCTAGATTTCCTTTCGCTTTTCCGTGCTCAGATCTAAGTTCAGAAACAGTTATAAAGAAACTATCTGAGATATTTTCCATTTTTGGTCTACCATCATACGTCCATTCGGATAGAGGCACTGCTTTCTTATCAGCTGAACTCAAAAATTTCCTGCACGGGATAGGAGTAGCTACCAGCTATACAACGCCATACAATCCTCAAGGAAATGGCCAGACGGAGCGATATAATGGCATTATTTGGAAAACAATACAACTAACTTTAAAATCAATGAATCTGCCTATCACTCGCTGGGAATGCGTCCTCGAAAAGTCACTTCATGCCATACGATCATTGCTGTGCACAGCAACTGGGTGTACACCACACGAGCGAATATTTAATCATCCTCGAAGATCTTCTAATGGACAATCAATGCCTACATGGCTAACGGTGGCGGAAAAGGCACTATATAAGAACCAAGTTAGGAAAAGCAAGTATGATCCTCTTGTTGAAGAAGATAACAATGGCTACATCTAATCTATGCACGCAAGTAAATGGAATGTGTTCACTTAAGCTAACTATACAAAATCAAAACGTCGATGCCAAACTTATGATAATGGACGGACTTTGTGCTGACATTATAATAGGTCACGATGTCTTACGAAGTCATAATGCACTAGAAATGAAATTTGGTGGACCTAAACCCACACTAAAACTATGTACTTTATTACAAGCTAATATTGAACCGGTCAGCCTATTCACTAACTTACTGTATTTCAATAAACCATTGTTATTACCATACGCTAATTTTATCGAATAAAGCCATATCATTCTGAGAATGGTTTGATATTCTACATATTTTACCGACAACCAAGTTTTGTTAAAAAATATTTTGGAAAACCCTGAAAAGGTAATTTGTTTTGTTCTAATTTTCTATTTCCACGTTAGTATGCTAAATAAACCGTAAAATCCTCTCATTTGGTCTTATATTTTCTTGGTAAAATCAGATTCTTTGTGAGATTTATATTTTTGAGTTTAGGGTAGTTATCAAGTGTTTCTTGTATCCAGATTTTGTCTGGATTCTGTCTTAAAATGATTTCTAACTATTTGTACACATGAATAAACCTAGAACATATAAATTAAATGTAAAATATTTCACACAGGGTCTATTTTTCTCAAAATAGTCAGATATTTCATTGCCAGGTAACCCACAATATAAAGTTGAGAATTTCTAGTTGATGATTGCAACCATACCGGATTTAGCAATGATTATACAATGAACATCCTCTATTTTAACTAAATTTTACATACTTTGAAATTTTCAACACCGGGCTTCGCACTGTTTGTACTGTATCTGACAACCATTGTTACACAAGCCAATATATTCTTCAGGGTTTTTTACATTGCGCCTGAAGAGATCCACTGGACCGAATGAGACCCCTTTCTCTCCGGGTCTTTAACTAGCGAGGTCACAAAAGTGCGGGATCTGAGAGCTCATTTATATAAAGAACAAGAGGACTTGCCTTTTACTACAAAAAGCTTTCTCATTTTAAATAAGGTAACAATACCCAGCTGAGGATTTCATTATAGGTCGGCCCTGCAGATAACAATTACTTCTCTCAACTTATTTCCTTTTCTATTTTACTTTTTTTTTCAAAAACAAGGGAACAATATATGACCAGTCGATCTGCTCTCCCTATCTATTTCTTTTTATATATATTTATTTCTTCTTTTTCTCTTTTTCTTGTGCTTACTGGATGAACATTCCTTGGATTATATTATAATTATATCCTGTTATAAACCTGTATTAAAAATAAATATTGTAAAAAAAAATATTTGGTTTTAATTTGTTTATTTTTTTGTGTGGCTATTTTCCTTAAATAAATAAGGTACAGAAGATAGGAAAGAGACATTTCATTGGCCCCCGATCTTATTTACAAGGGCAACCGATGCCCTGCTGTTCCTAAAGTGGCCGCGACGATGGCACAGGTTGATGGTAGCAATTTCTGCGTCCGTTGTCGTGTAGATAATGGCCTTTTGGATCCAGGCAGCCAAATTTCGATAATTCATGGCAGTACCGTGTCATATTTTCAAAAAATCACCACGGTACACGAGTCGGCGGATTTACACTATATTAAAACTGCTAATGATTCTACCGCACCTGTCACTGGATGTATCTTTTTGCCGGTTACAGTAAAGGATAGAACAGCAATTATTAAATTTTATATTATTCCAAACATTAATACTGACTTACTTTTTGGAATAGATTTTTGGAAAGTTTTTAATATAGCTCCCGACGTTTTATCACTGTTAAATGACAATCAGTTTGAATCTACTCGAGAAGTCCATACTGTAGCCGCCAAGGATAAAGCGTTACGAGACTTTGACTCGCTCTCCGAGTCAGAGTGTGAACTGGCTCGGGAAGTGATTCGAGAATTTGAGAAAATTTCGGCAGAAAAGAGAGGATTAGGGCGTACTCACTTGGTGACTCACCGTATTGATACCGGTGATCACCCTCCAATCAAGCAACGTTACTACATGATGTCTCCAGAGAAGCTAGCCGAAATGAACCGGCAGCTTGATCAAATGTTGAAAGACGATGTGGTGGAACCGAGTAATAGCGCTTGGAATAACCCCGTCACCCTAGCCCGTAAGGCGGACGGCACACTCCGCTTCTGCCTGGACAGCCGAAAACTCAACGCTATCTCTCACACGACGCGTATCCTCTACCTTATATTAACCATATTTTGGATCAACTCAGGGATGCTAAATACCTATCTTCTGTTGATTTAAAATCTGCGTATTTCCAAGTACCATTGGATTCAAACGAATCTCGTGAAAAAACTGCATTTACCATACCTTCACGAGGTTTGTTCCATTTTAAGGTCATGTGTTTCGGCCTAACCTCTGCCCCGGCGACCCAACAGCGTCTTATGGACAGGTTGTTCGGCCCGGAGTTTGATAATAAAGTTTTTATTTATTTGGATGATCTTATCATCATTCATTCAACTTTTTCCGATCATTTAGAATTGTTACGTAAAGTCAGGGAGAAATTACAGGCCGCAAATCTCACTGTTAATATGGGTAAATGCCAATTTTTCAGAAAACAATTAAAGTTTTTAGGTCACGTGGTCGATGAATTTGGTCTACGTACTGACCCCGATAAGGTAAGGGCTATTGTCGATTTTCCCACCCCTACATGTCGAAAGGATGTTAAGCGTTTTCTAGGCACTGCTTCATACTATAGATTTATTAAAAATTTCAGTCATCGCGCCGGTCCCTTAAACGCGCTTACGTCAACTCGCAAAGGAGCTCCACCCTTCCGTTGGACTCCCGAGGCAGATAAAGCTTTTACTGATTTAAAGTTGGCCCTGACCACTGCACCTGTTCTAACATGTCCAGATTTTTCGCGTGAATTTTCTGTGCACTGTGACGCGTCGGATTTTGGAATAGGCGGGACCTTAGTTTAAAATATGGATGGACAAGAACATCCAATCGCTTATTGTAGTCGCTCGCTTTCCCCCGCAGAGAGAAATTATTCTGCGACAGAGCGGGAAGCTCTCGCAGTAGTACATGTGGTAGAGCATTTTCGACCGTATCTGGAGGGCAGTAAACCTTTCCGTATAGTTACGGATCATTCTAGTTTGAAATGGTTTTTAAATCTTGAAAATCCTACCGGTCGCTTGGCTCGTTGGGGTTGTAGGCTATCTCCCTATAACTTTATTATAGAGCATAGAAAAGGGTCACAAAATGTAGTACCTGATGCTTTATCGCGGTCCGTACCTGTGTCTGTAAATGCCATAGATTTAACTACAATTAAGGACGCATGGTATCTTAATATTGTAAAACGTTGCACCGAGAGACCCCGGGCTTGTCCGAATTATCAACTTTTGGATGGTAGGCTTTTCCGTTTTACGAAAATTTCTAACCAACTCAGTAGTGATTTCCAGTGGAAAGAAGTTATACCTCTTGAGCTTAGGGAAAGTATAATTATTGAAAATCATTCTAAACCTACTGCCGCTCACCTTGGTGTAGCCAAAACATATAAACGCTTAAAATTGAGATATTTTTGGCCTGGCATGTACAAAGATACCTTTAGTTTCATTAAAAATTGTGACATTTGTAGTGCCTATAAACACAGCTCACAGTGTACACTTCCCTCCACCTCCCATGGCTCTACCAACCTCTCGGTTATACGAGCCGAATCTCGGGAGAGTGCGCTGTACTAGCATTTCGCATCTCTTTCCAGTCGCACCTGCTTGATCTCCCTACAAGTTCTCTATAGTGTCGCCTATCTATGCAATCATTGCATTTTAATAACTCTCCCCCATCCTTAGGGGGCTTACGTTCACAAGTACGCCTCGCTTGCCTTCTCGGCCAGAGGCCAGCTTCTGTCTTCTAGATCTTTGAGTTTGTCACAGTTTCAGTTTTTCTCTTCGTCTTCTTTGTGGCAGTATTCTTGATGTGCTCCTACTTTTCAAGTTATGCCCCTCTCGAGGCCGCTTCGAATTTTATGCCACCGATGCGAGAATTCTTTTAGCCGCTTAAAGTTCGCCTCAGATCCCACGAGATCGCAATAGTAAACCGGGCCCACCCCGAGCTCACAGTGTACACCCGGCTTTATGGGAGAACCAAAAAATTGTACAAGGCCATTCCAGTGCATAAGTGTGGATCTAGTCGGACCACTACCCATGTCCCGCCGTCAAAATAACTACCTGTTAGTTGTCATTTGTTGTTTTACAAAATATTGTTTTTTGTTTCCACTTCGTAGGGCCACTGGAAAGGTTATTGCGCAAAGATTAGAAGATCATGTGTTTCTGGTGCATGGAATACCGCAAACCATAATTTCTGATAACGGATCCCAATTTACAGGTCGTGACATTTTAGCCTTATATGAAAAATATAATATCCCCCAGATACACCTAGGCCCAGTATATTGTCCGCAAGTTAACCCCGTTGAACGCTATAATCGTACGGTAATGACCGCCGTTTCGGCTTTTGTGGAAAACGACCATAGAATCTGGGATGAGAATATTCCAAAGATCCAATTTGCTATAAACACTTCGGTTAACGAATCCACCTCTTATAGCCCGTTCCTTCTAGTCCATGGTAGAGAAGCTATAGCCAATGGTGATATTTATAAAGATTGTAGTGATGTCAATGAATTAACTATTATTCCGCCTGATGCACATGTTCAAAAATTGGATCATCTTTCTCAAATTTTCAATAATGTAAAAAATTCACTTAAGCAGGCGCATCAGAAGAATGTGAAATACTATAACAAGAGGCGTAGGGATGTATCCTTTAATGTAGGAGATATTATTTGGAAACATACTTACAAACAAAGCGTTGCGAGTAAGTATTTCACCGCGAAGCTTGCTCCAAAATATGAAAAATGTAAGATTATCAGGAAGCTTTCACCATTGGTGTATGAGTTGGAGGACGACCAGGGAAAATACATAGGTAAATGGCATATAAAAGATTTTAAATGTTTAGACTAGCTTTCATCGGCCGTGGGATGATCGGCCTCAAAGAATTGTCTCCCCGTCTGATGTCCGGACGTGTCGTAGGAGGCGACTGTGGACTATTTTAGGTGTTTTCCATCCTTACCTAACCACAACTTATATCAATCTACCATTCCATTTAGTGTATCTTGTGTAATTTGAAAACCATAAATTTGTATTTTCAATTTTTATAACTGGTATAACAAGAAAACTTAATTTCTTTTGTGCTGCGTTGTCTAAGGGATCCCATGACAATTAGCAACTATATTATGTCTATTTGCACCCTACCGGTGTTGGTAGATTTATTATTTTAATACATTTATTCCTCAATTATAATATACTCATATAGGCGAGTCTATTTGTTTCCGGAGAATAATAGGTTATTTTACTACTATTTTGTTATACAGGGTTGGGAGACGGTTTTATTACAGATTTACTAGTAATTTTTTCAGGCCTTATGGGATGTAAGTAGTGGTTGGTTGTCACACCTTTAATTTTATTTTTTATTCCTTTTTTTATACATTATAACTTACCTCTAGTCAAAGGTTTTAATCAGTTGTTGTTTTACTCCTTTAAACTACTTTTATTTTTACAAAGGGTTCATTCCTGTTTTCAGGAATTAACTTTTCTTTTCACTTACCTAGTAAGAGTATTACTCTATTTTTATACATAATTAAATAAGTATATTTTATTTTTACTTTGGATTCATTCCTGTTTTCAGGAACCTATCATTTTAATAATTTACTTTCCTTGACTGGAAACTGTGAGAAACAAGTGACCCTTTGTTAGTTAAAAAAAAAATATAAATTACAATAGGCTTCCTGTTTAGAGTACCTGATTTTGTAAAATTTTGTCAAAACTCTTTTATTTTTCAAATCCCAAATTGATACATACAACCCATTTTGGCTAATAATTAATTCAGTAGTTTATGGTTTCACTTAATTTTCCACACAGAGTTTCCAGATCAATATTTATTTACAATGCTATATGCCTTCTTGGTCTATTTTTTTTTTTGTCATTGTGTAAACTCCAGTGGCGACTTTGTTTGCAATCTGTTTAACCAATCTTTACCCTATATATATATATCTAGACATTCTAAAATACATGCTTATTTAATTATGTATCAGTCTTGAACGATTTCTTTTCGAACAAATCGTTTGCAAGCCTGGCCGATATTCTCCCGCTGTAGTTATTTGCCTGAGCAGTCCTTTAGTAGTGGCATTCATTTTTGAATATCCATTTTCATATATTCCTCCATATTATAACCTATATTTCAGCAATAAATTCGATTTTTTTATTATTATGGTCGGTACCTTCAAATGTAAAAAAAAGTACAATAACTCAATATTTTGTAAATTTTGTATTTTTATTTTTATTCAAGTAGGTAGTTGACGTTAAGGTTAGGTCAGTTGGTTTTACTGGTTAATTGCAAATAAATTGTTCGTTCTGTTCCTTGCAAATATAAATCTATTCTGTATTGTCTATAATGTCTACTTCAAGCAGAGCCGTGACTGCCCGTCAAGTGGAAATGCAGTTAAAGTCAGCCTTACTCGAACTAAAGGCTTTAAAAGACGAAAATGACAAACTTCTACTGGAAAGGGAACAGAACGAACTGGAATTTCAATCTGTATTAGAGATAAATTCGAACTTGAAGCTTGAGCTATCGGCTAGTAGATTAAACTGTGATGAGTTAAACGACCAACTTAACCAACTGGTGTCCAAAATAGATTCTTTCCGCCAATGCAGTGATATGTATGAGGAAATCCTTACACGTAACACTGAGTTGGAGAGGGAGCTGAAGAAGGCACTAAACCAAATAAACAACTGCGAGCAAGACAAGCAGTCTCATCAGTCATCGGAGGTGAATAACCATTATGACCAGCTCATTGTATCTACCACTGTGCCTCCTTCAGCTAACTCTTCAGTAATTGATCTAACTAATGACACATCTCCCAGCATTATTAACTTGCCTCGGGCAAAAATCAGTCATAACAAGTGTAAAAAAATTTGTAAATTAAATAGAATAATAAAGAAAAAACAATCTCAGATAAAAAATTGTTTAGTGAAGTCTTGTATATCAAAAATTAAAAACGGTATGAAAATGTATTCAAAAATTTGCTCAGACCTCGAGATAAGTAAAAAACAATTGGCGGAAAGTCAAGAGTTGTACAGTGTCGACACGGCTAAACTTAAATCTTTTATTAGTAGACTAAGTGACGATTTTTACAGCCTTAAAATTAAGTATGATTCGGTGCAAAAGCAAATCACTGAGCATGAGTTGGCTACGGAGCAACTGATTAATGACAGTAGGTATATTGAAGAGAAATTAACAACAGCAGTACAACTATGTACTTGTGGGATATTAAATAAACCCGACATATGTAACTCTGTGTCTGTATTATCTTCATGTGATAGTGATTTGTTAGGATCTGCTGTATTAGCTTGTGTCGCAACTGACAACCCAACTCATAATACTCTGATATTTTCTGACAGCTTAGGTCGTAATATGGGTCGTATTTTTAATAATATTTTAGACAATTGTGTCATAGTTTATGGCTTGTTTGTGGTCATTTGAAATTGTCACATCTGTCTTGTTTTATTATCCAGATTAATTTTAGCTAAATAAAACCTATACATTCGGGTTATTTCGTTATTTATACAACAATTTATTTAGCTAAAATACATTCAACCACAAATGCAACAAACGTGATGGAGAAGTTCTTGAAGCCTGAAAGATTTGAAGCAGATCCGCTGAATAATCAAAATACTCCATTATGGCTCCATTGGAAGAAGACATTTGTAAATTTTTTGGATGCAGTAAAAATAACCGATGATGAGGTGAAACTGAAGCTTTTAATTAATTTAATATCTCCAAATATTTACGAACATATAGTTGAAATAGAAAATTATGCGTCGGCTATATCAACATTAGATGGACTTTTCATTAAACCAAAAAATGAAATATTCGCCCGTCATAATTTGGCATCCCGCAAACAAAAATCGAATGAGTCTATAGATCAATACTTGCAAATTCTGAAACTTCTTTCCAAAGAATGTAACTTCACGGCTGTATCTGCAAGTGAATACGAAAGCGAATACATACGTGATTCTTTTATTTCCGGTCTGGCCTCTCCTGCCATTCGACAACGACTACTGGAAAATATGAAACTCACCCTTGATGAAGCCCATAGTCAAGCTCGCGCTCTCGAATCTGCCCAAATCCAATCTCAAAGCTTTGATTATCCTCAAATATCTGCTGCAACGCGGCCCACGTCTGTGTCTGTACCAACAAACCATAGTCGCAAGGTTATTGAGCAGTCGACTACACAACCTAATGAAAGATGCTATTTTTGTGGCAACACACGTCATCCCCGCCGATCGTGTCCTGCTTCACAAGCAACCTGCCTGAAGTGTGGCAAACGAGGTCATTTCTCAAAAGTGTGCAGAAGTAGCAATGTCAACGCTGCCGTCGCAACAACTGAAGAATGTGAAGAAACTGCTTCTTGTTCAGTATTAGCAGCAAATGGTATTAATAAATGCACAACTCACATCACCATAAATAGAATACCAATGGAAGCTTTGATTGACACTGGAAGTACTGGAAGTTTTATCGATGAAGATGTCGTAAGACAGTATGATCTAAAGACTAGGCCATGGAGACAAATAGTGTCAATGGCAACTTCATCACATACATCTCAAATAACGAAGGTCTGTTCAGCAACATTAAACTTACACAATCAAATCATTCCTGATGTAGTATTTCGTGTCATGAAAAATCTTTGTTGTCATGTTATACTAGGACACGATGTACTGGAACAATATTCTATACTAGAGATAAAATTTAATGGTCAAAATCCTCCACTCAGATTATCTACTCTACAGGAAGCCAATATCGAGCCTGTAAACTTATTTCCAAACATGTCACCAGAGTGCAGACCAATAGCTATAAAGTCACGACGATTTGCAAACGAAGATTATAAATTTATCCAAGAAGAAGTAAAGAAATTATTGGAAGACGGAATTATAGAAGAGAGCACCTCGCCCTGGCGTGCTCAAGTTCTAGTCACATCTAACACAAACCACAAAAAGAGAATGTGCATTGATTATTCACAAACGGTCAATAAATTTACTTATCTTGATGCATACCCTTTGCCGAATATAGAAGAAGTTGTAGCAAAGGTATCAGACTATAAAGTATTTAGCAAAATTGATTTAAAATCAGCATATCATCAAATTCCGATTATTCCAGAAAATAAACCCTTTACTGCCTTCGAAGCGGCTGGTAATTTATATCAATTTTGTCGCATTCCGTTTGGTGTAACCAACGGAGTTGCCTGTTTTCAACGAGCAATTGATTCTATTATTCGTAAATCACATATTGATGGAATATATCCATATTTAGACGATATCACCGTATGTGGAATTGATCAAAAAGACCATGATGAAAAACTTACGAAATTCATGAAGATTTCAGATAAATTTCGTCTTACAATAAATAAGGATAAAAGTGAATTTTCAATAACAGATTTGAATATTCTTGGGTACAATATTCACAAGGGAATTATAAAACCAGACCCCGAACGCTTACGACCATTACGTGATTTACCACTTCCTCATGATTCAGCATCTTTAAGACGTGCAATAGGATTATTTTCACATTACTCTAAATGGGTACCAGACTTCTCTTCGAAACTACACCCATTGACACAAGTAGAGACATACCCACTCAATGCAAATCAAGCGGCTGTTTTTGAAGAATTAAAAGGAATTATTTCCAAATCATCTTTATCAGCGGTTGATCCCAAAGAACCGTTTACTGTAGAAACAGATGCCTCAAATTATTCTATTGCAGCTTCTTTGACTCAAAATGGTAGACCAGTAGCATTCTTTTCAAAATCTTTAAACGAAAGTGAAAGAAAATATCCAATTATAGAGAAAGAAGCGTATGCTATTATAGAATGTCTCAAGAAATGGAGACACTATCTTCTTGGACGTTCATTTTATTTGATAACTGATCAGAAATCGGTGGCATATATGTTCAAAGGCCATGCCAGTAAAATAAAAAATGACAAAATTCAAAGATGGAGAATAGAATTATCAAATTACAAATTCGACATCAAATATCGACCCGGTCATCTCAATACTGTAGCAGATGCTTTGTCAAGACAGGTATGCGGAGCAACAACAGACAATCGTCTTATGGAACTACATCGATCTCTTTGTCATCCTGGAATATCACGCCTAACTCATTGGATAAGATCCAAAAATCTTCCTTTTACAAGTGATGATGTCAAGAAAACTGTAGCCTCTTGTCCAACTTGTGCAGAAATAAAACCAAGATTCAATAAAAATACTGGGACATTAATTAAAGCCACCATGCCATTAGAAAGATTATCTTTGGATTTTAAAGGACCTCTACCAACGTCTACCAACAACAAGTACATATTGACAATTATCGACGAGTACTCGAGATTTCCTTTTGCCTACGCATGCTCTGATATGAGTACTGAGACAATAATTAAACATCTTACTGATGTCTTTTCAGTTTTTGGAATGCCAGCAACTATTCATACAGACCAAGGAGCGTCGTTCATGTCTGCTGGAGTCAAAGATTTTCTACATACTAAAGGAATATCAACAAGTCGGTCATCTCCATATAATCCTCAAGGAAATGGACAGGTGGAGCGCCTGAATGGAACCCTTTGGCAAACTATACGTCTTGCACTAAAAGATAAAAACCTACCTATAGATAAGTGGGAGACCGTTATCACACAGGCACTTCATTGCATAAGATCGCTTCTATGCACATCAACTAATACGACCCCGCATGAAAGAATGTTTAATCATCCACGGCGATCGTCTTGGGGACAATCCATGCCGACGTGGTTACAACCTGGAAAGGTTCTCTTAAAGAAATTTGTTAGAAATAGCAAATATGATCCGTTGGTAGAAGAGGTTGACCTATTAGAGCCAAATCCACATTACAGTTCAGTCAGACTATCCAATGGCAGAGAATTAACGGTTTCAAATCGTCATCTCGCTCCAAGAGGTGATACTATACTTCCCGACCATCGATTTGTTACGCCAATTATATCATCATCTGAAGATGAGAACAACGAAGGTCATGGAGGTGATATGGAACATATTGAACCAACAATGGGTACTCCTGATTTAGATCAGTACAGTACACCTTCTAGTACACCTTCTTCTTCTCCTGTAGCTGAAGAACCACGCCGCTCAACTCGATCTAAGAGACCACCTACTTACCTGAATGATTATATTCAAGACTAAATTAAGGAGGGAAGAATGTCATAGTTTATGGCTTGTTTGTGGTCATTTGAAATTGTCACATCTGTCTTGTTTTATTATCCAGATTAATTTTAGCTAAATAAAACCTATACATTCGGGTTATTTCGTTATTTATACAACAAATTGTACTAGTTTTTGCTTTCCTAATGCATCCTACAACCAAATAATAGAAAAAATTAAACAAAAAAAATTTAACAGCAATACAACTATTGTATTACTTGTAGGTAACTGTAAGAAATTGCTTAAAAAAGATATTATCTCTAGTATTAATATCCTAAATAATTTAAATGTTTTCAAAGTAATTATATGTGCATTTCCGTATCTTAGTTGCCAGCCTCCAAACATAAATAAGAACATTAACTCATTTAATAACTTAATACATACTTTGACATGTAGTCATAATGAAAAATTAATTTATTTCGACACTAATAACTTTATTAGTGGATGTTCTATGACAAAAGATAATTTTTATCTTTCAAATTTTTATAGACATAAGCTTGCTACACTTGTAGCTTATACTATTAATTTTTGGACGAGTTTACATTGTAAACAGACATCTAGTCATAGGACAACATCTGCTGAGTTGCCAAATACTTGTAATGGTGACTCAGGAGACGCAATAGCAGATTTAAACTGCAAACCCAGACAATGGGAAACCCTCAGGAATTAAAAATAGTACATCAAAACTTAGAAGGGCTTCCCGGCAAAGAACTTATAGTAGAATTATTTCTAGATACATTAAATGTAGATATTTTATGTTTAACAGAGCATTGGATTAAAGAGTGTGAGACAATGCTTAGTCTAAACAACTTTAATGTTGCAAGCTGTTTCAGGAGGAAGTCTGCAATTAGAGGAGGTTCCGCTATTTATATAAAAAATGGTCTACGCTATAAAGAGCGGTCAGACATAGCTAGACTTTCTGTTGAACGCTGTGCTGAGGTATCCTGCGCCGAGCTTGAGGAATTTATAATTTTATGTGTGTACAGTCCACCCAGTAGTAATTTCGGTGACTTCTTGGAAGTTGTTGATGGTGTTCTTACAGTAGCATCAAAGAGTAAGAAAGGATTAATTATCTGTGGCGACTTTAATATTGATATATTAGTAAATTCTGCAACAAGCTCCCAATTTCTAAACCTATTTAGTAGCTATAATCTAGATAATGTATTTTTTGAACCAACCCGATTTACAGCCACTTCGGCTAAATGTATTGATAATTTTTTCAGTAGCCAAAAACCGCTAAGTAAAATTGTTTTCAGTAAATTACCCTCGGATCATTGTGGTCAATTGATAACTCTTAATAAAAATTCGCGTGTAACAGAAGACAGTTTTATGTGTAGACCCATCACAAAAGAAAAAAATACTCAATTTAAAAACTCAATAGAGAATAAACTAGGCTCAATGACTTATACAGATAACAATCCTGATAGTCACTATAATAAACTATTTAGTGTTATTTCTGACAGTTTCTCCAAAAATTTTAAACAAAAAAAGCTTAAGCGTAATAATATATTAAAATTTAGTGAATGGGCTTCTGTGGGTATTCATAAAAGTAGACAAAAACTGTTCGATTTGTATGCCCAAAAACAGTACACTTTTGATAGCTGTTTTGTTGATTATGTTAGAAACTACTCGAAGACTTTCAAAATTGTTTGCAGGATGGCTAAAGCTAATTACATTAAAAAAAAGATTAATGTTGCTCCTAACAAAATGAAAGAGACTTGGAGGGTCATAAATAAAGAAACTGGGAAATGTAAAGTAAGGGAAAATATTCAAGAAATCAAATTCGAAGATCAAAAAATTTCTTCCCCTAAAGAAATAGTAAATTCTTATGAAAATTATTTTACAAACATTCCATTGCAAATAACTTCAAATATAAATTCTTGCCCACAAGCTGCTGAAACATTGCTTAAAGAGAATGTCACCCCTTGCAACTCCAAGTTTAATTTCTCTTACATACACCCCAGTGATATTGTTAAAACTTTTAAAGAGCTTAACTTAAAAAAGTCCGAGGATCACTGGGGTATGTCTGTTAGCGTGATTTATCACATTATCAATGTTGTAGCTTCAGATTTAGCTTTTATTTTTAATGAATGTATCGATCAAGGTATTTTTCCAAATTTAATGAAATACAGTAAACTAATCCCATTATTCAAAAAAGGAGATAAATTAGAACCTGGCAATTACAGACCTATTTCCATTTTGCCAGTATTGAGCAAGGTGTTTGAAAGGATTATGCTCAACCAAATGCTACTGCACTTTAAGACCTACAACCTCTTTCACAGTCAACAATTTGGTTTTACTGCCGGTAAATCAACAACCGATGCGGGAGTGGCACTCATCACTCATATATACAACGCGTGGGAAGAATCACAGGATGCTATCGGGGTCTTCTGTGATCTTTCTAAAGCATTTGATTGTGTTGATCATGAGACACTTTTGCTCAAGCTTTCTCATTATGGCTTTGATACTAAGTCAATTGAGTTACTAAGATCTTATTTAAGTGATAGATGTCAGACTGTTGATATAAATAGTGTGAAATCAGACGGATCAACAGTAAAAATTGGCGTGCCTCAAGGCTCAATTCTTGGACCATTCCTCTTTTTGATTTATGTCAATGACTTGCCTTACGCGGTTGAAAAGAACGCTGATATAGTCTTATTTGCAGACGATACATCTTTAATCTTTAAAATGAATCGCCGTAGTGTAAATACCAATCATGTGAATAATATTTTGTATACCATCTCTAATTGGTTCTCAACTAACAACTTAATGCTTAATGCTAATAAGACCCAATGCATAAAATTCACACTACCAAACGTGAGGCAGGTTCAAGTTGATGTCACGTTGAATGGAGAGATTTTAGAACTTGTAGATAATACCACCTTTCTAGGAATCACAATTGATTCTAAATTGCAATGGGGTTCGCACATTACAAGCCTAGCTAAAAAACTTAGTTCTGCCGCTTATGCTGTCAGAAAAATCAGACAAATAGCAGATGTGGAAACTGCTAAACTAGTGTACTTTAGTTATTTTCATAGCTTAATGTCGTATGGACTATTGCTTTGGGGAAGGGCAAGTGAAATAAAGACTATCTTTATTTTGCAAAAGCGGGCAATTCGTGCCATTTATGGTTTAAGACCAAGGGAGTCGCTTAGGGAGTTGTTTAAGGATATTAATGTTTTAATTCTCGCTTCTCAATATATATTTGAGGTTATTATGTATACCAGGAGAAATATTTCTTCTTTTAAAAAAAATTGCGATGTTACGGATAGACCCTTACGGAATAAAAATAAATTATATCTCCCATCATATCGGCTAAGTAGAGTTAATGACTCATTTTTGGGTAACTGTATACACTATTACAATAAGCTTCCAGAGTCGGTCCTTAGTTTGCCTGACCGAAAATTCAAAGCACATGTTAAGAATTTACTTTGTAAAAAAGCCTATTATAGCGCTCATGATTTTCTCAATGACAAGGATGTGTAACTTAAGCTTGGTGCGGAGTCCTCCAAACTATAGCTAAAAATTGATCATATGTACATTCAGTACATTATTTTTTTTTATTTTATCATGACATCTTTTATTACTTGACATTTTTATTAAACTATTTCAATAATCCTCAATATTTATTTAATAATAAACTTATGGTAATTATAAAAATATTCAAATGTAAACTCGTCTGATTTGACTAAAATTTTGTGAATTGACGTTTTTGAAGAAAATGCTGCTGTGGAGTTTGTGGCGCCACTTCTTCTCCACTTGCGCTTTGGAAGTGGTGGTAAACTTAAAATAAGTAACAATTGACGTCAATAAGTGATAAGAATATCCTATATTGAAAATAAACAATTTGAATTTGAATTTAAAATTTGAATTTGAGTAAATCAACTCGACGGTAGTATGTTTTTTATTTTTAACTGTCAACGTCAAGTAGGTTTAAGAAAATGTTTAGGTCGATATCGTTACCTCATGAATCGATCGATTGAATCCATCCTATGATTTGGTTTATATCGATTGTTTCTCGATTTATTTTATTGCCTTTTCTATCTATTTATATAGTAAAAGTAAATGAATATTAATCTTCCTTATGGTATACAAAAGGCCGAGGACGTCCCGCGAATTCCCTACGTGAATTCTTATCCGGGGAAGGGGGTGTTGTAACGTTATTTTTTAATTCACATTAATAATTCAGGTCGATTGTCATCGCAATTTTTCAGTGATCGATTTAGCCGACTTTCCGTTATTGAACTCTAAGAAACCCATACAACTGATATCCGATTCCGACTCCATTATGTTTGCGCGATATTCGTATTCCCCTAACACAATTATGAATCTCTGGCTATCTACAATTAAAGCTTGTTTAATATGTAAAAATCTGAGTAAAGTAACTTACCAAGCATCGAATCGTTGAGAGAATCGATATTTTGAGAATTTTCTGATGAACTACGATTTGGTCTTTAAATTAGTAGCGGAATACGAGAAACGCCAAAATGTGTCGTTGCAATTCAACTACGATGCAGTTGAGCGCTATGTGCAATTGCGGAATTGGTGGGTTACTTATATATTTATTTATCGACGCCTTTGTCAGTGACGGTTGCGATTGGTGACCGATAATTCACACGTAGGATTTTCGTTTTGCATTGTATAATTGTGATGAAAAAGAATCGAGTAGTCGATACCAGATTGAGATCAATTATGGATAGGCGAATCGAAATTGTCGACCTTCGCCCCATCACTACGGACGAGCTAGCTGTCAAATGGATTCCGCTGGTGGTTCGATTAGATGCCGGCTTTGAATTTATTTTTCGTTATTTTGCAATTAAGTTGCTAAATAAACGTATTTTTCTATAAATATTCTTTTAAAAAAGTGCCGAGATATCGAAAGTCGAATATTCGAAATCGAAAAAGTACATGGAGGTTGTATTTTACCGACAACCAAGTTTTGTTAAAAAATATTTTGGAAAACCCTGAAAAGGTAATTTGTTTTGTTCTAATCTAAGCTTTCATCGGCCGTGGGATGATCGGCCTCAAAGAATTGTCTCCCCGTCTGATGTCCGGACGTGTCGTAGGAGGCGACTGTGGACTATTTTAGGTGTTTTCCATCCTTACCTAACCACAACTTATATCAATCTACCATTCCATTTAGTGTATCTTGTGTAATTTGAAAACCATAAATTTGTATTTTCAATTTTTATAACTGGTATAACAAGAAAACTTAATTTCTTTTGTGCTGCGTTGTCTAAGGGATCCCATGACAATTAGCAACTATATTATGTCTATTTGCACCCTACCGGTGTTGGTAGATTTATTATTTTAATACATTTATTCCTCAATTATAATATACTCATATAGGCGAGTCTATTTGTTTCCGGAGAATAATAGGTTATTTTACTACTATTTTGTTATACAGGGTTGGGAGACGGTTTTATTACAGATTTACTAGTAATTTTTTCAGGCCTTATGGGATGTAAGTAGTGGTTGGTTGTCACACCTTTAATTTTATTTTTTATTCCTTTTTTTATACATTATAACTTACCTCTAGTCAAAGGTTTTAATCAGTTGTTGTTTTACTCCTTTAAACTACTTTTATTTTTACAAAGGGTTCATTCCTGTTTTCAGGAATTAACTTTTCTTTTCACTTACCTAGTAAGAGTATTACTCTATTTTTATACATAATTAAATAAGTATATTTTATTTTTACTTTGGATTCATTCCTGTTTTCAGGAACCTATCATTTTAATAATTTACTTTCCTTGACTGGAAACTGTGAGAAACAAGTGACCCTTTGTTAGTTAAAAAAAAAATATAAATTACAATAGGCTTCCTGTTTAGAGTACCTGATTTTGTAAAATTTTGTCAAAACTCTTTTATTTTTCAAATCCCAAATTGATACATACAACCCATTTTGGCTAATAATTAATTCAGTAGTTTATGGTTTCACTTAATTTTCCACACAGAGTTTCCAGATCAATATTTATTTACAATGCTATATGCCTTCTTGGTCTATTTTTTTTTTTGTCATTGTGTAAACTCCAGTGGCGACTTTGTTTGCAATCTGTTTAACCAATCTTTACCCTATATATATATATCTAGACATTCTAAAATACATGCTTATTTAATTATGTATCAGTCTTGAACGATTTCTTTTCGAACAAATCGTTTGCAAGCCTGGCCGATATTCTCCCGCTGTAGTTATTTGCCTGAGCAGTCCTTTAGTAGTGGCATTCATTTTTGAATATCCATTTTCATATATTCCTCCATATTATAACCTATATTTCAGCAATAAATTCGATTTTTTTATTATTATGGTCGGTACCTTCAAATGTAAAAAAAAGTACAATAACTCAATATTTTGTAAATTTTGTATTTTTATTTTTATTCAAGTAGGTAGTTGACGTTAAGGTTAGGTCAGTTGGTTTTACTGGTTAATTGCAAATAAATTGTTCGTTCTGTTCCTTGCAAATATAAATCTATTCTGTATTGTCTATAATGTCTACTTCAAGCAGAGCCGTGACTGCCCGTCAAGTGGAAATGCAGTTAAAGTCAGCCTTACTCGAACTAAAGGCTTTAAAAGACGAAAATGACAAACTTCTACTGGAAAGGGAACAGAACGAACTGGAATTTCAATCTGTATTAGAGATAAATTCGAACTTGAAGCTTGAGCTATCGGCTAGTAGATTAAACTGTGATGAGTTAAACGACCAACTTAACCAACTGGTGTCCAAAATAGATTCTTTCCGCCAATGCAGTGATATGTATGAGGAAATCCTTACACGTAACACTGAGTTGGAGAGGGAGCTGAAGAAGGCACTAAACCAAATAAACAACTGCGAGCAAGACAAGCAGTCTCATCAGTCATCGGAGGTGAATAACCATTATGACCAGCTCATTGTATCTACCACTGTGCCTCCTTCAGCTAACTCTTCAGTAATTGATCTAACTAATGACACATCTCCCAGCATTATTAACTTGCCTCGGGCAAAAATCAGTCATAACAAGTGTAAAAAAATTTGTAAATTAAATAGAATAATAAAGAAAAAACAATCTCAGATAAAAAATTGTTTAGTGAAGTCTTGTATATCAAAAATTAAAAACGGTATGAAAATGTATTCAAAAATTTGCTCAGACCTCGAGATAAGTAAAAAACAATTGGCGGAAAGTCAAGAGTTGTACAGTGTCGACACGGCTAAACTTTAATCTTTTATTAGTAGACTAAGTGACGATTTTTACAGCCTTAAAATTAAGTATGATTCGGTGCAAAAGCAAATCACTGAGCATGAGTTGGCTACGGAGCAACTGATTAATGACAGTAGGTATATTGAAGAGAAATTAACAACAGCAGTACAACTATGTACTTGTGGGATATTAAATAAACCCGACATATGTAACTCTGTGTCTGTATTATCTTCATGTGATAGTGATTTGTTAGGATCTGCTGTATTAGCTTGTGTCGCAACTGACAACCCAACTCATAATACTCTGATATTTTCTGACAGCTTAGGTCGTAATATGGGTCGTATTTTTAATAATATTTTAGACAATTGTGTCATAGTTTATGGCTTGTTTGTGGTCATTTGAAATTGTCACATCTGTCTTGTTTTATTATCCAGATTAATTTTAGCTAAATAAAACCTATACATTCGGGTTATTTCGTTATTTATACAACAATTTATTTAGCTAAAATACATTCAACCACAAATGCAACAAACGTGATGGAGAAGTTCTTGAAGCCTGAAAGATTTGAAGCAGATCCGCTGAATAATCAAAATACTCCATTATGGCTCCATTGGAAGAAGACATTTGTAAATTTTTTGGATGCAGTAAAAATAACCGATGATGAGGTGAAACTGAAGCTTTTAATTAATTTAATATCTCCAAATATTTACGAACATATAGTTGAAATAGAAAATTATGCGTCGGCTATATCAACATTAGATGGACTTTTCATTAAACCAAAAAATGAAATATTCGCCCGTCATAATTTGGCATCCCGCAAACAAAAATCGAATGAGTCTATAGATCAATACTTGCAAATTCTGAAACTTCTTTCCAAAGAATGTAACTTCACGGCTGTATCTGCAAGTGAATACGAAAGCGAATACATACGTGATTCTTTTATTTCCGGTCTGGCCTCTCCTGCCATTCGACAACGACTACTGGAAAATATGAAACTCACCCTTGATGAAGCCCATAGTCAAGCTCGCGCTCTCGAATCTGCCCAAATCCAATCTCAAAGCTTTGATTATCCTCAAATATCTGCTGCAACGCGGCCCACGTCTGTGTCTGTACCAACAAACCATAGTCGCAAGGTTATTGAGCAGTCGACTACACAACCTAATGAAAGATGCTATTTTTGTGGCAACACACGTCATCCCCGCCGATCGTGTCCTGCTTCACAAGCAACCTGCCTGAAGTGTGGCAAACGAGGTCATTTCTCAAAAGTGTGCAGAAGTAGCAATGTCAACGCTGCCGTCGCAACAACTGAAGAATGTGAAGAAACTGCTTCTTGTTCAGTATTAGCAGCAAATGGTATTAATAAATGCACAACTCACATCACCATAAATAGAATACCAATGGAAGCTTTGATTGACACTGGAAGTACTGGAAGTTTTATCGATGAAGATGTCGTAAGACAGTATGATCTAAAGACTAGGCCATGGAGACAAATAGTGTCAATGGCAACTTCATCACATACATCTCAAATAACGAAGGTCTGTTCAGCAACATTAAACTTACACAATCAAATCATTCCTGATGTAGTATTTCGTGTCATGAAAAATCTTTGTTGTCATGTTATACTAGGACACGATGTACTGGAACAATATTCTATACTAGAGATAAAATTTAATGGTCAAAATCCTCCACTCAGATTATCTACTCTACAGGAAGCCAATATCGAGCCTGTAAACTTATTTCCAAACATGTCACCAGAGTGCAGACCAATAGCTATAAAGTCACGACGATTTGCAAACGAAGATTATAAATTTATCCAAGAAGAAGTAAAGAAATTATTGGAAGACGGAATTATAGAAGAGAGCACCTCGCCCTGGCGTGCTCAAGTTCTAGTCACATCTAACACAAACCACAAAAAGAGAATGTGCATTGATTATTCACAAACGGTCAATAAATTTACTTATCTTGATGCATACCCTTTGCCGAATATAGAAGAAGTTGTAGCAAAGGTATCAGACTATAAAGTATTTAGCAAAATTGATTTAAAATCAGCATATCATCAAATTCCGATTATTCCAGAAAATAAACCCTTTACTGCCTTCGAAGCGGCTGGTAATTTATATCAATTTTGTCGCATTCCGTTTGGTGTAACCAACGGAGTTGCCTGTTTTCAACGAGCAATTGATTCTATTATTCGTAAATCACATATTGATGGAATATATCCATATTTAGACGATATCACCGTATGTGGAATTGATCAAAAAGACCATGATGAAAAACTTACGAAATTCATGAAGATTTCAGATAAATTTCGTCTTACAATAAATAAGGATAAAAGTGAATTTTCAATAACAGATTTGAATATTCTTGGGTACAATATTCACAAGGGAATTATAAAACCAGACCCCGAACGCTTACGACCATTACGTGATTTACCACTTCCTCATGATTCAGCATCTTTAAGACGTGCAATAGGATTATTTTCACATTACTCTAAATGGGTACCAGACTTCTCTTCGAAACTACACCCATTGACACAAGTAGAGACATACCCACTCAATGCAAATCAAGCGGCTGTTTTTGAAGAATTAAAAGGAATTATTTCCAAATCATCTTTATCAGCGGTTGATCCCAAAGAACCGTTTACTGTAGAAACAGATGCCTCAAATTATTCTATTGCAGCTTCTTTGACTCAAAATGGTAGACCAGTAGCATTCTTTTCAAAATCTTTAAACGAAAGTGAAAGAAAATATCCAATTATAGAGAAAGAAGCGTATGCTATTATAGAATGTCTCAAGAAATGGAGACACTATCTTCTTGGACGTTCATTTTATTTGATAACTGATCAGAAATCGGTGGCATATATGTTCAAAGGCCATGCCAGTAAAATAAAAAATGACAAAATTCAAAGATGGAGAATAGAATTATCAAATTACAAATTCGACATCAAATATCGACCCGGTCATCTCAATACTGTAGCAGATGCTTTGTCAAGACAGGTATGCGGAGCAACAACAGACAATCGTCTTATGGAACTACATCGATCTCTTTGTCATCCTGGAATATCACGCCTAACTCATTGGATAAGATCCAAAAATCTTCCTTTTACAAGTGATGATGTCAAGAAAACTGTAGCCTCTTGTCCAACTTGTGCAGAAATAAAACCAAGATTCAATAAAAATACTGGGACATTAATTAAAGCCACCATGCCATTAGAAAGATTATCTTTGGATTTTAAAGGACCTCTACCAACGTCTACCAACAACAAGTACATATTGACAATTATCGACGAGTACTCGAGATTTCCTTTTGCCTACGCATGCTCTGATATGAGTACTGAGACAATAATTAAACATCTTACTGATGTCTTTTCAGTTTTTGGAATGCCAGCAACTATTCATACAGACCAAGGAGCGTCGTTCATGTCTGCTGGAGTCAAAGATTTTCTACATACTAAAGGAATATCAACAAGTCGGTCATCTCCATATAATCCTCAAGGAAATGGACAGGTGGAGCGCCTGAATGGAACCCTTTGGCAAACTATACGTCTTGCACTAAAAGATAAAAACCTACCTATAGATAAGTGGGAGACCGTTATCACACAGGCACTTCATTGCATAAGATCGCTTCTATGCACATCAACTAATACGACCCCGCATGAAAGAATGTTTAATCATCCACGGCGATCGTCTTGGGGACAATCCATGCCGACGTGGTTACAACCTGGAAAGGTTCTCTTAAAGAAATTTGTTAGAAATAGCAAATATGATCCGTTGGTAGAAGAGGTTGACCTATTAGAGCCAAATCCACATTACAGTTCAGTCAGACTATCCAATGGCAGAGAATTAACGGTTTCAAATCGTCATCTCGCTCCAAGAGGTGATACTATACTTCCCGACCATCGATTTGTTACGCCAATTATATCATCATCTGAAGATGAGAACAACGAAGGTCATGGAGGTGATATGGAACATATTGAACCAACAATGGGTACTCCTGATTTAGATCAGTACAGTACACCTTCTAGTACACCTTCTTCTTCTCCTGTAGCTGAAGAACCACGCCGCTCAACTCGATCTAAGAGACCACCTACTTACCTGAATGATTATATTCAAGACTAAATTAAGGAGGGAAGAATGTCATAGTTTATGGCTTGTTTGTGGTCATTTGAAATTGTCACATCTGTCTTGTTTTATTATCCAGATTAATTTTAGCTAAATAAAACCTATACATTCGGGTTATTTCGTTATTTATACAACAAATTGTACTAGTTTTTGCTTTCCTAATGCATCCTACAACCAAATAATAGAAAAAATTAAACAAAAAAAATTTAACAGCAATACAACTATTGTATTACTTGTAGGTAACTGTAAGAAATTGCTTAAAAAAGATATTATCTCTAGTATTAATATCCTAAATAATTTAAATGTTTTCAAAGTAATTATATGTGCATTTCCGTATCTTAGTTGCCAGCCTCCAAACATAAATAAGAACATTAACTCATTTAATAACTTAATACATACTTTGACATGTAGTCATAATGAAAAATTAATTTATTTCGACACTAATAACTTTATTAGTGGATGTTCTATGACAAAAGATAATTTTTATCTTTCAAATTTTTATAGACATAAGCTTGCTACACTTGTAGCTTATACTATTAATTTTTGGACGAGTTTACATTGTAAACAGACATCTAGTCATAGGACAACATCTGCTGAGTTGCCAAATACTTGTAATGGTGACTCAGGAGACGCAATAGCAGATTTAAACTGCAAACCCAGACAATGGGAAACCCTCAGGAATTAAAAATAGTACATCAAAACTTAGAAGGGCTTCCCGGCAAAGAACTTATAGTAGAATTATTTCTAGATACATTAAATGTAGATATTTTATGTTTAACAGAGCATTGGATTAAAGAGTGTGAGACAATGCTTAGTCTAAACAACTTTAATGTTGCAAGCTGTTTCAGGAGGAAGTCTGCAATTAGAGGAGGTTCCGCTATTTATATAAAAAATGGTCTACGCTATAAAGAGCGGTCAGACATAGCTAGACTTTCTGTTGAACGCTGTGCTGAGGTATCCTGCGCCGAGCTTGAGGAATTTATAATTTTATGTGTGTACAGTCCACCCAGTAGTAATTTCGGTGACTTCTTGGAAGTTGTTGATGGTGTTCTTACAGTAGCATCAAAGAGTAAGAAAGGATTAATTATCTGTGGCGACTTTAATATTGATATATTAGTAAATTCTGCAACAAGCTCCCAATTTCTAAACCTATTTAGTAGCTATAATCTAGATAATGTATTTTTTGAACCAACCCGATTTACAGCCACTTCGGCTAAATGTATTGATAATTTTTTCAGTAGCCAAAAACCGCTAAGTAAAATTGTTTTCAGTAAATTACCCTCGGATCATTGTGGTCAATTGATAACTCTTAATAAAAATTCGCGTGTAACAGAAGACAGTTTTATGTGTAGACCCATCACAAAAGAAAAAAATACTCAATTTAAAAACTCAATAGAGAATAAACTAGGCTCAATGACTTATACAGATAACAATCCTGATAGTCACTATAATAAACTATTTAGTGTTATTTCTGACAGTTTCTCCAAAAATTTTAAACAAAAAAAGCTTAAGCGTAATAATATATTAAAATTTAGTGAATGGGCTTCTGTGGGTATTCATAAAAGTAGACAAAAACTGTTCGATTTGTATGCCCAAAAACAGTACACTTTTGATAGCTGTTTTGTTGATTATGTTAGAAACTACTCGAAGACTTTCAAAATTGTTTGCAGGATGGCTAAAGCTAATTACATTAAAAAAAAGATTAATGTTGCTCCTAACAAAATGAAAGAGACTTGGAGGGTCATAAATAAAGAAACTGGGAAATGTAAAGTAAGGGAAAATATTCAAGAAATCAAATTCGAAGATCAAAAAATTTCTTCCCCTAAAGAAATAGTAAATTCTTATGAAAATTATTTTACAAACATTCCATTGCAAATAACTTCAAATATAAATTCTTGCCCACAAGCTGCTGAAACATTGCTTAAAGAGAATGTCACCCCTTGCAACTCCAAGTTTAATTTCTCTTACATACACCCCAGTGATATTGTTAAAACTTTTAAAGAGCTTAACTTAAAAAAGTCCGAGGATCACTGGGGTATGTCTGTTAGCGTGATTTATCACATTATCAATGTTGTAGCTTCAGATTTAGCTTTTATTTTTAATGAATGTATCGATCAAGGTATTTTTCCAAATTTAATGAAATACAGTAAACTAATCCCATTATTCAAAAAAGGAGATAAATTAGAACCTGGCAATTACAGACCTATTTCCATTTTGCCAGTATTGAGCAAGGTGTTTGAAAGGATTATGCTCAACCAAATGCTACTGCACTTTAAGACCTACAACCTCTTTCACAGTCAACAATTTGGTTTTACTGCCGGTAAATCAACAACCGATGCGGGAGTGGCACTCATCACTCATATATACAACGCGTGGGAAGAATCACAGGATGCTATCGGGGTCTTCTGTGATCTTTCTAAAGCATTTGATTGTGTTGATCATGAGACACTTTTGCTCAAGCTTTCTCATTATGGCTTTGATACTAAGTCAATTGAGTTACTAAGATCTTATTTAAGTGATAGATGTCAGACTGTTGATATAAATAGTGTGAAATCAGACGGATCAACAGTAAAAATTGGCGTGCCTCAAGGCTCAATTCTTGGACCATTCCTCTTTTTGATTTATGTCAATGACTTGCCTTACGCGGTTGAAAAGAACGCTGATATAGTCTTATTTGCAGACGATACATCTTTAATCTTTAAAATGAATCGCCGTAGTGTAAATACCAATCATGTGAATAATATTTTGTATACCATCTCTAATTGGTTCTCAACTAACAACTTAATGCTTAATGCTAATAAGACCCAATGCATAAAATTCACACTACCAAACGTGAGGCAGGTTCAAGTTGATGTCACGTTGAATGGAGAGATTTTAGAACTTGTAGATAATACCACCTTTCTAGGAATCACAATTGATTCTAAATTGCAATGGGGTTCGCACATTACAAGCCTAGCTAAAAAACTTAGTTCTGCCGCTTATGCTGTCAGAAAAATCAGACAAATAGCAGATGTGGAAACTGCTAAACTAGTGTACTTTAGTTATTTTCATAGCTTAATGTCGTATGGACTATTGCTTTGGGGAAGGGCAAGTGAAATAAAGACTATCTTTATTTTGCAAAAGCGGGCAATTCGTGCCATTTATGGTTTAAGACCAAGGGAGTCGCTTAGGGAGTTGTTTAAGGATATTAATGTTTTAATTCTCGCTTCTCAATATATATTTGAGGTTATTATGTATACCAGGAGAAATATTTCTTCTTTTAAAAAAAATTGCGATGTTACGGATAGACCCTTACGGAATAAAAATAAATTATATCTCCCATCATATCGGCTAAGTAGAGTTAATGACTCATTTTTGGGTAACTGTATACACTATTACAATAAGCTTCCAGAGTCGGTCCTTAGTTTGCCTGACCGAAAATTCAAAGCACATGTTAAGAATTTACTTTGTAAAAAAGCCTATTATAGCGCTCATGATTTTCTCAATGACAAGGATGTGTAACTTAAGCTTGGTGCGGAGTCCTCCAAACTATAGCTAAAAATTGATCATATGTACATTCAGTACATTATTTTTTTTTATTTTATCATGACATCTTTTATTACTTGACATTTTTATTAAACTATTTCAATAATCCTCAATATTTATTTAATAATAAACTTATGGTAATTATAAAAATATTCAAATGTAAACTCGTCTGATTTGACTAAAATTTTGTGAATTGACGTTTTTGAAGAAAATGCTGCTGTGGAGTTTGTGGCGCCACTTCTTCTCCACTTGCGCTTTGGAAGTGGTGGTAAACTTAAAATAAGTAACAATTGACGTCAATAAGTGATAAGAATATCCTATATTGAAAATAAACAATTTGAATTTGAATTTAAAATTTGAATTTGAGTAAATCAACTCGACGGTAGTATGTTTTTTATTTTTAACTGTCAACGTCAAGTAGGTTTAAGAAAATGTTTAGGTCGATATCGTTACCTCATGAATCGATCGATTGAATCCATCCTATGATTTGGTTTATATCGATTGTTTCTCGATTTATTTTATTGCCTTTTCTATCTATTTATATAGTAAAAGTAAATGAATATTAATCTTCCTTATGGTATACAAAAGGCCGAGGACGTCCCGCGAATTCCCTACGTGAATTCTTATCCGGGGAAGGGGGTGTTGTAACGTTATTTTTTAATTCACATTAATAATTCAGGTCGATTGTCATCGCAATTTTTCAGTGATCGATTTAGCCGACTTTCCGTTATTGAACTCTAAGAAACCCATACAACTGATATCCGATTCCGACTCCATTATGTTTGCGCGATATTCGTATTCCCCTAACACAATTATGAATCTCTGGCTATCTACAATTAAAGCTTGTTTAATATGTAAAAATCTGAGTAAAGTAACTTACCAAGCATCGAATCGTTGAGAGAATCGATATTTTGAGAATTTTCTGATGAACTACGATTTGGTCTTTAAATTAGTAGCGGAATACGAGAAACGCCAAAATGTGTCGTTGCAATTCAACTACGATGCAGTTGAGCGCTATGTGCAATTGCGGAATTGGTGGGTTACTTATATATTTATTTATCGACGCCTTTGTCAGTGACGGTTGCGATTGGTGACCGATAATTCACACGTAGGATTTTCGTTTTGCATTGTATAATTGTGATGAAAAAGAATCGAGTAGTCGATACCAGATTGAGATCAATTATGGATAGGCGAATCGAAATTGTCGACCTTCGCCCCATCACTACGGACGAGCTAGCTGTCAAATGGATTTCGCTGGTGGTTCGATTAGATGCCGGCTTTGAATTTATTTTTCGTTATTTTGCAATTAAGTTGCTAAATAAACGTATTTTTCTATAAATATTCTTTTAAAAAAGTGCCGAGATATCGAAAGTCGAATATTCGAAATCGAAAAAGTACATGGAGGTTGTATTTTACCGACAACCAAGTTTTGTTAAAAAATATTTTGGAAAACCCTGAAAAGGTAATTTGTTTTGTTCTAATTTTCTATTTCCACGTTAGTATGCTAAATAAACCGTAAAATCCTCTCATTTGGTCTTATATTTTCTTGGTAAAATCAGATTCTTTGTGAGATTTATATTTTTGAGTTTAGGGTAGTTATCAAGTGTTTCTTGTATCCAGATTTTGTCTGGATTCTGTCTTAAAATGATTTCTAACTATTTGTTCACATGAATAAACCTAGAACATATAAATTAAATGTAAAATATTTCACACAGGGTCTATTTTTCTCAAAATAGTCAGATATTTCATTGCCACGTAACCCACAATATAAAGTTGAGAATTTCTAGTTGATAATTGCAACCATACCGGATTTAGCAATGATTATACAATGAACATCCTCTATTTTAACTAAATTTTACATACTTTGAAATTTTCAACACCGGGCTTCGCACTGTTTGTACTGTATCTGACAATCATTGTTACACAAGCCAATATATTCTTCAGGGTTTTTTACATTGCGCCTGAAGAGATCCACTGGACCGAATGAGACCCCTTTCTCTCCGGGTCTTTAACTAGCGAGGTCACAAAAGTGCGGGATCTGAGAGCTCATTTATATAAAGAACAAGAGGACTTGCCTTTTACTACAAAAAGCTTTCTCATTTTAAATAAGGTAACAATACCCAGCTGAGGATTTCATTATCGGTCGGCCCTGCAGATAACAATTACTTCTCTCAACTTATTTCCTTTTCTATTTTACTTTTTTTTTCAAAAACAAGGGAACAATATATGACCAGTCGATCTGCTCTCCCTATCTATTTCTTTTTATATATATTTATTTCTTCTTTTTCTCTTTTTCTTGTGCTTACTGGATGAACATTCCTTGGATTATATTATAATTATATCCTGTTATAAACCTGTATTAAAAATAAATATTGTAAAAAAATTTATTTGGTTTTAATTTGTTTATTTTTTTGTGTGCCTATTTTCCTTAAATAAATAAGGTACAGAAGATAGGAAAGAGACATTTCAACTCAACAGTGGCATTGAGTTGGACTTACTGTGCACAAAACCTTGAGCTTTAGCTATAGCTTTATAGTATTGTGACTCGAACTCCTGACGCTCTCTATACTGATCCTCAGGATTTGGAACCAAACATTCCAATTGCATCTGCACCTCGTCATACTGCTCATATAACGCCTCCATCTTACCTATACGCAATTGTAATTCTCTGGTATGATAATCAGTTAAAGTTACCTCACTCAATAAATCTAAATAATTGATAAAAGAGGTTAAGCGCCCTTTAAAGCTGCCTCGCTGCTTCACCAGATCCTTTTCATCAGACATTATGGGAAACGAGCGTTGTCAACCTGGAATGTTATACAATAAATAACGTTAACCAAGGCTAGCAATTACAACCAATTACAAAATACTAAATGTCTAATAAAAACACCTACGAAATAGTTGGCTATCTATCTGTATAAATAGATACAGAGGAAAATGTATCTATTTACTCACAATATTTACTTAATAGCCTTTTACTACATACTTACACTGCTTTAAATAACTAAGGCGTAAGCCTGAATGCTTAGAATTTAGTACAATAATTTGGGCTATTTTTTATTTTATAAAGTTAAAAAACACAGTTATACCACACGAGCTAAGTCGCGGGCACTAGCTATATTTACTTGTTACAGTATATTACTATTTCACCTAAATAAGAATAATTAACATTGTGTTTTACCTTTAAATTTAATAAGCAATGTTTCTTTAAATTGTTGTTATGTTTATGATATTAAACTGCTTTAAATGGCTAAATATATTCGCCAAAATATATTTTTATCACCACAGTTAAACTACATAACATATTAAGTATGTAAAGATATAATAACAGGTACACACAGCTAATAACTTTACTATAGCTATTATATAATAGACTGGTTACCTGTAGAGGCGTGGATTAGGTATTTTTCGATACCAGTGCGTACCTAATATTTGGCACCCCGGATTATTCGATGCAAGCAATATTCATCCTTAAATCATACGACGTATTCAAAATCGACTGAGAAGATTTTTGAATATTCTCGTCGGCTCTTGTATTGGGTATGTACCTATCCAATACTTTCATCCATCAAAGAACACTGACCCTTAAACTAATTATTATAAGATAAAAAATCGGTTGCGAAAAATATTTGCTACTAGAATTAAAAGTATGGATTAGGTACACTTTTATCAAATATTTTCATCTAAACAACAATGACCTTTACGCACTTTAAGAATAAGATCAAAAATCAGTTGCAAATAAAGTATTAACAATTACTGGGATTAGGTGTATTAGATTCGCTAGTGCAGCAGTGTTACTATTAGGAGCTTCGATCCAGAAATGTTATCTAATACACAGATTAAGGAACAATACTTTGAAGATCTAATACTATCGTGTTAGAAACAATATTGAACTTTACGATGTATGACATAAGGTTGGGAATTGGCTGCAAATGGCAGGGATTAGGAAGAGGTATTCGGATTAGGTATTTGGATATAGCACTGCGAGTTCCATTTCATGTTGCACTGCGAGTTCTATTTTATGTAGCACTGCGAGTTCTATTTCATATAGCACTGCGAGTTCCATTTTATGTTGCACTGCGAGTTCTATTTCATGTAGCACTGCGAGTTCTATTTCATGTAGCACTGCGAGTTTTATTTCATGTAGCACTGCGAGTTCTATTTCATGTAGCACTGCGAGTTCTATTTCATAATGCACTGCGAGTTCTATTTCATGCTACACTGTAACTTAAAGGTGTCAACTTAAAAGGTTGCATTGTGATATGGTAAGTGTAATATCAGTGTATCGCAACCTCAGAATTGCAGTAAAAAGTAATGAAGTGTCAAAACAAGTGATAAAAGTTTTAAACAAGTTAAAGATTGGACTTCATCAAAAGGTAAATGTAATTAAGTGTAGGTAGTGTCGGTGCATGAGAATGCATCCTTAGCAGTAAAAAGCAATTAAGAGAAGTATCAAAACGAGTGATAAAAGGGTTAATAAAGCTAAAGATTGCATTGTGATAAAAGGTAAGTGTTTTAAAGTGGTGGTCAATGCATCACAACTTTAAGATTGCAGTATAGACTTGTGGGGTAAAGCGTGAAACAAGTAATAAAAATATAAATCAAGGTAAATATTGCATTTACTCTGTAGATAAGTGTAATAATATAAAGTGTAAGTGCACCACGACTTCAGGATTGTATAAAAAAAAGTGAGGTGAAGGCTCAAGAAAAGTGTTAATCAAGTGGTAGATTGCATTGTGTAAAAAGGTAGAAAAAAATGTAGTGTCAGTGTATCACCACCTTAGGGTTGCATGAAGGAGAGTAAAGTGAGGTGTCAAAACAAGTGATAAAAGTGTAAATCAAGTAAAATATTGCATTTAGTCAAAAGATGAGTGTAATAAAGTGTAGAGTCAGAGTATTACTACGCAGTGAAAGGTAGTGAAGTATCAAAACAATTGATAAAAGTGTAAGTATAAAGATCTAAAGTGCAATCGAGTAAAATATTGCATATTATTTATAGGCAAGGGAAATTAGTAAGTGTAGCGTCAGTGCATCACTACCTCAGTATTGCAGTAAATAAAAGTGAAGTGTGTCACAAGTGTCAAAAGTGTAACAAAGATCCAGAGTTAATTAAAATATTGCATGTGGAATTTGGATTGCAGTAAAGGCAAGTGAAGTGAAGTGTCAAGAGTGTTATAAAGATCCAAGGTTCACTTAAAATATTGCATGTGGAATTTGGATTGCAGTAAAGGCAAGTGAAGTGAAGTGTCAAAAGTGTTATAAAAATAGAGGTGGCCTACTAACATCTCTTAAAACCATGCAAGATCCAGTGAGTAAGAGGGACAGCGCAATACATGATGTAAGGCGACATCTCACTTACTCACTGGATTTTGCATGGTTTTAAGAGACGATAGTAGGCCACCAGGGTGCAATCAAATAAAGGGTTGCATATTATTAATAGGTAAGTGTAATGATGTAGAATTTGAATTGCAGTGAAGGCTAGTGAAGTGAAGTGTCAAAACAAGTGATAAAAGTGTCTCAAAAATCGAGAGTTCAATAAAATAAAATATTGCATTTCAATAAAAAGAGTGTAATATGTGGAATTTGGATTGCAGTAAAGGCCTATTTACGTACAGTTAACATCTTAATTGTTTTTCTGAAACTGAAAATAGCTTCAAAATTTAAAACTCTATTAGATGTATAAAAAATAATTTTATTTAAATTGCATTACAAATTATGCTAATAAAATATAATAAAAGAGAAACATTATGATATTATTAAATATATACGAAATCCAATAATGCATACCTTAAAAATCTTATAACTAAATATTAAACTATTCGACGGAGAGGAGTTTGATTTTACTGGATAACTTATGTCTAATTATAGAACCAAGTAGGAAAGATAATAAAGAATGCTAGAAAAACACATAAATGGCATTTTAGACGATTCCAGGATCACACACCCATGCAATAGGTATAATTATTCGTAGATACTGTCGCTTATTAAAGTATTCTTCCTCCGAGCGTATTTCCCGGTTGCATCTTCAGCTTACGCTTCAGAGCCCAGGGTACACTATTATCACGTCCTGTTTTGGCGGTACTGGTTTTACAATGGAGCGACTACCATCTTTAACCCTTTTGTATAGGGAAACCAGACCGATAGGAACATGATCCGATTGTGTTAGTGAGTGTCATGAAATATTTGACAGTGTTTGCCAACACTGTCAAATATTTCAGGCCGCCTCAAGGCATCTAACATAGCCTTATGAAGTTATGTTAGTAATGTGTTCTATTAATTACAAATTATTATAGATACAAGCTTTGCTGTCACTAGGTAGGTATGATGACTCTTTTCTTTTTTTTAATTATAAATGCTGTCTCAGTGGGCTGTATCTCTTGAACTGTAAGTAAATAAGAAGAGCTTTGAAAGTAAACTAGACTAAAGGAGAATGGGCAGCGATGCGATGTTGGTTTTGTGTCATCCGTCGCTTGTAAGTCGAACAATCAACAACTTATTGCCTTGCTTCTTGAGAATGCCTCGTGTAGAGGTGAAACACGTGTCGCGAGGAAGGAGTGTACAAATCAATGATGGCGGACATGCTGGGACTATCAGTAGTCGGTGGTCGCCGGCCGGCAGTAATCTGCATGAACTAACCGATGGCGGAAGCACGCAAAGTCATTTGGTAAAGTACTTGTAAGTTCTGGAATGTTATACATAGCCTAGGATTCTTACCATTTCCTGCCCTTTCCAGAAGAATGAGCAAGAGGAATGGCTTACGTTGTCCACGTAGTGATACATTATCTCTCCAGCTGTACTTTCAGGATACCAGCTAGCCCAGGCTCACTCCTCGTCCCATACCACAGGCCTACCAATACCAGGGAAGAATTCATAAGTTCAATTTGCAGATTTACTCTCAGGACGAGTATTGGGGACACTTCTAGATGACTGCTACACGACCATAGAATTTGGAATCGCGCGGATTTGATGCCAGGCGAATTTCTTTTTTTATTTTTTATTTTTGTGGTCAAATCAAGAACGGTAAGGTAATTTGAATAAGTAATAAGATCATATATAATTAAATATATCTATTAAATTCGATTGAATGATAGTAATACATTTCAAAAATCTAACACATATAATTACTTTATTTATAACATATAATAAAAAAAAACATTTAACAAACTTATGAACTAAACTATTTATTATAAACCATTCTATATTAAAAATTAAACTAAGTATATTATAAATTACAAAACAAACACAAACTTAAAGCACCAAAGATAAAACCATCGTAGATTACCCTCCTAGACGAGGTTCATTCTCGCGGGCTTTGCGGTGTTGACGTCTCTCCTAGTCTCATCTCCCTTGGCTCCCTTGGCTTCGTTGGCTCCTTTGACTTTCTTGACTCCCTTGACTCCGTTGGCCTCATTGGCTCCTTTGACTATCTTGGCTCCTTTGACTATCTTGACTCCCTTGACTCCGTTGGCTTCGTTGGCTCCTTTGACTATCTAGACTCCCTTGACTCCGTTGGCCTCGTTGGCTCCTTTGACTATCTTGACTCCCTTGACTCCGTTGGCCTCGTTGGCTCCTTTGACTATCTTGACTCCCTTGACTCCGTTGGTCTCGTTGGCTCCTTTGACTATCTTGACTCCCTTGACTCCGTTGGTCTCGTTGGCTCCTTTGACTATCTTGACTCCCTTGACTCCGTTGGCCTCGTTGGCTCCTTTGACTATGATGGCTCCTTTGACTATCTTGACTCCCTTGACTCCGTTGGCCTCGTTGGCTCCTTTGACTATCTTGACTCCCTTGACTCCGTTGGCTTCGTTGGCTCCTTTGACTATCTTGACTCCCTTGACTCCGTTGGCCTCGTTGGCTCCTTTGACTATCTTGACTCCCTTGACTCCCTTGGCCTCGTTGGCTCCTTTGACTATCTTGACTCCCTTGACTCCGTTGGCCTCGTTGGCTCCTTTGACTATCGTGGCTCCTTTAACTATCTTGACTTCCTTGACTCCGTTGGCCTCGTTGGCTCCTTTGACTATCTTGACTCCCTTGACTCCGTTGGCTTCGTTGGCTCCTTTGACTATCTTGACTCCCTTTTCTAGAGTTAGGCGAAACGAATCTCGCCCTGTATTTTTTTATTTCGTGTTTCTGTGTCAGACATAATAATATTTTTTATTGTTTATTTGAATAAATTGTTATCAATTTTATTCCTTTATTCTTTTTTATTTTTTCCGACAGTCACTTATTTTTTTTTCTTATTTGCAGGGATTCACCCGTAGCAATTGGCGCCTGTACCATGGTTTAGGTTGTCTCACTATTAACGTGGTCGGATACAACATCTTTTGTTTTCTCCCAGGGCTTTATATTTCTGTGTTTGTGTATTGTATTGTCTTGTATTGTTGTTATTTTTAATTTCATTTTGTTCCCTCACAGCAGTTGACTCAATTTTTTTAATAACACAAACAAATCCCTTGTTTTTTTAATAAATCTAATTTTCAAATAGTTTTTTTTTATTTGCATAATCATCAAGGATCGTACAACCAAATATTTAAACCATAGATTAAAAAAAAAAATTGCGTTGAGACAGCGCGATTCGAACTTCTTTGATTTAAACTTAACTAAACCAGAGCTATCTTATGAGGTTAGCATTCGTGGTGTAGAGCCAATGAATACAGTTCAAGAATTCCGAATTCAGATCACTAAATTAATTTTGTCTTATTTTGCTGATAAAGTATTTGGTAAGTAAACAAGCCAAATGAGTCACACGGACATACGTCTTGGTCTATTATGAAATATTCCAACCTCACTATGTGTGAGAATATTTTTCAGTTTTTGTAAAATAAATTGTGTAAGCTTTAAAGATAATTTTAAGAACTTTTATAGATTTAAACCCAATTTAAATTTACGATGGCTTTGCATTTGGTGCTTCCTGTTTGGTTGTGTTTTATTAATAAATGATCGAAAAATAACTTCTTCAGTAAGACAAGATAATGATGTGTTTCATAATATTACGAGTAAGTATATATTTTTACTAATTGACACATTATTATCTGCACTAATTTATAAAACATTTGCATTCAGTGTCCGATAGGGGAAAATGTTACAATTATGAGACGTGTTTTGAGAACATTTATCAATGTTTGTAAATAAAATTATGTGCAATCGTGTGTGTCTTATGAAAACTTTTAAAACTTTTTATCTATAGATATAGATAGATATTTTTAAATAAAGTTCATTTTTTAGAACTTTTATAGATTTAAACACTTTTTAAATTTACGATGGTTTTGCATTTGGTGCTCCTTTTTTGGTTCTGTTTTAATAATAAATGGACGAGAAATAACTTCTTCAGTAAGACACGATAATGTGTTTTATAATATTACCAGTAAGTATATATTTTTACTTACTAACTAGCACAAAAGTATCAGACAATTCAAACTAACACATTATCAACTGCACTAATTTATATAACATTTGCATTCAGTGTCAGATAGGGGGGAAATGTTACAATGTACGAGAAGTGGGAACATTTATCAATGTTTGTGAATAAAATTTTGTGCGCTCTTCAGATCCTCAAACGTCTGATAAAAAAAAAGGATTAAACTAGCACATTATCAACTGCACTAATTTATATAACATTTGCATTCAGTGTCAGATAGGGGGGAAATGTTACAATGTACGAGAAGTGGGAACATTTATCAATGTTTGTGAATAAAATTTTGTGCGCTCTTCAGATCCTCAAACGTCTGATAAAAAAAAAGGATTAAACTAGCACATTATCAACTGCACTAATTTATATAACATTTGCATTCAGTGTCAGATAGGGGGAAAATGATACAATGTACGAGAAGTGGAAACAAGTGTTTTGAGAACATTTATCAATGTTTGTAAATAAAATTATGTGTAATCGTGAAATGAAAACTATTAAAACTTTTTATCTATAGAAATAGATAGATATTTTTATGTATAGTTCATTTTAGTTATTTATTTTAGAACTTTTGTAGATTTAAACACTTTTTAATTTACGATGGTTTTGCATTTGGTGCTACTTATTTGGTTCTGTTTTATTAATAAATGGACGAGAAATAACTCCTTCAGTAAGACACGATAATGATGTGTTTTATAATATTACCAGTAAGTATATATTTTTACTAACTAACTAGCACATTATTAACAGTATCAGAAAATTTAAACTAGCACATTATCAACTGCACTAATTTATATAACATTTGCATTCAGTGTCAGATAGGTGGAAAATGTTACAATTATGAGAATTGGAAACATTTATCAATGTTTGTGAATAAAATTGTGTGCGCTTTTCAGATCCTCAAAAGCCTGCTCCAAAAAAATGGATAAAACTAGCACATTATTAACTGCACTAATTTATATAACATTTGCATTCAATGTCAGATAGGGGGAAAATGTTACAATTATGAGAAGTGTTTTGAGAACATTTATAAATGTTTGTAAATAAAATTATGTGTAGTCGTGTATGTGTCTTATGAAAACTATAAAATTTTGATATTATAATTTGGGTATTTATGAACAATGAGTAACAGTGAAGAAAAACTTTGCAGTATGTTTTAGGACAATTAGAAATTACAGATGAGCTCAACAGAAATCTCCGATCGTATATACTGAAATCCCATAGGAAATAGTTAAGTTTTTATGTTTTTAAGTTATGTTTATTTATATCCTAGGTAAATATATAGTATGTTTGTAATAAAACTATGGCAAAACAAAAATTAGTAAGCTTTTAGGATTTGACATGTTTAATAAAAGTGCAATAACAAACAGTTATTAAGTTTTAAAAACTCAAAGAAGTTAAAAGACAATGGATTATTAACTGGCGAGTATTTAATTTTTTTTTTTTTTCCTGTTGGTCAGTTATTAGTTCTCATGACTAAATACTAAGTAGGTACAAACCCGCAAATGTAACAATATTTGGACTTAACAAAAATACGGCTGTTACAGAGGCAGATGTGTAATTTTTCTTTAAGATCGTTATTTATTTTTTAGTTTACAATGGCTTTGCATTTGGTGCTTCTAGTTTGTTTCTGCTTTATTCAATAGTCGAGAATTAAAATGTGATTTGTTGACTGTCATGCGTGTAAATTTTGTGAGCTGCTCACCACAGTTGATCCTTGAGATTTTTTTATTATAAAGCTGATATCAGTCAAACGACATCCTCCCAATTTTTTTTTCTTTTGATTAATAATTCTTTACTTCTTTGGACATTAAGAACTTGCAATGTTCTTATACCTTTCTCTGAGTGATTGATTTATTTTTATTCTTACCTAAAAAAACTTGTAATATTTATCTCTGTTTATTTTCTTTGTGTTGTTATTAATTTATGCAGGAAGGAAGCAGTTTTAACACAACATTAGATACAAACCCGGTAATGTATCCTCACTATGTGATAATATTTTTCAGTGTTTGTGAATCAAATTGTGTTATTTTTAGATCTTAAAAGGTACTTTTAGAACTTAGGAACTAAAGGAAATTTTAGAACTTGTAGAAAATTCCACCTTTCTAGGAATCACAACTGATTCTAAATTACAATAGGGTTCGCACATTACAAGCCTGGCTAAAAAACTCAGTTTTGCCGCTTATGCTGTCAGAAGAATCAGACAAATGGCGGATGAGGCAACTGCTAAGCTAGTGTACTTGGAGTTGTTTAAGGATATAAATGTTTTAACTCTTGATTCTCAATATATATTTGAAGTTATTATGTATACCAGGAGAAATATTTCTTCTTTTAAAAAAATTGCGATGTTACGGATAGACCCTTAAGAAATAAAAATAAATTATATCTCCCATCGTATAGATTAGGTAGAGTCAATAACTCATTTTTGGGAAACTGTATACACTATTACAATAAGCTTGCAGAATTGGTCCTTAGTTTGCCTGACTGAAAATTTAAAGCACATGTTAAGAATTTACTTTGTGAAAAAGCATAATATAGTACTGATGATTTCCTTAATGATAAGGCTTAATTAACAATGGCTTTGCATTTGGTGCTTCTAGTTTGTTTCTGCTTTATTAAATGGTCGAGAATTGAAATGTGATTTGTTGACTGTCATGCGTGTAAATTTCGTGAGCTTTAAGGATTCGATATGTTAAAAAAGTGTCACAATTAGTTCGCCGTTTAATTGAGTTCTGAGAGGCCCCTACCGTACCTATAATTATTAACCCTTTGTATTTTGTGTTTTTTCCATAATGTAATTCCTTCCATTTTCTTTCTGGTTCTGGTTTGCTTTCTTAGTCTGCCCGCTACAGTTGATTCTTTAGATTTTTTTTTATTACAAAGCTGATATCAGTCAAACGACCTCCACCCAAAAATCCTTTTTTATTTTTATTAATCATTCCCTCTTTATTTCATTTACATTAAGAACCTGTACTGTACTTATACCTTTTTCTGAGTGATTGTTTTTTTTTTGTTATTATCTGAATAAAACTTGTAATATTTAACTCTGCTTGTTTTCTTTGTGTTTTTATTAATTTATGCAGGGTAGAAGCAAACAGTAGATACAAACCCGGTAATGTATCCTCACTATGTGATAATATTTTTCAGTGTTTGTGAATTAAATTGTGTTATCTTTAAAGATCTTAAATGTTATAGATATATAGAAGAAATTACATTATCAAATAAGTCTGGAGAAAAAATAGTGGTGTGTGGTCGAAGAATCGTCTAAAAACCATTTATGATAAACTGTCATAAAAAATACATAATATATAGATAAATATATAGTGTTTTTGCAATGCAACTATGGCAAAACTAGGGTAAGTATAGGAATATCTGCATTTGCTGCACTTAATGCAAAAACTTAATACTTACTGATCATCGTATTAAAAATAAAAATTGGTGAGATTTAAGGATTTGATATGTTTAAATAAAAGTGCCACAAGTAGTTATAAAGTTTTGAAAACTCAAAGAAGTTAAAAGACAATGGATTATTTACTGGCGAGAATTTACCATCAATTTTTTTTTGTCGTATTCGTCAGTTATTATTAGTTCTCATGACAAAAATGCTAAGTAGGTACAAACCCGCAAATGTGTCCTCACTATGTGAGAATATTTTGCCAGAGTTTGTGAATCAATATTATTTCAATTTACGACGGCTTTGCATTGGGTGCTTCTGGTTTAGTTTAGAAACAGTGTTATATATAAAATATTGTTACTATTTTATATATTATATATAAAAATAATAACAATATAATAATAATAATATTTGGACTTAACAAAAATACGGCTGCTACAGAGGCAGATGTGTAATTTTTCTTTAAGATAGTTATTATTTTTTAATTTACAATGGCTTTGCATTTGGTGCTTCTAGTTTGTTTCTGCTTTATTAAATGGTCGAGAATTAAAATGTGATTTGTTGACTGTCATGCGTGTAAATTTTGTGAGCTTTAAGGATTCTGCTCACCACAGTTGATCCTTGAGATTTTTTTATTATAAAGCTGATATCAGTCAAACGACATCCTCCCAATTTTTTTTCTTTTGATTAATCATTCTTTATTTCTTTGGACATTAAGAACTTGCAATGTTCTTATACCTTTTTCTGAGTGATTGTTTTTTTTTGTTATTATCTGAATAAAACTTGTAATATTTAACTCTGCTTGTTTTCTTTGTGTTTTTATTAATTTATGCAGGGTAGAAGCAAACAGTAGATACAAACCTGGTAATGTATCCTCACTATGTGATAATATTTTTCAGTGTTTGTGAATTAAATTGTGTTATCTAATGTTAATTAATGTTGCTCCTAACAAAATGAAAGAGACTTGGAGGGTCATAAATAAAGAAACTGGGAAATGTAAAGTAAGGGAAAATATTCAAGAAATCAAATTCGAAGATCAAAAAATTTCTTCCCCTAAAGAAATAGTAAATTCTTTTGAAAATTATTTTACAAACATTCCATTGCAAATAACTTCAAATATAAATTCTTGCCCACAAGCTGCTGAAACATTGCTTAAAGAGAATGTCACCCCTTGCAACTCCAAGTTTAATTTCTCTTACATACACCCCAGTGATATTGTTAAAACTTTTAAAGAGCTTAACTTAAAAAAGTCCGAGGATCACTGGGGTATGTCTGTTAGCGTGATTTATCACATTATCAATGTTGTAGCTTCAGATTTAGCTTTTATTTTTAATGAATGATCAAGGTATTTTTCCAAATTTAATGAAATACAGTAAACTAATCCCATTATTCAAAAAAGGAGATAAATTAGAACCTGGCAATTACAGACCTATTTCCATTTTGCCAGTATTGAGCAAGGTGTTTGAAAGGATTATGCTCAACCAAATGCTACTGCACTTTAAGACCTACAACCTCTTTCACAGTCAACAATTTGGTTTTACTGCCGGTAAATCAACAACCGATGCGGGAGTGGCACTCATCACTCATATATACAACGCGTGGGAAGAATCACAGGATGCTATCGGGGTCTTCTGTGATCTTTCTAAAGCATTTGATTGTGTTGATCATGAGACACTTTTGCTCAAGCTTTCTCATTATGGCTTTGATACTAAGTCAATTGAGTTACTAAGATCTTATTTAAGTGATAGATGTCAGACTGTTGATATAAATAGTGTCAAATCAGACGGATCAACAGTAAAAATTGGCGTGCCTCAAGGCTCAATTCTTGGACCATTCCTCTTTTTGATTTATGTCAATGACTTGCCTTACGCGGTTGAAAAGAACGCTGATATAGTCTTATTTGCAGACGATACATCTTTAATCTTTAAAATGAATCGCCGTAGTGTAAATACCAATCATGTGAATAATATTTTGTATACCATCTCTAATTGGTTCTCAACTAACAACTTAATGCTAATAAGACCCAATGCATAAAATTCACACTACCAAACGTGAGGCAGGTTCAAGTTGATGTCACGTTGAATGGAGAGATTTTAGAACTTGTAGATAATACCACCTTTCTAGGAATCACAATTGATTCTAAATTGCAATGGGGTTCGCACATTACAAGCCTAGCTAAAAAACTTAGTTCTGCCGCTTATGCTGTCAGAAAAATCAGACAAATAGCAGATGTGGAAACTGCTAAACTAGTGTACTTTAGTTATTTTCATAGCTTAATGTCGTATGGACTATTGCTTTGGGGAAGGGCAAGTGAAATAAAGACTATCTTTATTTTGCAAAAGCGGGCAATTCGTGCCATTTATGGTTTAAGACCAAGGGAGTCGCTTAGGGAGTTGTTTAAGGATATTAATGTTTTAACTCTCGCTTCTCAATATATATTTGAGGTTATTATGTATACCAGGAGAAATATTTCTTCTTTTAAAAAAATTTGCGATGTTACGGATAGACCCTTACGGAATAAAAATAAATTATATCTCCCATCATATCGGCTAAGTAGAGTTAATGACTCATTTTTGGGTAACTGTATACACTATTACAATAAGCTTCCAGAGTCGGTCCTTAGTTTGCCTGACCGAAAATTCAAAGCACATGTTAAGAATTTACTTTGTAAAAAAGCCTATTATAGCGCTCATGATTTTCTCAATGACAAGGATGTGTAACTTAAGCTTGGTGCGGAGTCCTCCAAACTATAGCTAAAAATTGATCATATGTACATTCAGTACATTATTTTTTTTTATTTTTTTTTTTATTTTATCATGACATCTTTTATTACTTGACATTTTTATTAAACTATTTCAATAATCCTCAATATTTATTTAATAATAAACTTATGGTAATTATAAAAATATTCAAATGTAAACTCGTCTGATTTGACTCAAATTTTGTGAATTGACGTTTTTGAAGAAAATGCTGCTGTGGAGTTTGTGGCGCCACTTCTTCTCCACTTGCGCTTTGGAAGTGGTGGTAAACTTAAAATAAGTAACAATTGACGTCAATAAGTGATAAGAATATCCTATATTGAAAATAAACAATTTGAATTTGAATATTATTTCAATTTACGACGGCTTTGCATTGGGTGCTTCTGGTTTAGTTTAGAAACAGTGTTATATAAAAATAATAACAATATTTGGACTTAACAAAAATACGGCTGCTACAGAGGCAGATGTGTAATTTTTCTTTAAGATAGTTATTATTTTTTAATTTACAATGGCTTTGCATTTGGTGCTTCTAGTTTGTTTCTGCTTTATTTAATGGTCGAGAATTAAAATGTGATTTGTTGACTGTCATGCGTGTAAATTTTGTGAGCTTTAAGGATTCTGCTCACCACAGTTGATCCTTGAGATTTTTTTATTATAAAGCTGATATCAGTCAAACGACATCCTCCCAATTTTTTTTTCTTTTGATTAATCATTATTTACTTCTTTGGACATTAAGAACTTGCAATGTTCTTATACCTTTCTCTGAGTGATTGATTTATTTTTATTCTTACCTAAAAAAACTTGTAATATTTATCTCTGTTTATTTTCTTTGTGTTGTTATTAATTTATGCAGGAAAGAAGCAGTTTTAACACAACAGTAGAAGAGTATGCAGGGTAGAAGCAAACAGTAGATACAAACCCGGTAATGTATCCTCACTATGTGATAATATTTTTCAGTGTTTGTGAATTAAATTGTGTTATCTTTAAAGATCTTTAAAGGTTCTTATAGAAATATAGAAAAATTACATTATCAAATGAGTCTGGAGGAACATAGTGGTGTGTGGTCGAAGAATCGTCTAAAAACCCATTTATGATAAACTATTACATAGACTATATTCTAGATAAATATAGTGTGTTTGCAATGCAACTATGGCAAAACTATGGCACCTAAGTTTAAGGTAAGGATTCACGCCGCCGGGGCGCTGCTGCATTTGCTGTAATAAATGCAATAACTTAATACTGATCGTCGTATAACAAAATAAAAATTTGTAAGCTTTAAGGATTTGATATGTTTAAATAAAAGTGGCACAACAAGCAGCTATTAAGTTTTTAAAACTCAAAGAAGTTAAAAGACAATGGATTATTAACTGGCGAGAATTTACAATTATTATTTTTTTGTCGTGTTGGATAGTTAAGTTTTCATGACAAAAATGCTAAGTAGGTATAAACCCGCAAATGTGTCCTCACTATGTGAGAATATTTTCCAGTGTTTGTGAATTAATATAATTTCAATTTACGACGGCTTTGCATTGGGTGCTTGCATTGGGTGCTTCCATTGGGTGCTTCTGGTTTAGTTTAAAAACAGTGTTATATAAAAATAATAACGTTTTGTTTAATTGTTATTACCTAAATAAATCTTGTAATATTTAACTCCATTTATTTTCTTTGTGCTTTTATTAATTTATGCAGGGAAGAAGCAGTTTTAACACAACAGTAGATACAAACCCGGTAATGTATCCTCACTATGTGATAATATTTTTCAGTGTTAAATTGTGATATCTTCAAAGATCTTAAAAAAACTTTTAGAAATGTTTGAAAATAAGTCAAAATAGTGGTGTGTGGTAGAAGAATCGTCTAAAAACCCATTTATGATAATGGACTGGCGAGAATTCGCCATTAAATTAATTTTCCACTAGGAAGAAAATGAGAAGTAGTATTTTATTTTGAAAATCCTTAAATGCCTGCTACATATGAAGACGATTTGCCACTTTTTTCAAAATAAATATTCTTTAAATTTACAATGGCTTTGCATTTGGTGCTTCTAGCTTGGTTCTGTTTTATTAAATGGTCGAGAAATAACACTTTTAGATACAGATGGTTAGAATATATCCTAAAAATTATAACTGTAAATGACACCAATATTACACCATCAAACAGGGGGGAAAGACAGACTTCACAAGTTTCCTTGCCGTCACAAGAACACGAAGTTCGACGACATACTACACGGGTAGCCTCCGATATAAATACTTGGATAATATAATATGAAATCATTCATTCTACCTATTGCAAAGACAGCAACGTCCACAAAAAATGCGTCAACAAGTCACCGATTAACCTTTTTATGTTATTAAAATTCAAGGTGAATTTAATGCGATTTAGGCGCATTTCCAAGTACTATAAGCAAATATGTTAATTAAAACGTTAAGCGAACTAAAAGTCTCCTACTTATTGCAATCAATCTTTCGAACTGTTGATCTTTCAGTATCAATGATTTCATGATAGATTATGCTTGTATTAATAAATAAATAAAATGATGACTATCTACTAATATTATTTTAAATAGGAAAGATTTTATTGTTTGTTTGTATTGAATAGGCTTCGAAACTACTGGCCTGTTTTGAAAATTCTTTCATCCTTCATTTCATTTCATCGTTGGAAAACCACCCGAGCCTCGAGTGACATAGGCTATGTGTGTACCACGGGCGAAGCCGGGGTGGACTGCTAGTTTCTAGATAAATAAGACGAAGTAATTTTGCTATCTACTTTTGAAGAAAGATTGCACCAAAAAAACAATGCTGCCAATACACCTAATGGAACCTTTAAAATGGGTATCTTTCTTTATCAGTTAAGTTAAACTAAGCTTTCAACCAATAAAAAATGAGATTTATTCTTATTTGTCCGTCTATCAAGTCGAAACGAAGCAATCGATTTGAATGAAATATGGCGTCGGGGTAGCTTGAACCATGGACATAGGCTAATTTTGGTTGCAATTACCAACAACACGTGGGTTGAGAAGCGTGCGGAAGCTAGTAAATATATCAAATAGGATTTAATGATATGTATTGTAAATGAAATAAAGCAACTAATTTTTAATGATTTACCCTCGAACACAATTGTCACACTAGTTTTTCTATTGTGTCTTATATCTACAAGCCAAAAGATTTAAAAAAAGAAAATAGTTGATACCTATAATGCGAATTTATGTGTTTTACAAGCAATTAGGGTATTTAAAACATTTGCCATAATCACTGATCAAAGGGTTATTAAGTACTGTGCGATTTTGCAACTTAAAGTAAGTACTACAGCAAATCCAGGTTTAATCAGTCGGTCTGAAGTTTTAATCTGAATTTAAAGTCAAACCATCATTACTTGGCACCGCCAAGACTTAATATTAGAAATTACCACTTTTTCCGGTCACGTATTTCCATAATACACATGTAAACCCAACATTTGCATAAACCGAGTGCATATTACGCACGAAATTGTTGCATTTTTAATTCTATGAACCCACAAAGAATAAGAAGTCTAGAATCTATACTAATATAGGTATAATAAAGCTAGAGTTTTGTTTGTATGAACGCTTATATCTGCTTTCAAATTTACTACCCATTTTAACGTATTTTAGTGTTTTTTTTTCTATCAAATCGCTTATTTTATCCTGTGATTATATCACACCCTATCGCATTCCGAATAACTAATTGTAACATACCAAATACATCTACGATAAAATAATTTTGCAATCTACCGACACAAAACGTCATTAGGTACCATTGTATATCACCACATAATTACAATAATTTGAAAATCTTTAATTGTATTTTAGTTTAATTAATTTTGAACACCACTATTTTAGGGCTATAAGTACAAAAATAACTTTTTATTTTATTGTATTTTTGTTTATTTTAAAAACTACACAAAAAGTTTACCTTTATGTATGATTTATATTTAACTAGCTGACTCGGCGAACTCCGTACTACCTGAACGCACTTTTCTCATCGTTTAAACATTCCCTGAACTTTCACAAATATTTCAAGACCAAATTCAGCCCAATCGGACCAGCTATTCTCAAGTTTTAGCCAGACTAACAAACAACAATTGATTTTTATATATTTGTAAAAACTATACTTCTTAACTTCTCTTCTTCTATATTTATTTTATACATTTATTTTGAGTTTTTTTTATTTCGTTGTGTTTTCTTTATTTATTTTACCTTTAGTCAATATTTGCTTAATTTCATAGGATTTGGAGCCAACTCACCCGAATTTTAATGATGAAAACAATTGAATTCGGGCGAATTATCTCCTAACCCGATTAACCAACCAAAAAGAAAAAAAAAACAATTTATCGTTACCAAGCGTAACCTCACAACTTTTTACCATCGTACTTGTACTCAAATTAAAAAGTGATCAAAACCAGAAAAGACTTTTAGAAACACTCAACAAAATGTCGGACAATTTAGAACTAGTCTATAGAAAGACTATTTTATAAGGCAATCATAAATTGTTACAAACCCACACAAATTACCTACTACATAACTAAGAAACAACAAAACAACAATTAACCAAATATTAGCAGAAATTCTTCTTTTTTCATGCTGAACACTTCAACAAAACAGCACTTTTTTATGAAGTAAATGAATTTTTCCAAATACAAGAAAACCAAATTGACGAAATGCGACAAACGCAGCAATTGACCCAAACCTCCAATGTTAATTTTAACTAATAGTGTTATCGCTTTGCCTTTCCGACAACGACTGACTTGACTGGATCATTCGTCTAAAGACTGAACTGCTAAATCAAATGATACCAACTATGTAACAAAAAATTTTCAAGTACCCTCATTTCACTTCTTTACCAAATGATGGCTATCTACACACTAACCGGTTTCCGTCCCTGACGAAATCCCGTTGGCCGCCCGGACGACCTGTCGTCGCCCTTACAACGGTGCCATCCGATTTTTAACTACGAAGACATTTCAAGAAGTAAAATGAATAAATAGGAAAATTCTACTTGACCTTGCACTAAGCAATCATTGCAAATTCTTTTGTGTTAAATAAGGCCATCTTTGTGTGTGTATCAGCCACCGACTTAGTATCATTGACACCTGAATCCGTCATACGGGTTTCACGGAAAAACGAACTCGGACGGCCTGGATCATCAGGGACGTGAACCGTAAGGGTTGTCCGACACTATCATGATAACTAATAGATAGCAAAATGATGTGGGCTTATCTCGCTACTACAAGATGCGATAATGTATGTTAAATGCGTAATATTACGCATACTAGTAGTATATAATAAATTAATAAACCTATGCACATGGAGAAAAGACTAAAATTTTTAACATCAACATACAACTGATTTCTTTAAGCTGTAACTCATTTCCACTCAACTAAATCACTAACTCATGACATTAGCGACTCAATTTAGCATCTAACACTGTCATGCTAATCCTATGTTTGTTAATAAACATACGAGTAGCATATTATTAAAGCATATTTTTCATGAAGTCATTTTGTCTAGTGTGTTAGTTAGGTTATGATATGGGACAAGTCTCAATCTTAATGGGGTTCCCATTAGACTTCTTGTTCCATACCAAGGCCTATTATGTCCTTATTTGGTATCTGTAATTTAGATTTTTTTCTGTTGCCATTTTTTTAAAGCGGAAAGGTGTGTGCCCCTCATTCACTCATCCTTTTGATCATGCGGACAAAACCGCAGGTAACCGCTAGTCACAAATAAAAATACAAAGTTTATTTATTTGGTTTATTGTGCTGTTTATTAACAACTAATAATAATTACATACCTAACTACTCCACTATTTATTATGGTACTTACATTTCATTAGGGTTTTATGACACCTAATAGATACAACAGTTTTGATTCAGATGATAGTCTAATGAAATTATTATTAAGCAATTGTAAGTGGAGTACTTATCTAAAAATCTGTTTATTGCGTAAAATGTATCAAATAATTTTTACTTATGCTTACTATGTAGGTATGAAGTTATATATGTATTTATATAGATATAAACTACAATATCACAGAATCATACTAGTTACCTCAAGAATACCTCTACATATCTACAATGTCATAATGTATGTACAATATTAAACATTAATTTGATTAAACAATAAATTATCTAAAATAAATTATTTAAGTAGCATGTCTAGGTGAATTTAATGCGTATTTATATGTAAGCTTATCTATTTATAAAACTATATGGACACAAACATATGTACGTATGGCATTTCAAATTGTGAATCTAAGAATGAAATGTTTATTAATTTTACTTACTGTACGCATTTGTTTAAATGAAATATATACAAATTTTAATGTATAATACCACGCTTATACTTGAGGAGGTAAATTTAATATATCTGTTTTTTTTTAAAGATAGATTCGCAAGATAAATAATCAGACTAATAGTGTATTATGGCTGTCACAAAAATATTAACAATAACACCTTGCATATTATTTCGAAACACAGATAATAGTTAATAGAACAAATATGTACGAAGCTGATCTTAACTATATTTTTTTATTTAAGTTTAAAACCTCCCATTACAATATGGCCTCAAATGTTCAATTATTTCCAACCTAAAAACTAGATTTTTTTAATTTCCCGCCTTTATTTCTGACGTAACTGAATCGGAAAAGCCATCATTGGAAACCCCGCTCTGAACAGAACAAAAACTGGCGGGAGACGATCTGTTACTCGAATTTTTTTCTTGACTCTGGAACTCAATCATACTGCCACTGGGTTGACGAAGAAAATTCTGGAACCCGATTGGATCGGAGCGTATTTTTTCTGGTTTCTTTAGAAGTTCTTCTATTGAATACGGATTTTTCTTTTTCTCTTTTTCGTTCGGTGATTTTTGTTCATCTGTGTCAGGCCTATCAGTACTATCATCGCTGGCTTCAACGGAAATATGCTCAGAGTTCTCTGATTTAACTTCGTCTGAATGTATCCTGTTTAGAAGGTCGTTATGGAGATTCAGAGCATAAGGTGAGAAGTTTTTCGAGTCGTGGTATGGCATCATGATTCTTTGCCAAGGTGATATCGGGTATGGTTTGAGGAGACCTTGAGCTTGTACTTGATTGGCTAGAAGCCAGGAGGTGGTGAGTCTTCTGTCGTAGAGTGCTGGGTCTTGTGGTGGAGGGACCCGGACTGCTGTATGGGCGAAGTATGATGGACTTTGTGGCACCGGAGTGGGGGGCAATGATGTCTTGAGTGACATGTAGTCCATCACATTGGGGGGGAGCTCCGGCGGTGGGTATGATTCTAAAAATGAAATGATAAATAGTAAGACAAAAATTCCAGAACAAACTTGACATTCATTGTAATAAAAATAAGTAAAATAAATTTATTTTAGGTTACTTAGACTCATAATGTATATTAATAAAATTTAATTAAATAATTTAATAAAATTCAAAATAAAACTCATAATAATAATATTACGGTTAAACACCGTTTCATGATTACATAACAAAGAAAGTTATGCAAAGAGGTTCCAAATTGTAATTATTATTTTTTTTTCTTTTGTACAAAAAATCTGTAATTATTGATCCCAAATTCAATTCAAAATGTTAACACATTTAATTTTTTTTAATCGTATCTTTCTGTTCAAATCGCAATCTTATGACGTAATGTGTCTTGTTGCTAATAAAAGGAGAATGGCAGATATCATAACAAATTTCTTCAAACATTTCCCGACTATTAATAAATACATTTAACCACGTAATCCATTAGAAGTATTTCCAAATATCCAATAAATATGAAGCAAGCTGTTTGATAAACATAAATATAATGAATAACATAAATTGAAATTCCAGCTTGCAGCTAACTAACCTAATTAGTGGAAGGTGGCTCCTACACTCGTGACAATTCATGTATGTATTTATGACTGTCTATAAGGCATGTTAACTCGCCCTTACAAAACTATAAAGATAAAGTAAATATGTATTAGTGGATATTATGGATAACATTTTTATTTGTGGCTTGATTGGCAGAGAATGCTTAAGATTAAGTCCGCCCTTTGTACCATTACGTATATAAAGTTTGAAATAAAAACTAGATACTTAGGAGTCTCCCCTGCTAGACTGCGTTCAAATATTTTTTATAAAACAAAATTATACTTGAGAAATGTTCCACGTCCTAATTTGTGTGTAGAATTAAAGAAATAAACATGAGTAAACGTTTTTCTATATCTGTATGAGTACTCGTACATACTACTTTTTATATTAGAACACAGAAGTCCGCAGAACATACTAAAAATAATAATTATACCAACTTTATAACTTAAATTTAGATAGGTAAATCGACCCTAATCTTCGGTATTGCCTGTATAGCATATACATATAATAAGTGCTACCACTACATGTCCTCAGTAATATTGTTTTTAATAGACAAAGGCATTTAAGAACTTGTATAATTTTATATCTTGATCTGTTACATCCGTGTTAGCACCCATCTGGTGACAAACGCCACTGGCACCCGCGGTTTAGTGGTAATTAATTAAAAGAACAACACAATATTTTCCTTCCTCGGGTGTGATCGCACCTGTCTAGTATCAAGAATGTTCGTCCGGCTAAGAATAAAGGCAACGACATATCAAATTCTTGGTTTAAATAAAGCCGCCTCGACACGATCAAAGTTCCCTTGGACTTGACGATACATCTGGTTGCAATGTGTTTCAATAAATACCTAGCTATTAGTTTTTAAAGAGCTTTAAGGCCTTGGCACCCTTGATTTGAATATGCTTAGCTAAATAAATATATAGGTACGGACAAATAACATAGATTGTGAAAATACGTTCGAGAGTAGTTGAGCGATACTATAATTCATAATAAATATATTAATAGATAGATATAACTATATCCATAACCTTAGCTTATTTATTAGTAAATATGTAGGTAATAATACTACCACTACAAATCACATGAGTAAGTGTATATTATAATGTCCTACACTACATTTTTGCCGTAGTAATAAAGAATATCTAAGTATTTGTTTTGTAGTGTATTATATGATAAAACTGCAAAATAACAATTGGTGTAAATCTGCCTTAAATTGGTAGGTACCCAAGTAAGCACATTTTCTAGATATTGGGATAAGTAACTGTTAGGGATAAGTCTACCTTTTGTAGTGTTCTATGTTGTATAATCGATGTTCTTTCTGAACAATAAAGTTTTTACATACATACATACATAAAAATGTCCGTTTCGACCAGTATTCGTATTTAATTGACGATCTCTTGGCACTTGCTTACATTTGAGTGTAAATTTACGTCCGCTCCATACCACGATTTTATAGCTATGTCGCTATTCGGTCGGAACGATAAAAATGTAATCTTAATTGAACAAATTAGAAGCACATGAACTTAGCTATGGCAGTCAAAATATTTTATTTAATTAATGCGGGTAGATGTGTAAATGCATATGGTAAGTAAAATTTATTTGGCCAGGTGAAATGAAATATAATTACATTCAATTAAAAAAGGAGGGTTGACATCATGTGAGTAGTATTGTAGGAAGTGGTCTATTCGCAAGCCAAGAAGTACTAGAAGTTGTAGGATCAATGTCTTCTGTTTAATGACTAGCAATTATGACTTAAGACAGATATGGACTGAATAAATTAACCGACTTTGCTTTACATGGATCTCACAACTTTTTATGGTAAAAGAACTGTTGCGGGACTTAGATTTTTTTCAAGTTGTTTTTGATGGTATTTATCTAATCGCACCAAAACCGCCGCCTTCCTCAGTATTCTAGTCGAACAAGACCATGTATAAATAAATAATAATAAATAAATAAATATATAGGGACAAATCATGTATGAACTACACCATGACACGGGTCACGGTTAATCGACCATGCATACTCTGGTGTGGTACCATGCATACGTGGTTCCTTTAAAGACTACCAGATTGCAGCCGGGACCAACGGCTTAACGTGCCTTCCGAAGCAGGGAATCATCTTTATTATCAGACAGTCAGATGTTTTAAGCCTGCAATATTCTAACCAAACTAAATACAACTTAACAAAGTATGCTTCCCGTGGGAACTCAACCCACTACCCCCGGGTCTATAGGCAAACGTATTAACCACTTGACCAGAGAGGCAGACAGTATGAAGCGTAAGTACCAGGCATGCATAAACACAAAGGAGTAAAAATATGTATTACCGTGGCCGCTCCTCGGTTCCTCGTCACTCCAAGCCAGCCCACTGTTTCTCAGTATCCTATTGACCGAAGACACCGAAGGTATGGAGTGGGGCTCGCACACTCTCGCACTAAGTAGTCTCTCTCGTATCTCCCATGCGAACATGCCAGGGTTCTCTTGCTTCAGCCGGAGGATCTTCTTTACCACGGTGGGGGTAGCGACTTGCTGAAAAGATTTAAGGTTTTGATATAAGTACTTTGATATTGTTACCATCCTAACAGGGAAACCAGAACAATTGGAACATGATCCGGGTGTGTTAGTGGCCAACACTGTCAGATTTTTCAGGCAGCCTAACTAACATAGCGACTATGTTATTGTAGCGAGACACTCGCCACTCATAACAAACCTCAACCTATCGTTTGGCAACGGCTGCGCGCGCAATGAAAAACATCGACGGATCGCGGCGTTCTTCATTCGTCGGTTCTCTACCACATGACACGCGTCTCTGGTGTCGATATTCTTATATTGTAAACTGTGTTGTGAAATTGTAATATATCTATCTGTATATACTATCCTCTTTGCTATCAAGTTCCTCTCTATACCTTCTCCGCTTTCTACCTACTACTGCTTCGTCTGCTTCCTACTGCTATACTTAACTACACATCGTGTGCGACTGAATGCCGATCTTGTTAGAAGTTGGTTTAGTGGAAACCCACACGCCACCTTCTACACTGGTGACCACCGACTACGAACAAGAAGCACCTTTTGCGCCGATTTGTGACCTGGAAATCGTGAGCATAAAATAAAAATAATTTTGAATAAAAATTTTTTCCTGTCAAACAAACTTCGTTGCCAATAGCAACAAAGAGGTTGGCCGTGGCCTTACTTACACGAGTGGTGAGCGACTTTTGTTTTTAAAATGTGCGAGTCCGAAAAAGTGATTAAAATTGATGAAGTATTGAGAGTTGGTGTAAAAGTACCACCATTTTGGCCAGAAGAACCGGCTTTATGGTTTGCCCAATTAGAGTGTCAATTTGATCTTTCCCGAATTACTACTGATGATACAAAATTCAATTATCTCGTAGCACAGCTTGATCACCAATACGCCATCGAAGTGAAAGATATCATTACTAGGCCTCCTGAAAAGGACAAATATTTGAAATTGAAGACCGAGCTTATAAGGCGTCTGTCCGCTTCACAGGAAAAGCGCGTGAAACAATTACTTATGCACGAGGAGCTTGGCGACCGAAAGCCCTCGCAATTCCTGCGTCACTTGGAGAGTTTAGCGGGTCCTTCAATACCCAGTGATTTTTTGGCCACTTTATGGACTAGTCGACTGCCACAGAATATACAGACTGTTATTGCTTCACAGATGGATCTTACTTTAGATAAACTGGGAGAATTGGCTGATAAAGTGTACGAAATTGCTCATACTTCACCTCAGGTCTCCATGGCTAGCACTTCTACTGTCATCGCACCATCTTCGCCTATGGAAGAGCTAACAAGGCAGGTCAATGAGCTAACCAGGCAAGTAGCAGCCCTTACTAATGACAGGAATAACAGAAGTCACTCACGTTCCAAGCCTAGTTTTCAGAGAAACCGCTCAAGTAGTCGCTCGAATTACACACAGCCACCGCCAGACCACCCGCACTGTTTCTACCACTATACTTTTGGAGCTCAGGCGAAGAAGTGTAGGCAGCCCTGCACATTCGAGTCGGGAAACGCCCAGGGCGGTCGGAAGTAGCGGCCAACGACTGCCCTCCATCTACAGGCCGTCTTTTTGTCACCGACCGCGCCACGAAAATGCAATTCCTTGTGGATACTGGCTCAGACTTGTGCGTTTTCCCACGGTCAGCAGTCAAGACGTCCTGCGCTCGTTCCAAGTATGATCTAATAGCGGCAAACGGCAGTATCATCCATACTTACGGGCCTATACAGCTTCATCTCAATTTAGGACTCAGACGCATATTTTCTTGGAGCTTCACAATAGCCGACGTGTCAAAACCCATCATTGGTGTTGATCTGCTTAGCCACTACAACTTACTAGTTGATTGCAGGAATCAACGTCTGGTTGACGGTACTACAACTTTACATGTCGCCGCCATTTCAGAAAGAACAGGAACCACTGACGATATCGCCTCTGTGAAATCTGTTAATGGTGAGTCAGAATTCCATCAAATACTTCGAGAGTTTCCGGAGATTACAAGGCCTGCTGGTGTGCATTCACCGCCAAAGCACAGCACACTACACTATATTAAGACTACGCCAGGACCTCCAGTATCTTGTAAACCACGACGTCTAGATCCAGCTCGACTTCAGACTGCCAAGAAAGAGTTTGAGTTCATGCTTGCCAGTGGCATTGCTCGCCGTTCGGAGAGTCCATGGTCTTCGGCTTTGCACATGGTGAGAAAGAAGGACAATTCATGGCGACCTTGTGGGGACTACCGAGCTCTGAATTCCCGCACTATACCTGATCGCTACCCTATACGACACATTCATGACTTCTCACATCAACTTTCTGGATGTTCCATCTTCTCCACCATCGATTTAGTTAAGGCCTACCATCAAATAGCTGTAAATCCTGCTGATATTCCCAAAACAGCGATTACTACACCGTTCGGACTTTTTGAATTTCCGTTCATGACTTTTGGCTTAAGAAACACTGCCCAAACTTTTCAAAGGTTCCTTGATGAAGTGCTCCTGGGCCTTGATTTCTGCTATGGGTACATCGACGATATCTTGATTTTCTCAAATTCCGTGGAACAACACAAAGCTCATCTTCGCATACTCTTCGGGCGCCTCAAACAATATGGCATATGGGTGAACACATCAAAATGTTTCCTTGGAAAAGAAGAGGTAACCTTTCTAGGATACTCAGTTTCAGCTGCCGGTACTAAACCCCTCGCTACTAAAGTCCAAGCGCTTCAGGAGTACACTGTTCCCAAAACTGTTAAAGAGCTTCGAAGATTCTTGGGCATGCTGAACTTTTACCGTCGCTTCGTACGAAACGCTGCTCAACTTCAAGCACCGCTGCATGCAGTACTATCTGGCCCTAAAGTTAAAGGTTCACATCCAGTGAATATGACACCTGATATGCTTAAAGCGTTTGAAGATTGTAAGACCTCATTGTCAAATGCCACACTACTTGCCCATCCAAACCCAACTGCAGATTTAGCCATCGTGACTGATGCATCAGATTTGGGTATTGGTGCAGTCTTGCAACAGCGTAAAGGAAAGGAGTGGCAACCTTTGGCCTTTTATTCGCATAAACTGAGCCCATGTCAAAAAAAGTATAGCCCATACGACCGGGAGCTGTTAGCTGTTTACGAGGCCATTAAGTACTTCCGCCACATGGTCGAGGCGAGGACATTTGCCATACTAACTGATCATAAACCACTCACCTTTGCCTTCACAAAGAATAGAGACCAATGTTCACCTCGCCAGTTCAGATATCTAGACTACATAGCTCAATTTACAACAGACGTTCGATACATACCTGGACCCGAGAATGTGGTTGCTGATGCTCTCTCGCGCCTAGATGAGATCTCCGTGGCCATCGACTACCAAGAACTTGCACGATCCCAGGAAGCTGATCCTGAGCTGCAAGGCCTTCTTAAACATGGTACCGCTCTGAAGCTAAGGAAGATACGAACAGCACACATTAACTTACCAATATTCTGCGACACTTCTGTTCAGCCACCTCGACCATACATTACTCCGAACTTAAGAAGGCAAGTCTTCAATATGGTGCATAACTGGAATCACCCAGGGAATACAGCTACAGTACGACTGGTTACACAAAGATTCGTATGGCCAGGGATTCGTAAGGACTGTAGAGAGTGGTCTAGGCAATGTTTAAATTGCCAGAAAAACAAAGTCACCCGTCATACTCATTCTCATCTCTCATCTTTCATTACTCCTTCTGCGAGGTTTTCTCATATTCACATTGACCTCGTAGGACCTTTACCATTGTCTTGTGGTTACAGATACTGTCTCACTGTCATCGACAGATTTACTCGATGGCCTGAGGCTATCCCCCTACAGGACATCACAGCAGAGACCTGCGCAGCTGCCCTCGTGTCTGGCTGGATAGCTAGATTCGGCTGTCCCGCTCGCGTGACTACGGACCGTGGTCGTCAATTCGAGAGCCACCTTTTCAATGCACTCACGTCTATGATCGGCGCGCGACATCTTCGTACTACAGCGTACCATCCAGCTGCTAATGGCATGGTAGAACGTCTCCATCGCCAGCTCAAGGCTGCCATAATGTGCCATGACTCTTCACAGTGGACCGAATCGCTTCCACTGGTGTTACTGGGGATCCGAAATACCTGGAAAGAAGATCTACAAGCCAGTCCAGCTGAGCTCGTCTATGGTGAGCCGCTCCAGCTACCTGGTCAATTTCTATCTCCCAAAGATTACACGACAGCAGATATCACCCAGTATGTAACCCGACTTCGAACGAATATGGCTAAGCTTTCTCCAAAACCTGCTTCATGGCATGGTACTTCTCCATTTTACATTCCACGCGATCTTCATACCGCATCCCATGTCTTTCTTCGGCAAGATCACGTAAGGGCATCACTCGAACCACCCTATGCCGGACCTTTCAAAGTCCTCGAGAGGCAGGAGAAATTTTTCAAGATAGATGTCCGAGGTAAACCATCCAACATCACTATTGACAGACTGAAGCCAGCTTATTTGACAAAAGATGTACATAGTCCTACAACGATGCCACCGACGACGACGACAACATCTCAAACAGAGGGACAACAAGAGGTTAAAACAACCCGGAGCGGCAGACGAGTAAGGTTTCCGAATTACTATCGACCGTAGTTACGGTCTGGTTGGGGGAGTGGTGTAGCGAGACACTCGCCACTCATAACAAACCTCAACCTATCGTTTGGCAACGGCTGCGCGCGCAATGAAAAACATCGACGGATCGCGGCGTTCTTCATTCGTCGGTTCTCTACCACATGACACGCGTCTCTGGTGTCGATATTCGTATATTGTAAACTGTGTTGTGAAATTGTAATATATCTATCTGTATATACTATCCTCTTTGCTATCAAGTTCCTCTCTATACCTTCTCCGCTTTCTACCTACTACTGCTTCGTCTGCTTCCTACTGCTATACTTAACTACACATCGTGTGCGACTGAATGCCGATCTTGTTAGAAGTTGGTTTAGTGGAAACCCACACGCCACCTTCTACATTATAATATGTTATGTATGGCCGATGGGGCAGAAAGGTTCTCGAATGGCGACCACGCTCCGGCAAGCGCAGCGTCAGACACACACCGGCCAGATGGTCAGATGACCTGAAGATGGTCGTAAATCCTTAGGGGAGGCCTATGTCCAGCAGTGGACAGCCTGCGGCTGAAATGATGATGATGATAGCCTAACAATGCCACCTATCGATAACAGCCGGGACCAACGGAGGAGGAGCTCAAGATAGAAACGCTACAGGATGGCAACCACTCCAAGCATGGCCACGTACTCGCCGACGCTTGACGCGAGCTGTAATTACAAACAAGCACGCTAGGCTATCCTCTGTTTCTTCACGCTAGGCTATCCTCTCCTCCTTTGTTTTTGTTTTTAATAGTTACGTACCAAAAATAAAAACAAAGAAGGCAAATCGCGACCCGTATTAGTAAGAAAATTGGTAAATGCCCTAAAATTAAAAAAAAGGTAATTAAGAATTATCAGTGTGTCTAAGACTGTAAAACCCAATACAAAAACTGATGAAAATTTGATGAAACAGGAGCGAATCAGATACGGACCACTCGAATTGGAACTAATCAGGAAAGCCGCGGGGTTGAACAAGTCATTACTCGGCACAGGTGACCGTTCTCACGGACTTTCATTTCGCCGATACGGGCGAGATAGGGGGGGTACCTAATAAATTCCTACTATACGCATACACTCATGTTTGTTTGAACAATGCTGTGTTAAAATTCATTACTTGTTGACGTACGAGTATATTAACGTAGCTATTTTATCATGCAACATTTCAGCCGCACGCTGTCCACTACTGGACATAGGCCTCCCCCAAGGATTTCCAAAATGACCGGATGGAAACGGCTTACATCCAGCGGCTGCCTATCTACCACCATAGTTGTGTAATATGTGTGATGGTAGATGTATTTATACCTATGCATCGAAATATTTTTACGGTGTATAAGAATTTCTCAAGGGCAAATGATAATACAACATCCCCTTGTAAAATTGAAGCAAGCAACTTGGCGCGTCTTTGTGACCTGAATTGATTGCCGTTACTTTCTTCATGTAAGCATGTTTCCTAGTTGCATCTTCAGCTACCAAGCACTCTTTGGTATCACGAGCATAAATTGGCTACAGTGACCGTGCGTCCATTTCTCGCGGTCCATATGGCTGACTGTCAACCTATTTGTAAAAAAAAATCCCATACTTATAACAAAATCTCCATTCAAATCTGTTTAAAATAAGCTCGAAAATATTGTGACAGAACCTTTTCTTAACGCGTCAAAAATAATTATAGATCCGCTTAGCTGTGCTGCACCCACGAATTAAAAATAAAACGGGCGTAAAGAACAATTTCCTTTGCCAAAGAAAGATAAAGAAAAAGTTAAAAAAAGATGGCGCTAAAATTGACCGTCACGATCAATAGGATATCGATTGAGCGTCTAATGGTATAATTATATGTTCCCGTTAAAATTGACGCCTTATGCCGGGTATGGGTTCCTGAATACACCTTATCCCAAAGGCTACTATTTACACATTAACTCTGACAGAATACTTACCAAGTCCTGTAATTATTTTTAAAACCACACATGCGTGAGGAAGCTAGGTTAGCGGCAAAAAATTGATTATCAGTAATGGATTTCTAACCTCGAGGCATTATAATTGTTTAGTAGCACATTGATTATATCAAACAGATGCTTGCGGATCGATCTCAAAATAGTCGTTTTATTGAATTTTAAAATTCTAAATTGCTACGTTTATTTCACACGAGAACGTCCATGTTAAAGGTGCATTTATATTTGGCTAAAATGGCAACGAAGTAAACAATAATACCAATTTTTAAAATAGACATTTTACATATAAGTCTGTTCTCAAAAGTGTTTTTTTAACGTGTGGTTCAAATTATTTACTTACTAGAATTCGCCCGCGGTTTCGCCCGCCTAAGATTCCCTCGGGAACAGTGCTTTTTCCCAGGATGAAAGGTACCCTATGTCCTTCTCAATACTTCTAACTATGTATATGCGAAATGACAGGAAGTTTGGTTTAGAAGATAGGGCATGAAAGCGTTACAAACAAATAAATAAACTCACTTTTTCAACTCAATTGGGTTGAATCGCTTGGGTTGGTAGGACTTCCTGGGGATGGAAAATTAGAAGTTTTTTTTTTTGGGTCGCTGCATGTAAGAAAAAGCATGCAGTTTGTAATGTATTTGGAATACATTCATCTAGAATGTTGCGTACGCCGTCGACTATGCGAAATTCATCAGAGATCCGCATTCATTTCTTATCTCAGTACTAGCCAGTAAGTATTTATAAATTTAAACGTGTAAAAACTGATCAAATTCACATTATAACAAGATGAAATACGAACAAAACGCTGGTAATACAGTAGCGAGACATTCCCGCGTCACGGCCGCGCTCCCCGATGCGTTCCGTTCACCGTGCGACGCTTTTTGCTGCGCGCGCGCATCAATCATAGCCTGACACATCCAATATCGGTTTTTGCGTGCGCCGCTACGCGAGATGCCGCAAGATGGCGTTAACTGTCCACAAACGCGTGCACGATTAGCGTTTCTTATTACCGATTTCTATTAGACTTTCCACCTTCCTGATGGGGTGAAAGATAATTTGCCGGGGCGTGAGACCCGTTGCTATAATGACGGATTGATTCGATATTAATTCGAGTGAGGAAGAGATGACGTTTCTACAGTTAATATTAAGTTAATGGGCTATGCAGGTGCATTCGGTGGCTGCCTAGGAGTTGACATGTTTTTTCACTGTAATAAATGGATCAAAACATGATTATTATGACTTTAAATTAAAGTCTGTTTAAGATTTAAATCGATTTTACTTTAAGGGTTACTGATGGTTAACTACAAAGAAAAGATATTTAACTATTGCTATAGAGAAGCTGCTGTGAAGGTATTATTTTTGGATTCGATAACAAAAAACACCCAAAAAAAGACCAGTTTAAAAAAATCTGTGAAATATGAGACTTTTTTGACCTCTCAGATAAAGTCCTATCAGCTGCTCCAAAGCCAATGTTAAAGCTTAAGTTTAAAATTTAAAAATATTTCTGTATAAAACTAAAAATAACAGCAGTCGATTTTTTTTTTGTTCTTGATAATACGAACTTACATATAATTACACCTTTTACCCATCTCGTTTGCATTTCATAGAAGAGATATCATCAAGAAAAGAAAGAAAAAAAAACCAATGAGTTCTTTCCAATAGTTCAGCAAACGCATCTTTTATCGAGACAAATAAAAAACCTAATGTTTTCTTGTGATGGAAGACATTAAAGCGACATCATACTAGCTTAATGATCCGAGCTAAGCACGCTCCAAAGACCACTTCCTACTTCATTTCATTAATTTTGCACGCTCCTTTTATGGGTTTTGTTGTGCAATGCAAAATTCTTATGTAATAATGGAACTCCATTTGGTTCGATACTCCAGAATGGTATTTTAAATGGATTGTACAAATACACCTTATATTACAACATATTGTTAGACTAATTGTTTTGGATGCGTCTGTCATATTATTCTGATAAATGTTGGCTGTCGGATAATGCTTGCATTCAGTCTGCCTATTGTACTTTACATTTATATTAAACTAGCGACCCGCCCCGGCTTCGCATGGGTATTAAAACCTTCATTTTGAATCACTATATCTATTTAAAAAAACCGCATTAAAACCGTTGCGTAGTTTTAAAGATATAAGCTTAAAAAGGGACATAGGGACAGAGAAAGCGACTTTGTTTTATACTATGTAGTGATATGTCAAAAAATCATATTAGGGAAGAGATGTTTGAGATTTACAGTAATCTATAAATAGTTATTACGGTGTAACAAATTAATTTACTGAAATCGATTAAGTAATTTAAAAACATAATGATTTCTGGACGGTCTGCTGACACATGTGTCAGCAGACCGTCCAGAACGAACGTTAAGAATATTAGTAAATGCATTTACTAATATTCTTAAATTATATTTTTCAATTCGTGTTATATATCAGATACTTAATTAGGTAGATAATAGCGACAAGGGTTCTAGATAACTTTTGCATTTTTGTTGTTTAGACGAATTAATTTGTTGTAATTTTAAAATGTAATAGACTGGACAAAAATAAATAAATGTTAGTGTGTAATCTACTTATACTAGTAAGTATGTATTATTCTTTTATTTATCGAACCAAACACATCGCACAATCGCTCCGCCGAGCAGAAAATCCGTGAGATCTAACCATGCTCACTTTTATCCAACAACTAACTACTTTAATACTTTTGCTTTCGATCCTTACAGCTCAGGAGTCAACAGCAGTCATCCGGAAGCCACTGGTCTCAAGGTCGAAGACCAGATTTTTGCAAAACGGCAGGATGCGGCCGTCCCTTCGACAAAGTAATTAAGGATTTTTTGTGGCCCTGATTACACTCGTTTTGATCGGAAATAGGTCGTTAAGGCTAGATGAAAAATGTTAAGATCAAGTTGACCTACACTGAGTTATTTGCAATGAAAATGATCGTGGTCTTTAATAGTTTTTAAGTAAAATATCTTTATCAGTTTTTTTTTTTTTTGCAAATCAAATATATTATGGTATGAATTTTAAATCATACGATTCTTCGGATCACGTCTTCATTTTTTGAGTTTCGTACCCAAAGGGTAAAAACGGGACCGTCCGTCCGTCTGTCTTTTAATCACCAGGATCTCATGATAGTTGAAATATTCACTGTCGCTTTAACAAAGATATTAATTAAAATAAGAATAAATTGAATATTTAGTGTGGCTCCCATACCACAAATGTGAATTTTTCGCCATTTTGTATAGATAGTACGGACCCTTCCCGCGCGAGCCTGACTCGCACTTGGCTGATTTTTTAAATAATGAAACTATCGATACCTTCGATACATTCATCACACCACCAACGGATTTTCGCAACTTAAGCGGGATTTGCGTCGATAACAACCTTTATAGCGGCTTTTGGATTACCCTGTCAATATTATTACTCGCCTCTTAATACCGTAAAGCTGCTTCATAAAACATATTGGAAATTATTGTAGATATGTCCATTTTATCTCTTGGGTGTCGCCAATGAGGTAAACTTATGGAACTGAATTTATGTATATTCGTGATTAAATGATAAATAAATGACGCCAAGTTAGGTTATAAACATCGATCAAGGGATAGTAAAAAAAAAATGTTAAAACATGGTTTTTAATGATAGAATCCAAAATTTATTGAATTAAGTATTATAAAATAACATGCTTCGTTGTATCAGCAAATTCTTCGTCAAAATTACTTTATAAGAGGTACTTCACAGAAACCGACGTAAGAGTGCGTTATCGAATTTAGAAAGACAATGTCTCATGGGATCGATAGATTGCTTAAGTGGTATGGTATTGCATGAACTACACTATTGGTACACTAAAATTAAGCGTTTTCTTTGAACGGGATTAAATATCTGTAGGTAATACACCGAATGGGTACCTCAATTTCTAGATATCAGTTCTAGTCACATACTTCCATGTCATTGTCCTCTTTTATTTCCTCGGTGCGTCCAGCATTACCACAACTGGACATCGTCTGTATTTATTGGCAACACACTTCGCGAGTTAGGGATTAGCGTAATAAAGCGATAAACTTAAGAAAATATGCGTGATCGAATGTTTTGCAACTCTATTGAGACCGATACCGGGCAAACTTACGGGCAAATTGTGGATTATAAAACGTTTTGTTGTGGGCAGAATGTTCAGTTATCTATATTCAACTGTAATAAGTAGATATTTAGTTATAAATTAACTGTAAGAACATTCTGTATTGCGATTTAGATTGTGTGTAAAAATTCACTAGAAGCCTATGAAAATTTTTCTGACATTCTAGTATTGCGTATTCTTTCAAAATACATTTAATATCTTGACTAATTTCGGTCACAGCAACTTGGCATCTAGCTATTGAAAGCAACGTTCATGCGAGGTCCCAGGAGGTTCAATATTATACCTACAACTTTTGTAACAGCTTCCTAGAATCTAATGTAACAAAAATTGTGCGCGACTTTAGTCTATTACTAATTCTGTGCTTCAGTGTCAAACATCCTATCTACCGAATGGGTTTTGTAAAAATATATAAATTTATTTGAAAGATATTAAGGTATCTATTTAATGATATTCCGATTGGTATTGCCAAAAAAATCCTCTGAGTAACAAATTTGGATTTTTAAACCAAAAAACCCGAATAAATTTTCCAACCGATTTTATAAAATTTTTGTGAATTTCATGCATCTCAAAACTCGATTATAAACGAAAAGTATGTTTTGTTTTGCAAGAAAAAATAATATTCAAAACAATTTCAACCCTAATATTTGAACCCAATAATTAAGCTCATTTTTTTTCAAATTCCGAACCGCAATCGTCATCCTCATCCCTATTGCGGGTTATTAAGGCCCTCCAGATAAGGCCGCGATAGGTTGACAAAGGTTGACAGGTGCACCGCTCCCATGACCCGACTTGACCAATCGCACCATTACAAATACAAATTGCTACGATGTGTCCTTTGATTGTGTCGAACACAACTAATTATTCGAATTTCGAACGCTATCGTACGATTTCTGAATGAAAGTAAAAAAATAATAATTTTAAATTGTTGTTTTGATGATGAAAAATAAAGGCAGGCAATTTGTGATAAGCTGTTTGAGATTATAATTCAATAAATTCTGATAAACAAAGAACTGTCCTAAGAAATTGTGTCATTGAAAATTTCCTACTTCATGTATATGGGTGTGTTTTAATCTGAGCTCTATGTGCCTACAAAACATTGCAGATTTTTTAAGCTCAAATTAAGCATTAAAAGAAGCGGACGTTTAGATAGATCGTGAATGTCTTTATACCTTTACGTACCAAATTTGGCCATCAGCACATGACAAGTCTAGTAAAAAAATAGATATTGTTATCTTCGTGTAGTGTTCGTGTTTCTACATTTAAATATAAAAATACATTAATGTATAATCTAATAATAAAATTACATGCTTCATTTTGTCGTTATAAAGTTAGTGAAAATTTTATGGAAAAAGTCACGATATTTGTTGCAACAAAACAAACCATTTGGTAACCTTAAACACCAAAGATAAAAACGTTTAGAGCAAATGCTTTATAATTAAAAAGTAGTAACGAACACTTAGCTGATTTAAAAACAAACATTCGGCGGTGTTGCTTGCGCAATTAAAGCGCATTGACATAGTATTGCCAGCATAGAATATTCTATTTTACTACCTTCCTGTTTGACAGAGCTGTTAATGTCGATTTAGCATGTCATGCCTTTCGTACCGATGGCTATCGGGGTTTTCAATAATATACTAATATATCAAGCAATTTAAATTTATAGCAACATCAAAGTTAAATCATTACAGGCATCATGCTCGTTAGATGAGATTTGAAAATTTCATTAATTCAACACTCATTACAGTGGCGTAGTGGCGCGAAGTGGATCTTGGTCATGCTACTTGCGACTCGCCACTTGGATGCCATTTAAAAATTCATCAATAGTTAACTGCTTATTTTATTATTTGTATAATAATAATTTTAGCAAAATATAGATGATGTAGCAATCAGTAAATTCTCAAATGTTTTAAATACGCAACCGGGCATAGGCTCAGATAAAAGGAGGAAGAAAAGATTCTCAAATGGAAGGGATCATTACAAAATCAAACAATTTTTTTCCTGTACAGGATAAAATTTGTTGTTATTTTGAACGTAGGTACTACCCACGCACTCGCAGCTCGCAGGTAAATTCATCCCCTGAAGTAGTGATCAACAGTTTTATCGATAATCGATATGGCATAAAAAAACATTGTTTATAATTGAATTTCTGAACTTTTTATTCATAATTTACATATTTTCTTTTCCTTGCGTACAACGCGCGACCTAAATACTTCTACATATTAAGATCACGTCATTATTAGACAGTGGTATCGTTTAACTCTAAAAGACCTACCTTGCCACCAGGGATAAGACCAGGAGTAAGCTGGATCTTAAATAAAAATGCATTTAAGAAGGCGCTATCGTTTTAACAAAGTACTGGTCAAGAACTGAACATGAAAAAATTGATGCAAATTTTTGATTTTTCACACATATTACCTATCGTTCTTGACCATGTTGGATCATTTTCATAATATCAATATAATTCTATCAGCTAAGTTGCTTTCATATATCTGAAACCACGATGATTCTAATTCAAGAGCTTCCAAACAAAACATTATTTTATCGATATCGATAACCGAGTAAATCTTTTTCGTTGTCACCCTCGATATCGACGTGTTACTAAACATTACTGAATGGCACTTAGGGTGATATTTAAACATGCCGCGATGGTATTTAATTGGGTATACACTCACCATTTTGTGTAATTGTGAACATGCACGCATGACCGACCCGTAATCGACTGAAAGATCAAATTAAGATAAAAATTTGATATAAATTTTTAAATAAGTAATATTAAAAAATATATATCAAATTTATAGATAGATATTGTAAATATTCAAAAAATAAAGGAAACTACTTTGGTAAAATAATTGAAATTTCTTATATATAAAAATTTACGATTTAAATAAGTAGTCGGCAAAGGGGATTCAAATAAAATTTGTTATAAGTATTCAATTTAACAAAAATTTATTGTTAAACGTTCCCTATGATATTTACCTTAAAATTAATAGTATAAGTAGATATTTGTTTTTTAATTTCTTTGTCTATTTTAATTAATGGCAAAAACCCCCCTCATGACGAGTACAACACAGACCAGGCCCTCAGTCCTCGGCAGCCCTGCTATTCCTGGCTCCGGTAACGGCGGGGCAAGGGGTGCGAAGAAATGAGGAGATTTGTAGAAGAACCAGGGTAACTGACATAGCACACCGGATTAGCTCGTCGAAGGGGCAATAGGCGGGGCACATACCGCGCAGAACTGATGGGCGTTAGGGCAGAAAGGTTCTTAAATGGCAACCACGTACTGGCAAGCGTAGCGTGGGAATTCCACCTACTAGATGGTCCGAAGACCTTATTAAGGTCGCAAGAAGACGCTGGATGCGAGCCACTTTAGATCGGTCCGATTGAAAATCTATGAGGGAGGCTATGTTCAGCAGTGGACGTCTTGTGGCTGATATGATGATGATTTAAATTAATAGAAAAAAATGTATGAAAGTAAATGTTATTAATTCGACTTAGTATTTTATTATTAATTAGACTTCAAATAAGAAAGTTTTACGTAAGTCAGTAAATAATTTAACAATAGTTGGAATTTTTTGTAATCTTATGTAATAGTACCACCACCATCAAGTCTTAGTAATATAACAGCTTCTATTACTCGTACCATAATTCAAACAAGTCCAGACGCTTTCTAAGATCTCCTTTAACGGTTCAAACCTCGGTCCTTTTACGCGTCCAACAATACTTTACGCCTTCGTTCCCTGAAATAAAGCCTGTAAAATGGCACGAGTCAGTTCGCGAGTGCTCGCTATCTTCCTAATTGGTCATAATACCTTTTCAAAGCGAAGTCGTAAATGATATTTCGTGGCGAATCACAACTTTGTTGGTCTGTCATATTGAAATGTTCTATTGCGAACTGGTGGGATAAATTTCGTGAGGCACTTAGCGGCTTTGCACAAAGCATAAATTTAGACTATGGCATTTAAAATGAATTTTAAAACATATTTCGTACCTAATAGATTTTAGCAAGAATTTATTATTTTACTAATATATTATTACATTACATAGGTTAATTACAAAAATATATTACTATATATATATATATATATATATATATATATATATATATATATATATATATAATTATTATTAAAAATACATCCCACAATTTTGATGACAACTGCGAAAGTATGTCTGTCCGTGTTCACGGTTAAACCGCTGGACCGGTTTTGATAAAATTTAATATGGATATAGTTAAGGACTATAGTTACAAATTGCATTATTGCTTAAAACGGCCACTTTTAGCAGTTTTGCAATTTGTAACTACATGAAACTATAATTTAATAATTGAATATGATTAAAATTAACTTCAGATAAGAACCATAATTACAGCAGAGGGATTTTTCATGACTTGTGTTTTCAGTGAATAATGAATTTTAAATGACGGTGGCGCTAGTGTTCACCGAGGTATCACCTTAAAACTAGAGTTCTGAAATTAACTAACGGGAGACCAGCGCCGGCGCAGCTGTAATATCATCAGCCGGCATTATTCTGACTCTTGGAAGTTAGTGTCTTTGTTCATAAATGTTTTTTTTTTCTTTTATTTTGTTACTGAAACGAATACTTCTTAATTTAACTAAGTTTATACCGATTATTACTTCGCTACTTCCGTTCGTCTCTCCCTTAGATAGTGAATTGGAAGTTCCGCCAAATCAAGACCAATTATTAATAGCGTACCCTGGGCTCTGAAGCGTAAGCTTAAGATGTAATCCGAAAACACGCTCGGACGAAGAAGAAGTGAATTGGAAGTTAAAACTAATGTTGGTGTGAAACCTTATTCTTTCTCTGTTCCTTATTTTAAAATACATTTGATATTCTCGATTAGAAAATATAAACTCGTATGATAAAGTTTTCAATAAATTAAAATACATTTAATGAATATTAATAGATACCTGTGATAAATTAAACAGCTCATAAAAATCCATAGATTTAAAAAACAATTGCACGCGATTCGAAATTCTTTGTAAAAATCACATTCAAAACAAAAAGTAGGGAAGTATATTTTTTTTTAATTTAAATACTTACTACAAAAAAAAAAATGTAGATCCCGTGCCAACAATCAAGTGCGCAAACAAATACAAAACAGCGCTAAATTATAATAAAATTCGGTGTGAAAGTGTTCAATAGAGGGCCGCCCCTCATAAAGGGCGGTGGGCTCTTTGCTCACTAATTATGGTCATTAGACCATAAACGCTGACCATCGATCATAAAGGCCATAACTCGAGATTAGGCTTGTGCAAAATATATCGATAAATAAAAATTCAGAGAGATGTGTATTGTAAAAAAAACCTAAATTATGTTTAATTTCAACGTTATTTAATTTCATTCGTTATTTTTCTTTGGATTTGTCCTAAAGATCATTCGAATTTTAAAACATTCTATTCCTTCTTTTAACCATTGTTCCCCTTAACTTATTCTAATTATAAGAACTGGCATTTATCAACAGCTTTAGATAAATCTAGCCTTTCACGACTTTCACCCTAAAATGTTTCATAATTTGTTTACTTATATTTCAGTTTCCAGAATGAACGATTGAAAGCGGCCAACAGCGATTGTGGAAATCCTTAAGGGAGGCCTATGTCCAGCTGTGGACAGCCTGCGGCTGAAATGTGATGATGATGATTTCAGTTAGCCTGTATTCCTGCAAAAAAATCTGACAACGCTATGTAACTAAATGGTAATTGGTGAATTTTTTTTTTAAAAGGTATATAATATATGGGCCTATTGTAAATGCTTCTGTTGCCTAAGACATATAAAAAAAACAGTAAATAAATATCGATACTACGTTTATCGATATATTTTTTCTCGTTGCTCATCCCTACGTAAGCAGTAAATCCGGAGATGGCATTCGAACATGCATATAATATCTGCGAAAATTCTCGCGATTTACACTCATTGGGTTGTGGTTTGATTTAGAGAAAGGAAATTTGAATTTGTTGGTGGCTATTTAGTTTTTAATGAGTTTAGCTTCTGTTCTGCCACCGAGATTTACTTTTCCATGTTTTCTACTTCGAGTTGTAATTTTGAATTTTTTTTCTAAATTACCTAATACCTAACAGATATGCCTGCACGAATAGCTTACGAGGTTTCTTCTGCTCCTCATTATAAATTAACAGAGTAGATAGAATGAGAATTTTAAAAAGAAATATTCTAAGTAAAAAAAATCACATACTGTTCTACTAAATCCATAAAATTACACGGAAAATTTGAGATATACTATTTAAATTCGTGCCAAACAACAGTTCTAACGAATATACAAGATACCATTAGAAACAACTTCAATTATTACAAAGAAGCCAAACCGGCCGAAATTAAAAATAAATGCTTCTGAAGAGATCGACTATTATTATAGAAAAAGCGTATCTTATCGGCTTAATTGCTCCACGCGTGTAAAGGAACGTTTTATCGGTTTTTCGCTACCCTGCTCTATAACGGTCAATATTAGGTACAGTTCAACTGAATAATATTTACGATACCCAAGAATTTACTTGTTCTAAAACAGACTTAAAATGAATGAATATATGGTTGATATTAAAATGAGTTTTTAAGATACACAGAAAATAATAACTAAGTTTCTTTTGCGTGCGTTCCCACACTACGCATTGGACTTGGTCTTGTTATGATATAAAATTCGATTCGCTTCAATTTGTTTTGTGAAGGCTTTAGGCGTGATCGCAGGTTTGTATGGATTTACTTAAAAATAGTTTTTTTTTAACTTGAGTCGATTGTTCGCCACATTATATTTGGTACTAACTACATCTATATATAGACATAAGTGTCGAACATTTTGTTTCTAATTGCGTAAACACATCAAAAGCTAGCACCTACTAAGGATTTATCGTTACTTACATAGATTCTCATCATCCTTTATCAGTTACTAGCGCCCCGCCCCGGCTTCGCATGGCTAAAAACCTTCCTCTTGAATCACTCTATCTATTAAAAATCAGCATCGAAATCCGTTGCGTAGTTTTAAAGATTTAAGCATACATAGGAATATAGGGACAGAGTAAGCGACTTTGTTTGATACTATGTAGTGATATCCTCAGCTTACACATCATATTAATCAGGTACTAATGATCTTTATGAACATCCATGCTCGCTAGGCTTTCAAACTTCGCTCTTTTCATTTCCTGAGGGACTGGGATGTAAATGAAAAATAAAAAGGGTACTGTATTTTAGAGGCGTACTCAGAATAAGTAATTTTTTTATTTATTTATTAAACTTCATTAATGCAAATGGCGGACTTAAAGCCATAGGCTTTTTCTACCAGTCAACCAAGCAGTAATTGTATAATATTGAAAGGAAACGCCCTATAAATAGGTGCATTACAATATATATATATAAATATCTATCGAATTAAAACCACCTCAAAAATGACGTCTTGATGAGACACTTTACATCTGTTCATACTTTAAGGTAACTATATGTTATCAGGTGATATATGCTTATTTCCCAAACAAAAATTATAAAGCTACAAATATTTTATTGTAATCAACTTTTTGCACCGCACAGATTTTCTGTTTCTCCCAATGGTTGACTGGTAGAGAATGCTTCTAGCATTAAGTCCACCAATTGTATAAGTATTTTGTACTATTGGAACAAAACAGTTTTAATTAATAAATCGACGACTCTATACTTAAGTAATAAATACTAAATACTATATTAAAAAACATTTCATTTTGAATGCGACTCAAAATATCCTAAAATTGACTATAATTTGTGTAGTTTCTCCGTCCATAACCACCGTGAAAAATTACAAATTATTTTTAATTAGTTAATCGCGTTCTGCAAGGAAAATAATAATAATAAACATCGCAATATTAATTGTTTTACTAAAATTGGACCTACTAATTCAAGGTGCCTCTATAACCTTTGGATTCGAAGGTCTCCAACATCACCCAATCAAACAATTTTACACGAATCATTCAAAATCGTACCTAATTAAACAGACTAGTCAAAGGTTTGGTCGTGGGGCAATAATAATAAATGTTGCGATTGCGATAGGTATGCGAGATTTAATTTTATTCGACAATTTCGAGGCACGTGAGAAAGTAAAATTTTATGAACACACTATCGATATCGATATTTTTATGAAATAGGACGTCCCTCTTCAACTCTTTCTTTCTTCTCAAGCATATTTGCGTCCACTTCTGGACATATGCCTTTTCCATAGCTGTCTATTCTGGTGGTCTACTACCATCTCTTAAAACCATGCAAAAACGATCGAGTGAGGGAGATGTCGCCTTACACCTTGTATTGCACTTTCTCGCTTACTCACTGGATCTTGCATGGTTTTCAGAGATGATAGTAAGCCAACTGTTCTTAATGCGGAGGTTTTGGTCCGGGTCGATAACTAATAAATACGTTTTTCATATCTTTATATACCCATCTTTATTTATTTACACATTTTATTTAAGGACACTTTCATTGTCTTCCTTTATTTTTTACTAGCGGCCCGCCCTAGCTTCGCATGGGCATTAAAACTTTCCTCTTGAATCACTCTATCTATTAAAAAAACCACATCAAAATCCGTTGCGTAGTTTTAAAAATTTAAGCATACATAGGGACAGAAAAAGCGACTTTGTTTTATACTATGTAGTGATGATGTTAGACGTGAGGAAGCTATAGCTTCCTTATGAAGCTCTTTTTCCATGTTTCCATCCATTTGGCAGATGATCTGCCGTTTAGGTTTTTCAGGAGTATTGACGATTTGTTTAATAGAGTTGTATAAAAATTGATTATGTTTCATTTTAAATTTATGAAAAATATTTTTGGATTCTGTAGGTAGGCATGTGCCCAATATCCCCCCAGAAAATAGACCACCTTTTGACGTGTGTAACAAATCCCCGTCGTACGTACGTCGTAAAGAATGTGTTTGTTTTGTTTGCTAAACGATAAAGTCTATACGATATGAAAGACGATAAAGAAATAGACCATGATGGTGGTCCCTGGTGTCAGAATTCTACGGAATCGCCTCTTGGTCTATGACGTTAACGTGTCGTCACGTTGAATTTCTTAAAATCTAATTTTAGCACATCATTCATTGAAACTTTCTAGATTTAAAAAATGATTTAAGAGATATATTTTCCAAATTACAAAAGAAATCGTGGGAATTAATCCAATAAATACAAACTGCAGAACTACATAACCAGAGTTCCGTTTATAAATGATATCACTGTCAAATCCATAGAAACGATATCGATTATGCCGTGCAATCGAGTAGGACGATTATTCGAGTTGATTAGTGGTCAATTATGTGTTCCCATAACAGCGCCAATAAAAGTTTTCGGTGATTTGGAAGTATTTTGTTGTAATCAATTCGTCGGCATCCGTTTGTGGGACCAGTGGGTTTATTGGCGGGTCGAATCGGTGAGGTCGGAACGGTTACTGGATCTCTGGCCTCCGGTTGGTACTTATTTGGGTTCAATTTTGCCTTGGTTCTTTATTTTTCTTAATAATAGAATAAAATCTTATTTCGTCTTTGTTTTTTGTCTCGTATAAGTATATATTTTTGATATACCCTGGAAACCTAATCCGTTTACGGCCAACATAATGTGCCTACTTAGGCACAGCACATCCTGGACTTTGAAGTATAAGCTGAGGATGCGACTGGTAAACACGGTCGATGGAGAAATAAGCACAAATATAGTATAAATCTAATATCATAGTAAAAACAGAAGATATAGGAAAGACAGACATAAGTGTTTTACATTATTTTATTAGAATGCAGATTTCTGTTGAAATTCGACCTGCAAGTCATGTTAATCACCATAAATTTCCTATCAAGTACATTTATTTATTTTAATTTAAGTAATATATAAAATTAACAACGCCATCCTGATTTAACACATGTAAAATAAGCCTAAATGATCCTTAAATATACATAGTTCGTTGCTAGAATGTTAAATATTCAAATAAAACAGCCTAGCAACGAACCATGTAAAAATGGGTAAATAATGAAAGAAAAACAGCAGCAAACATGCGGAACCCTCGCTCAACGGGCCGTGTCAGCTCGGGGCGCGGCGTGACGAAACGCCACCTCAAGGAGCCGAAAGCGCTGCGCAGGCGCAGACATTTTATCCATACTAATATTATAAATGCGAAAGTCTGTCTGTCTGTCTGTCTGTCTGTCTGTCTGTCTGTCTGTCACCTCTTCACGGCTAAACGGATGGACCGATTGTGATGAAATTTGGTAGGGATGTAGTTAACGACCTGAGGTCAAACATAGGCTACTTTTGGGCGCGATATAACCGAGTCCCACGCGGGCGAAGCCGCGGGGAACAGCTAGTAGTTTATAATTACTGTGATCACCGCCGCGCCGCGTGACCTGTGCGATTGGACTCCGTGTCTGGACTTGCTTCTGGCTTTAGTTATAAGAAAAGTCACAAAAACGAGAGTATATACCTACCTAAGTATTGTTTTTCAAAATGAGTACCTCCTTATTCATAGTAAAAAAAAAACGACGATTTTGATGGATCAGATTATATGTAATGCTAGTGCAGCGCACTCTCCCGAGATTCGGCTCGTATAACCGAGAGGTTGGTAGAGCCATGGGAGGTGGAGGGAGTGGATCAGATTATAGTGGGGGATTCAATGTTGCATCGAGAGATTAGAGGAGACTAAGACAAGAGTTTACCAACGTTTAGTCAACGGCAGTTTAGTCATATTACTAAACGGCTATTCTAAGTTAAAAGGTTGTTTTATGTTGTTGAACTCAGGTTTAAAAAGTATAATCGAATTTACTAATCCATCAACATCCATCCATAAGAATCCACGGCGGAATCAATAAATGAATTTACGTGAACCAGAGAGTCAAAATAAGTGACTCTTCGGAGAAATAAAAAGAATATAAGTAAGTATGTAGAAAAGTGAAGGTGAAGCATCAACATAAATTGGTAATATATAAAGTGGCTAAGATAAAAACGTAAGCAGTGAATGTATTACTAGGGCGCAGCAGTGTGTCATGCGAACGAGACGAATGTAAATATTTTAAACTTTTTAAATATGTTCTCATGTAAGTGATTTTTTGTCTTTTTTTTTGAGAATAAATATCTTTAAACCTAACCTAACCTAACCCTAATATATTAACCAAATAATATGCAATGAATTCATACCTTCGTTTTACTGCCACCAATAGAGCCGGGCCTAATAGACCCCGTTTCGTAGAACCTAGTCAGGATCTTGGAGACGCAGCCATGGGAGACCAGCAGCTGTCTGCTGATGTCACAGGGCCGGACTCCCATGATGGCCAGCTCCACGATCCTCTTGCGGACCACGTCTGGGAGAGGTCGGCCGTTTACAAACACGCCTCCTAGTTGGTTAACACCCGCTTGACCTGCAGATAGAAGATCTTCTTTAATAAAATTCTTAAGTTATTCGATATGGCATCACTATTGCTCTAGTCTAGAGGCCATACGGTCAAAGTAATTAAATTTTAAAAAGTGTAATTTTATAAACTATTTCTGTAAGTAACCTTTTGTGTACTTCACACGAAATAAATGGTCAACTTTAATTTTAAGAGGATCCCTTTCATTGACATAATGTATTTATTCCAAAAATATTTTGGCATAACGAGATTGGCATATTTTTTTTTTGCATAATGTTTCTTTGTCATAATTGATTTTAGCACAATGTTATTAGGTTAGGTTTGTATTTATGTTTAAAACAATTATGCTAAATTTTTTATGGTTAATAAAAATATTATGCGTAAATATCATTACTATTTTATGGTTTAATTTTTTATGCAAATGGTTAGTGAACCAATTTTAAGCCAGTCATAAAGTAAGCCAATGTTATTTCATTATTAAAATCACATTTCGCCTTACAAAGAAGCCTGTGCACCTTCCGCATTATATCCACAAATGAACAAAACAATTCATTTTTTATCCAAGTTGACAGTCCCTCATACTGATTACTACCACTGTCTCAATCGAAATAAACACATTATTTTAGCAACGGACGACATACACCTGCCTCGTTCAGAGCTAATATTTATTTGATTGCCAAATTTTCAAACCATTTCACTGACTACCTGCATTATAAAATAAAGAAAGTACAGAAAGAGACAAACTCTTCAAGGTTCCAACTGACTACGGCAAAGCTACTACTTCGAACTAAGATTTTGAAGTAAATGTAAACGCTGAATCTGCAAAGAAAAGGTTTTAACTGTACAAATCCCTATTGAAAAAGAAAGTTTCAATTCGAAAATGTTTAGGCGCTACTTTTAAAATCTTGTAGGAGGAATATTTTCTAAATATTTTCTTGGCCGCATCTCGTATAAGGATTCCTCACGCTTTCATTAGTGTTGTAGTATTTGTTATGTATTTATTACCGACTTATTTTAGTATAAATATATTGTTGTTATTCAAATTCCAGTGAGATTAAAAATTGCAACTAATTTTCTATTGTAAATCATGCATTTGGTATAAAGTGTCGTTTCTGTTTTCTTTTTAATTTGTTTTCTAAAAAAAACAATGCCTAAGATCGGAGATAGTACGAATTTATAGTTCGTTTGTTAAATTATAAAAAATAATGAGATATTATTATTATAGTCTGTTATCTCTCTTTGTAAACACTCATAAAACCATCAAAGGCAGAACATTTGACTTAGTATATTAAATTAATCATCATCTTCTATATTTTTTAGTTTTCATAAATTTTTTGTTAGACATTTGTAAATTGTTTCTTTTACCTATAAAATCTTCAATATTGAATATCAATATAAGCTACAGGGCAATTTTCTTCTGAACACAAAGTGTAAGAACACTTTAGAAGATATTTTTTTTATCAATACTAATAATAAGAACAAAAAATCTTCAGGCGTCGGTGTGGTGGACGATTTATTCTAGAGGTACGCTTAATTTTCGTATTTTGTATCTTAAAAAATGAATTTGAAAATTCACCATGCATTTGATGTGAAATCCTTAATTATTCATACAGGTTTTCGTTAATAAATATAAATAAAAAAGACTACAAATACTTACAGTTAACTGTGTTTTGGGTGCATATCATATGAATTTGCCAAAAATTTGAAAATCAAATAAATAACATCAAACTGTTATTTTTCTTATTCTGCTATAGCGAATGAGAATACGAGTCTGCTGTTTTGTATCGCTATTTATTTTGATCTTTTAACTATTATTTCACAATAAATTGACTCCACAATTAATAATGATAGATTGGATTTTCTTGACAGAAGACACAACACTTTTTGAATTCGCAGTTTCTTTTTCATGCGTCGAGTTCATGTTCTGAAGAGGTCGGTACGTGCCGCCACATCACCCCCCTTGGAGTGATGATGTTCCTGATGATGATAATGATGATGTCTGTAAAATAATTATAAAAATTTGGGATTAAACCTAACAACTCGCCCAGATCTCGTGGTGATGGGCGGAGGAACATTGTTCTGAGATGTCCTTTCGCAGTAGTCATCTGAGTCAGACATTGAATAGGCTGGTTTTGCTCTGTCTATAGATATTTTAACCGGGCCTCTATTTAAATCAACGGTTATTGTCTTCTCAGTTCGGCTAAGAACCTTATGTGGACCTGTATAAGGTGGTTCTAAAGATTTCTTTGCACCGTCCTTCCTTATAAATATGTATTTTGCGGATTTAAGATCATCATGCAAAAATACTGCTTTTGGTGAGTGTCGAGATGCATGTTGAGGTTGTAAACGAGTGAAATGTCTTTTAAGCTGCTCTGTAAAATCTTCAGGTTTGACTTCTTTGTTAGATGACGGATGAAGGAATTCGCTAGGTAACCTTAATGGTTCACCGTAAACTAACTCCGCTGCAGAACATTTTATATCCTCTTTCCATGCTGCTCTTATTCCAAGTAGTACGACAGGTAATATATCCGTCCATCTCTGTTCGCCATGAGCCATGATTGCAGCTTTCAACGTCCGATGAAACCGTTCTACCATACCATTGGCTGCTGGGTGATAAGCAGTTGTGTGACGAAGTTGGGTACCGCAAAGATTAGTGAGAGCTTTGAAAAGGTTTGATGTAAATTGGCGTCCTTGATCCGTAGTAACAGTCTCAGGACAACCAAAACGTGAAATCCACATGTCGTAGAAAGCTTTTGCTACTGTTTCAGCAGAAATATCTTGAAGAGGTTGGACTTCAGGCCATCTAGTGAATCTATCCACAGCTGTCAAACAGTATTCAAAATCACCAATCTTAATCAAATTAATCAAGATTCAGTCATGTTCACATCGACCTAATAGGTCCATTACCACCATCCCGTGATTTTAAATACTGTTTGACAGCTGTGGATAGATTCACTAGATGGCCTGAAGTCCAACCTCTTCAAGATATTTCTGCTGAAACAGTAGCAAAAGCTTTCTACGACATGTGGATTTCACGTTTTGGTTGTCCTGAGACTGTTACTACGGATCAAGGACGCCAATTTACATCAAACCTTTTCAAAGCTCTCACTAATCTTTGCGGTACCCAACTTCGTCACACAACTGCTTATCACCCAGCAGCCAATGGTATGGTGGAACGGTTTCATCGGACGTTAAAGGCTGCAATCATGGCTCATGGCGAACAGAGATGGACGGATATATTACCTGTCGTACTACTTGGAATAAGAGCAGCATGGAAAGAGGATATAAAATGTTCTGCAGCGGAGTTAGTTTACGGTGAACCATTAAGGTTACCTAGCGAATTCCTTCATCCGTCATCTAACAAAGAAGTCAAACCTGAAGATTTTACAGAGCAGCTTAAAAGACATTTCACTCGTTTACAACCTCAACATGCATCTCGACACTCACCAAAAGCAGTATTTTTGCATGATGATCTTAAATCCGCAAAATACATATTTATAAGGAAGGACGGTGTAAAGAAATCTTTAGAACCACCTTATACAGGTCCACATAAGGTTCTTAGCCGAACTGAGAAGACAATAACCGTTGATTTAAATAGAGGCCCGGTTAAAATATCTATAGACAGAGCAAAACCAGCCTATTCAATGTCTGACTCAGAGGACTACTGCGAAAGGACATCTCAGAACAATGTTCCTCCGCCCATCACCACGAGATCTGGGCGAGTTGTTAGGTTTAATCCCAAATTTTTATAATTATTTTACAGACATCACCATTATCATCATCAGGAACATCATCACTCCAAGGGGGGTGATGTGGCGGCACGTACCGACCTCTTCAGAACATGAACTCGACGCATGAAAAAGAAACTGCGAATTCAAAAAGTGTTGTGTCTTCTGTCAAGAAAATCCAATCTATCATTATTAATTGTGGAGTCAATTTATTGTGAATTAATAGTCAAAAGATCAAAATAAATAGCGATACAAAACAGCAGACTCGTATTCTCATTCGCTATATTGAGTTTAATTCCACACTGCGTTTAATTTTTTTTTTGTAGTATTAAACCATAATATGGTATCAAACTTATAACTTGTTTTTTCCGGTGTCGTTTTAATTGAATTTTCTTTACTTAGTCAAGTCACAGTCAAGTCAATTTTGCGAGCTGAATGAGAACTACTTTCTGACGTTACCCTTCAAAAAGTTTCTGAAAAGAAAAAGAGGTAACTGTAGACAGGTAATCAAGAAACTAAATTTCCAGCAATAGCAATCTCAAATGGCATCCAATCCCGTACCAACATAAAACCCTTATTGAACTTCAGTCTTAAACTTAACGGCTACCGTTACCTTTGTCAATTATAAAGCTATAAAACAATCGTCAAACGGCGACCGATTTATTACCTTAATGCTATAAAATTAGCGTTCTAATTTGTTCGTAGCAATTTGTGTTTATTACGTTTCTTTATGGAGATGCGCCGCTCCCAACACTACGATTTCACGGCTATTGTGAAATCGCCGCCGTTTCTGTCCATGCAAATTACTTTCCTTGCTTTACGATTGCTCTTTCAGACCAGTGTCGTAATAATGATGGCTTGCTGACAGAAATTGAGCTTTAAATTGTACAATTTAACTGTCAGTATCGTTTGCAGATGGCATAATGTCATTTTTGCTGAGAGATACATGAATTAGGTAAAAGATGCGCTGGCGCATGATCTTCCTTCTGGGAATCATTTAAGTGTCAATCATAGATTAACGCTTAATGTAACATTACTTCCTGAGTCCAAAAGGGGTTTTGACAAGTATTGTAGAAAATAGGATTTGAAGTACTTCCTAATGTGAAATTTCCTCATCTTATAACCAACTTGGAAAGATGAATGATTTCTTTCATGATATGTTTTAACAATAAATGTTTGCAATTAAACTGCGGATCAAAACGAGCCTCGACGAAGATTACCAAGACATTAAAATGTAATGATGAAACACAAGTAAGGTAGCAGCAAATTTTACGAGTATTCGTCATGATTGAATGGTTTCTATATGAGTCTACGGTTAGCAGTTAAGTATAACTAAAAATATTAAAAATAAATTAAACCTTGTCTTAGTTTCTGGTTTTAGATTATTTCATAGACAAGAAGACAAAATGAAAGATTACGTAAATTAACATGCAATAGCGAACTTATTCCAACGTTTATATTATCACTGTCTTTTAGCGGACCCCGGGTTCAAAAGAATTTTGTTTAACAATAAGTACTATATTTTAATAATATTCTACTTAGCTAGAAAACACTGAATAGCTGTACAAAGGTCAATCTAATTTTACAAGCGTTTTACGCTATCGCCCGTATATTTTAATTATTAGCTAACTTTCAAGTCTATCATCAACTTTACGGACTTTCTAAGAACATTTTAACTTTGTTGTGGTCCTTATAGGACAGCTCCAAAGCGTATTTATATTATACCTTTCGTGGAACGGTCTTAAAAACACGGATTGCTCGCGCCGGATAGCCATATCGCTAATACGCTTCCAGCTTTACAATCCGAGGGTCGTAAATGTAATTTTTTGGGGTTCCGAGCTCAGAGTGGAGAACAGAACCCTTTAAAAGATCACTTCATCTGCACTCCTTCATCACTATCACCACATAGTAAAACAAAGTCGCTTTCTCTGTCCCTATGTCCCTTTGTATGATTAAATCTTTGAAACTTCGCAACGGATTTTGATGCGGTTTTTTTATATAGATAGAGTGATTAAAGAGGAAGGTTTTTATGCCCATGCAAAGCTGGGGAGGGTCGCTAGTTATAATAATAAAATACACATTACAAAGAACATTTATTAGATTTTAGCTTTACTCTATATATACACATTTCAAGAATAATACAAAAAAAATATTTATAAATAAGATTTTAGTGACTATCTTTCAAGACAGAATATGAAACCACAACTTTGCAAAAATGATAACATAGGATCACTGCTTTTGAAAGGTGACAACCCAGCAATGGTGTTATGTACTTTGCTTTGAAACTTTTAATTAAAAGGTTCACATAAAGAAAAAACTTGAAATTCTGGACTCCGGAACCATAGCCAACCATTTCGGCTCACGCTTCAACACCATTTTTGTTGTTCTTAAATATCGCCCGTATATCGTGCAAGTTATTGCGTCTTTTACAACTTGTGACGGATTTTACAACGCCGCGAATATACGCACGATACTCCTGATTTTTAGCGCTCCTGTTCGCGTATCTATAGTTAATTCAATCTCTTTTTATAGCTTTCTTAAGCGAAATTTCGATACGGGATCTGTGTTGCAAGTGGTTATAATTTATGCGGATTATTTATTTATGTAGAAAAAGGCAAGTCAATTGTGGCAGAAACTATTAGTCTGCAAACAATTACAAGACTAAGGCTTTAAAAAATTAAAAAGGGTAATACATTATATGTCATAGGTAATGCAATTAATTTTGATTTTATGTTTGGTATACATAATTTGGTAAATTGGGCATATTTAACTGATTTATACGTACAAAACGTACGGTACAATATAGCAATGCAGCTGGCCTTCTTGGCACATTACCGCAAGTGAAGCCTACGAGACTGTACAATTTAAGTTAATATATTTTTTTTGTTTTTATTTTTAACACGTGTAAATCCTTTATAAATAAAAATATGTACTCTATGACATATCGATTTTACAAATCTCTCTGGCTGTGTACAAACAAAATAAAATCTCTCTGGATCTCCTAAATAAAAAAAAAATATAATAAAAAACATCGAACTACGTAGTGATTATATCATAGATTTAAAAAAAAGACCACGACCGCACGCTATTTCAAAATTCTTTGATCGAATTAGTCAAAACCCTTGGTCAAAACTGTCAACATGTCAGATTTAAATTTACAAAATTTATTAAAGATTTTATAAGCAAAATTCTGCTGAATTTTACAGATATAATGGATAGATGTCGATGTGAAGAGTACGCTGAAGCAGTGAAGAAGCTGCGTTTCTACACTGTTGGCACTTACAGACCAGACGTCATCGATAATTACAATAGTAAGTAGAAATCAAGTGTAGGAGTAAATGATCTCTTATTTATATCGTTGGTCCCGGCTGCCATCTGGTAGTCGTTAAAAGAATCACGTGAGAAGCTGACAGGCGGTTCCGAAGAATTCTGACACCAGAGTGTGCATAGTCGATTGATCGTGAAGCCATACGAAATAATGATGATGATCGTTTTTTATACAATAAAAATATTATAAACAAACAAACAACTATATCGATATGCCGTAGTTTTTCATAATTTTTAACATTTTCCAATATTATTTCTAGGAACTGGTTACAAGGCAGTATGGAGGAAGCATGGAGTGGACTACGCTGATCTGAAATTCTCTAAACCCTACGCCTTGAAGATTTTGGACCCCAAAGACTACCCAGAAAACAAGCTGCCCAAGGAGGCCCGCAAGATTGAGCAGATGTGGTGCCCTTACATGACCCCTTATAAAATTAAAGATGAATAAAAGAAAATATTTTATATTTAATAGATTCAGACGTTACTTTGCGGAAGTCAAAGTTAGAAGTAGTTACCAAAATACTTTTTTATTTTTTATTTATCAACTTCAAAAGCAGGGATGGAAACCGGTATTTAAACCCAAAAATAAAAATAAGTTTTTGACCTGATAAATAAATAAAGCGGTCGATTTATTGTCCTAAATACCTGTTTAAGATCGTGGAAAATTAAACGGTATTTCCCGAAAAACCCAGTTTGCTATCGGTTGCTGTGCAAATGATGGGCAGAAAAACCATTTGTTCTTTATAGGATAGATTCTGAGCCGATTTTATTCTGCGTGACCGAGATTTAACTACAAGTTGACCTTAAAGCCTGATAGTAATTTAATTAAAAAACTAAACTTATTAATTATTATTAATAAGTTCTAGTGCGGCAAGATAAATTTATTTATAGTTATTTAATTTTCATAGGTACATAAGCACGCCTGTCTCCCACGAGACAGACTAGAGATTTCCTTTCACGATTACAATTGACTACGATCCTTATAGACTTCCCTTGCTTCTTCCACACACATCACTGTCGTAATATACACTCGCCAATTTCGTGTTATTTAATTGAATATTCTGATTTGGCGTCGGCAAGCTTTGTAATGCAAAATCAAGTTCCTAATACATAAATGAATAGAATAAAACGAAATGAAAGTTTACGATATAAATGATAATGTTGTTGTAAACACCGAACTAGAAAATCGAATGTGATGTTTTAGATTCGTTTGATAGAGTCGCCGTGATTGACAGAGAACTGTTGGTCATAATATGGATAAGATCCTATACTATTAAACGAATAATATTTGTATATGTATTTTCGTAAACGGCTCTAACGATTTCTTTGAAATTTTAAACGTCAACAAGTTCTTTCATAGTCAAATAGATTAATCTAGCTAGGTTCCATGTCTGGGAAAATTCATTTTACCCATTTTTTTCACGCAAAAAGATTTTCTGCATAAAAAAGTAGTTACAGAATAATCGGTCGCCCAGGTGCTGCTAGATAAACTTTTATTGCCAAAAATTAATTAATTACAGCGCAATATAATTAAAGAGTCTTAAATCCATCATGGACATTTAGGGAAATGCACTTTCTGCAAAGGTGCGAGAATAAATCTAAGTTGAAATACGTATTAAGAAACTATATTTAAGACATTAGAATTTTCAACAATGTAGGATTTTCTGCATAAATTATTAAAATTAAGTCCCGCTAGGACTACAGTTGTAATTTTTTTTCCTTAAACCTGAAACTGAGTTAGCTGGAAAAATTATTATTACGGTACACAAAAAGTGAATTAAAATTTTTATTTATTTATTTATTCACCTTACAACTATCATCACAGGAAGATCCCAATACAATAGCTGCGATACAAAAATATAAAAACAATAAAACAAATAAAGAATTACATTACTGTCTATAGCAAATAATGTATAATGCTACCTTTGTGAATTCACTCAGAGAACAGGAGAACAAGTCTACATCGTTCGCCATGAGGTTAAGGGTTTGTATAGCTCGCGTCATCGGCGCCTGGTTTACCAGATTGGTTCTCCCGAGAGGCACGGCCAACAGCCGCGGCTGTCGACGCCGCCATACATACCTATCCGGAACAAATATAAATATTTTTTCCAATATACTCGCATTATAAATCCTCCCTCGTAAGATCTTAAAGATATATGATATAATGGCGACCTCCCTTCTTACTTTTAGCTCATTGTATCCAACCATGCCGAGCACAAATAAAGTAGGATACATAAGCGGATAGAATGGGTAAACATTATATAACCTCAAGTATATGTACCTTAAAAACTTATTTTGTACTCGTTCCAACATGAGACAGTATTTATCTTCGTGCGGATCCCATACCATCGAGCTACTTTCGAGGTGACTTCTTACTAAGGCATTGTATAAGAGCTTAATAGCTGAAATATTTTTAAGGCTTTTAGCGTTACGAAGGACAAATCCCAGATTCCTAAAAGCCCTTTTACATGCACTTACAATGTGGTTTCTGAAATTCAGTTCATGATTGAAAGAGACACCTAAATCCTTTATTTCAGTCACTCTAGCCATTGGGACCTCTGCTATGCTGTAGTTGTATCGTATAGGGTTACGTCCGCGATAGAAAGTAATAGATGAGATAAATATACATACTTATGTAATCATTAGCCTTACACTTACGTTTACGTTGCTTATACATAGTAGGTACCTATTTAATAGCGAACATTTATTTTTATCAAATTATTTATTTGGATAACCAAGGCCCTGTTACTAAAGATAAAACATCCTAATTTTTAGACTAGTGTTAGTTCGTACTTATAGGTACTATGTTTAACACTTAATAATGGATGCTTATCCATACTAAACCAAGCGCTAGAGACGTACAGATGAGTCGATAAGTTAATTTGGCGTCAAAAGCCCGCCGTGCCTCAACTTGTCACCGATTAAATATTTAAAAAATCGTTTACAAACCGATTGTCGTCCCCAAACTCGGGCCCGATCTGACGATAGCGTAGGTGTCCGCCATAAAATATAAATATGAAATTGATAATTCAAATTTGATTGTTAATAATTTGATGTTATTTTTACTTTTATTATATTTTAGTAGTTCGTGACGATTCGTGGGTTATTTTTATCCTGGATTAGTTTTAGATATGTTTATAGAAAAAACAACAATATCTATAAATTAGCACGTTATGTTCAAAAAGAACCACGTTCAATATTAATAATTTTTCAGGTTTATTAGTCCTACTGGGTTACAAACCATATTCGTTCCCTAATTCAAAAATTCTCAATATCATCATCCTAGATCTTAGATCAGCTAGATTGCAAGTTATGGACGATTTGTAGTAATTTTAACAAAATGAAACTATATCTTTAAAAATAAATAAATATTTTAACGTTGACCTTGTAGTAGGTATCATCAAAGTATCATTTAATCTGTGCGTAAACACAGTAAACTCAGTTGTTACTAACGGTAGCTATTTCTAAGCGATAAGAAATTCCATTTTACAGCATCGTTTAGTTTATTTAATCATAGAATTATCTTAACACATAACATATATAACAAAGTACCATGAAACCAGAAATTGTCAGCTACCATCATAAACAGATGATAATCAAATCTCCGTACTCGATTGAACTCGGAAACATCGTGTGCGACCAAAATGATATCGAACCCATCAAATATTTCTTCTATGCTCTGATATCATCACGTTTACAAAATCACCCGATATTATTATGAAAATGAAATTTTATTGTCGATATAAAAATCTTTTTCGCGCCGCACATCTCTATTGAGCCAACCATAGAGTTGAAAATAAAATAGACGTGAATAAAAACAAGAGATAGTTTTAATAAGGTGATTCAATGTCGAGAGATGTTAATAAGTAAGTAATGTAGTTAAGCATGTATAATGTATTAGATAATGAGAGCTTTTGACGCGGGTGGGCCGGCATTTCGATACGCATCCGATACTATCTCAACGAGATTCGTCTCTCGATTTTCTTAATTACTGTTAATGTCTTTGGACCCGGCAAAGACTAATGATATGCAGAGAGACCATTTTCGAGGTATATTCTGAATGGAATAGCGTGGGTGGATTAGAGACTTACAGAAACTACACCAGAAGCTTTAGTAGGTACCTAACTATAAAGGTTTAATAGTATCGAGTAAGGAAAATTATGCACTCGTCAACTTGCTTGCCAAGTGCGAGTATGGCAAAATCCTCTTTCCACTTGGTATTGACCACTACTTTTTTTATTGGATGTTGGCGTTGTTACCTATGAATAAGTAAAAGTTGGGGCAAGCAGCTTTGCCATTTTTTGCATATTACTTCTATATATTAAAAACTATTACAAAGTTTAAAATGTAATAAAGTCAGTAAAACAAACATTTATTATTTTAGTGATAATATGATATCTAGGATAGAATCCTGGTGCCTATTTACGAGAAAGCCCGACCCCATATAAAAGGCAGACAAAGGAGTAGGAAAAGGAAGAACAATTTATTCATTTACAAAAGCTAAGTCCATTATAACGTTCACAGCAGTATTCAACAACAGTATTCCCTATGGCTACTGATACAGAAGTAATGTGCACGATTTCTATACTTGGTCTATATTGTTATTTATTTTGTCTTGTCAATGAGCAAGGTAAGTCGTAGTTCTATCAACTATTCTATGACAAACTGTCAACTAGTCTGTGATAGCTAAAGCATTCTTTGAAACGCTTATGATTTCGATGCGTGAGGCAGGCCGGCCTTCGATAAGGTATCGCCAACGGACCGTTTAAGTTAATTAAGATTTGGTCGCGTAAGGTAGCTTCTTGGGTTACCGAAGATATGAGATAACAGTTCGGTGGCGATTCAAAGAAGTTTTGGAGTTATGTTACGTATGTTTTCTCGAACAAGGCAGGAGCGCTATTTTAAAATGTCTGTTTCACTCCTTTCCTGTGATGTCGTATGATTTTCATTTGACGAAACTGGTAAGTTAGATGAAAATCGTTTAAAATCGTGCATATCTAAATTTGTCTCGCAAATATAATATTTACTTACCTGTATGCGGCATCTTGTTTGATCCCAGATCTGAAAAATAAGAAAAATACATTTTAATCCATAGATTTTTAAAAAAATTGCCTCGCGTCAAAGACCGCGCGCGGTTTGAAATTCTTTTTTTTAATCAGAATATTAACTATTCAATCTCATTCAACATAATTTTATAAAAGGTATTTGTAATTAAGGATAATGTGTTAGTTATTGACGTAGAATAGGACTAATTCAATCAAAATTTTCATAAATTATTGGCACAAAATTAAACAACGAACTCATTTCGATTTCAATCATAAATAATCAAATCTCAAGCACAATCAGCGCTACCAACCAAAAATTATAGTGACGTGACATCTATATCGACTATTTTTCCCCGCCACGATATCGTACAAAAGGCCACAATCCAACTGTGACATTCTGGCATGAAAACCACGGTCATGATTACAGCTAGCCATTACCCAGCGATAACACGCTTAAATAATAATTTATTCAAATTAAAAATACTTATCAAAATATGATGCGGTACTAAATCAGGAATTAAGTGAGCCGGTGCGTGCTCGGGTGAAAATCGATGGTATCAGGACTACGATCACCGTGAAAATCCAAAAAATATGAATAAAAAAGTAGTGCTTACACGCAAATATCAGTTTAAAATGCGTGGCGTCTTATAAGGTTGACACTCCATTGTTTTGCGATACAAAAAATTGGTCTTGTCCGTCTAAGTACTATGCTTTTAATAATGTTGTTTCGAGAGTGAAAAGGCGATATTATTTCAGAATTTTCTTTTTCATACGTGACCATGCATGCCGAAAGTGGCTTCTACGTTTAAAAATATAGACTCTACCTACTTCATAATAATAAACATTTTATAATAGAAGTATAAAAAATTATGAACGTATATTTTATTTATTTTATTTTATATAGCCAGTATAGATCCATTTTGGGACCAAAACTGGCTGGTTTGCCAATATTTCAAACTAAAAATGCAGATTTAAGAGAGAACAAATACCTATAATCACATAAAAAGATATATACGAATATATTTCAAAAATTCCAAACATTTTTAAAGTTTAGTTTTAAGTTTTTCTAATTCTTAAGTTCAAATATTTTTTATGCATGCATTATGCATTTTTCTTTCACATCACTGAATCTATAATTAGTATTTTTTTTCCAAAACAGCATATGTAAGCTTAAACTAAATTATAGATTGCTTATCTATTAATTTACGTTGTTATTTCTATTTATGATTGCCTAAGAGAAAACAAAATGAAGTCCAAGAAATCAATTACTAAAAACTCGGTCGAATATAAGGCAGTTAGTTAAGTTTATTCTGTCCCAAATAAGTGTGACCGAGCTTAAGCTTCCCGATCAGATAGTGTCCCGCTACTGTTTTGCATAATGGTATAAGGATGTGTGGACTACAATATCGATATCGATGAAACACTATACTAATCCCGTAGTTCAAGATTTATTTACCCATTCACATAAGCTTAACTACCATTACATTTTGTGATTATTTAAAATCCAGTGTCTTTTTTTATTTGGGTAAGTACAAATACAGATATTATTATGAAAAACATTAAAATTTAACAGTATGTATTAAATAATGTAAAAATATGTAAAGATTGAATTTCTTTTGGTTCTCCTTGATGCTGTAAAAGCTAAATATTTTTGCTGAAAATATGATAACCTCTGAGAAAATAGAAACTGGGAGATGGTAAATGATAATGTTTGTGCCAAAAATTCTCGAATGGTTTGATTGATTTGAGAATGATTCTCGAAGGAGAAAATATTATGAAAGCAATATTTAATAACATTGTAAACCCTCAAAGAATATTAAGACTACAAAGAACGACCAAGGGTGAACGGGGGCGAGCGTATCAAAATATTATAACCAAGCGATTACCATAACGGCCTACAAAATGCTTAAATTATGGTGTTTAGGCGTGGACACGCTATGGTCCTAGTTTTATGACTAAGGATACACGTGCTACAAATCAGATGACATTTTCAACCACCACTTTGTAACTTGTAGACACATGTTTTTCTCTTTTTGAGCATTTCTAGGTTTCAACATAGATGTAATACAAAGTACTTAATACTGCCATGGGTTTTACTCGTATAAGCAATATTGTGAGGCCATAGCAGCTCTGGTTACTAAAAAATAACAAGATTCAATAAAATTACTCTACAATGCATCTTGCATTCGCGGTAACTTATCTGTCGCAATGGAAAAATATTTAAGTGTGACGAAGTACCTAGTTAACTTGAGAAAAATAAGTAAATGAGCTGGGTATTGTTTTTTTTTTTCGATATTCATTGATATAGCTTAATGAAGACAAATCGGAAGGCCATTGGCATGACCTCACTCTGACCCAAGCATATTTAAGAAGTTGATACTGGCACAAAAAAGTGATAAAATAAAGCGAAAATATAGAACAAATATTTTTTTATAAATACCCTTCTGAGGTCCAGCGAGAAAGACTTGAGACAAATCAAGGCCAAAATTAGTGGTTCAAAATCTCAATAAAGTATGTTTTTTTTTTTAAAATATGATGATTTCTGTTTTTTCATTGGTTGACTGGTAGAGAATGCTCTTAGCAGTAAGTCCGCCAATTGCATTAGTATTTTGTATATATGGAACAATAAATACAATAAATACTTAGTTAGGCATTATTTCATCTTCCCTTTTCATTTATTTTCATGAGAACAAGTTCATTAAAATTTCTTCCCTTTTTTTTAAATTAATTATTTTGTAGTAAGTAGGTATCTCTAATCTTTCTTCAAATCTTAAAAAAAGCTTTCCCGCCAAAAACGAGGTGTTTTGCGTGAAGCAAGCGTGCGTGTTATTCATAATTTTGTGCATATTTTACAATGAGGCAGTCTTTACGTCGCGTTTTGTAAGCAAGCCCAGTGGGTTACATTTTTAATTTTATTGCGATTAAAAAGGAAAGGTTCATTATTATTTTGTTTTATCTGATCTATTTAAGATTTAGTTTTGACATTGTTTTGGTTTTTTCTTTGTTTTAGTTCATTCCGATTCGACCCATGGGCAAGACGGTCTTAATATATTTTTTTAAATCAGTTTTCGTTTATTTCAAAGCGATAATATTTAAATCTATATTGGTGCCAAGGTGTCACTAGGGTCAAAATAGAATCATTAAGTGGCAACGGTATGATTGATTATAAACATAAATAAAACCAATGATTTTGACATGACAAGTAGTTGGAAATTATTAGAAGCATATCAGTGATTTATTGTTTGTTTCCTAGTTTTTGTAATTAAGATATCTATGTTATTTTGTTTATTGTCATATTATTCATAGTTCCTTTTTTGACATAATTTTTAAAGCTCTATAATTAGGATGTGGCGGAACAGAGAGAAGTTTGGAAGGAGACGAGGGAGACCTTTGCCCAGCAGTGGGACAATAGAATCATTCTCGCTAATTCCATTGGCAAATAGTTCCATGAAATAGGTTAAAGAAAAAAATATTTGGATATGAAATACGTAGGTCAGACGACAGTCACTTCATTGTAACAACGAGATCCGCCAAATCTACGTCATAATCCAAAGCGTACCCTAGGCTTCGAAGCGTAAGCTAATAATGCAACTAGGAAACACGCTTGGATTGAAGAATGCAATAATACGAGATAGAATAGAATCATACATAAAAACGTTTTAATTAACCGCAAAAACTGTCAAAAAGGAATAACCCTTATCAGTTCTGAGAACGAAGGCGATATATCGCGTTATAACGCTAACCCGTCAGCGCCTAAAGACCACACGAGGATATCTTAACCCGACAGAGCTAAATTATACGCTCCTTTTAAAAATAAACGTGTTCCAGTGATGCACTGAGCAGGCTGTTCCGTACAATTGTTGGTGGGATTTATTTTATTTTTTAATTGGGATTCTGAGCTCATAGTATGTCAAGTTTATAATAGTATATAATTTGTAATTGGACAACAATCGATTTAAAAAATGCATTATTGTGTTTGCAACGAATCATATCAAACTATAATTAAATTTATTATTGGTACCTTATATAAAATATACTGATTTTCTCAGTTACTCTAACCTACATTTGAAAAACTAAGAAAGCGACCATGTATGTTTTATACATTGGAAGCCCTGGAATCGTCTCCCCTCGTATAGGTAGAACGTTGCATAAGACATCAAATTTAAAATAAAGGTAAGCGTGGTCTCATGGTTATAATATAACATTTTATTTAAATCTTTAATCTTTGGGGAGCAGTACAATATTTTTAGACTATTATGATTTGATTACTACTCGTATTGGTCGACTGAGATAAATTTTTAAACACTACATTTCGTTTAGTCGCATATAATGCCTAATTCGCAAAATGCACCTTAGTCTCAAAAAGGCGTTCGGATAAAACTAAGTAGCTCTTTGCCATAATTTATGCTAAGAATTTATGCAACAAAATTATACTTATATATTAATACCTACTTCATCTTTGGCTAAACCCATCCCAACAACTAAACATCCTGTTTGCCTACCAAATAGTATATAAAAAAAATATTATTCGAAATTCAAACCGAGGATTTCACGCAAGCAAGAGAACCCTAAAAAAACCAAAGGTCCGATTCCAGTGGCGATCGTTGGTAAAAAACAAACTATTGAATTGATTAGCATAAAGCGACGCCTCCGGACCCCCCACACAACGCTCTCAATTAAGCCACTTGTCTTTTCGCGCTCGCCGTGTGCGACCGCCCTTATCTAGATCCAAACGCTAACTTTATTTTATGCTGAATTTTGTGCTAGATTTTTTCATTTCGTTTTTGCATGTTGTGAGCATTTCTGTTTTATTAGTGTTTGTTACTTTTACATTTCGATGGTAGAATGAGGTAGTTATGAGCCGTAGGAGAAAAGCTAAGTGTACACGGGAATACTAACTAGAACAGGCCAGTGGATTGTCACGAGTATCTGAAAAAATACGCGTAATAGAGAGGAGTGAAGAACTCGTTTCTGAGGCCAAAATCACGAATATTTTTACGTCTCTTTCTCTTACAGGGTAGACATAGCCTCGGAAGTTACGAATACTTTAAGAAAAAGGTAGGTAGAACGTTGCTTAATAGCTGAAGTGGCTATTATATTCAAAATCAGCTCAGGTCCAGTAAAGAGGACATTTAAATAACCCAAGCTTTAAAAACAAAAAAAATCTATGGCATAAATTTATCTATTAATCAAATGTTTTAATGAGAAATTTTCGCAAACCTAAGCCTAATGAAGCATTGAGTTCAAACATTAATGAAATACCTCTGTATGTGTTTTAACACGATATTTCTCGGTGTTTGTCACCATTTAACCGACCTAACGGATAAATATATCTTCATTACCTACCTTTAAACTGGTTACTGGGGAACTAAGACTGTTAAGCCATAGGATGACTGACTATTACACCGTTAAGAACGACAAACGAATTGCAACAATGCTGGATAAAAAAACAAACAGTTCTTGTTTTGGCCTGTTATTTAAACCCCTATGTCATTGTTATTTCAGTGGACCCTTACTCATACATTATTTATTTATATCAATACATATCAAAAATCTATTAACATTATTCACCTACATACTAAATAAAAATATCTCAAGTCACTATCATGAATAACAATAATTTATAAATACATTTCTTTTACTGCTTAATTATTTTTTTCTTAAACACTTTTGTATCATAGTTACTGTATCATTTTTAATAGAAGTTATTAAGGTAGGTTATTTACCAGATGCTTTAATAAGTTTTAATCTATTCCAACTACATTTTCTATTATTGTTTCAGTTAGTTATACTACATCAATGCTACGTCTTCGGGAGCAAATGTAAATTAATTCAAACTCTCGAACATAAGATTCAAATGAAACGTTACGCATTTATCAAAGGAATCATTACGATCCGGTGTGAGTGGCAGCTTGTCGCATGTAGTGATAAAGATAGCAACATCGGCGAGCGGCGTCTGCGCATTTGCATCACGCCACACAGAGAGACCACCCTATAAAGCCTACAGTTGATATTTGTTCTAATTCTAGCCTTTTTGAGTAGAATTTATTAAGAACATTTATTTAGTTTCCTTTAAATAATGTATCTATGGTAAAATATCTTATAATTAAAATATGAGGTAGGTGTTTTGCAAACTAGACTTTACAAAAAAATATAACCTAGATTTTGTTTTTTGTATAATTTGATGGTTTATAATGTAATCTTCAAACAAAAGAAGCAATATATACAATACTAGCTGTTGCCCGCGGCTCCGCCCGCGTGGGACTCGGTTATATCGCGCCCAAAAGTAGTCTATGTTTGACCTCAGGTCGTTAACTATATCCCTACCGAATTTTATCAGAATCGGTCCAGCAGTTTAGCCGTGAAGAGGTGACAGACAGGCAGACAGACAGACAGACAGAAAGACAGACAGACTTTCGCATTTATAATATTAGTATGGAGTATGGATAGTATGGAAGTATGGACTAGCTATCGCCTTCAGTTTTGCTACATTGCTCTAAAAAGAAGCCTAGAAAATTGTCAAAACAGTTACGGAGGAGTTCAATAACAAACACTGTGATAATAAATTTTATAAATAAACTTTGCAACATACTGACATCACTATCACTACATAGTATAAAACAAAGTCGCTTTCTCTGTCCCTATGTCCCTTTGTAATAAATCTTAAAAACTACGCAACGGATTTTGATGCGATTTTTTAATAGATAGAGTGATTCAAGAGAAACGTTTTAAGTCCATGCGAAGCTTGAGAGGGTCGCTAGTTAATAATATAATTTATTATAGATACCTAGAGATCTACTAATTTAATTAGACATTTGATTGAAATTATGTAATTTTTGTAACGAAAATATACAAGTTGAAATGCGAAATGTTACCTTCAAACACATAACCATGTCTTCGGATAATGTCAAAATAAAATTTAAAAGTGGGCCAATTTCAAATTATGTTTAATTTTTAAAAGCCTAAAGCTCGCGCGTGTCCCGTATCGGCTTCCACAGGAATTCAAAGCTTGAAAATAAGCTCGCTGATAGAACTTTCCTACATGTATTTTAAATAATATTTTAATTTTTACAATTTTATATAAATTTTGGAGGATATGATTAATTAACTAAAACAAAAAAAACAGAATATATTTATAGGAATATTCGTAAGATCCTTTTTTAAGCCATCTGACCATCTTGTTCTTGTCCTTCCTCTCTTTCTATACCCTAGGACAGGGACGCATGGAAGAAAAGGCGAGGCTTTTGCCCAACAGTGGGGCACATATAGCTAGGGAAAAAAATCGTAAGATACAATTTACAGGATAATAGCGCGTTTATAACCTCTGATGTTTCAACCTTATTACAACGGCTGTTATAAATATGCGCTTAAAAGCTACATAACTTATCACAGGTGATTTAAGATACTAATGCATAGAGGTAAATTCATAAATGTAGAGGGTTTTTTTAGAAGATTATGTTGGCAGTAAAGTACACGGCCCACGAATTTCACCGTAATCAATGTTTGTTATACCTTGAAGGGTGTCACTATAACATTGCCGACTCGTGACCTAGGATATTACGCCACAATACCCAGTAATTTCATTGCCTCTCGCACCCTTCAAACCGGAACACAACAAATCAGTATATAGTCAGAAAAATACTTTGATAGTAGAGTGACAAAGTGACAAGTAACATATTTTAATAGATACAATATGATCACCAATCCATTCATACTAATGTTAGAAATGCGAAAGTGTGTATGTTTGTCCGTGGTATATTGAAAATTTTGTATGTACATTTGTTGGATTGACATTGAACTCGGCTTATCCACGGAATGAATGACTCAATCCACGGAACCCTAAATAAATGCAAATTTTTTCGTTCTCATTAATTTTTGAAACTAAAACCGCAGTATTTCATGCGACACGAAAATGCTAATGTGGTTCTGCCATTTTTCGCCGTGTCCAACTAAACAATGCTTTTAGTAGGTACTTAAAGAATATGAACACTATAAATTGAAGTACAGAACTGTAACTTATCTATGCTTTGCAAAAATGACTATCCATTCAGTACCTCGAGTAGATTTTACAACGCAAAATGTCTGAAACTGGCTTTGCAATTGTGTATCTATTTAAAAACTGCAAATGCCTTTGATCAATTGTATTGTGATATGGTGATAAAAAAAATATCTATACAAAACACTAATGCAGTCGCTTCGCAAGCGATTAGGGAGATTTAAATAGTAGTGGAAGTTAGGTGCGCGTTGACAAAGGTTTTACAGATTCTGTGATTTGTAGTGTTAATACATGTGTGTGTTGGCATGTTTAATATCATATAATAAGAAACCGGTTGGCTGTCCTAGATATCGCTGGATTGACGAAGTAGAAAATGAAAAGAAGACAAATTGCGAATAAGCGGCGCAGGACTAATCGAAGCGGATATCCTTATTTTGCTCATGGTCACTAAGCTATCTTTTATGTAAGTTTTTAAGATGCAATTTATTACCAAAAACCCTGACTGGAAGACTGTTTCGTATTTCAAGAGGAATTACATTAAAAACAGGACCAGTCTTTTAAGCAAGGTCGCATTAAACAAAATGCTTATGGCAATACGTCCTATTTTATTAATATTTATAAGTGCTATATAGTTTAAATACATTAATAAATAAAAATGCTCAAATGAGAGGTGCCACTTCTGTACTGTCCTTGATTTGTGATATAAGCCTAGTACCTCAACTTTAATTAGGCTGCGTGGTAAACAAACGTATTTTAATGTGACCATATTTCGCAGTGATTATGGCAGCGCGAATGAAAACGTACTCGTAAAATTATTATTATGTAATTTTCGCCTTTAGTTTGTGTTTTTCACCAACTTTTTAGAAAATAAAGCAATTGTTATGCTTAGGTTCAATTAGGTCTTCTTGTTGTTCTAATACGTAAACACCTCGAATATTTCATGCATTAAAAGCAATACTTAATAATATATGTCATATATATATATATATATATATCGTTTAGAAATATGTATGAACATTTCAAAAAGTTTTAAAAAAGGAACACAGCGAATGCAGGCTTGTTGTTGACGCCATTTTAAAATTTAATACGATGTTGTTTCGTCTCAAGAGGATTTCAGAGGAAGTAAAGTACCATACAAGCCTCGGCCGAAATTGCAATTTACGTCCTCGTATTTTTAAAAGGCCTAAGCTACGCTTCAGCTTTGCAATATAACTCGGCCGTAAATGGCTTAATTTCTGTCATCGACAGTAATGTAGGTATTATTACTGCGACAAGGCTATTTTCTAATATTTTTCTATTTTTTAAAAAAAATATTCCAGTTAATTAAAATAAACAAGTAATTGTTCCCGAATATTCGTCATAAATTACGTCATAACTCAAAAGAATCTCTTCATTCCAGTTTGCAAGTGTCAGGAATTTTACCAGGCTATACCTTAAATGATCGACCGTCGATACATTAACGAACATCGTTATTTATGATCATGTAATTTGATCGAATCAACCGATTGATCAACCCCCCCGGCACACACATTACCAATCATACAAACAAGTACTTAATATTAAATAATTTACCGCCACCTGCTGAGTTTTGTGTGGGAAATTTCACTCTTATCTCGACGGAATAAAAACTACCATTTCAATAATACTGCAGGGTTAAATGAAGTCGTGACGATGAAACAATGGACGATTTTGGAAATTAAAGATGTAAGTATGCTGGAATCTGAAAATGCAGTTACGGATTTTTTGCAAATTGGGCCTCTTTGGCCAAAATGATGAGGTAATATCATCAACTTTTATTGGGTACTTTTTGGTAATGCTTATTTAGCTAATTATTATTGATTTTGTATTAACAAAAGTAACACTTCTAAATAATGATCAGCTCTTTTGATTTAGAAAGCTAAATTGAAGAGGTACTTTAAATAATGATTTCAATTGACAAGAACTTTTGTTTTATATTTAATAATGAGATAAGATGCGTATAAAAACATAGGTCACTAACATAGTCGTATGCTAACGTGACTAAAGAGAGCCTAGCGGATGTGTTCGTTGAAGTGGAAATGGGCGGGGCACATAGTGCGCAGAACAGAAAGCAGTTGGGGCAGGTTCTGGAATAAGGAATCAAACATGATAAGGATATGTTCGGCAAACGCAGTGTTAGACATCCGAACGAACCTCACTAAGTTGCAAGAAAGAAGCTGGATGCAGGTCGCTTTTAAGTCAGATTGAAAATCTATGAGTGAAGGCCTATGTCCAGCAGTGGACGATCCAAATGAAGATAACTTATTTTATACTTACAATACATTCAAGCTCTTAGTAAGTAGCCTTTCAAATGACATTTTAGTTTACAAGTTTACATGCTCACTGTTTTTCATAATGGTTGATTTTAGATAATGCTTTTAGCATTAAGTCCGCGTATATTATGCGTTATACTTTTTACAACAAATATTAAATTAATAAATTTTTCAAAATTAAAACATAACGCACAGCTATAGGACCAAGAAATTAAGTAGTATTTAACAAATACTCCAAGCAAAATGGGTGGCTAAATTTCGCTGTTCTTTATTATCCATAAAATTATCATAATAAGTCAGCGGACGATCCCTCCAGGTTATGACAGGGTATGACAACCAGCGACGCTTTACAAAAAGTACCTACTTACAGGTTTTGTAACAAATTACCACCCAAATATTTTAGGGTTGTCAACCGGTCAAAAAAAGCCGGTAGTTTAAACAATTAAATGTTCATTTAATTATATAAGTTTAATTTAAGTATTTATATTATTGCAAATAATCAACACAATAAATTAAATTTTGTTCGATATCTGTGTAATTTGTCCCTTTATTTTTTTATATTAATTTGTGATCTAGACTTTATGTGCTTATAAGGATTATATTTATTTTGTTAGTTTTTTTTCTTTAAAATACTAGCTATATGACAATGGAAATTTGAATTCAGCCCTGAGAAAGGCTAATCACCACCTACGTTCACAAATTCACGCCTCGCCGTATCAATGGGTCCACATGAGGTCCATTGGCAACTAAGTAATTATGCCGAATTACCAGGCCATTTTCAAGGTGCGAAAAGTAAGTGCTAAACACCTTAAGGCCCGTTTACACTTATTGCTGGCTGCACGCAAACCAAACGGAATTCTATTCGAAGCTCGAAATTCAAATTTAGCGGTTTTTTTTGGCGCTATAGCTTTGAATAGGTATTTAATAGATTCAGGTGTTACTTTGCGGAAGTCAAAGTTACAAGCACTTACCAAATTATTTTGCGTGCTTCCGCCACCAGTTAAGTTAACTTAGTGCCTTGGTGCCTGAGGATGCCTCGCGTAGAGGTAAAACACAGTGTCGCAAGGGAAGTGTATGCAAACTAATGGTGGCGGGCATGCTGGGACTAACAGTAGTGTGTGGGCGCCGGCCGGCAGTAGTTTGCATAAACTAACTGGTGGCGGAAGCACGCAAAATAGTTTGATAAGTGCTTGAATAGGTATACTTTATTGTTCAAATATAAAATGAAAATAAATAGTAAATCGACTGAACGCACTTTTCTCACCTTTCCCTCAAAGTCTCAATCCGATGATGTGTTCAGAAGGCTGGCTAATGCTAATCCTCTGTGCCAGGTAATGACCCTAGAGTTTCAAAAGTTATTTAAATAAAGCGTAATTTTTACTACTAGGTAGTTGTATCTAATTTCAGTCACTATTTCGTTCTGCAGCGGTATTTTCATAGCGGTTCACAGTTCCATTATCATTGTGTCTGTGATTGTGTGAGAAAACCTGCTAAACATACAAACAATATAATTCGCGTAGATCCACTTCAAATTAAACACGCGGAGAGATGAAAGATACTGCATCCGTGTCTCAAGGCATAAGCGGAAGCATTTATTTTGTTTCATGAGAAGTCGCTTGTTGTTGCTGTAGTTGAAGTTGCTGCGGAATTTAGGGCTTTACGAGTAGTATACTTTTTATTTTACTGTCCCTATATAATTGTTTTTGCCTAAAAAACGAAACCGACTTCAATTCCTCAACTAAAAAGGATGAAATAATTAATACATTGTTGTTTAAATATGCTTCATATCAAACATTTTAATAAATCTGAAGTCGGTGCCGGTTTTTTTAATAAAATATGCTAATTAACGAGCCAGCAGCTAGTCACCGAATTCTTAAAATTGGCACCAACTTCAAATTTTTTTAAATGTTTGATATGAAGCACATTTAAACAACAATGTATTAATTATTTCATCCTTTTTAGTTAAGGAATTGAAGTCGGTTTCGTTTTATAGGCAAAAACAATTATTTTATACTTTTTAGTTTTGAATACGCAATGCCTTACAACTAAAAAGTTGTAAACACTTTGCATTTTGGAAAGTCGGGTAAACGTCATCAGCGTCGTCTCACCTTATTGACATGGAATATATCAAAAACTACCCAAATCGCAATAAAACTTCCCTCGATAACTCCATGATTCCATCATCAGATCCTGATCTGATGACTATGGTACCATCTAGAAAGTACACCCTTTCTAACAAAAAAAAAATTTTACAAATCGATTCAGTGGCCTTCGAGTAATCGAGCAAGATATATTGCAATCAAAAAGTTGTAAATACCTCGCATTTTTGAAAGTGGGTTAAATTTTCCATCATTGTCTCACCTACGTCTCACCTTACTTACATGGAATATATCAAAAAATACCCATGCCCAATACAAAACTTGAAGAGTTCCCTCGATTTCTCCATGATCCCATCATCAGATCCTGACCTGCTGAATATGGGACCAATTGGAAAGTATAACCTCTCGAACTAAAAAAAAATGTTTTGAAGTCGGTTAAAAATATTAAAAAAGGTGAAGGACAAGGAAGACGTTAAAAACTGTAGTTTTTTCTATCAATCTGAATCATAGAGATTTATTCAATTTAATTTTTAGCATGACACGAAAGGTCATATCAAGTGGTATGGTGTATAAACAAACTACCACATAAATGTTCTAAAAAAGCCTCACTTTGCATTATGCCTAGTTCACATCAACGTTAAAGATTTTTAAAGATGATGGTTTTCTAAACATGTATTGCGTTCGATTTCTTTTTCAAGCGTTACTATCATCCCGCTACCACATTTGTCTTAACACCGCAGCCGTGTTAAAATAAAACTCTGCTCCAACATATTATGATGTATAAATACTAAATAGAAGCTAGTTTCCTACAATAGCATCCCACGGTGGGGAGCCACCGTGACCGACCCGCCACTTCACTTTACGAGTACATTCTGATTATTCTTAAAATTTTGCTTTTGTTAAAACAATTGGCTGGGATGGTCGCATCGTATGTATGTGTGTGTTCATCTTATCTATACACGTATAACCATTTGACGGTGTTTTACATTATTTATCCATATTAAATAACGCAGTTAACGTTCCGATACTGAATTGATATTTGTGAATCGAGTGAAATATGTTTTCTTGATTATGGTGGAAACCATAGGTGTACCATATAAATCTATTGTTTGAATGGCTTAAAAATAAAGAAATAAATACTTTCCGAAAAATAAGTTACATGTGTATTTGAAAATCATCGGTACAAATTCAAAAATTAAGCTAATTACATAGTTTTTAACCAGCTTTTTGACGTTGTTAGATATAAAAATAATTAATCTGTTTCGTCATCAGAACATTATCAGATCAGTAGTTTGTAAAACTATCACAACATTTCAGTACCGATGGGTTTGTTGAAACATGAAGACATTAAAAAGTATTAAAATTAAAGCCCGACCTCCAATTTAAGGCTCGTAAAATGTGTGTAAAAAGGAAATCATAGTAATAGCACTTGGATTGTTTAACGCCCTCTTTGCACGCATTCTTTTTGTATTAGTATTATAACACTAGCTTTCGCCCGCGGCTTCGCCTTAATGAATCCCTCGAGAACAGTGTTTTTCTCGGGAAGAAAAGTACCCTATTTCCTTTTCAATACTCCTAGCTATGTGTATGCGAAATTTTAGGAAGATTGGTTCAGTAGATAGGGCGTGAAGAGGTAACAAACAAATATACAAACTCACTTTCGCATTTATAATATTAGTTGGATTGGATAAGACTTGATGTTAATACTTTCATTTTATTGTTTGCCTCAATATTTGAACCTATCTAATACTAAAGAAAATATACACCACCAATGCCTTTGCGTAGTGTATTTTTTTTTGCCAATGCTCTGTTTTTTTCAATGATTTATCTATTTTTTCTTTTCTTGTCAGCCAGATGGTATAGAGTAGATAACATATTTTTCGAGGTCTTAAGACTTGTAGAAACTACTAATTTATCTTAGTGTGTAGGTATGTATTAATTATAGGTAAATATAAAATAATCATAAATAATGGGGCACACTTAGATATAAATAATACTTAGCACTTCTTTGTAGAATAGGTATAAAACACTTAATAAATTTATTTATTTTTAAAACCTCTATCAATTGTCTTTATTCCTATTTAGGTAACAGTATTCTAATCTTTCTATACTAATGGACTATACTTAGTTGCACTATATAAGTATATACATTTTATTTTCTATAAAATTTTTTTTATACATTTTCATCCAAAACCGATTCGGTCTCGTTGATGTCTTTTGTCTGTCTGTTGGTACAAGTGTCATCGCAGACTTACGATAAATATTGACTTGCTAATACTTGCTATGAATTATTACATGCAATGTATAGAAACAATGTTGCCATATTAACTGAACCGTGGAAAGTAAATAGCGTAGAATAAATAAGACTACGGTTTGCTAATTAGCAAGAAAAATACATTTCTTAAACATATGATAACAAATTATGTTCCGTTATATAGATGACCCGGACATTTATGCGTGGCCATAATTATCCCGGTGGCATCTTAAGCCATATGATCCTGAAGCTCAGGGTCCTCAAAAACCTGGCTAACCACGGCATATAAACTCTCTCCCTCTCTCATCTCTCTCACTCTACCATGAGATTTAGCCATAATCTCAGTTACGTATTTTTTGGGTGTGGTTTGTATCCCGTTGGGTTATTACATATTCATCCTATGACGTCACATCCCATTTCTTTACTCATTCCAAACTAGTATGCCATATTCAACCTAACACATTTTTTAAAATATATTTTCTTATTTCATCCCAAATGCATTCCTTGCCCGTAGCAAAATTAACAAAAAAGTGTGGATAGCAACGTTTTCGTATTATCTTACCACATTTTTTTTAAGCTTTCATTTAACGCTATGTATATTTGTCCTACAGAGTTGAAACTTTACACATGGCTTCAGTGCCGATGAAAATAAATTGTTATGATAAACATGACCTGATGGTAGAACTCCTCAACGGTTAACACCTTCTTCTTCTTCTTTTGGTGCCACTTCATTCCTGAAGGTTAGCTGTCAGCTCTATCCATGGTGAATCTGAACAACTGTTCCACTTTTATTATACCAGTCAACTAGCGGAATTTCCTTAGCCATGACACTTTGCATCCTCCCACTCTGCGCTTTTCGGCAATTTTTACCCATCATGATGGTCTGCAGAAGATGATATTGTGACATTGTGTGTTCTTAACGGTTAACACCAGAAACATGTCATTTTTCACACGTGGCTTAAGTTCAAGGCCCTTACTACAATCCCCTAAAACCATGCAAAATCCAGTGAGTAAGCGAGACAGCGCAATACATGATGTAACGCGACATCTCCCTTACTCTGCTCTTGTATGATTTTAAGAGATGGTGGTAAGCCACCAGATAGCAATGTTTTGTTATGATAACCATGACCTGATGGTGAACCGGAGGTTTTCAATGAGGGAAAACATCAACCGCTAATTGCATGGAAAGCACGCATTCAAAATCTGGTTCTTTTCACCTTTATTCTGCTACCATCTAACCTCTTAATAACAAGAGGGAAAAATCTACCAATTGTACGATATAACTAATTTAATAAGGATTTTAGACTTCTTAATTTTCTTTTTTTAGTAATTCGATAGACTTTTTATACAGATTCATTAGCATTAAGAAGTACAGTCGGTGCGGGTCGTTAGTTATTATGGTATTACTTGCGTTAATTAAAAAATAGTAACTGCCCTTCTGGATATCTCTTTAAGTTGAAAATCATAATGTCACATATTAAGTGAGGTACGGTGTCGGATGAGCGAAACCGCCAAAATACAGGCTCGGCCTAGTTTGGATTCGGTGTTCGTGAGTCCGTCGAATATCTACGTTTTCTACTTCTCTCACTTGTTATTGCACATTTTACAGTGTATTACTATTAGTTATTTAACGACGTTGTTGTATTGTACCTTGATCAATAAATATTTTTTTTATTATCATTTATTATTATTACATATTTATTCATAACGCCAATTATTCAACGAGTTGCTAATTAATATTCGACATTATTAAATTAAGGCAAAATGGATCTGAAAATACCTGTGTACCTGTTTAAGATTAAGTATATGTAAAAACGTTATCAAAAAATATTATATTTGCTGTCGCTATTGTATTCTTCGTAGTAAAAATATATAAAGAATTTGCAAAATTTAAAAGCTAATGAACTCTAAATAACCTTAACGTTATCTAGCGATATCAAAAATTCAAAACCTTTTAAGAGGCAAGCAATTAAAATAATTATTATTTTAGGGTCCTATTATAATAAAAAATTCTGTACAATTAAACAGTACATAATGTGTAAAATCTTTTATTGTACAGAAAATAATATTGTTATATTAACAATAGATCTGAGAACGTTTTCCGCAAAAATAGACCTTATCGCAAGGTTTTTTCAAACAACTAATTAAAAATTGGAAATAGACTATCGAAACTGCGGGGTTCATTAAGCCTATCCAGCTAATATTACAACACAAAAGTGAGTTTGTATATTTGTTTGTTTGTTACTTCTTCACGCCATATCTACTAAACCAATCTTCTTGAAATTTCGCATATACATAGGTAGGAGTACTGAAAAAGACATAGGGTACCTTTCATCCCGTGAAAAAGCACTTTTCCCGAGGGAACCACACTGGAGAAGTCGCGAGTGAAAGCTAGTTTATATATAAAGGAAAAAAAATGCATACTCGTATAACTCTATTTATAAACGCCTATACCTTTGGAACTGCTGTACGAAATTTACTATTCTTTTTTTTGTTCTGAACGTTATCGTCAAAAGAAGGTTAGTGCCAAAAAATACTGTCTGGGTCCGCTCGTGCGAAATTGGGACGAAAAGCTAGCAAACAATGACCATTATTATTTAAAAACATTTAAAATAAGTTTTTAAGGATGTGGTTTGACAATATTACTTTAAGCTTAAAGCTTTGTTGAGTGTGGTCAAGAACAATGGTATAATAGATAGTCATGCTCTATACTATGGAAGTCTTCTTGACAATAAAACAATAATAGAAAACAAATCATAAATTTTTGTGCAAAATTTGGCGTTGTTGGTTTCATGCTTAAAACAAAATAATAAGTAAACAACATTACAAAACATTTCATTGTGATTATTTAGATTAAAATTTAATACAATTATTATACTCAGAAAACCGACGGTACGAAAAAAATGCTGCTCTACAAATTAATAATTATAAATCCGGCCCCATCTACTTTTGTGATATAGAAGCATAGTGAATTAAGTAATTAATCATGAAAAACAAATTTATAGAAATGAAAAAAATAAAAAATGTATAATTTTTTTAATTTCAATTGAAAAGTAAGTTTTGAAGAAATAAATACTTGTATATATGCCAACATTTATATAATTCAAAATTTCTTACCGAATAGAAATCTCGAAATTTTCAGTTTTCAGCTGATTTATTAAATAAAAATCTCTTCATTCTACAAATGTCTTTAAAATTTACACTCGAGTCCTTAAAACTAAACTAAAAATCGTCCAACAACGTTGCCAGTCAAAATAATTTTAATAAAAAAAATAACCGTAACACTGGCACATCACAATTTAAAAACCGAATCGCGATTTGAAAACCGTTCGAAGTTTGAACCGCGGGCGAGCGAGCTTGTAAGCTCTACGATGCGTGGAGTGGTTGTAACTCGTAACGGTGAGCGGAGCGTGTCGGGCCTTCCCGGCTCCGCCTACATCGAAACGGAACGGAGGGGACGATACACCTCTTAGCCTTTTCACACTTCCCTCATACCTACTAGAATCACCACTCCTACTTAAACTCCCCTGCCTCTGAACTTCTATACAAACCGGAACTCTTCGGGCATATCTTTACATTCCTTACGGTTCTTCCTACATTGGGCATTTTCAAAGCCCGCTGTGCGCGTGGATTATGCAAATTTACACTTAATTCTGTTAAGAATAGAGCAGCGAAGGAGGTATTTGTAGCGTGGTGAGGTGTTCTGGTATTTCGCGGGGCGGATGCTAAAGACTGTTAAATAGATAAGATTATGCAGATGTATAGAGTTATCTACTGACAGGGAAGAAATGGCGTTAATTGAAGATTATAAATTAGAATGATTGGTTATTTGGAGATATTTTTTTATATAGTCTGGATAAAGTAATATTAATCTTTGCATTTGATTATGTATTATAAAGAAATCCAAGTTTTTTCAAGCTCTACCCAATTATATTTTTGTAGATTTTTTCTGACATTTGATATAAATAAAGTAAAATAATGTTAACCATCATATTTTATATTCTACTAAACTGGTCTTTATAAAATAATAATGATATTTTTATTAAAAATTGAAAGCAAACACGTTATTATTGTAACTCAAAGAATTTGGAAATCACCCGCGTATTGACGTGCGGCAATTTTTTTTAATCATAATAATATTTTGTAACTGAAGTTTACAATTATATTACGGAATTTCGACCCCCCTTCCTAAGAGAATTCAAGTATGGATCTTAAATTAAAACACTTAAAGACACTAATCACAATAATTGGAATGAACAAATATATTTATTCTATGCGACAGTCTTTTGCAAGCCACAAACTACTAGCCGTTTGGAACGAACCGCTAAAATTCTTTAGAAATTGTCTCCACCTATTTTTTTCCTAGAAAAAAAAAATGTCTTACCAAAATATAAACATTGTTTATTTGATAATAACTGCAAGGACAATATCAACATTACAAACATGAAAATAAATAAAAGCTATAGAGATGTGTGTTTGTCATCATGGGAAACGCCCGTCTGTCTGTCTCTTTGTTTGTGGTCCAATTGAAAAATTCAGCGAATTAGAATTAGTTTTTATTTAAATTTAATATTTTGTAAACCTATATGCCAAAAACTTGTAGTTTAAATTAATTAAGCATTTGACTAAGGGAAATAAAAAGATTTTTGTAAATAATAAGAGTAGACGTGTTCCGCTTGAAAGCATTAAAAATATGTTGTAAATAAAGCATAATAAATCGGTTTTTTTCTCATGCATGTAATATTATTAAAACAAAAACTATATCTCTGTTTTTCTTACAAAATTTATCCCAGAAAAAAGTAGAAAAATAAGGTTATTAGTATACATTCTTTATGTTCTAAGTCAGTTTGTTTCACATAGATACTACGTCTCTTGTTTTCCATTTCTCTTTTAAACTCCATATTCCATTTATCTAGCAATATGATTTATATACATATTTCCATTATGCTTGTCAAGACCTTTCATTTCTATCAAACACGTAATGATTATCTCAGTTTAATTTTATCGAGGTATAAATTTCTAAGGTTTCCGTTCCGTCAGATAAAATTTTGATACAATTTATATACCTTATGTCACCCGGGCCATTATTACAAATCTTTTCACGCCTAATTTAGTAAAATCGGTCCAGTAGTTTAGGCGCTACGATGAAACTTACATACACAGATAGACTGGCAAAATCTTTTGGCTTTGCCATAGTCGGATAAAATAGAGGTTCGTATCCGCTACCGCTTGTAACCTACACTAATAACAGGACACGGGCGACTGTCAGTTCTGCTATTTAAACAGCGCGGTTATTACCTAGACCTTAGTAGCTATTAAATACTTTAAACTACTGGAGGATTCTAAAATTAACGTATCATCACATAGTATAAAACAAAGTCGCTTTCCGCTTTCTGCCTGTCCCTATTTATGCTTAAATATTTAAACTACTTAATAGTACAGGTACAGGACCGGGAAACGCTAGGATGAGGATCATGGTCATGGAAACATTATCTGCAACTTCAACGGTTTCAAATCCGTTAAAAAATTGCGCAGAAGCAGCTTTCTTATAATCAGGGTTCCAGGTGTCCACAATTAGTGTGTGTGTCTTCTCTCTATCTGGGCAATCTGGGTTCGCACCCGAGTGGACACCCTCAAATTATGGGGAATACTGGACATTGCGCGGCGACCACTGATGATATAGACTTGGGAAAGTTCTTTTATTACCTTATTTTATTTTATTGTTTATTCTGTCGTTCCTGTTGGCTAAAACAGAGTTTTTCAATCTTTTTGATTTCGCGACCCCTTTACAAGTTGAATAACTCTGGCGACCCCGTTGTGGCCTAGAAAGTAAACGAAATAATAATATTTAATTAAAAGACTAATATAAGAATAATATTTAATGTTCTTTTTCTATATTGGTAAATTTATCTTTTGTTTAGATCTAGCGAAGCTTCATGAGTTTTGAATGTAATAACGAGGTAAGTTGGTAAAGCTATGTGCGACTTAATTTGGATGCCTTTTGTTTTAGTGTTAGAACCTTGCCTTGAAAGAAAAATCTTTCGATCGGCGACCCCTCGAGTATGAAATAGGAATCTTTAATCTAATGGGTCCATAAAAATACCCAAATATTAGATAAACAGTTTGAAACTATGGCTACATGAGCATAAAAGAAAAAAAAATTTTTTTTTTTGGTAATGTTTAGTTATTACGAATCATTTTCATTATATGATTGAATTAAGCCGTAGATAATCAATCTTATAAGCTTACACAAACTACTACTAGACTACAGTTGCTTTATTGTAATAACCAGTACCGCCAAATAAGGATCATGATTAACAGCGTACCCTTGGCTCAGACTCGTAAACTTTAGATATAATCGGGAAACACGCTCGGAGGAAGAAGCTTACACAAAGTATGTTGCTTATGTTCAAAGTTTACGTGGTGTCCTTCAATGTTCGTAAAATTTAAAAAAAAGTCACACGCATCTGCCTTCCGTCCCGAACTAGCAATTACACAAGAAAATAACCAAATATATAGCCATTTTAACAACTTTCTTTTGCGAACACCATCCGAGTGGTTTTATGTGCCAAATTACTTTATACGACTTGTTTTTACAAATGTAATCGATACTAAATAATTATACTCAAGTGTAAATGTTGTAATACCTAATCGTATTAAAAAATAAACATGATTGCATGTGTAAAGAGCTAATCTTTTACTCAAAATACCTACCATAGATTTTAAAAAAATGCCTGAGACCGCGATTCCCTATATCTATCAAAAAAAAAACATTTATTCATTTACTGTGGTCATTCTAAGAGTCTGGTTACTTTTTAGCTTTGTTAATTTAAGATATGATAAAACTTGCAATGTTAATCAATTAAACAAAAACTAATCAAACATAGCAGAGACCGTTTTTATTACATTCTTGTTATTAGCATTGGAATATATCATGTCGTTAGAACGAGGTAGATATGCCAAATATACGATTAGAAAGGGACAGCTGTATGTCTGTCGCACCCGCTGAGGAGGCGGGACCGAATAGATAACTTTGACATCCGCCAGCATTCGTACTGAACGAAAAAGCTCCGCTAATAGCTTTGATATGCTTGAGGCGTTTTGCAGCTTTCATAAGTTGCTTCTTTCTAATTATGGTAGCTTACTTATGCTTAATTAATCTGTTTTTTTTTTGTATACAAGACTTTTCAGCGCTCCAATTTGCATCGACTGATTAATGATTGATATATATGAGAAAATTTAGTCAATATCTCTCTCTCTCTCTCTCTCATCTTTTAACGCTTTCCTGGTTGCTTCCTCAGCTGACTGCTTCCAAGCCCAGGGTTCACTTATTCAAAATTTTTATGTAAATAAAAAAAACTAGCTATTCTTCGTGGCTCCGCTCGCGTGATAGTCGATTATATCGCGTCCAAAAGTAGCCTGTGTTTGACGCCTGGTCTTTAACTATATCCATAACAAATTTCATTAAAATCGGTTTAGTCGTGAATGCGAAACAAACAGACAGCAAACAGACTTTCGCATTTATAATATTAGTATACTTCTAAGTGCCAAACTATCTTTAAATATCGGCTCAAACAAAAGGCAAAGTAGCCTGGCCCAGTCGGTTTATTTTTTCTAGACAAGTTTTTTCTATGACACGTGCCATCGTCGGTGAAAAAGGGACATTTCTCATTAACTGACAAGAGACACCTTGAACCAGTGTGTCTAATTGATTATAAATTACATAGTGTGATAAAGGCCTAGTATATATTTAAAGTAATTTAGTATTTTTTTTTTGTAACTGTGGGGATAAATGGAGCTTTAGACTTCATGGATAAGTTAAGGTTTGATTGGCAAATAATACCGTAATTTTTCATGTTTTTACTGTGGAATATTTTTTTAATAAATAAGTTTAAAATAGTAAAAAGCTGCACCAAAGGCTAAACTGAGCAAAAGTGTTACTACTCTTCAATTTCGCCTTTTGGCATCTGACACAAGAGTCCAACACTCCTCCCTATCTCCTTCCTATCTCCATTCTACGCCACCCCTTGCCGGCTAGGATAAAAATAAAATTTAAAAATGTAACTTAATAATCGTTAACGTAGTTCTAATGTTTGTTAAAATAACATAATAATAATAATAATAAAAAGTAAAAAAATAAAATAAATAATAAATTTTAAAATTGAGAAAAAGGATAAATAAAGGATAATAATAATAAAATCTTTATTTGCCAAAACAATATACAATCCCATACATTAATAAATAACACGTACTTACTCTAATTCAAATTCAATTAACGTTATTTATCAAAGTTTTTTTTATACTACTGAGTAGGCAATCAGGCCCACCTGATGGAATATGGTTACCGTAGCCTATGGACGCTTGCAACACCAGGAGTGTCACGAGCGCGTTGCCGACCCTGCAGGAATTTTTTACGCCCTTCTTGAAGGCTCCCATGTACCCAAAGTACCCAAGTATATTGTTCTTTTATGATTCAATTCAATGTATATTTTGAAACAGGTACAATAAAAATCCATTCATCTCCACAAACTTCTGGTTTCCTTGCTTGGTTTTTTGGGTCAATTAAAATGTTAGATACTAAAAGCATCTTCGAAACTCAACAGCGGTATTTTAATACTACGAAATTAAACATCGATTAGTCAATTAATTATCATTAAAATAATACAGGTGTGCCTTTTTTAGTTCCCGGGCAATTTATTAAACATATTCGTTACAAGTAGCAAAAAAGGAAATGTCCATTCATTCGATTTGTATAATCTTTATCGAGTTTAAGTTATCCATGGTGGTATGGAATGGGATGGGTCGCCATAGTCACCTGTCATCTGGGCGTTTGAAACATTTTAATTGTTGGTTTTTAGTGTAACAAGGATATCAGCTTGAAATGTGATTCACTTTATCTGACGGGCTCGGGAGTACTCGGGACAGGATTTTAATAAAATAAAACGGTTGTGATTCAATGTTTTTCTAATGTTATTTTTTATTATAATGCCCTATAGTGATGTGTGCCAGAAAGTGTAAGGGTCGAAAACACTGTTTTTAATTATACTACTCACCATCATCATTTCAGCCGCAGGCTGTCCACTGCTGGGCATAGGTCTCCTTCAAGGATTTACAGAACAATAAATTACTACTAATATAAATAATAATACAACTTTGTTTAATTTAAATAATACTTAAAGTAGTATTAAATACCCCACGGTACACATACGTGTTTTGATTTTTTTTTTTATTATTATTTATCTCTTTACCTCTCGAACTAAATGAATGATGCAGGAGAGGGTTTTATCAATTTTATGTATAGCGACGGATATTGTAATACTACCGAACTTTCCGTAATGGACCGGCACCCGTAGCCAAGTGCCAATTTCAAGACGCTAAAGAATGTCGACAAGAATAAAATGTATGGGATTGAATAAGCTGCGGTAAATCACGTGGTCAATCTTATGTCAATCCCATATATTTTGTTCTTGTCGTACGTCGTTAACGTTTTGCGATTGTGACTATGGCTAAGCCCCCGGGTCAGATTGCCACTCTCTGATTACCGCCAACTGTACGGAACACTAAAAAGGACACATGGCCACGTGGCAGAGAGTCTCTACAGACAGACAGATGCACCCATCTCCACTATACAGGTTCGACGGACATTATTATGTCAAATTATGGCATTTTCCAATCAGCGCAGAGTAATTATGTGAATCGATGCGTTTTCGTTACGAAGTTTACGAACGCACTTTTGTTTTGCGTTCGCAATCAACGGAAGTTATACAAAAGGCAGGCTTTTATTACGTATCGACTGTAATATTTTGCATTTAAAAATCTGAAATTGGAGAAACTAAACGCTATATACTATAGCTCAAGACCGAACAAAGTTGATGAGACGGACAAGGAAAGCCGACTTAAATTGAATGAAAAAAGGACCTAGCGAAGAAGAAGAATAAGACGTTTATGTTTTAAATAATATTTTATTCGAAACGTCTGACCGATCATAAAAATATCATACTCTCTCTTCCCTTGGGTGTAGGAAGAGGCATCTAAACCATTTCTTATTTTGCATGGGTACCTTTGCCCAAATGGTGGCGAATCCCACCAACTAAGTACGGTAATGTCAGGCAGGCGACCGGAACATTGTTTTGTCTTATGTACTTCATAAAGGAAAAACAATAAGACATCTAATTACATAGTACGACCAATGAAACAGAGAGCATCCGAATTGCTACAAAAAGAATTGCGTAAAATCCGTATCAAGTTGATTTCCGTGGCAATCAACTTGATACGGATACATGCATACGGATAGTTACAAGAAAAAACTCGACTTAACGAAGCCCCTACCGCCAGGTCAAGGAAAATTGGTATCTATATATACTAATATTATAAAGAGGAAAGAATCGATTGTTTGTTTGCATCGAATAGGCTTCGATATTACTGGCCCGATTTAAAAAAAAATCATTGTTTGAAAACCACAGTCTCCCTAGCCTATACCCATAGGCTATGTGTCTACCACGGACAAAGCCGGGGTGGACTGTTAGTGTAGAATAAATAGACTATAGCGTTTTGCCAAAGCCCGCTGAGAACGCGAAAAATTAAAACTCTTTCAAAATGTTAGTTACGTAATCAGAACTCATTTGTTTCCTGTTCAAGTAAAAGTGGCTCCTAATGATCCTAATAACATAGCCGAAGCTTGAAGGAAGCTATTGAACGTGACTTTACAACATTATTTTTAAGTTTACAAATGGCTCTCTCAAGACAGACATTTCCGTTGACTGTAATCTTTGAGAAATTCTTATTTTTAAAATTAAAAAATATAATTTGCTTACCACGTTTTTAAAATCCTGAAATAGTATTGCAAAAATTAAGATTTTTATGTAATTGGTGATTCTTAATCTTTTTATAAAATCGTTATCAACAATTACCGAGATATTAGATATCAAAAATGATAACATTTCCTAATTTTACAGCATCAATGTATGTGTGACACGAAATTAAATAAAATATGCAGGAATTTTTACTTTTTCAAAATCGGCCTTAAATTTTTAAATTTGTTTTTTTGTTTGTTATAACTTTATTGTACAGATAAATGCTTGACTTGTTCCATAACTCTTTATGATAGATCTCTATCTAGAGGATCTTTAACGTTTGCATAACACCTATAAACAAAAACCTTTTAAATCTACTTGATAGTTGAAATCCATACTAATAATACTAATATTATAAATGCGAAAGTCTGTCTGTCTGTCTGTCTGTCTGTCACCTATTCACGGCTAAACTGCTGGACCGATTGTAATAAAATTTGGTAGGGATGTAGTTAACGACCTGAGGTCAAACATAGGCTACTTTTGGGCGCGATATAACCGAGTCCCACGCGAGGCGAAGCCGCGGGGAACAGCTAGTAATGAATAAATGAACACTTTATTGCACCATTTACATACAAAGAATATTTATTTATATAAATGTGAAATATCAAATACTTTAAAAATCCAATACGAACTTTTCTTAATGAAGCACCTCCAGCGGCTATTGGCGAAATAATAAGAGGTAATTATGAAAATGTTACTTATAATGTCCTTACTCATATCTTCCAACTTCATCAGCCAGTACATCGATCATCACCTGATGATTTTTTGAACTTAATTTTTTAATAAAGGTCAGCACACATATAAACAAGAAAAAAATTGACGATTTTCTTTTTTATTGTGACACATAAAAAAACATTTGACAACGACTCAATGGGTAACGGCCTTAAGGCCTAAGCATTTACTCTGATTTTTTCAAAATTATAATCTAAGGTTATAAAGGTTATGACTAGAAATAAATAGTGACTAAAAATAAGTGATAAATACATATATATCATCACGACTGTTTTTTGCAGAGGTAGGCAGATACTAGCGTTTTCCATTGGCTACGATCCTTACATACCTCCCTCGCTTCCTCCAAGCTCGTCACTCTTGTCATACACGCTCGCCGATTTCGGGTACTCCTAATGTCTCCCTTTGAAGTGAAGTGATGTGTTTATTAACTCACCTTACATCCTATTTCTTTCCGAGTTTATACTTTCAACAATCTACATACATATGCAATGCCCTTTACAACAATCAGTTCTTTTAACATTCACATGCGCGCGCGCAGGTTGACACGCGCCCTGGGTGCTGCTCCACCTGCGTGGCACGAGCCTGCGCCCGGCAATTTTTTGAAAATGCCCGTAATTCCGCAAATTGCTGTACTGGCGGTGGCTTAATGCTTTAGTTAAGATGTTTTTAAACAAATCTATAAAAATTCGGCGGCGATTAAATCATAAAAGATGTTTTGAGTGATTTTTTTATAAAAAATTACGATTCAACTATAGCGGACGAAGAAAACAATAAATGTCTTTAATTATGTACAGAGTACGGTCAAAAATTATTCGATTATAACAAAAAACGGATTAAAATAAAATGAATAGGTTATGTTTTCAATTAATTGTTATAAATGCACACGCGTCACTTATCGAAAAACAGATGTAATCTGTACTTAGGGTCAGCCGGCCAAAAGTGGCACTTGAAGCGTGTAAACGCCCTAAATCAGATCACACGACTAAAGGGCGCGCGCGCGCTTTCGACTAGAAAATCCCTGACTTTTCTCACGCTTAACTGTCTGTCACACGACAGGGGCGCGGTAGACAGCGATCATGGTATCTGTATGATAAGTAGCTCGACTTTATTCATTCAAATGTATAGGTACTTCTATGTGTGCAAAGCGAAATAACTAGTTCGCAAGAATAAAAAAAGGAGAGTAAAGAAAGTAAAGTGGAAGTTGAGTTTTGCTTTCTAGGAAAAGTCTGGCTTAACTTCATCTATCGTTTTCAAAATGCCACTATTTTAAGTTTTCCTTTTTTTTGTGAAATAGAAAGACGCAATACAAAGCCTATACAACAGTTATTAATAATATCTTTCTAAAAAAACAATGTGAAATATTTATCGCCAAGTACTCTAAATACTACTGACCGTGTTGACGTTCTGCGGCTACATCTTAAATTGACGGTTTAAATAAAAATCATAATTGAACTTAGTTGCACGCGGAATGATATCATAAATTCACTGCTTTTTATCGATATTCGAAAGCCATCCATCAGTGTTCGATAAATCGCGCGGCAAAATTGCGAAATTTTGTCTCGTTCTAAGCAAAAAAAACTGGTTCCGACCTGTTTTATTGGAAAATATTTATGGTAATACGAAGGATCTGCACCCAATATGGCAAGTCTGGAAACATGGACCTAAAACATCAGAAGGTAGAGTAGTTATTAGTAGACTAGTTTAGATTGAAATGCAAACATAAGAGCTTATTTGACGAGAAGTAGAGGACTTAGATAATAATAATTTCATTAAATGTCATATTAATTATTATTTAAAAAAAATATTTACACAATATATGCCTGTGTCGATTTCAAGAAAATCTTGTAAGTAAAAGTAAAAACAGTCATAGTATGCTGAGTAAAAATTCTCAAACTTTAATGATTTTTCCAGATTCATTTAAATTCTCAAGTTTATATTTAATATAAAAATATATTTGTCTCAGCTAAATACAAAGATTTCAATGTAAGAACATATATTTTAGTGACCTGTAATGTGTTTATTTAAGTCGCTTTTATATTAGTGTACTTACCTATTATATTTTCAGGAAGTAGCTATTATTTTGTTTAATTGATTTACTCAATAACCATAAACCTTTTTACCTCATTTTTGTTATGTAGATTAGTAGTAGTAGTATTTCGTGAAGTGACTGTATTATTATGTATGTACATGGTGTATACGACAACACGTATGGCGGCACTCACCCCAAGGCCTGTGTAATTTACCTTTTATCAAAACAAAATGCAAGCAAAATTTGACATAATCGCTTTCACATCAAGCGTAATTGGTCACCATTATGTCGCTTATCTTTTATAACAAGTTAGGTGATTCGATTGACGCTAACATCGCATCCTTGTTTGCTTTTCAATAATTCCATATTTAAATTTATGGCGCCATAAATAAATTTTTGACATGGTAACATCTTTTTTAATCGCCATGTTCAGTCGTCAGTGACTTCAGCGGAATTAGTTCGAAATTTGAAAAAAAAAAAACCGGGGTTATTTTTTTTAAATAGTTTATACGGCCATGGAATCTAGTCCATTAAGGCCTTTCTTGAATTTATTAATATTCTTCAGTCCTACTTAAGTCAGTCGAGTCAAAAATTCAAGTCAATAGTCAAGTAAGTAAGTCTAGTCTGAGTCAGATGGCTAAGTGAAGCGGTGGAAAAATTTCACTTAGCTATATCATGGAGATTTTGGTGACAAAGATAAAAAGTCACGTAATCGACACTGTATCACTTCCCAACACTCACGCTTGTTCACGAACATTTTGCGAATAATAATCCACCAATATTATGCACAAACACTCGAAAAAACTAAGTTTTGGAACTTAAATACAGCGCGGACATAGCGACAGTTTACTTTCCCTCCAAAAACTCCCGGGAAGACGTTATTACCAGTAAGTACCTTTACCAAAAAGATATACATAAGTATTCTAAAGAAGCAATTGGGAAGCCGTTTGGGGTGGCCACCCTGTATGATTAGTTGATAATTTGGACAACACTCGGCCCGGGGCGATGCGTGCACGCGACTGGCGCGCGCCATTACAAACATGCAATATCTTGTCTGCTCCACTGATCGATTAAAACGCTTTGGGCGTCGATTCGATTGTAGTAATTCTAGAATTGGTCCCAATTATCCTTTCGGAGCCTTGCATTATGGCTATTATGGCAACCTATCAATTTTTGAAACTGTTGTGCACATTGGTTTGCACCCATAGTTTACAGAAACAACTTGATAAATATTTTTGAACTAATTTTCAGTTGTTTTGTCGATTATGACTGAATGTAGGATAAAGGTACCGAAATCATGTACAATAATAGAATTCAACCTATTAAGGTGATAAGAATGTCTAAATTTTACATGACTGGAGATTTTTCACAGATCAGAGCGTCAGTATCTTTTTTCCTTACTTACTTTTATACCAATTCCACGAAAAAAAAGATTTCTTTCTTATAGTCACCAAGTAGGTAGTAGTAGGAAGACGTCTTCAGCATCCTTAAATTTGTGACTATTTGCACGCTCATCCACAAATGCAACGTCAAGCACAACACTTTGTCAACACCAACGTTTTTACAGTTGCATCCCAGGCTTGATGATTTGGAGTACAGTTTAAACGCGATGTCTCATTTATCCTGACGTGACGTCTATTATTCTTGGGATTGAGTTCTAAGTGGAGTCCGCCAACATTTTCGCGATCTCATGAAACCTCGAAATGCTATGAGTTCTTTTTCTTACTCGACATCTACCTAGAGATAGAAGGAGGTGGTCGATTGTTATCCCGGAAACCACACAGCATCTGGCATGTTAAAACATTTCTACACAGCGTCCAATCCCACAACTGTCACGACAATTTGCGTACATTTTCCCGAATCTTCAGCGCAGGCGCAGGTATTAGCAGAACAGGGTACTATTTTTGAAATCTGCGACTCACTCAAAACCGGTGAATTGATCATTTACTTTAACTGGCAGGTTTTGTCTTTTGTAAACGAATGAATATCATTTGAAACAGCAATTGAGACATCATCTATCTTAAATTTAATCTTGTCGATGGAGTTGCATCCAGGTCTTTCTCTCTTCTACTAGCTATTTCATTTGTTTGTTCTACGTAACTCCTTCTTGGTCTTCCTCTTACACGTCTTCCTTCTATCTTGCCTTTTATAAAGTTATTAATAAAGTCGTAGTATTGTATCAAATGTCTCCATATTTTTCCTCTTCTGTTCTTAATTTCTTTTTGTAAATACATTTTCTCCTACACGTTTTGACCTTCTCATTTATCTTATCAACTGGCTCTCTTCAATCTTCTCCAACGCCACAGTTTTTGTTTCTGGTTTTCTGTTTTTTTTTTAAATCGTCAACGTTTCACAGTTGTATAAAACCATACTCAAATCCAGATACACTTTTCAACGACTCACAGATTTCTAAAATAGGGTACAGGCTGCCAAATTGCCCCGTGGTCAAACAACGGAGGATGGTGGTCACGCCGCTCCAGTTTTTTTTTTGTGGTCAAACGCATGACGTAATGATGCGCCTGCCAAATTGCGTAACCTCTTGTGACCAAGTTGGAAATTATTTGGGGACTTCTTAAGCTGCGAGAAAGGATAGTAATTCTTATTATACTTAGCTACTATTTGTTAGCTTTTACCCAGTTACCTCCTTAGCTGGTTACATCGGGAGTCCAGGGTTTACCCTTGGTTTTGCCTCTTCTATCTGGTCCTGGTGGATTTACAAACCATTGATAAATGAAGGTGTGACCTTCTATGAGACCTAATATATTCTGATCAAATTTAAATTTTCAATTAAAAAATATTGCTCTAAAAAATAAAGTGAGGTAATTTAATACTACTTTATCGAAACCTAATCTTTAACAATATTAGGGTGGGTTGCACCAAAGTACCAGTTATCGTAATTTAACAGTAACATTACTGCTAACTATAACCGTTGTAGCGACATAGGTTGCACCGTCGTATTTTGTAGTATAGTAAGTTGCCAAGGTAACAAGTATAATGACGTCCGTGGAGGTTATTTGACCCGTCTGACAGATAAATTGACAATAACAATAGCCTTAACCGGTCAAGTTTGGGCGGTTACGGTTAGCGTAAAAGTTATGATGTATTTTGAAAATTGACAAAATGGTGCAACGCATTTTTCGCCTGACCGATACTTTGACAACACAGTTACTGTTATAGTAAGTTGGTGCAACCCAGCCTTAGTGTTCTAATGGATTAGTACAGTTACGAATAAATTATCCCGAACTTCTCTTAAGACTTGGCCCCACCAAGAACTCCAAAATAATTGGTTCAGCGAAAAGAGAGCATGTGTGAAAACATTATTTGACATCACGCGAGTTGCAGTTACTTATTTGGAACAATTTCTGAGGTTTTGGAGACGTTATTGTAGGCTGGTAGCTGTTTGCAAATTTTTGATTTTGTTCGTGTTTAATTTTAATTTTTCTTTATAGGAATAATTTGCTCAATAGATCTATACATACAAATATTCCAGTACTCCCAGTTAATATATATAAAATATGAATGAATGAAAGGGAAAAATTGTACTTTTGTGGTAATTATATACTTGTTCATTAGCTAATTTTTTCCTCTCATCTCGGCACGCCTTAGTCCTAGAAGTGACAACTTAGTCTTAAAAAAATTTAAACTGCCGACTATCAAGTTTCTAAAAACAAATACAAGACCAATAAGGGACGGTACGGCATGCATCAAGGCAAGGCGCGTGCACATTCATCACATAATCTGAATTTCTCGCCGGACACCGTTGCCCCATAGCTATCAATTATCCCGTATAGGGTGACCGGTATAAATAAATTTACCGCTTATTAAAACACTTCAAATTTCGCCACCGAAATCATTTGCTACCGAACCCGTTTACACGATACGATTTTTTTTAATTAGTAGTTCGCCGCGAACTTAGACCTCGCGATTATTCTTTGCGATGTACGTATTAGCTTTTGCTTTAAATTGTCTATACTAATCTATACGTATGTTAATTTATTTCTATGTGTTTAAATTTTAGTAAGAAATTTTTGAGCAATCGCGGACATTTTTTAATAATAGAGCAGCTCTATTGAAGTTATTCGGATCAAGCGCTAGGTTAAATAACGCCAAATGATTTTATGATCAAAATTAAAATGGAGTTTTGTTATATTGAAATACAGTTTAGTATATATTATTGGCAATTCACATATGTGAGAATTTATAACATAAACCTATGAATTTAATGTTATAATTTATTTCAATGACCCGATAGTGTTAGTATCTACCTTTATTCTGTACCGATAGTCTTATTTTAATGACGACACGCTAAAAACATATCTATTAACAATATGGACGCGAAGAGTTCGCATTATTTATGATATGGAAATAAGCCATAATAACAATTATAATAATAGCCTATTGGTATTTTCGGTCATGTATCGTGTTACATTTTATCACTTCGTTGACATCTCCGAAGACTCCGAGACGCAGTGTTATGCGAACTAGTCATTAATTACTCATAAAAATAACTAGCCTTCTCATAAATTATATCATACATATTGATGACAAAATTTAAAAATAGAAACAAGCCAGTGAAACACATCGAGCTGTCTATAGTTTTTTGGTAGGTAGGTACCTAAAGTCAAAAGGCTAACATCACAAATAATGCTATCGATATAAAATATGTTTTTGTAAGTGACTTAATACAGCCCAGTAATTTCATTTGTTAATTAAAATTAAATTGAAAATAGGTACGTTTTAAAATTGCTATCTTATCAAATTACTCTTTTTGAGTACGCTAATAAGTCAATTTTCTTTTATATTACCGAGGTGGTTGTAACACTGTAATAGAAATATTTTTAATAATTATATCTTTGTAAAATTTTACTTACTTATCACTACATAGTATAAAACAAAGTCACTTTCTCTGTCCCTATGTCTCTTTGTATGCTTAAATCTTTAAAACTACGCAACGGATTTTGATGCGGTTTTTTTTTAATAGATAGAGTGATTCAAGAGGAAGGTTTTTATGACCATGCGAAGCCGGGTCGGTTGCTAGTCACCAATATAACTAGTAAACTTTATACCTACCTAGCAATATATCTAGTCTCAAGTCTCAGGGGTCTTAGTACTCATAAGAAGATAATCACACCAAGTCCTTAGGTGTAAACCGCCCTAAATAAATCTCGCGAGGCCACTTGACACGGCGTTCCTTCTCAATCGTACATCGCTCGACTTTTTTACAATTTCTCCACAATCGGTAGCCAGTGTTGGCAAAAAGAACCGAATCAAAATTCCGCAGTGCCCATCTTTTATTTATGCGAACGTTCCGACTAACAGGCGTAATTTTTTCCGGTAAACAATCAGTTTTGTTCGAAAAATGCGGGATGTGAAGAAGACATAAAAAGGTCGGTGATTGTCGGTGGTGCTTTGGGACTCGCTTCTTGTTTGTGTCGCATAGTATCGGCGCTTATCCGCTGAATATTTCAATACTTTATAGTCCGTGCACAAATCTTTTTGTTGGCACCGTAAAAGGATCTAAATTAATAATTTGTTTTGTTTAAATGAATACTTAAATTAGTAGGAATTCCTGGTAAGTTGTTGCTCTCTAAAGACCTCATAAGTACCTACTACTTTCACAAATATCAATCAATTTATTTACTTCATGTAAATTATTACACAGGACTTTCCATAGGAAAGAACATGAGTACTAGGTTGTTCTTTATTTCTAAAACAATATTTCTCAGCAAACCAAAGAAAGGATTCGACAAGAAAAATCTAACATGTCTACGTTACAAGTCACAAGATATTATATCAATTTCATTACATATGACTTAGTATATAGTCTATTAAGTATTCTGTGTTGAAAGTAAAACTACAAGAGTATGAAACTATACATATTCCTTCGACTTATGCCATATATATCTGCGAACAGGAATCTTGCTGCTTTATCCGCACCAAAAACGCGACTTTTTGCGATCGATATTACCACAGCATTTCGCAAGAACTATTCACAGTCATTACTGTATTATGCCCTTTCGAAACACCAATCAGGAACGCCTGCAACGGCCCACTTTTTGCTTCATTTTTCGAGATGACACTTCATACATTTTTCATGCAACGGACGCGGTAAAACCTACTCGACAACTTTAATGTCACATTAATTACTGTAAAAATAGACTTTATTTTTAAAGTGATAAGAATTTTGTAGCAGTAGATTTATTTGTTAGCAATTAAACCACAGAAGCTCACGTCATTAGAGCCCATGGCAATATTCCACGGTGTTTCTTGCTGGAAAACCGGTGGCTGGTGCCAGTGGACCCGGCTACGTAATATGATATCGTTATTGGTATTTTGATGATCTCATGTGCTAGTTCTTTCCGCGGGTGGTTGGTTATGAAGTTATATCGAAATTTTGGGTTATTAAAATAAAACAATTACACTACTTACTACTTTTCTTGTCGTATACGTTTTAAATCCAGGAAAAATAAGGCGAATGGAAAAAAGCCCATGCAAAAGTCAATTAGCGACATATCAGACCCAGGTTTTGTAGTCTGTGGGGTTGGGGCATTTAGTGCAAGATAATTAGATGCAACAAGACAATTTAAAGATGATGAATTAGATTGTCCATGCTGATCAACTTGGATTCCATCTAATAACTTTCTTCTTTATAGCTAACAAGAAGTCATAGCTCGACACTATTGTCATCATCATCATGGGGTGCCATCTTCGAATTGAAGTTTGGAGGTCAGCAAACGGTAACCCTTTTTTTCAGTTGGTTGTATCTAAGTCCGGTTCAATCTTTTATGTCATCAAACCAATGTTGTCGAACACGGCCAGGAGTACTTCAGCCAGGAATTTGGCCTTCTTGAATTAGTCTCAAAAATTCAAACTCAAGGTATACATTTACTACATTGATCACTCTACCTTTATAATATTCGGATGCAATGTATTATCGTTTGTGATCAAATTGAATCCAATCTGACATATACCATGATTCGCCCGTCGCCAGGAATGCGCTTGTAGCGGGGAGATAGGATAATTTTCATGGTAGAGGCATAAGGCATCTACCATGAAAATTTATCCGATCGCGACAGCGTTACAATACGATTTCGTATGGAATTTCATAGTTACCTAACTATCCGGTGGGCTAATACGGATTAGGTAACTAGCGGCTATGATGCACACTTATCTCATGTGCTTGTTACATAACATGAGAATTTAAAAAAATTGCAATAATTTTCACTTGTAAAATTACGGAAATGTTCAAAGTTACCGAAGGACTTTGGAGATATTTTTTTCGGGAATATTTCAGAAATTCCCTTCAAAAAGTTGCCAAAATTCCCCAGAATGGCACATCATAAATACCCTGTCAGCTGAAGTATCTCCCGAAATCGGCAGCAAACAAATCACCAGTCAGATCCGCTGCCGGCGTTGCATTAGTTACGGATGCTCTCTTGTGTGGAGACAGCTCTATCGATATGACTGTATTGGTATTAGTAGTATATATATTTGCTTTGAAATATTATAGGTAAAATAATAGAGATGAAACTTTTAAAATAAGAAAGAATTTATTAATTTTTTGATGTACACTGTTACATACAAACTCTATATAAAAATGAAATCATTTAATTAAAAAAAATAGCTTTATTTTAAAGATTCATGGCTATTGAACCACCGAACTGCACATCTGCACTTAACATCAGGTGGGATCGTGATCAATCGCTGGTTATTGATTGAGTAGGTACAAAAAAGAAACATAAACTTGGCTGTAAGATATACAAGCAAAATTCTGGCCGCATTTTCCTACTGAGTAGGATTGCCAGTCCGTTGAGTGGAATAGCAGCTAGCCTGCCTGTCACCAGCAGCAGAGATAAGACGATGTCATTAAAAAGATATCTTGCACAAGTTCCCCAAGGTCAAAACGTTTCTACACCAAACGGCAAAGATAAGATTCCCGAAATCAATATCTAAATAAGTAAGCATTATTTCAGAGACAAATGCAAACAAAACATCCACGCTTATATTGACGTCGTGTTGAGCCCTTTCCATACCGTGCGAGCTAATACAACTCACATTTATTAATTGAATGATTGATAGAATGTTACCCGCATATTTTCTTATTAAAGGGGAAACATTTTACTTAAGGCGACGCATCAAAGCCTTTAATAAACAATCAGATGTAATTGTATAGCGGAAAATATCTGATATGCGCAACGTGTTCTTAAATTTTTGAATATGTTATATATTTTGCTTGTGAATATCTTTATTTATACGTATATTTCAATGAGTGATATCAGAACATCATCCTTTTTATTTTCAAAATTTGTAAAGATTTTTTTTTACTTATAGAGCCGAATATGGAGGGACAAATTATATTTTTTTTATCAAAGTTACAATCAATTGAGAAACAAATCCTGACTCGATTCCCGCGCAATAATTACCAAAGTCACTTACAACATACTAAAATGCTCGTACATGGATAAAAAATATTAACTAAGCTTAGGCATACTTCCATAAATCTTTATCCGTACAAAACATCTGACAAATGTTTTGTCGTGTGAATGATAGAATAGAAAACCGTAGCCACCTATTTAAACTAAAGCTTGTCGAAAGCCCGGAATGCAGGGCGTGTGTGAAAGCTGAGGAGTCCATGAGACACATTATGCCGCTGTGACTCACTAGCTAGCGACCTCTTTGGAGCAGCGTATCCTGACCTGGAGGAATATAGGCACTTCTCACCAGGTGATGTTCTGAAGCTCATGCATTCCTTTTTTAGAAATCCCGGTGTGGGTGAGTAAGGAATGGGGTAAATACAAAAGGACCCAAAGGTTCGACGTGTTTCCTTTGATTTGGGACCGGAAAGATAAGATCATGAATGTTTTAGGGTCAAAACAAAAACATTTATTAATAAAACTATTATGACAATTTGTATTTAAATAAAAGTAATCTTACATAAAGTAACAGAATTTTAAGTGCAACGTGTATTCACATTCAGAATCCTCATTTTGGTGTCCAAAAAGCAGTGGATAGTCATAATAAAGCTTAGATTACAAGGTCCAGGGTATTTACGCCGTGTCGGTATGTCTGTAATGACAGAGCGACGTAAGTAATGATGTAATGTGAGTTATTGTGAACACATGGTGCCCAAACATCGAAGAAGTATGGATACACCAAGAGTCAGACATTATTTTTCACAAAAGAAAAAAAGTTTGCCAAATTTTTTCAAGTTTCTTTTACTTCCTAATAAGCTGGCTCCGCGACCAGAATAAATCTTGACCTCCGAACCCTAGTACATTTTTATCTCACGACATATTTTATAAATTCTGTCAATGAATTTCGTCTTAAAAAAACAAATCTTTTTGTTTTTTTTTACTATTTAGATAGTTTCTTACAGAACTCCATTCTTTTCAAGTAGGTTAGCTAAATATTAATTTTATGTGCAAATTAAACCATACGAATTACGACATTATTTCCAGAATATATTTTAAATTTTATCCTAAATTTGGCTTCAGTCAATATCGTCTAGCAATGTCTTTAAAGTAAACAGTGACAATGCATTAGCATTGAGTAGATATTTACCTTTTGTATCAATTTAAGGCCTGAAAAAAAAACATAATTACTGCTATGGCGGCCTAAAGTCGATCTTAGCCTCCGACACGAGAGTTCTCAACACTTGCCTCATCCATGCCTTTTAAAAAATTATGAAAAATAGATACTTAAAAAATATACCGTCGGCTCCGTGACTATAATCCGGTTGCAACTTATTGCTTGCATTACATTGTTCGCTCATATTAACAAAGTAATGAGCTGCATTTCGGTGATTTGTTTCAATAAAATTAAGCTTAAGTTTATGTCCTTCATTAAATTTATTACGCACGTGTAATGTCCCGTACTTTGTACGATATATGAACAGTAATGTAAGGTGTAAAAAACGTGTACTTAAACAAAAAAATATATTTTGATTCCTGGCAGTACAAAAATAGACCACTTCTTCTTCACGGAAACTTTCACAAATATTATATTTAAGTAGTTCAAAATTTTGTTTGCACTTATAAACATCCACTAATAAAACCATTGACACAGCTAACAATCTCATAAAATATGAAACATCAACACTTACCCCTAAATCTAAACACAATCATCCCTTTGCAATAACCCTCAAACGCGACATGATCCCTTCAACCTGTCGCCGTGGGGTGCGCGTCCCTCCAGACCACCCTACAGGCCACCCATGGGACATTATCTAATCCGAATTAACTATTATAAAAACGCTTTTCAGTTGGCGAATGCGCCATGAGATAGCGGTATTACATAAAGTTAATTTGGTCGCGTGGCCATGGCGCCCTTCCTATTGTAGCATCTTTTGGGATCCGCGTGAAGATAAGCGGACGATATAACAATATTACTAGCAAATAAACGGCATGAAAAGATTCCTCAAGTTACCGCATTGCGCAAGTGACACTCCTGATTTTGCAGACATCCATGATCTGCGGTAACCACTTACCATGAGGTGGGCCATACGCCTATTTTCCTACTAAATTGGATAAAACAATATTATCACTTGACTTCCAACTACTAGTTTGCTGCACTCGTAGTGAACAACGGGCTATTCCGTATAAACTGAATTGAAATATTTGTTACACATTATTTTATATGTACCAAGTCTAAGGTCAAGCCACCGTTAAGACCAAGATGTAGTTTGTGATGTATGGACTTAGAGTTAGAAGCTCAATATAAAATATAGTATATTTATTAATTATGTTCTAAATTAATATTCGTTAATATTTATATACACAGTAGAATTCACATAGGCTTTTCTAAATAAAAGAACATGAGTACAATGCTATCATACGGAACCCTTTCATTTGCTTTAGACGTCTGTTTTTTATATCAGAAAAACACATTGTCAATCAAAGATAAGTAGGGTGGATGATTTGGAGTCTAACCAACCGTTATTGAAGCTCATAATCTGATCAGAATTATAACAATAAATGTATCCGAAGTAGTTGTATCCTTGTTGCTATCTGATAATTAGTTTTATTCAGCTAAACAGAACTGTGATGTAATAACGATTTAAAAATTAAGTAGTGTGAGAGACTGTGATTCTCAAATGCTACTCATAATACTACTTACGCTAGACATACAAAACGAGAAATCGCGCCGATTCAGCAATAAGAGATATATAAAGAAATTTAGTTTTAATTGCATATGAGTCACAGTCGCCTTAAATATTTGTTAACATTTTAATACACAGAATATTAATTTTATCTTAAAATTCAAGATTGAACGCAGTATAAACAAACTCTAGGTATTTATTTATTTGCGATTTTCTCCAAAATGTAGCGCAGTAGCCACGTTAATTATACGCACATTTGCGCAGCCCATAAACGACAATGGGAGCGGAGACTGCTGTCAACACATCTGTTAGCAACACCAACACTATTAAACTATTATCAGCCAGTATAACTCGACCCCTTTAGATCAACTAACATCAAATAGTTCAATCTGATTTGTATACCAATCAGAAACCGGGAGGGCTCTACGTTATTGGTCGATATTAACAAGTGCTGAAGTGTGTACGCGGCCAAAAGACTTGTCACACATAAATAATCACTTAATTGGGCCGGTGGATCACAACATTGCGGCTGCTTTACCCTATGGAGGGTTCGCGAGGCGGTGCTAAGTTGGTATGGAGAGCGAGGTTAATTTTTTTTAAAGAAACTATCAATTCCCAAATTACTAATTACAATAATTATACGATTAATTATTTACTAATGTCACAGAATACATAAATAAAACTCTAAATACCTAGATAATTAATTTAAAAACTATCGTCCTATGTATACCTACGCGTTGATTTGTGATGATAGACGGAGTTATGTACCTATTTGCCTACATCGGTAGGTAAGATACTTTAAAAGTGAAAATATAAAAATGGCATTTTAATTATATTTTAATATGAATGTTAGAGCTTATTAAAGGTTTCATATGTTACTATAAGAAACTATGTTTATGTTGATTTTTCTTACTAGCTATATATATAGCCCACTGCTGGGAAAAATTCTCCAGTAAGTTGTACTTTAAAAAATATTTAGTTATTTTATGAAGCTCTTTCCATACTATAGCAGCAACCAAAGTTTGTCCAATATTTGATTACAATAAGGACCATTACCAAAACCGCGCTACAATGTAGGGTGCTTACCATATTGCGTACTTACAATAACACATTAATATTATGTAGTGTATGGTTCACCCATTATCTGAGCGAATTAATCAAAATAGCCCGATGTGGTTTCCTCAAAACTTGGACAAAATGTTTAAACCACGTATGGATAACAGTATCAAGCAGGTGTGGTTAATAACTTCTTTATAAAAATAAAGCATTTTGAAGTTTGCTTACTGTACTCAATGCGGAAAGATTGTGAATTTTGAAGAAATACTTTCTTAAAAAGTTTAGTTTTGTAAGTTACCTTGTAATATAAATCTCCATACGCTAATGATAAGCAACTATTTAAACAAGTTCTTATATAAACTATTAAAAAAAAGCTAATAATTTTACTGCATCTTATTATAACCAGTATTAATCTCACAGAAGACAAATAGCTACAAATAAACGGTGATACTTACATTTTATATATATATGCTCAAAAGCGCATTATACACAGCCCTTCTTCGACCAATTGGCTAAATATAAAGGTTCTTGCAGTAATAGACAACTTTGCTAGAAAATTCACTAATGTCGTTTTGAAAATCGAGCAATAATATCATTCAATATTGAATCATCCAGATTTAATCTTCTTCCATTTAAAGTTATATGAAAACTTTCCCACAAAAATCAACATAATATTTATATCCCCATGTAATAGGAACCAAAAAAAAATCGCAAAAAAATAAAATAAAATCCATTTTAACCTGCGCTGCGCTTTGTGGGGAAGTGACATAAATTAAACAAAAACCATAACAAAAACAAAAGACTGGCTGGTTAGTAAATTAGAAGCGATACATTCATTTTGGAATCACCGTGTAACAGAGAGATGGTAGCGCCCCCTGCTGGGAGTAAAGGTTGGCACAAGTTGGGAGTCGACAGCTTAAACAGGTGAAAAGATGAGGGCATCATGAGAATTGAGTAAAAAAAAATTTTGAGTAAAATATTTTTTTATTGTCTAATATAGAGTGCATACTGCACACGGTGCCATTAATAAGGTTATATCTGGGATTTAATGGATACCAGATACAAATAAAAACTATCTCGCGTGGCGAAACGAAATCTGGGTCTATTGTGATGACCAAAACTCTGCTGCTAAAAAGGCATTGTCAGTGGTTTTGTACTCTTGTTGTTTTGTCTCTGAGGGCTCAGGTGGCTGAAGCACCTGATATAGATTTTAGACTCCGTCACTTATATGGGAAAACTATACAAGGTCGGTTAATTTTTTACCACATAATAGAAGTTTTCCGAAAGTAATTAATGCACACCCACACATGTTGTATACTATTTTTTTAAACTAGTTAGTATAAAATTGAAAAAAAAAACAACTATATTTTTGTAACCATTATGATATTTTTCATTTCTTTGTAAAAAAGGTTTTTTTACGTCCATTAAAACCACACTAACTCAATTAAAAGCTTATCTAATTAAGATACAGTTATACGCAGTAGCTGGCAAAAAATGTATAGGTTTGAAGAGACCACAAGCGGAGCCCAGCGTGGGACAAACTACGACCATGATGCTACATTGTCATGTTGATTTTATGTCTTCCCTGATGTCTTTATAACCTCATTAGTAAAGCGTTTAGTGATTTTGATCTTTGATGCACCTTCTTTTTTTGGGTAATTCTAAAGAGAAATAGTTTGAAGTTCTTTAACGATGTTTTACAAGGTGACTTAAATTTTACGCATATAAAGTTACTTTTAGATAGATATATTATAAACTTATTTCTATTATTAATAAGTAAAAATATGATTTTAAAAAGCTTGTATTATCAGCGATTCTATTAACAATAGCATTCCCGAAGAGGGTTAACGTCATGTAGGTAGCGTAAGGCTGCTGAAAAAAAGTTTAAAGTAAAGTCAACTCAGAGCACGATAGACCACATCCCAACCTTATATGACTATTTTGACCAAAACAAGCCCAAAACTGAAGAAAAGAAGCATCTACGCTTTTCGAGAAGCCATACCCAATCAAAACTGGTTGTTTGCATGTCAAAGATTTAAATAACCCATTTTGCTATGGAAAATACTTCAGGCGTCATATTCTTGCGGTCTATATGTCGCCGATATATTTAAATATAATAAAAATAATGTTTAGTAAATCCTGAGATCATGGATAAATAATAGAATGAACACTTGCACTATTTAAGTAAAAACACAAAATTTTTTAAACAACAGTTCATAACATTTTCCAAATTAAATAAATGATTACAAAGAAGGGTTTATCGTAATTTCTTTCAGCCTACTTTAAGGTAGAAAGGAATGGAAGCACTAAGAAAACAGCGTCGATTGACCTAAGACCAAAATTGCACAAGATAATAACGTAGTGATTACATACTCTTTGGATAATGAGTCAGTATCACTACATAGTATAAAACAGTCGCTTTCTCGGTCCCTATGTATGCTTAAATCTTTAAATCTACGCAACGGATTTTGATGCGGTTTTTTTAATAGATAGAGTTATTCAAGAGGAAGGTTTTTATGCCCATGCGATGCCGGGGTGGGTCGCTAGTTTTTAATATGTAAAAGCGATCTGCTTCAACCGTCCTTTATCCCTCGGTCATATGCAATCCTATTCCAACAATATCAATTACAACCATATCTTTACAATTGATTAACTGTCCTTTTCATCGTGAGATAACAAATGGTCATAGAGCAAGGCATTCTTCCGAACAGCAATAAACGCTTGTGTCCACCAAAGAAAAAAAAAAGAAAAAAAATGTGTCGCCAATCCGTATCTTCGAAGGCATCAACACTTCCAAATTTAAAGATGCCGCCATCTTATTGTCAAAATTTATTAGCTCTAAGATTTACACACCATTTAACGGATAAAAGATTGAGTTGTGAGGCTGATAAGGAGACAATGGAAATGTTTTTCGGTTTGGATTGCATGTTTCCGGATTGATATCGTTTTTTAAGGCTCCACGAATTTAGAAAATTATTTTTATTTTACCAACTTTTACTATGTTGGCATCATGTGCAATAGGGTTTGAGCTTTGAGCTTGTAATAAAAAAAGGTTTTCCAATATTTCTAATTTATTTCCTTTATTTAGCTTCCTCTCTTTTTTTTTACATTTTTAAATATTAATTACTAGCTGTTCCCCGCGGCTTCGCCCCGCGTGGGACTCGGTTCCAAATACCCTACCAAATTTCATCACAATCGGTCCAGCAGTTTAGCCGTGAAGAGGTGACAGACAGACAGACAGACAGAGAAAGACAGACAGACAGACAGACTTTCGCATTTATAATATTAGTATGGATATGGATATGGATATGGATGGATATATATATATAAAAAAAAAAACATATAAAAATATAATAAAGGGGCACCCATCGGCAGTGGAGTGAAGACCCAAGCTGCCGGTGGTCAGGGCTTCAAAGTGAGGAATCTTCTCACAATGCGGGCCGTATCCAGAAGTACTGCCTTTTGTATTTGTGACTTGACCCAACTGCCAAGCGAGAGTCTCTCTAGGTGACGGTCGAGACTCTTCGCTATAAGTCCGTTCGTGCTCACGACAATTGGAACAATTATCGTTGAGTCAACATGCCACATGGCGGTAACCTCGTGGGCCAAGTCTAAGTACTTGGAAAGTTTATCTTTCTCGGCCTTTACGAGGTTCTCGTCATGCGGAATGGTAACATCAACTAAAATTGTACGGCGTGTCTCGCGGTCAATCACAATATCAGGTCTATTGGCTATTATTAGCCCTACTAATAATTAATAATTCCTAATTTATTTATTATTATTAAATTAGAATTATTGGAAAACGTTTATTTATTAAAAAATTAAACTAGTTAATAAATTAGTTTAATTTTTTAGAATAGACTAAGTGGTATTGATAGCATAATTATATCTTATTTATTTAACCTTTATTGTGCAAACGTTGCTAGTGTCGTATCAACGAATAAAAACTTGCAATAGATAAGCACAAATAGCCCTTTACATTATTGTAATGAAATTAAATAAATTAATAAAATGAAAATTGTAACAACTACACATAAAAGAGCCTAACTTAAAATGTTTATTCTAATTTAAAACAAAAACAATATTTTTAATTTTATTTAAATGTCATGTTACTAAAATGAAGATGTAAAAATACGTTAGATATCAATATCTTATCGTTTACACAACAAATCATTCCATTCAATAATCCCAATGCCGGTCTAATTATGAAAAAATGAAAAATTAAGTCAGATAAGTTTAAATTACAACAAATAAACCATTTTAAACTGCGGTTAGCGTTATCAGCGGGATTAATCAGGGCGATTAGAAATCGAGGGTCGCTAACGAGACGTTTAAGGGTAGAATTTTGGGGATGAACGGACGGACAGACAATATGTTTTAGTTTTACTGCTTTTGCTGTTGTGGTACACCTGTGTTTGACCGATTTGGATATTAAACGGGCCAATAAAGTATTTTAGAGTTTGTTTTATTTTTGTTGGAAACTATAACTAGCAGTGGTGCTGAAAGTAGGTAAGATGAATTGATAGGTAGAAGGCTGGACAGTGGACAGCTTCTATACCTAGAGTACTGCCAGGGTTTGCGTGATCCGTGCACTTTGCAGCAAATTTTCTGCACATATTATGTAAAATGTATATGTTGGAAACAAATCAACTGCAAATATTTTTAAGGCAGGTTCAGATTATACCGAACAACTCTTCCAAATAAACATTATACATAAGTAATAGGAAAAATTTTTTTTGGGTTCGCATTCAAATTGAGAATTATCTGATCTAGTTTAGTATGCTAGACTTAAAAAGAATTCGTATTTCATATGTTTATTAGGAAAAGTGGTTCAGTGTTCAGATGGTCTGAATCTGCCCCTAAATATTTGCAGTTGATTTGTGACCACCTTATACCTATTTAAACATATAAATATGTAAAAAAAATATTCAATTTATTAACCTTAGTACATATATTCTAAGTGTAGAAAAGGGTCAATTGACCTTATATACCTATAGTTCACATTATATGTCGTTATTACTCGTATCTACTAAAGTTAGTAGGTATGCCTAAAACGTAGTGATTATATACTCTTTGGGTATGCCTATATTGCCTATAATACCCACGATCGACAACGTTCTGTTTTCCAGAGGTCGGAAAAACAAACCATACGAAAACGACTGACGATAATGTTATGGCGTTGTATGAAGTCAGGTACAGTCGCCTGCAGAGAAACCTGACCCCCCTTTGATTGATTTTTAACAGGCAGGTCAGGTTTCTCTGCAGGCGACTGTACCTACGTTGGACTTTTGTTCCACAATAATAATTGTTATCTGTTCTTTCATCATTTGAAGAATTCCAAACAATTTACGAAGAAAAACTAGTAGGCACATTAATTAAGTATGTAATCTAATGTACACTACACATATACGTTGGTTTACTAAAAACTTATTAGGAACAATTCCGTGACGAAACTTATTAGGAACAATTCCGTGAGGCTCGTGTTTGTAGCGTACACCTGTGGAGTTCACAACATAACAAGCATGTTAAAGTTTTAGACACGGCATAATCGATTTGACACATAATCACTAGGAATTAGGAAAAAGCATACAAAAAAGGCTTAAGAATTATGTGTATTATGAACATTGCAAAAAATAAACAAATCAAGATTTTAGCTCTGTTTTATTCTATTTCCGATGAAATATCAAATAATCTAAATAAAAGTAGGTCAAATTCCAATACTTCGTTTAGCAGAAAGTTAAATATGTTATGGCAGAAAATAAAATCATATCTACTAATTCTAACGCCAGTCTTTGACCCCACCATATTTAAGGTATATAAATGACAACATGTCAAAAATTGCCAAGATATATCTACTATTTATAAAAAATTAAAATGATTAAGTATATCATTTACAGAAAAAATCCAGGCAATAAAAACATTTCGATTTTATAAATTTTTTCAGATGTCTTTTAAATTGATTTAGTGTTAATTCTCTTACATTCCGCGGTAATTCTAAATACTCAAATTTTCATATCTAAGCGTTATCAACTCTGCGACGCCATAATCGATTCACAAGCCCGACCGCACAGTTTACGTCCACTTCCTTTCGGAATTGTCCGATAGCATCGCCTTTTCCCGAAACAACGCCGCCTCTATACCTATTAATTTCTATTGCCAATAAACAGTCAGTTAATTTTGCTGTAAATCATTACGTAATTGGACCTTTGTTTGAATTGGAATGTTTAATCACATGTTAATACGATATGTAAGCAGTTGTTTGAATATTTAATTAAATCGTCATATTAATTGAAACATAAATACGTTTGTCACTAGTTTGTCATTTGCGGGCTAGTGTTGGGGAATGCCGGGAAAAATAGGGTTAGGTAGGTTTTTCAACATTGTGATTGCAGGGCTTTTTAGTCTACGACTCATCTTCTGCTATGTCTCAACTATCCACGGTCCAGTGTCCTGTGCAGTTGAGGATCTAGGAGCAGCCAACGACCGAGCAATCGACGTAGCCACAAACGTTGTCAAATAGGATAATTCAATAGACAAGCCATTTTGACTCGACACGAAGAACATTAATAAGTCAATTTTAATAAATATTTCATATACAATTAGATATACGATGACAATTTCCTAATATATTAATGTGTAAAAATATACAAATCTGTCCATATTGATACCTAATAGAAAGTAATCTACTGAAAATCCATGTGCAAAATGGTTAGTACGAGATTATGCTAAGGAATTACAAAAGGCGCCTGGAAAAATAAATATCAGTTAAAAGGTTAATAACTTGATATTTTTTTGCATCTGAGCGTTTTATCAAGTTACATCTTCAGCTTACGCCTAGAAACAAAGGTACGCTTTTAACCGTAGTTAGATTTGGCGGTACCTAATCTTTAATTAGTGAGCAACACTGTCAGAAAACCGGGACCAACGGGTAAAATTTTAAAAACAAACGTTCATGCATAAAAACATCTTGTAACATGCTTATTGCTTTTTCAATACATTCCAAATTCCAACCTCATTTTTTACACAACAAAAATTGGAGTAGTATTAAATAAAATCTGGTCACTTTACCATGAGAAAGACTTATTCTAAGCGTTAATTGACACGGATCAATTACCCGCCGAGATAACATCTAAGGGACAAATCGTATAATTTTAGGAATGTCTCGCTCCTTTGGATTAATTTTGTTAAATACTTTTTGTACAGGTGTTACACTATGTTTTATTGTCGTTTTATTTGGGCTTTATTTAATTAATGTTATAGTAAGAAGAATTCGGTAATGAGATATTTCAATGTAGCTGATGTTAAACTGAACACAATATACATTTTATTGTTATCTACGTCTTTAGCTAGTGTCGGCAAAATTTTGTTCACTAAAGTTAGAAAAATTCGCTAAATTATTTCTGGGCAAATTTAGGAACCTTTCATAGTTAGTCATCTTACTTAATTCATGGTTATATACCTACTATTTTTTTTATTATAAATTGTTTTTATACGTTTTTATCTTTAACTTCTTTATCTTTACATAGTATAAAGCAAAGTCGCTTCCCGATCCGCTGTCTGTCCCTATGTATGCTTAGATCTTCGAAACAACGCAATCGATTTTGATGCGTTTTTTTATTAATAGATAGACTCTTTTTTAAGAAGAAGATTTTTATAGCCGAGCGAAGCCGGAGCGGGTGGCTAGTTAATAATAATTTATACTACGAAATTTGACCTTCGGAAAGTAAGTTCTAACTAACTAGCCTTTACCTAACCCACAATATTACGTATTAATTGATTTATTCTTTAGCCTGCTTTAATTTTAATAGCAATTATACATATCAAACTAACTGTTGGACAAGAATCGATTCAAAATACACAAGCATCAACGGATCACGCTAATATTCAGTGCAGTAGCTAACACAGAAAACAATAAAAAAGTTGAAACATTTTAATAATGTGTATTTATCCTCACTACTAAAAATCCTGGCATGACCAATTATCCAACGCCATTGACCTTATCAAACCCCTGAAAAAACTGATAACTCAAATACTTGAAAACAACAAGAATTATGCAACTTATCATGCAGGGGAAATTCTGAGCTTTACCAATTTAATGTTCAAAGCAAATATTTTATTCAACTGAAAGAACATTATACCAATATGGCTGCTCGCAGGCCGTCGAAGACGCATAGACTTACAAGGAGAGAGGTATACCCACAGGATCGCACTTTCAATACCTTATAGAACTAAATAATTAAGAAAATACAATGTAAGTCAACAAACAACAGACGCAATTAGAGCTATTGCCCCATACAAACGGCGATATACAAATGTACCATCAGTTTTTGTAGCAGTTGCTCAATGATCTCGTAATACATGGAAGCGGAGATTTTACTGACGCTGCCGCCGGGTGTAGGCTGACGATGAAAAGACAACCATTCAGTTGCGACTGCTAGTATAGCATTCTATATGTGGTTGCGATTAATCGCAACTTCAAATCGCATCGATATTTTGTTAGCTTGTTGTTATAGGGCTAGGAGAGAGATATTTATTCTATTTCTGAAATCTTATTTTGAACCAGAAGTGAATCGAACGGAAATCATATCACTCACCGGTATTGTCGAATAAAAGTCATTGGAAAACAAATGAACATAATTCGACTCATTTCAACAGATTTCAAAAATAGGTCTATAAACCATGGTTCGTCGTTTGTCTTGCTTTGCGTCCCCAGCCACCTATACTCCCAGGACCTGTACAAAGCCGCTTACAATGATTTTTTGTGGCGGAATATTAGTCTTCACAAATATAATTTGCTAGAGAATAAGAATACAACCTTGCAATTTAAAGCATAAAAACCAGTGCCACTCTTACAACAAGAACTCAAACAGAAGAAGAAAGATCCAATTGAGCAAGCAAGAAGGCCTGTTATACCTGATGGTAAGTATATCCATATCCATACTTCCATACTTCCATACTTCCATACTAATATTATAAATGCGAAAGTCTGTCTGTCTGTCTGTCTATCTGTCTGTCTGTCTGTCTGTCACCTCTTCACGGCTAAACGGCTGGACCGAAAGTGATGAAATTTGGTAGGGATGTAGTTAATGACCTGAGGTCAAACATAGGCTACATTTGGGCGCGATATAACCGAGTCCCACGCGGGGCGGAGCCGCGGGGAACAGCTAGTTAATAATATAACTAGGTAATAATTATAAGTATAGCTTTACGACTATAGATATTATACTAAAGAACTTTCATAAGCGGATTTTAATGATTGACTGAATAAACACTTTATTGCGCCAATAACATAAATACATTATTAGATTATACCTACAGGATCGAAAATAAAGATTAGTACAAAGACGGATTTATCGCTTATGCAATTTCTTTTTGAGTATTCTAATACAGCTAGTAATTTATAAAAAGATATACTTATCAAAAAAATCGTCTACTTACACTACAAAGAGGCTTCTATGCAAAATATTGCGATTTAGAAGTAAATATATGTGTGAAAGTAGAATTTCCCGTTTCATTACATCAGCTTAATATCTTATTATCATGAAATTGTGTGCGTAAAAAATAATATAACATTATGACCGTGTACAGCAGGTTTTATATCGTCTATAAATTAATGTTGGCGCGGATAACCCGTTAGCACACTTCCTACTACAGTAATCTACTAGATAGCAAATCCATCTGCATATCGTTGGCTACTTTATCATCGCGAAATAAGGTGCAAATTTCTATAAATGTAATCCTTTCCATACCAGTACTCGGTACACTTTCAATTATTATACAATTTGTTATTACACAGATTGATTAAATTATTCAAAAACATTTCAACATCGGTTCTTGCCCATGGTACAGTCGGGGGCAGATATACCTGACCTCCTTACAGACAGAGTCCTTCCATAGTCAGTGTTAGTAACAATGTTCTTAAAAGAACTATGTTAGTAATACATTATTATCCAATTTATTTAGTTTATTTATTTAGTAATGACTAGGGGGTTATATTTATTTGCCCTCGACTGTACAGTTAGATAGTACTGTTACCGGATCTAATCATCGTTCATAAAAAAAATATAAACTAGCCATCGTTCGGCTGTCCGGGCTACATATTGGAGTGTACATATCAAGTGAGCAATCGGAATACATTTTTACCATTAGGGTACCCTATACTTGTCTGACGCATTAAGCTTTCTCTTGAGTCACTCTATTTATTAATGAAAACCGTATAAGAATCCGTTTCGTGGTAAAAAATATTAATGCATACACAAAGACAAGAAAATTAAGGCAAACGTAGCCTATTTGACCTCCGGTCTTTTACTATATCCATAACAAATTTTATCAAAATCAGTCAATCAGATTAGCCGTGACTTACGCATTTAAAATTTGTAATGTACCTAATAAAGATAAAGTAACAATCAATTACGGATTTCAAAACCGTAATGACTTAATTTTATGATTACAGTTTAATTTATAACTAGTTCACATTTTAAAATGTACATTATGTAAATACATTCTATAAATAGCCTTGAGAAACCTACATTTAATTAACATACGTTTTAGTTACAACTGTTAAGAAACCATAGAATGCGACACGCCGGTGCGCATACGCATTTAACATTATTATAATTGCTATGAAATTGTTCCATTCTACACATGGCCTTGTCGCTATATTACTAAACCATGTTAAGGAAATATAAATATTGCAATTTTTAAAAAACTAATTGTAGTCTATTATAAAAAAATCTTTAATTGTTACCAGTAATTTAATTAAAATAAATTACGAGTTCTAATATGGTTAGGATTCAGAGCACTGGTTGGACAAAACAGAAAAAGTGCTTAAATGAAAGAAATTTAATACTTAAATAAATTTTCATCACTGACACGTTGAAGTCTTTTTGTCGGCTACGATTTTATGATCAAAGCAAAGTTCGTAGCAAAGTGCTACGAGAGTCAATCGTTGCTATAATTTGCTTAGGCGTGCGGTGCGTGCGCATAAACGTACTTATGTCACAAAAGGAATAATATTCTATATCCTATAACGTAGGTAGAATTTACTAATTACTTAAGGTATGTGTGAGGAGAGAAGATAAATCCAGGTTTCAGCGAATCGCACAATATTTATTATTTGTACTTTACAAAAGGTTAGACTCTTAAGGATAACCGTTAATGAGAGATTATAGGGGTCGTGAGATCAAAGTAGGCACGAGATCCAGTCAGGCAGCCGCTTAACTTGAGATGATGAGATCAGCCGAAAGAGGTCTTCTAGTGGACGCGCAGACTTATATATGGCCCTCGGGGTGATGCGGTGCGGGGCAGCGAGGAAGGACCGCCGTAGGAGAATGCGCGACGTCACAATCCTTTGTTTTATCCTGTAAATAAATAAAATGGGTCTCGCATGGGTTGGATTCGTGCACTAATGGTATTGGACCAGCAGTTTCTATTAAGCTTTTTGTATGTCTTCGTACTTTTAATATTTTTATTGATGTGAAAACCTCATTTGCACCGTTGTACACTTTTTTGGATGGATATTACATGTTAAACTCGCGTCAGGATACGTGACCTGATCAAAAATTCGTAAAACGGAGGAAGAGTAGGAGAAGAAGTAATATTATCCTCTCTTTCTACCCCTACACGAAAATGTTTGCTTGCTTCTTTTTTCACTTCTGCCGGTGCACGCGGAGTGCATCCCATTGATTATTTTTATTATTTTTATATGAATGGAATCATTCCTTTAATATACAACTAAACGTATCCTGGGAAAGGTCTAGTGTCGAAGACTTAATATTATAAATATAAGAGTTTGAGTTACATGTGGCGTCTAATAAAGTCCTTGAGAAATAGCCAATCAAATCAAAAGTATTTATTGTTGATAAATGAGATCTTTATACAATATTATTAGACCCACTATGTCATTTCTTTGATTAGACATACAATATTTTTTAAACAGGTTACGTGAATATACAAGTTAATCATCTAAACCAAAGTAGATTATTATCAATACCAAATATTATTATTACCAAAGTCTTATTATCAATACCCTGGGTCTATAGTTTAAGTTTCGTAACTCATAAATTCTGTATTTTAGTCAATGATGGCATGAATACGTTTGTAATTTACTAAGAACTAGGAAACCATTATAGTTAGTCTGCCATGTAGGCTAACATACGGGTTTATTTGTATGTCAGTAAGCAGCGATTTTAATCACTCATTGTGCAATGGGCTACATTACAGAAAGACTTGCTAGGGCGAGTGTCCGCTTAAAGCGATATGAGCGAACATATCTTCGCTTCCGATTTGTTAAGTAAATTTATCTATTTATTAGTGACCCGCCCCGGCTTCGCATGGGCATAATAACCTACCTTTTGAATCATTCTATCTATTAAAAAAAACCGCATCAAAATCCGTTGCGTAGTTTTAAAGATTTAAGCATACAAAGGGATATAGGGACAGAGAAAGCGACTTTGTTTTATACTATGTTGTGATAATCACACCAAGTAGTGATAGTGAGTATTGTGTAGCGGTACGGTAGTACAGAACCTCAGGGCGCGAGTCCGAGCCACACTTGGCCGATGTTTTCATACATTCACTTAATAAATTTCTAAAAAACAAAATATAGGCTGTCTATGTTTGTAAGTACGTATATACTATTTAGAGCATCGCTATAGCGCGGAACACAATTAGTGCGCAGCCAGTGGAAACCCAGCATTATATAATGACTCGGTATATGCATATTGACTGGTGTCAATATTATGACACGCAAGGTGATGTTACCGACTTGTACAGCGTGACTTTAGACTTTTCAAGAGGTCAACGATTGCAAAGTGCATATGCATACATTTCTTTGTGGAAGACAAAGAAATGTATTACCAAATCGAAATCATTATTAATATTTTTATTTATTTTTAGGGTTCCGTACAAAAATGTAAAAACGGAACCCTTATAGGTTCACTCGTGCGTCTGTCTGTCCGTCCGTCCGTCTGTCACAGCCAATAGGCTAGTTGACAAAATTTCAATAACTGCTTAATATTTTAGCTTATTAGGCATTTTATCGAAAAAAAAGGTTTATTTATTTTTAATCGAGCGTTTACATTATAAATATCGCGTTTTAAAAAACCATTTTTCAATTTGGTTCCAAAACGCACAAGACTGTCATGGCGTCTTGTATGACGTCACGCCGTGCGAAACAAACCAAAGAGCGATCGTGTCTTCGTACGTTATAGCTAGTTTTAATCGTTTGAAAATAAATTTCTCATATTATAAGTACTGTATAGTGCCCCAGTGTGATAGCACGACTATAAAAACGCCAAACAAGTTATTTATATATGTTCCAAACAATGGAGAAATACGGAAAAAGTGGCTAAAACTTGCAAGAAGGGATGATGCTCATACTTTAGAGATGATACTTTATGCTAAGAGATCCCTTCCTGGGATAAGTCCGCCATTGTCTTCTGATTTTAATAATGTTCTATTTACCATGTATTTTAAAGCAATAAAGATATTACAAACAAACAAACTTTATCAACAGGTTCAAGAATGTATTTTTGTGAAGATCATTTTGATTAAGTATTTCACACAATACAATCTATTACTTAATTCGAGCAAACTAGATGTGTTTTGTAGAATCCCTATTTTCTAAATAATAAATACATGAGTTCAGGTTAAGTTGTTTCACTTTTAGGAGTGAACGTTTCATTTTAGTTTTCTAATTAATGTTACAAACATACTCTTTTTATTATTCAAGTTGCCAAATGATATGACTAATTACATGGAGTATCATATGAAGGGAACAGTAAAATAGTAAACAGTATCTTGCAGAATGTACGTCACAACATTAAGTTCTTGTGTACCGAACTGAAATATCACATAGCATTTAAGCTTATAATAAATATTTTATACTTACAAGGAATTTTTAACATTGCGAAATTCAGATGAGCAAAAGTTACTGTTCGACGCGAAAAAATTTCCAAGCATAACGGCATCGATTCTGGGTAAATTATTACTGTCTGCTTTGCTGAATCCAGATACCATGGTTAATTCTTTCAAATTATAATTAGCAAAAACTGTATCAACTTTATATTAGTTGTTAAAAACCAAAATTTTATCAAGAACCGGTAGTGATATTCGAAACGTCAAAGACAAGATTGGAGTTTCGCACGGTGTGACGTAACGCTTTCTGATTGGTGTTCACTGTCACGTGACTAAAGGTTTCATTTTACGAAATTTATTTTTAAAAAATATTATTAATCTTTAACGCTTTTAATAATTAAAATTGTTTGTTATTTTCTCCATAATATAATTAATCATTATAAACCCCTATCCATTATATTTATTCTTAATGGACACAAGCCTATTTTCTCCGAACCTACTGGACTAAAACAGATGAAATTTGGTAGGATGGCGTGATCCTGTGACCCAAACACAAATGTGCAAAGTAAATAAATATTTATATAAAATAAGTACCATTTTCAGGGGACAAATTAGGAATTTAAAAAAAGTTTAGCGAGCCTTACCGTGTTATATATTAAAAGAAGGGGCTCGTTATAAGGAAAAACGAAACAACTGAGCTTAAAATTTAAAAAAACAAACTTAATATTGGTAATTGCCTGGAGATTACAGGAAAACCTACAAGAACTCTGTCAATTGACAATTAAGTGGTAAATTCAATATAAAACGTTCACGGAAAATCGTTCACTAAAACACCTATAGATGGCGATAGTAGTAGTTAGTTGACATACCACAATTGAATTTAAAAACTGACATTGGCATTGTACGGAACCCTCTCCACGTGAGTTCAACTCGCACTTGACCGGTTTTTTATTTATATATAGGTGGCCAAATAGCGGTTTTATTTATTTAATGTGTCTCGACTTGGTTGTAACAGACAAACAGAATGGTGACCTGATATGAATTTCGTTCTGTCTTTTTATATACGGAACACCAAGATGTTTATTCGACAAGTCGTCACCTTGTCACCTCCCCAATTAGTGTTAACTGCCCTAAAAGCTAACGCTTTACATAACTTTATCTTACAATAAATACTCAAATTGGAGTTTTACGTAACACAAACAAGGGCGCTAGACTGACCCAGAAATGGACTGTTTCCGTTACGATACCGACGCTAATAGGTACACGATCCCTTTCGTCGATCGAAAATAAAGTCACAATGAAATGTATTTACATCGCGGATAGCTCACGGAACAATATAGTAGCTAGAACCCGCTTAAAATGATCACGTTTTACGATTTCATTTTAAAACTTTTGATAAAATGCCGAATCTAAAAAACTACTAAATAATAATTTCTTAAATAGTACCTTATAAAGAGGAAACAATAAGTTATCGTTTTTTACTATAAATGGTAGAAAACGATGTTGTTATAAAGAGGAAACAATAAGATATCGTTTTCTACTATAAATGGTAGAAAACGATATCATATTGTTATAAAGAGGAAACAATAAGATATCGTTTTCTACTATAAATGGTAAAAAACGATATCATATTGTTTCTTCTTCATAAGGTACAATGACGGTTGGACCTAAAGGGAAAGGTTGGAAGGAAGGACCTAAAGGATGAAAACTGAAATATCAACTGTCGTGAATTCCACTTGAGTAAAGAACAAGACAACTTATAATGGTTGGTCGTATGGCGGGAACATGATCTCAGGGAAAACCTGGGCAAACCACCAACCCGGCCAAGAGGCTATACACCAGGTCCAGAATAGATTTGCCTAGCAATGCTGACATTTTGGATTTTTATGGTAACGACCCTTAGCTACCTATAAGAAAAACAATTTATACACAATTTAGTAGGCAAATAGATAGTTGTCTCGGCACTCAATACGAGTTTGTAGCTTTTGGTGTCGAGACATTGGGTTCGTGGGGAGCTGGCACGCGAAGACTTCACAAGGAGATCAGCAAACTCAAAGGATAGCCATCGCTATCCGACACGGGAATGCTGCCTGTGTGATGGGAATTCTGTCCAGAGGTTCTAATTTAGATCATTTTTAGATTAAGTATTTTTATTTAAATTTAATAGACTTAGACATTTTTAGACTTAGAAGAAGAAGAATTGAAGTATAGAAAATTCTGCGATCAAATCATCAGAAATGACAGTCGATTTTCTATATTTTCGTTCATGTTAGTAATAATTTATTAAATATTGATAGAAAAGCTTCGACCGACGACCACAGGATCCCGAGTAATTGCACTCAACCTGTTGGTCAAGATTGGCGGAAGTGTCAATATTTTCCGGGAAACAGCCGAGTTTCTAACGACAATATTACTTCTTTTTAACCTGACGTTTATACTCGAGTATGTGCTAATTTGTACACCGTGGTTCTAATCTCATTAATATTATCTACGTGAAAGTTTATAACTATGTTTGTATAGATTTATGAATGAATGAATGGATCATGAAAAATTAGTACAAAGGCCGACTTATCAACTTAAACATGTATTGAATGGTTATAACTTCTTAACGACAGAACATTATCAATAACTATTCAATAACTCTATTTAAATCCGATAGGCCAAATTTTCTACTTAAACATCAATTAGTCTCCTGAAGCGAAATTTTATCAAAAGTGCTTGTCTATGCCAAAGAAATTTAATCCTTAACTATTAGGATATAAGAGCTTTTGATCTCATAATCTCTATTGATAAAAATAAGCAAAATAATCAAAAGAATTAAAAAAAAGTTTAAAAGTGAACCGCGGGCTTTTAAGAAAATTAAGGACTCAATGATAATATAAATGGAGATATTTATCTTGAAATAGCAAGTCTTAATTACTCTTTTCTTAAAGATATTAACCGACAAAGCAGTAAGAAAGTTGAATCTGACAATTGATTTTGGCATTGACAGTTATCTTTTTTAATTAAACAATTGTAGCTCCACTACACATTCCTCTCAAAGGATTGCATCAAACCGGTCGCACGATCCTTCACACACGCGCTTGCGAGAGTCATCAGTGCAAAACCATCATATCTGATCATGTAATGCACCAAATACTACAATTTAAATGAGTAATAAACATTGTGCAAACGTATACTATTGCACAATCGAGCTATTACGCTTATTGGATCAAACTTCTGTGAAATCGCAGATGTAGATAGATTTAGGTCGATGTATGTAATTTCGTTTTATTATTGCTTTTATTATTGGGCTTTGTCTTTCATAATAACTGTTAGCATGTATTTCCTTCTCTGCTAAAATCAGTTTGTTTTCATCTTGAACTGCTTACGGTATTAGCATATTTTTATAGATTCGTATTGGATATTTTCATTATTGATTAATGATAATGTATACTTAGGTAGTATTCATGCAATTGCGTTCTAAAGAATTGTGTTCTCTTCACTTTTTAAAACTAACAAATTAAATAAGTAATTTTCCTAATTTCTCTTCGTATATTATCATTTTAATTAAGTATGCAACACGTGCAAGTCTTATTTGTTTTGCTCCTATTTCAATCACTTCGTGAAAGTGCTGTCTTACTTTATTATCATCATTTATCTCACTAGTTTCCATTTATTTTATTGCGTAATTAATATATATTACCACTTGCTTCAATACTTTCCTTTTCTTTTAGATAGATGACGGGTAATAAAATACACATGAATAATTAAACATTTTTTTATTTAATCAGCCTCAACTCAAAGCGCTAATTGCACTCTGAAAATATGTTACATACATAAAAACAAAGCATACATAAGCTAAACAAATAATAACAGATCATATATTTATCTACAAGACACCGCGCATTGTTATCAATGCTATGCGGTTGACACTTCGCCCTGTAGGACACTTCACACGGCCAGGAATGGTACTCCCATGCCTGATGATCACAACCTTACAAACGTGAGCGAACAGCACCAAAACTGACGAATTTGCAAAATATATACACTACGAATACTAAAGATCACAACTTTTTACTTAGCCTATAAGGTACTGGTGTGAAAATTCAGGAACTAAGTTTGGCTTAATGCCAACCGTGATGATGTTGTTGTTCCTCTTGCTTAAAGTAGATGGGTACATGGTGCTTGACGGGGTAGGGGACCTCTTTGATGAGAGGTACTGGCACTTCCTTGTAGACTGGGTAAGGCTTGTCAATGGGGACCTTAACTTCATAAGGCACCTTCTTTTCGACAGTGTATGGGATCTTCTTGTATACGTCATAAGGCTTAGGTACTGGCACCTTCACTGGGACTGGGTAGGGTTTCTCAACCTCAACCTTGTAAGGCTTGTCTACTGGAACCTTGACTTCATAAGGCACTGGTTTGTGTACGGTTACTGGGTAAGGCTTCTCGACTGTAACGGGGTAGGGTTTGGCCACATACACGTTGTAAGGTTTGTCAACTGGTACTTTGACTTCATAAGGTACTTTCTTGATGACTTCGTAAGGCTGGGGCACTTTAACCTCATACTTTACTGGGTAGGGCACCTTCTTTTCAACGGTGTAGGGCTGGGGTACGGGTACCTTGACTTCATAGGGCACTTTCTTCTCAACGGTGTAAGGAGTGGGCACTTTAACCTTGACTTCATAAGGCTTGTCAACCGGGACCTTGACTTCGTAAGGAACCTTCTTCTCTACAGTGTAAGGCTCAGGGACGTAGACGGGGTATTTGACGTACTCCTTGACAGTGACGGGCACTTTCTTTTCAACAGTGTAGGGCTGGGGTACGGGCACTTTGACTTCATAGGGTACTTTCTTTTCAACGGTATAGGGGACATGTTTCTCAACGGTGTATGGAACGGGGACCTTCTTGATGACTTCGACGTGTTTAACGTGTTCATGGTGTTGGTTGTGGTGTTCGTCTCCACTGCTGATGGGTTTCCAATCACCACCAGAGTATCCGCCGAAATCACCGCCGCCGTGACCTCCAAGGCTTAATCCTTCAGAGCCACCGAAGTCATGTCCGCCCTCGCTACCTCCGAGGCTGTACCCTTCAGATCCTCCGAAGCTATGTCCTTCATCGCCTCCACCGTAGCTGCCGCCACCGCCGTAGCCGCCGCCACCGCCATAAGAGCCGAAGTCATAAATTCCTCTCTTGTCCTGCTTTTTATTGTCTTCAGCCGCCGCCTTATTAGATTTGCCTTTCTCCTCACTGGCAAAGGCCACCACGGCCAATGACGCCACCAAAACAACCTGCCGACAAAGACGAATGTTAAGTAAAAGTGTTCCGACATGTAGATCGACTTACTAGACTAAATCGGGCCTAGAATACAAAGTGCACTTTCTTACGCGAGCTTGAGAGCGATTGGCGTAAAATGTTAGACGTAATCCCGACATTCCCCACGGTCTATTGTTTCTAATAATACATTATCTGTTCCGCGGTAATTGTTACGTTAATTATTATTTTTTAATATTACTGTAATTATATACGTAATTTTTAAAAATAAAATATACATCAGCTGATTGTTTTGTATCCGCCTTTCCAGACGTAGAGCTTCTAATGTTAACTAGATCGAGTTATTACTCGACAGTTGATTTATGGAGATATTTCGTAACAGATACACGAATCGATACTTGCGCAACAACTTGATACGATCTGACACAACTTGTTACTATCTGGACAATGATCTGAATAATAAATAATCAAAACAATTTAATAAACAACTTGATAACAGGCTATTTTTATGCCAGGCCATAATTAGAAGTAAAATTACTAAGAAATTATTAATTTGTATTTTATTCATAGTTCCATTCCCTTTCACCATTTTTCCTGGATAAGATTAGTTATTTATTTATGGTCCCTTTCTTAACTGTTTGAAGTGTGATAACTTCTTTTTTTCGCGTCGATGACCTACCTATATTTTGAATGCCCAATGTGATAACGACCGAGACTAACATGTGCCGAAGTCTAACCGGCTAACAGGCTAAGCTTTTAATCATGCTTTTTTATATGACAGGTAGTGAATAAGTTTAAATTAATTTACAAGTAGTAAGTTAAAGCTTCATTAAAATTATTCTTGTTTTAAACTCAATCTTTACAAGCTTGCTGTTGCACATTGCCTTTGTATTTTGATAATTAACATCATGACAAATATTTTGAGAACAATTTCAAATTATTGAATAAAATGTGAACATTTGCCAATCTCTAAACACGAACTATTTTAACGTTCGGCTCGTGACTTCAGAATAGTTTTTGCAAATTAAGTACACTTCTAAAAATGCCTTCGCCACACATTGTACGAGCAATTAACCCAGATTGGAGCGGAAACAATTGCTACCATTACTGAGTCGTGGAGATAAGACGGCTCTTATTAATTACGAAATATTGGAGTGAAAGTCAAATGGGGATTAACATACTTTGTTTTATAAAAACTTCTTGTATAACGCGCTGGCATAATCAGCAGTTATAATTGATAATAATGAAGGCTCGCGTCTTTTGATATTTGATTAACGAATTAATCATGTATTATCTATAGTACCTGGGCGACCGAGCTTCGCTCGTTTTATGCAGAAAATCTTTTTGCGTGAAAATATGGGTAAAATGATTTTTTCTCAGACATGGAACCTAGCTAGATTATGTTTTTGACTTTGTAAGAACTTAGTTTAAAATTTCAAAGAAATCGTTAGAGCCGTTTTCGAAAAAGCGAGTACAAATAAATTTATTGCTCGTTTAATAGTATGGGACTTATGTCTTTTTCTATTTTTAAGTACCTGTTTTGAATGTTTAAGGTTCATGACTTATTTCTTTGTAAACTTTTAAAGTTTTATTATAACTTACTAACTGTAGCCCGCGACTTCATGCGCGTGGGGTTCGTTCCTGTGTCGTGGAAATTTCCCGAGAATCCCCCTTTGCTTTTATACAAAGTTTGATATGACAATAACCAACACAAAAAGAATAATTATCCAATTTTGTACATTTTTTCGAAATCAAACATGCCTTGAGTTCATTCAATTGAAGTTACCTTTTTTTAATGAACCGATTTTGATTAAACGAAATTTCAGATGTTTTTTCGAATTAAAACAAAACAATTAGTGAAAGTTTTAAGCAAATCCGTTCAGTACTTTCGGAGATAAGCGTGATCATACATACAAAAAGTATTTTTTTTTACTGTCTAATCTTCATATTAAATGTCCCTCTATCCATTTCAGTCAAAATTAGTACAGACAAAATATTTTTACTATTTTATTATATATATAGATATTAAGTGTAAGTTTATTTTACTTTTTACCTAGTAGTGTGACAATATCACTGTGAAAAAAAGCTAAATACTATTATCTACTAATAAGATATTGAATGTTTCCGTGTTTCGCAAATATATTTATGAGAATTCCGCTCGCATTTACTACGGAGATATCGTAACATGTGCATACAAACTGTCCGTCTGTGAGTACAGCTAGAATTCTAAGTATTTTAGGAGATCATGCCGGATCACATCGTGACTTGTGTTATGTAAATCGATTAGAAATTTTTGTTTTGAATGTACGATTTACTAAGTGAATATTTACTGTATTTTTAAATGTGTCGCTTAATCCATCTTTTACTTGGGGCTTTGCTTCAAATCCGTGCATTACTCAAATAAAAATAAAAAACTAGATTTATGCGAGCGAAACCATAGGAAAAAGTAATTTTATATTATTTCGTAATTTTATAAAAAGTCGTCACTGTATTCAAAGATTGTTACATAAATATTGCATGTCCGGATTGTAACGCTTTAAAAGCTCTCTACAAGTTATAATTTCCGTCGTCAAATTAAACGCATTAGTTACAAACACAAGATGTTACGCACAATTCCTTCGAGGCGTCATTATGCGCAATTAACCGCAAATAACGACCGCACATATTATGACATATTACGTTTCTACGCAACATGTTACGCCGACATAGTATTTACTCATGCTTCAAATATGTACCTACATAATTGTACAAGTTTTGGATATTCTTCTTTGGATATTGCTACTAATATTAATATTTAAATTTTGTATCCCAATAAAGTCAAAACAATATTTAAATTCTGTATTCTAATAAAATCGTAGGTATGTATACGTTTTTTTTCATTAAGAAACATAAATGGCGTACTTAAAGCAGTAAACTTTTTCTACCAACCAGTGGTGCATAGAGAGTCAACTTACCCTAGGTAAGTGATGAGTTTAGTATATTGTGCATTTGACATTTGGGACCTAAACCTAATAAATAGTACCTAGATATTATTTTTGTAGATATTTAATTGATTTTGGGAATTATGAAATTATTCATAATTGATGATATACCTAGTTGTTTTGTTTTTGTTTCGACAACTCGGTCCAGTTATGGATTTAATCGCACTTAAATTCTTTATTTCTTATTTTTTTATTTTATTTTTGTAATTGATTGATATTTCTATTAATTCACATACCCAATAATTAGTCGTATTTTAGGCTATTACGTCTTACAGCTGGGAGTAAGCATCCACAATTAATTATATGACCAAACATTAAATATGAATCTCTTCGGCGTAGACGAAATAATTATATTTGTTTATTTAAATACCCTTACAATAATGTTATAGTTATATAGTTGAACAAAAACTATAGAAATCAAATATTTTTGCAATTGTTAAGTAACATTATTGTTTGTATCGCAAGCAATCATATTTCCAAATACTTCATTGTACAAAGTCAATTTAAAAAAAAGAAATTGCTTCATTTCTATTGTCTATTGTTTATATTTGGGCGGCTAATTATAAGTCATAGGTTCCGTCCTCACATGGCAATTTCCTTTATGTCTGTAATTTTCGTGGCTTTCTTGTTTTGAACTTATAGAAAGTGAAAAGAAAATTACATTAGAACCTGTTTCTGAGAGCGAGAAATTATATGTTTAGACGTAAACAAACTTGTTACTTATGCAGTACATTGATCTCAATAATGTAGTAAATTTTAACTAATAATTTTCAATGCAAATACCTATAAATATGACATAATTAATTATTATTATTCAATTCGTTTAGTATTAAAATTTTGAATTCGAATTTAATACGCATGGACCATAAATAATTATTTGAATTGAGAATTACTAAAATTTACCGTCACTACTCAACGCACTTTCCTAAAAAGAAAAAAAAGTTCGATTTTTGAAAATGGCGCTCCACTTTTTGGCACAACACTGGCACTGCACTGTCAACTCACCAAGAACTTCATGGTGCTGCGAGTCTCCGTCTGACGCCGAAGACTGGTTGTGTGTGGAGTCCATGTTACCATCAGGTTATATACCGTCCCTCCCACTGTGTACTGGCGCTAAGATCAACCAAGAAGGGTGAACGTTTGCGTCCAATAATGACATATATTATCTGTAAACTTGCATTTGGATTGCATTAAATCGGATCAGTGTTCGGATGTCTAAACAAGTCGATTATAGGCCTTTAGAAATCATTCACAGGTAGGGACCTGTGAATGATTTCTAAAGGCCTTCTAAAGGATTTCTAGAGACATAATAATCTAGGGACATTATTCGCCATAAAAATTTAATGTCTCTAGGTACTTTATTGACAATCAGATATGATTGATTAAGACATTGCATGAAAGTTATTTAAGATGTGTTTAATTAAGTTTTACCAGCTTTTCAGTAAGTATAAAATTTGCACATTTTTGTTTACTACAAATGTTAAATTTTCAGGATAAACAAATTTATAAAATACTTCGTTAAGTACATAACACTGTATATTGATTTTTTAAATACTGAGTAGGCAAATACGAGTATAAGCGTTTTTCCAGTACAATCCGTACGCTGTAGGTAATCATGGTCCTGGATAAGGCAACACTGGTTATGACAATCAAGCTACAATCCGCCTGAATCCCGTTACCCGTTTTACAGAGAAACCAAGCCTGTGGGTCTAAAAACGCCACTTTGAGCAATTCATCGAATCGAATTCATATTACGAATTTCTTAGCAATTCCTATTTCTTTCAATTTTTTTGAAGAGGAATTGCAGTTTAGTTGGCCATTTTACAAAAAATAGAGTAATTGCTACAGAATTGCTAAGGAATTCGTAATATGAATCGATTGGATGAATTGCTCAAAGTGGCGTTTTTAGACCCCGTGGTCATGATCCGGGTGTGTATAGTTCTTATAAGGCCATATGTACAACATATATTGAATCCTAATAAAATAAAGAATGCTTTTGGTGGTCAGAAATGGGATTATGAAATTGCGACGGACTGCTGCCCAACGTAGCCCATTTACGAAACATAACGAAGAGAATCTCTAGCCCTTGATCAAATTCACAATCTTCAAGAGTTACTGCTGTATGCTTATCATGTTGGTTGCTTAGTAAACTGACCACGTGCACCCATCTTCTTTACGGGCCCTATATTGACTTTGACCAGTATTTGGCCACCCCCACGCTATCCCATATACACCCCATTCATATCGTATAGATTGCAAGGCTTCTGCCTGGTCTCAGTTCCAAGCTTCCCCTTAGTCCCATTCTGATGATGGCAGCCGCACCCAACGACTTAACGTACTTCCGAAGCACGGAATCATCTTTATTAGTATCACAGACGATTCAAGCATGCAATGTCCTACCCAAACCGAAAACAACTAAACAAAGTATTGGGAATTGATCCTACGACGTTCAGCAGGCAAACTCCTTAACCACTAGACCACAGAGGTCTTCAGGCAATTGAAATAATGTGACCTGATTACACAAATAGCTTCAATGACAACGGATACACTTACGACTTACATATAATATGACCTACTTAAAGATCTTTCAAAGATTTCTTTTTATTTTTCATTAACGATTGAATGCATGTAAGTGTGTTGCTTAATCAAACTTGTTGTGGACAGATTAATTATAAGCAAAATGCATATTAATTTTCCTTTAATTTCAAGTAGGTATCTAATGTATTTTTTAATCTACCATTTAACTAAGAGTAGTTCATACGCGCGTTGCCGACCAATGGTTGGTAGGAAAAGCTTTAAGCACTAAGTCCGTCAAATTATTAAGTATTATTTACCATTGTAACATTAAAGTTTTTAGTAAATAAATAATATAGTGTCAGAATTTTCAGTGAAAAAAAAATACTTATTAAAAAAGTGTCCGAAAATTTTGCAACCACAATGATTCAGTTTGTTAGACTTCTGTCCTGTCCCGTCCTCCGGACCTAGGACATGGTTACAAATTCTTTAAAAAAAATTTGTTAATTTTCTTTGCAAAAAAAAACATCATGATTTGTTTGTTTGTTTGTTTGTTATAAATTTATTGTACTAAAACACAAGTGAATACAAAAGCATAGATAATAAAACAAAAGTACAATGGCGGACTTATCCCAAAAAGGGATCTCTTACAGATATCTTACATTTGTCTGATCTCCGTAACCCTTTTTGAAAGGAAACCAGAAAAGGATCATGATGCAAGTAGGCTGGAGTCTCCGGTCGCCCACCATTCGTATGGTGTAAAAAAAAAAAAGATACAAAATTTGTATCTTGAAATTGTAATTTGCAACATGTTTTTAATTATCTTTATTGTACCTCCCATAGATTTAATATTTACTTAGAGCAAAATATGTTTTTTATCCATGTATTTCATAAATATTGACATATTAATCTGTGCACGCCTCAGTGAACTTCAGTTTATTCGTGCAAATATTTTTTAACCTACTTGAACTGAAACTCGAGGTTGTACAAATTATTCCCACGAGAAGCATACATCCGGTGTCTGTAAGTATTAGGTATTTTTAAGACTTCATTTAGTTTTAATAATGTGTTCGAATTCGTATACCTATAGCTTTTAGACTGACTTCCAAAAAGGAGGTTGTCAATTCAGCTGTCTTTTTTATGTTTGTTGATATCATTGTTTAAAAATGGGGCACCACTACTGTTATCGTTCATTTTGTCGTAACACATACATTTGTACTATTTTCAAAAAATGTAAAAAAATTATATTATATCACATCTCATATCGTTGTATGATTTCCTGTGCCTTAAGAATAGACTATTTCTTTTTATTTCTCAGTAGTATATAGAGACAAATCACACAGATTAAGTTAGCCAACAAAGTAAGTTTGAGACTTGTGTTATGGGATACTTACTCAAAGATACTATATTTTATAACAAATACATCACTATAATAGTATAAAACAAAGTCACTATCTCCGTCCCTATGTCCCTCTGTATGTTTAAATCTTTAAGACTACGCAACGGATTTTGATGCGGTTTTTTTAAATAGATAGAGTGATTTAAGAGGAAGGTTTTTATGCCCATGTGAAGCCGGGGCGGGTCGCTAGTATATAAATAAACATCAGACCCAGGCTAATCAGAAAAATACCATTTTAGAATAGATAATAATACAAACGTACTTTTATCGTGTTGTATTGGAGTACCACGCGAACGATGCCATAGGCAACGGCTAGTGTATAATAACTATTCATCAAGTTTTTAATGAAAAGATAAAATAGATTAGAATTAAATAAGCGCCTGTCAGCAAACCGGATGCAAAATAACAAAAAAAACCTACATATTCAGATCACAGCCAATAGAGCCAAATGAATATAAAACTAGAAAGGAAACAATGCGTGAGTAGGGTTGCCACACATCCAGAACATTCAGTACGAAATACATAAATTTTTATCAACAAATTATTTATTTGTGGAAACAGAGGTTATGAATACGTGTAAGATTTAAAGAAAATACAGAATAGTTTTTTTTTATGGATTAACACGGCTTACAAATATACATAACATATACTGGCTGATACCCACGGCTCCGCCAGCATGATACTCGGTATTATATCGCGCAAAGTAACCAATGTTTTATACCCTTGGTTTTAACTAACAATTATATCCATACCAAATTTTATCAAAACCGGTTTTATCTACGTTTAGCCGTGAAAGCGTAAAAGATAGACAGTCATACAGACAGACTAATTTTCGCATTTATAATATTAAGTCTATAAATGGAAGTATGGACAGGACATGGATACTCTCCTTTCGCATTCTTTGAGGATTCCAGTTTCTGGAATCACACTCTTTCTCACTTTAAAAAAATTAAAGACAATAATTAATTTAGGGAGATGTGGTAACCCTACACATGAATAGAGAGGTAATAATATGTGCGGAGTAAGATCTAGTTATCGGGAAGTGTGCGATCACACTGATGCACTTACATAATATTATGGAGCGATATAGTGATAAGCGGTAGCGGGCAAAACAACGAAGGCTAAGGCACAGAATTTATAAAAGTACTAACGCACGCTAAGGTTAAACTTTGTTTTTATTTATATTTAGAGGGGTATATATAAAACTACTGAATTGAAATGCGTCATACTTAAAAAAATTGCTAAATTAATTGGATATTAAAGTAATATTATCTTGGAAACTTCTAAATGAGCTAAAAAAGGTAAACTTTATGTTTAGTGTAAACCATCTACAGTAAAGATAAAGTTAGCTTTCAAACTGAATCAATATGATAAGTTGTTAATTAACCTAAAACGTCAACTCAATAATCAAGTCTAAACAACATCAAAATGAATAAACAAAAAATAAAATAAGTAATAAATAAGATGGCGCTGCGACTGAATCTTGGCCTCCGCTTATAGATCTGATAATAGATGGCTTTAACCATATTCTAGTAGTTTCCTGACCGTAGCTACTTATAAAATTCCTCATTGTCATAGATACAGTTTAAACCGCTCCGCATTATACAACAAGCACCTACCTTTAGACGACATTTGTAACCAGTAGTGGAGAACTCACGCGCATTCCGATCTAAGGCGTAAATACATTAAACAAAAATATATATTTGAAGAAACAAATGAAATCATAATTTTGAAAAAAACGGCACTTTATAAAGTAGGTGGCGCTGCTGTGTATGATAAACCGCGAGTAACACCGCGGGGTGCAGCTAGTCTTTATATATTTACTGATACTTTTATTATTTTGCGAAAACCGTTGTTTTATCCTAGTCTAGACTTGAAACTGGTTTTACAAATTTTAAAAGCAGACGAACATAATTATGGTAATATGCTAGTGAATTAAGAGGCGTGGATTCATGTATGCAGATTATACAAGCGCTTCTTCTTCGTCCGAGCGTGTTTCCCGATTGCATCTTCAGCTTACGCTTTAGAGCCTACTAATCATGATCCTGATTTGGCGGTACTGGTTATTACAATGGCGCGACCGTCTGACCTCTGTAACCCTTTTTACAGGGAAACCAGACCCACAGGAACATGACCTGGTTGTGTTAGTGGCCAACACTGTCAGATTTTTCAGGCTGCCTAAAGGCATCTGACATAGATATATAACAGCCGGGATCAACGGCTTAACGTGCTTTCCGAAGCACGGAGGAGCTTAAGAAAGAAATGCCACTAGTGGCGACCAATCCAAACATGGCCGCGCACTCGCCGTCGCCGTCGCTTGACGCGCACTATCGTTACGAATAAGTACGCGCGCCGCCCTAGACTATCGAATCCTCAATTATACAAGCGCATTTTTAATAATACTGCATTTATTTTTCGGTCAGTTCCAATATGCTTGCCCTCTTTACCTAACGTTTGAAGTTAGGATTTTCCTTGGAAAAAATTACAAAATTTGACATGCCTATTTTATATTACAAGGTATTTAATATTAATCTTACAAAATGGCAGTTTATGTGCAAACATAAAAATACAAACTTTGAGAAAGAAATCTCCTTATTGGAAGGCAGTTGAAACCAACAACGTGGTTATAAAAACAATTGCAAAACGCATTACTGAGCGCCCAAACGATATTCTTTCAGTGTATTTTTGATTCAAAGGCTCTCCATGGCCATCCAGCGTCACAATGCTGCAACTGCAAGTATTACAGGAACCTATTGACCAATTGCAGTTTGGAGTTGACTTTTGACGAAGCATTTTGCTGATCATCATCATCATATCTGGCTGGCTGTCCACTGCTGGACATAGGCCTCCCCCAAGGATTTCCAAAATGACCGGTTGGAAGCGGCCTGCATCCAGCGCCTGCCTGCGACCTTCTTCAGGTCGTCTGACCATCTGGTCGGATAATGATGATAACTCTTTGTAATTGTAACTAAGCATGAAATTTTAAAACTAACTAGCGACCCGCCCCGGCTTCGGACAGGTATAAAAACCTTCCTCTTGAATCACTCTAACTATTAAAAAACCGCATCAAAACACGTTGCGTAGTTTCAAAGATCTAAGTCCCTATGTATAAGGACAGAGAGCGAAAAGCAACTTTGTTTTATACTATGTAATGATAAAGATAGAATAAATAATTACAAAATGAGTAAATAGTTTTGTTTCTGCAATTATACGTAACGCTAGGCTTCTTGCTTTCACCGAAAATCAAGCTCAAGGTGATTGAAGACTTGCAATTCTTTCTGGTGAGTAACCCTAATGACGCCAGCTGAAGACTACAAGCGTACGAACATCTAAAAGATTGCTTCATGGATGGTTTTCAATAAATTTTTTTTTTTATTTCACGGTAGATTTCATTTTTATTAAAAATCCTGCTTTTTAAGCTTATTAATGGTAAAAGAAGTGTGATTGCGCACATTTATAACATTAGCTGAACACACCAACAATAATTAATAGGTTCTATAAACTTCCATGTGTCCTGCCATGATTTTCTCAAGTGACTTCAACATGGGGATCTTCAAAAAGGGCGTAATAAGGTTCCTCCAGATATATATATACTAGCTTTTGCCCGCGGCGTCGCCCCGGTGAAATTCCCTCTGGATCTTTTTCCCGGGATGAAAAGTCCTCTATAGCCTTTTCCTGGTTCTAAGCTACTTCCCCATCAATTTTCAGCCAAATCAGTTCAGCCGTTCTTGAGTTATAAATAGTGTAACTAGCACTACTTTCTTCTATCCATACTAATATTATAAATTCGAAAGTCTGTCTGTCTGTCTGTCTGTCTGTCTGTCTGTCTGTCACCTCTTCACGGCTAAACTGCTGGACCGATTGTGATGAAATTTGGTAGGGATGTAGTTAAAGACCTGAGGTCAAACATAGGCTACTTTTGGGCGCGATATAACCAAGCCCCTCGCGGGGCGAAGCCGCGGGGAACAGCTAGTATAATATAAATTTATAAATTCGTGTTAGTTACAGCACTTATAACTCAAGATCTTCTTAACAAATATCTCTGAAATTTCGCATACACATAGTTAAGTATTGCGAAGGATATAGGGTACCTTTTATCCCGGGAAAAAGCACTGTTCCCGAGGGAAGTTCACGCGGGCGAAGCCGAGGGCAATAGCTAGTAGGTATATAACTGACATGAATATCTCAACTAAAAAACAAACTGCACCAGTGAACTGACCCGCTGATAATGACCTAGTATGCATAACTTAGGCTGTAATCTTTGTATGTGTAGGTATCATCAAAGCTGTTACATTTTTGTTACCTTTTACTTTCGAATGTTTCTGATCGAAGCGGTCACCTTGACAACAGTCTGTCGATTGTACAGTCGACGGCAGATAAACTGAGCTCCAGGTCAGTCACTATGGTAAGTACGGTAAAGAGTCACTTTTATTTGCCCCTGACTGTATTATTCGAGAGTTGGCCTACACAACGGGGGTCGTGTTGCTCTATGCCTACACATGAAACAATTAATTAAAAACAAATCTAAAAGGTGGTCTTAACGCCTACGAAATCGTTGATATATAAATAACATAGTCATCGAGACAAACATATTATGTTTAATTTCGACATTCCCAATGAGTAAAAATAATCGGCCAAGTGTTAGTCGGACTCGCCCTGAGGGTTCCATACCACCACACAATATTTTTTATTCATTTATAATAATAATACACAAAACAGTAAGTTAGGTCATATAATAATAAATGAATTAACAGTTTATTTTAAGATTATTGCTTTTATTCGTAAATATATCTTTTTTTATTTTCTTAGAATTTAACTCGAGCGATAAAATAATATTTATCAATCCTATTTCATTCATTGTAGAATCCAATTAACATTTAAACGTTAAATACACCTAGAATAGACTTTAGGTACTAAGCGAAAATTATGTTCATTTAATGTCATCTAAATAAAAATGATTTGACAATTAGACCTAAAGTGCAATTGGCATAAATTTTAATTATCTTTGCGCTTTCACATAAAAATTAATATTCAACTGTTTTTATATACACGGCATCATTTGACCAAAGTAATTTCACCTCATTATATTTAGCAACCGATAATTTTAATTACAAGCACTCTACAAATTGTAGCCGAATGATGTAACTTAAAAGATTTTTTATTTTTTTTTTCGGAGTCAGTTGCCTATCGCCTAATTATGTTTATGTAACATGTAATTATGCAATGTGAGTGATCCGAACGCATTATATGTTATATCTATCTAGTTTACTGTGCGATCTAAACGCGTCGTTAAATTACAATATAATTCGATTTTTAAAATTTATTATCAGTGCTAATATTTTAAGGGAATAGTAATAATAAAGATAGATAGTTAATAGTGTACTAACTCAACGATACTTTTATTAAAAATAAACAACAAAAAACATCCAATACCGAGGAAAATTTTAAATAAATATTTTAGAGCTTACTGTCGATGATATTAGGCAACTGGCAACAACTGGATTGCGGTAGCTCAGAGTAGGGATGCATGGCGTAGACAGAGGGAGGCTTATGCCCAGCAGGGGGTTGTGAACAGCTGATGATGATGATGATGAACTTACTGTTATTTTGTAGGCAACTAACCATTTTAGTCAGACAATTTTAGTTACTAAGTTTTTTTTATAATGGACGCAGACGCATTTATGAATCATGAATGAGGGAAAGATCAACTATTACTACGAGTACACGATAATTTTCAAGTGCCTTTAATGACAGAGAGGCTCAACCAACTGATAACAGCAGTTGTGCATGACATGGCCCCTGTCCATTCAATCACGTCAATTTGGTTGTTGGCCACCGGTCTATGTAACATCTCGGCCACAGACTTAAAAGAACTACAGACGGATCGTTCGAACAGTAAAAATCGAAAATTGCTGCTTATGTGTGTATTGCGGTGATACATAAAGGCGATTGGCACTATTTTTGTGTGCGTGAAAGCCGCATATGACAAACGAAACATAGTTTTATGAGAAAGAAAATGCTGCAGTAGTTTGTGGCGCCGCTTCTTCTCCACTTGCGCTTTGGATGGTGGTAAACTTAATTTAAGTAATGATTGACGTCAGTAAGTGATAAGAATGTCCTATATTGAGAACAAACAATTGAATTTGAGACTACATCTGGAATTTTTATAAGTCTGTGTACTCGGCTCAGTTGGAGCGTACGAATCCACATATTTATGTAAGACCATGCATAACTGAATGGCCTTCAGTCGTGGTCTATTAAAGATGCTTCTTTTAATCATCTGTCTATTATTTGCAATGTTGGTCATACATACAGCTATACTCAATTAACTAAAAATGCTGGTAACATTAATCTTATAACATAACACAATAACTATTTATTGTGTTATGTTATAAGATTAACTATGTAAGTACATAGTTAAGATGCTTGATAGCATAGGGATCGGGGAAGACCGATTATTATTGGTCTTAAGATTCCATTCCCTGCTTGATAGTAGACTAGATAGCTACTTTTTAACTACGGTTCTATCGGTAACCGAATACCACATGACCGGCAATATAAAACACATAGATGTCTATCTTGACTTAGCTAAAATATTTGCATTTGAAATAAAACATGTTTCTGTAGAAAACAATTAACTAAAATATAGTGGGTGTTTAAACACCGAAACTGAAATTGTACCTCTGAAATATATTATAATGAAACACAGTCCGAAATTCACGTAAAACGTCTTGCCCTGATTTGAACCAAAACAATTCCTTCTGAAATCCATTGAAGGCTATCGTTACGTAACAGAGAATCTCTTGATTATACTTCCCCAAATTAACAGCTACACTCAAAACTAAACATTGGTTCTTAAATCTTGGCAATAAAGATCGGTTTTGTTTGAATATTGGTAAGTGAGTTGGGAGGATGTTCTTGTGAGGTACATGGGTGAGGATTGGCAACCTTAAGTGGGGTGAGATAACGTCACAGGTTGGCTTAGCGGTTACGAGTCGCGCTTGACGCTTCGCTTCAGAGGGATGGGGATTTACACGTTATTGGCGAAGACGTAGGGCTGCCAACTGAAATAACTTCAGGGTATATAAGATTATGAATGTTAAGATTATAATGAACTTACAATATGCTTTTTACACGTTGGCTAATTTTGTGCGCGAGCTAATCTAAAACATTAACTCAAAAAAGTTCATCCGTTTATTCTCAAAAGTGTACGTATTATCACTATCACTATCACCATCACTATCACTACATAGTATAAAATAAAGTCGATTTTTCTGTCCCTATATCCCTATGTATGCTTAAATCTTTAAAACTACACAACAGATTTTGATGCGGGAAGGTTTTTATGCCCATGCGAAGCCGGGGCGGGTCGCCAAGTCTTTAATAAAAACAAAACGTCACTCAATCTCTAACAATAATTTTAATCTAAAAACTTATAATTAATAGAAAGGTAGTGTAAGTTAGAACCACGGCTTAGAACTTACCAAGACCTAAAAAGCCCTAGGTGGCAGCTGTGGTCTATAATAATCATTCAACAATATCAAGCTTAAAGTGCTAAAAGAAAGTTGACTTACTTATCTTGTCATAGTCCGTAACACCTGTTAAAGAAAGAAAGTAAGAAAGAAAGAAAGAAAGAAAAGCTGTTTATTTGGTGATAAGAGCAAAAAACAATCGACGTAATATATCGTCAAACAGCATGCAATTCAATTTTAAATATACAATTTAAAATAGAAATAGTCTTGGCAACCCTGCAACATCTCGTTACGTAGCAGCCTCTCCACGGAGTCATCAGATAAGGGCGGGCGCTCAAGTTTAATTGAATTTCCTCACAAAGTTTCCGCTGCCACCCCTGGACCCCTAGCGCTCTGATTGGTGCGGCTCTCGCCGCTTCAAAGACAGATTGTTCCCGAGCACTGCTAGGGCTATGCCTATGTATTAAGCTTACGAAGTCGACAGATTGACACACATGAACATTGACTTTTGGTGAAAGGCATGTTGATTTTTTTGAAATTTTGCTGATACCTCCAGGTCATTTAAACTGATAATATTTTGTACTAAGAGAGGACTGATTTAAGCAAAGAAGTTTGATCGCGCTCTAGTGACGCAAAAAAAATTTTTTTTAATCTATGGATTTAAGACTTTTTGTGGCGTTAAGGATAAGTAGAAATACAACTCTGCAAAACACGCTCTGATAAAAAAACACCTAAAAATTTAAGCACACTCCATATTTAAATTTTGCTTTTTTCAGTCGAAATTTCATTATAATTACTTACTGGTAGTGCAATTTTATCAGTATATGCAACCTTTATTGCTTATAAGTTTATAACACGGACGCATCACGCGTGTCAATTAAAATGCGTTTCGTTACCGTATGTGTAACTATGGGTATAACTTCACAAAGGCAGTAGTGAAGGCTCTGTTTGTATATGTATAGCAGAGTGTAAGATAAAACTATACAGGTTGTTTTAAATGTTGAACTACTTAATGCAAAAAACGTACTCTCATGCTTACTGTCAAATGGCGGAAAGTCTCCTATTTGGTCATTTTCTTCGACATCAAAAATACAACCCTTATGACTAATATATGGGTAATGATATGATGCGTAAAGATGTTGTAAAAAGGAAGTTAAAAGAAGAGAAAAAGTCTTGGTTGTGGAACATCCGAGAGTGGACCTTTCAGAAGCCTGAAAAAAGCTACCCTTTTTAAGACATGAAGGTGCTGCTACTGGTTTTAACACATGAAGATGACGACATTAACTCATTTATGCCAATCTAGGACATGATTTAAGTTAACCCGTTGGCTCGTAGAATCCAGATACAAAAGAAAAACGATTGTTATGTGACAATTTTGTGCGCGAACCAATCGAAAACATTAAGCATACCCTAGGGTCTAAAGCATAAAGCTGAGCTTATAAAGGAATCGCATAAAGATGCTGAAGAAAGAGTAGTTTCAGAGTAAAAATGTAACAATCTATTAAGTATTGCTTTTTATAAAATTTTGAAATAGATATTCCATAGCACCCTATATACACTATAGTATGTGGCTGTAGATTGCCATTTGAAGGTCGAGTGTTGCCATCTCGAATTAGTTCCACTTTTGCTGGATCTGGGTCGCCGGAAGTAGTGCAGCAGATGTTACGAGCGAAATACAGATAACATTATGTACAGTGGGCTGCAGAGAAATCTGACCCCCATGCCACAAGTATCGCTATTGAAAGGGGGTCAGATTTCTTTGCAGCCCACTGTACGTAAATGTAGGTAGGCATTGGTGACCACTCATTTTTCGCGTTCCATTTGCTTGACTTAATTGTATAAAATGATACTGTTGGCAATAGATTAAAAAAAAAATTTGCGCGCACGGATTCGAACTTCTTTGCTGTTGGCGACTGGCTGTGATGCCACCTCTTTTGTATGTTCTCCTTACTGACAACTTTAGTTTTTAAAATTTGATAACGGAATTGTTTTTTTGTCGGACATTGTGATCGTGATAGGTCCAAAATAGTCTAGGCCTACGTGCGTATATGGCCTCTTGTGATGGTCTAGACTAGACCATCGGCAACCTACCCGAGGAACGACTAGACCGTCTAGTCGTTCCTCGGGTAGGTTGCCGATTTTGAGGTCGGGCAGCTTGGCTTTTCCACCTTCTACATTGGTAACAGGCGTTGGCTACACTCCGGATACTGTCTCTGGCTTTAATGATCCAATACTTTTGTCTAAGTTCGTTTAGGACCAGTTCATTAAAACAATGTGCGGCGTTAATTTGCATTGCGTTGGTAAATTGAATTTAACTTTGGACCAATAACCAATTATGTAATTAATACACTCAAACACGTAAATAACTAATCTGTGGTAATTGTTATTCACAGATAACATATTTTCAATTAATGTAGCAGAACCCGAGCTTATCGCCTAATCACGCAAGTCTATGATTTATGATCAATCAATTTTGTTATGAAATTTTGCACCTTATTGTTTAATGCTTAGAGTACACTGTCGCCTACTACACTTAGATTTCGAAGTGACCCAAAGTGCATCTTGGTCTTCGATAATATGGATGGATCTTCACTTGATTCAATTGATCTGTTTTGCAGCAGATTTCTCTTTACTTCTTTTATTTACATGATGACAACATTTTCCTTCTCTTTAAGAAAGCATTATAAAAAGGAAGTAAGTATTTGTAAGTTTGTAGAAGTAACCTATGCATAGTAGCCGATTTCAAAATTTCTTTCTGCATTATGAAGCCAGATGGAGAAGGTCATATACCTATAGTAACATACCACGGCCTGTTGAAACTGCGTGTAACTGGTAGTACATAATACATTTTTAAACAAAGTAAGTAACATATCACTCGACTATCACAGCTGTGGGTACATTTGTAATTTTACAAATTATCGCAAGCGCCCACTTGCAATGCAATTTCAATTCAAAACCACGAGATATAATGTACTATGAATTTATTAACACACCAAACTCCAATATTAAATTTGAACGCCAGTTTCCCCAAAAGAGGATTTCATTCGAAAAACCGTATTGCTAAGCCTCGATTTACCGCAAAAGAGTAATAACTCCACACTTCTCTGTTTAAATACAAACTTTTTGTTAAAGCAATACGGCTCAGAGTTTCTTGTTTGGTTTGGTTTTATGACATTTCGGAATTAAGTGTGGAGTTGCGGGAAAAATGGGAAAACGCTGACAGCGCTGAGAGCCGTGATAGCGCGCTGAAAGCGTGGTGACTGGAACAGGGCTGGCATAATTGATTTTCGAACTTATAAATCAGTATGTACTATTTACGTTTTTTATCACAACCTATTGTACACATTGTAATTTTTTTTTCTTTTCATTTTTACGAACTTCTTAGTTTGTTATTGTAGAGGATACTCACTTACAATCTAATTAAAATCAAGAAATGAGACTTATTTTTGACTAAGTATATATATATATATATATATATATATTTTTTGAACAGTACTCTATTGAAAGTTTTAGTATAAACTAATACTATATTTTTTGTTTGAAATTAAAACAAAAAATATAGTATTAGTAAATTAAAAATAAATGCTACTTTCTAAAACGGGTACCTATGGTTCTACAAACTGTTATTTCCAAGTAAGCCCATACTAGGCTTACACCATATGTATTATCTTGTTACTTACATGTTACTTAATGGATTACTAAATATAGGATAATCATTGCATCTAACAAGTGATTATATAAATAAGTAAAGCAACTGCCAACCACCTACCTACATTAATCTTACTGGTTATTTAACTTGTTATTGATATTATACAGTTTCGTACACAGTGCTTAATCGAAACCTTCCACTGATTAGCGCTATTACCAAAGATTACAGGTCGTGGGTTCGATTCCCAGGAGAGGCATACTTTGTTTTATTGTTTCCAGGTTGATTGTCTTATAATAAAGATAATTCCGAACTTTGGAAGGCACGTTAATCTGGAACTAATAGGTCGCCATCTAAGGGTTGTTAAATGAAACACGTTAGAGGCCGAGAAGCGGTTTCAAAGAATTCTGATGCCAGGGTGGTCAAGTGACTATTAACCAGAAAATCACCTGACATCTCATAGTACATATATAGGTAGCATTTATGCCTATGTATAAAAAAAGTTATGTTTGTCGATGGAATTCCTTCCATTCTCGTCTATCATTTCTTTTAGTCTTAAAGACACTAGATTTGCTTTAATTACCTTAGTTATTTGAGATTAATTTGACCTTTTAACCTCTTTGCTAATCTCAAAATTCAAATTCAGAATAAAATTAAACTAATCATAGCTTTGATATTCTTTCATGTCAATGACAGGAATCTTGGTGGTGATGTGGATTAAAAAAATAAACGACCCCAACGCTCTATGTCTGAGTGTTGGCAGCCCTGACACCACAGGCCTGTATCAAGCGATCCAGTGGAAAAATTAAAAAAGAAAGTGCGCCATATTGGCCCTGCAAGTTCAATTAACGCGGCAGGTGGATTGTGGCTTCGCATTGTGACATCATCCATTCAGGTGGATTTATTCTGCACAAACGTTTCACACTTCAATAATTCGTTTATTATTTTTAGCCGATTTTGCCTGAAGAGTTAATGTATCGATGTTTTTCTTCGACACGCTTTATTGCATGCTCTTGGATGAACTTTAAACTTGAAAGATAACTACTACGAAATACTCACAAACGTTGAAAGATTCCTCGGTGAACACTAGCGCCAGCATCAGTTAAAAATCATTATTCACTAAAAAACACAAGTTATTAAAAATCCGTCTTGTAATTAAGGTTCTGAATTTGAAGTTAATTTTAAAATTATTAAATTATAGTTCCCTATACCTAGTTACAAATTGGACTTAATTAATAATTATTTTTGACTGATGATGGCGCTAGTGTTCACCGAGGCATCGTCTTAGCGGGGCGTGCGTGTTCGTAACGATAGCGCGCGTCATGCGACAGCGAGCGCGGCCTTGCTTGGATTGGTTACCATTAGAGGCATTTTTATCTCAAGCTACTCCGTGCGTTGGAAGACACATTGGCGTTGCTGGTCCCGTATGTTTTCTCTAGACGGCTTTCGTTAGTCTATGTCAGATGCTTTTAGGCATCCTGAAAAACTCACAGTGTTCCTATCGCTCTGGTTTCCTTGTAAAAGGGTTGCGGTAGTAAGACGGCAGTCGCTCTATTGTAATAACTATACTGCGAAATCAGGACCATGATTAAAAGCGTACCCTGCTCTGAAGCGTAATACTGCACATGCAATTAGGAAATACGCTCGGAAGAAGAACGTGTTTGCACCGTGCACAAGGAAAATTGCATCACCTTGTAAAACGAAATGGGGTTAAATAATATTGAAAGTTTATTCTTATCTATAATTTCATCACATTTTTTTAAACCGTAGGTACTTTTTTTAATCATTCATTCAAAATACATAAAAATTTAATTCAGTTACCACAAGAAATTCCAATTTAATTCAAATTTGTTCAAAAAAACTTACTGAAATCCATAGAATATAAATCGCGCGCATACGCCAGGCATACATTTTTTTAATCTATGCTTAAATCAAACATTTAGCATATATTTTAATGGTAACACTTCAAATGATGGAAACCTGTAGTAGTTATTTTTAGATTAACAATACTGGTAATACATTTATTAATTTTGTTCTACCGTCATATTGTCGTATTGCAATAAAATACTTGACTCAGTCCACCCGGCTTCACCGTACATACATTTTTGAATTTTATTATTCGCAAAATGCCGCGCAGAAGAAGACGCGGTAAAAAATCTAAACCCTTAGACGACGAACCTCTTGTAACCTGCACCAATAGACCTCAAACAATTGATGTCACAAGTATTCCATCCTGGCGCGTTAGACCTCAAGTCCCCGATGAAGGTGTAAGATTTGCAACCTGGCGCGAAAGACCTCAATTATATGATGATACAAGATCTGCAATCTGGCGTGATAGACCTCAAACCTCTGACGATAGAAGACCTTCAACCTCTCCTGATAAACCTCAATGGTATGATGATAGACCATCAACCTCGCGCGATAGACTTTCCTCTGATGACAGAAGAGCTTCAACCTCTGCCGAGAGATCAGAAGACTCTGATGATACAACTTCTACCTCGGTCGATAGATCGATAGACTCTGGTGATACAAGAACTTCACACTCACCCGATAGACCACAAACTTCTGATAGTAGAAAAAATTCAACCTCGGCAGATCGATCAGAAGACTCTGATGATACGAGTATTTCAACCTCATCAGATAGACCTCAAACCTCTTATGAAAGAAGACCTTCAAGCTCGGCCGAAGCCTCTGGTGATTCAAGAGTAATCCCGCCAAATAGATCAGAAGCATCTGATGATTCAAGAGCAACCAGTGCCAATAGATCAGAAGCCTCTGATCATTCAAGAGCAACCAGTGCTAATAGATCAGAAGCCTCTGATCATTCAAGAGCAACCAGTGCCAATAGATCAGAAGCATCTAATGATTCAAGAGCAACCAGTGACAATAGATCAGAAGCCTCTGTAGAATCAAGAGAAACCTTGGCTGACATATATGCCTCTGGTAATTCAAGAGCTTCAACCCCTGACGATAGACCAGAAGTCCCTGATGATACAGAACCTACTCACTCGGCCAATAGACCAGAAGTTCTTGATGACACAGAAACTCCAATCTGGCCAGATGACCCTGAAGATAGGCCGCCGTCACCACTTTCTGGTGAGGTAAGTATTTATTTATTTTTTAACAGTGAACCATGTGCTGCACTTTTTTCATCTACTTAAAAAGAGTAATTTGACTTTTGTGGTGTACGTGGACGTATGTATGTTGCTCTTTACCCAAATTTGTACAGTTTATAAAAATACAATACTATTACTACTGATATTAATATACAAACACTTTAACATTATGTAATGTATCTAAAACAACGAAGCACCTAAAGCTTGTGAATGTTTGAGTTGTCGCACCACCATCCAGGTAGTAAGGAAATAAATTTCCTGATATTCAGAGAGGAGTTAGCCTTAAACTACATTGGCCAGTGCATGTTGACGAGCTGGCAGGGCTCGTCAACATGCCAAGTGTGACGCCACAGTACTATTCTCAGTTCTGTGATAGTAAGATTTCCAGGGGGCTTAGCCAAAGTTACAATCGCAAAACGTTAACGAGAAACGACAAGAACAAAATGTATGGGATTGGCATAAGATTGACCACGTGATTTACCGCAGCTTATATCAATCCCATACATTCGTTAGCGTTTTGAAATTGTCACTTTGGCTTCGGGTGCAGTAATCTCTGCCTTACTCCCCCTTCAAACCAGAACACAACAATGCAAGCACTGCTGATTGGAGGCAGGAATATATAAGAGTGAGATACCCAAGCAGACGACCTTTCTAAAGAGGTCTACCTCTGTCTTTATCATTAGTCGACTCAATTGAGATGTTTTAAAAATTTAAATGTTTTGTATTCTTTCAGATTCCTGATACAGTATGCATGGTTATCACGTACTTTATCTTGTCAACGGTTGTAGTCGCCTACACGCTCAGCACAGTAACACTAAAACCACGGTTACCGCCTTTAGACCTTGATCGGTGGTGGGGAACGGAACCTGCTGACAAGTGGCCAGACACTTCGATAACACCGTTTAAAATTGAGTTTACAGACGATGTAAGTATTACCACCGATTACAGAATTATCATATTTATCGTAGAATAGAACTTACTGTTTCCCCCAGTTTCAACCGCACCTTGTGTTTATTTATAGACTAGACCTACATATATATTCTCTATGAATCAGGCAATCTACAGTAGAAATATTTTTTAAAATCCGACGATTAGTTCTAAAGTTCTAAGCTTCTTCTAATAAACAAAAAACTTCTTAGATTAGTATAGAAGTATAGGTGTACCACCGTTTTTAAAATAAGTAGGTATTTAGAAAAGGCATTTAAAAAAATTGTAAATTGGCGTACTAACTAAAATATATTTTTCTTATCTTCTCTTCTCGCTAAAACTCGAGAATGACTGGACCGATTTGGTTATTGGTCTTGAAATATTTGTGTAAGTTCAAGGAAGGTTTAAACAGTGAGAAACGTGCAGTTTTAGGCGGTACGGAGTTCGCCGGGTCAGCATATTTGCATGCCTTTGACAAAATATAAAGGCGCTTTCATATTACATGAAATAATAGATTTCATGAAAATAATGAAACGATTGATTGATTGAAAATAATTCACAGATGATAAATGACCTCAAAATGCGTCTATCCAACCGTCGTAAATTCGCCCCACCGCTAAAACATGTTGGTTTTACATACGGCTTCAGTACGATTTTCCTGAAAGAACTGTTGGACACCTGGCAAAACGAGTATGATTTTAAGAAGAAGGAAGAGTACTTTAACAGTTACCCACACTTCAAAACTAACATACAGGGCCTGGACGTGCATTACATACATATAGTACCTGATCTTGAGCTTCACGAACGAAAGGTTAGTATAAATTATGGCTGAACTTTCTCCCGCGTGAATTTCCCTCGGGAACAGTGCTTTTTCACGGGATGAAAGGTATCCTATGAGCTTCTCGTTACTTCTAGGTATTTGTATGCGAAATTTCAGATACGGCGTGAAAGCGTTACAAACAAACAAATAATAAAAATTCACTTTCGCATTGATAATATTAGTTGGGATGGAATTACATATTAATGCCAGCTTAAGACCAGCTGGGGGCAGCATTCACAGAGCGATCCTTAGCAGTGAGGGACCGATGAAGATGAAAAAGAATATGCCTTATTCTAATACATATGTACTAGGTAAAATAACATTTTTATACCACTTCAAGAAAAAAGAAAAACTAATAATCTTTTCTCTCATTTAAAAGTATTGATTAGCTAATCCCAAAAGTCTACCAATACTTTTACTGTTTTACTTATAGTCCTTTGTCGTATCTGGGGCAGAGAGCATCCACAGTGACTCTCCACGTCGGTCTATCTTGGGCTTCACGTTTTATTTCGCTCCAGGTCTTGTGAATCCTCTTGGCCTCATCCAGCACCGTACATCGCCAGCTTTGTTTAGGTCAGCTGCGCTTTCGTTTTCCTTGAGGATTCCAGTCCATCGCCTGTTTAAATAGTCTACAGTAAACGTCTACTATATGATGTTTTCTTTTGCAGTTGGTGGTTCCATTATTAATGATCCATAGCTGGCCAGGGTCAGTATATGAGTTTTACCATATCATACCACTTTTGAACAATACGCGAGACGACTACGACTTCGTGTATGAACTTATCATACCCAGTCTGCCTGGATTTGGGTTCTCTCAGGTAAATGGATTCATCATCATTCTTCTCCTAATTACGCTTCAGAGCCCAGTACCCCTACCACAAGATATAGTATCCAAAAATTATATATTTGACGTTTCCGTACTAGACAAACAAAAGAACCCAAAGGTTTGACGTGCTTCCTGTAATTTGGGACCCCAAACAAGATAAGAATTTCTATAAAAATCCTAACGCAGTCGCTACCGTTTGCGTTTATGAAATCTCGTAGAAGCACGGGATGCGCTGTTAATCGTGGTCCTAAATATGACGGTATTGGTTTTTATAATGGTGATGCCGCGCCGTCTGAGCTTCGAAACACTTTTTACAGTAAAACCAGTACCTTTTTCTATGCTTACTTTTGGTACGGTATCGGTGACTATAAATTGAACGTGAACATTTTGGTTTTCGTGGATTTTTTAAATTAATTTACAAAATAAATTGTTATTAATTTATACTTATTTTGAAGTTTAGACATGATTATAAACGGTGTTTACCCTGCCGCCCTGTATATACTTCCCATGTCCATCATATCAATTCTGTTCTAGGCACCTGATCAGTCTGGCTTCGGCCTCTTAGAAACAGGCATACTCCTCCATAACCTGATGCAGCGCATCGGCTACAGGCAGTACTACATCCACAGTGAGGGCGGCATCGGCAGCTTGGTAGGCAGCGCCATGGCCACCATGTTCCCTGGCCATATACGAGGGCTCCATATGAACAGTCCGGTAATAATCTCAAAAACGGGCGTCCCTTTCTTCAAAACTTTGGGTAAGTTCATTCATTCATTACGTTTAGGTGTCGTGGTCAATCGACCATGCTCACTCTGGTGTCAGAGTCGGAACCGCCTCTCGGCCTCTGACGTGGTTCCTTTAACGACTATTAGTGGGAGCCGGGACCAACGGCTAAAAGTGGCTTCCGAAGCACGGAATCATCTTTTTTGTCAGACAATCAGGTGATTTAAGCCTGCAATATCCTAACCAAACCGGAAACAGCTAAACAAAGTATGCTTCCCGTGGGAATCGAACCCTCGACCCCCGGGTCTAGAGACAAACGCCTTAACCGCTGGACCACGGAGGCAGTTAATAGTTAAAGTTTGGGTAAGTTGAAATTGTTAAACTTTCGGCCGTTCATCATCATATCCTGTGGGTTAAAAAGTCAATCGATCCCCACATTCTGGTGTCAGAGGATTTCACTTCAGAAGTCGTTTTTAGATCAACGGCTTAAGACGATACCTTAATGAACACTAGCGCCACCATCAGTTGATATCATTATTCCCTGAATTAATTTCACATCCAGAACCTTAATTACATATGAAGGATTTTTGATAACTTGTGTCTTCAGTGAATAATGGTTTTTAACTGATGGTGGCGCTAGGGTTCATCAAGGTATCGTCATACGTGCCTTTCAAGGTACGTATTTATTCATCTTTATTTTCATAAAATCAGTGATTCAAGTTCTAACTGTTTGTTGTTTATTTAGATTCTTTATTAGTATTTGGCATGGCTCAACCTAACACGCAGCAACTGATATATCCCCTCGGCGGTCATATCCTACACATACAGTCCACCAAGCCGGATACCATAGGTAAGTCTAGTAAAAACAACTTATGATACTTTGGCACTTATAATATAAAATATCTATAAAATATGTAGGTAATTTGTTTTAACAAAAGAAGAAACTTGAAATGCTTGGCCTGCTGGACATAGGCCCCCTATGTCCAGCAGGCCAAGGATTTCAAGAACGACCGGTTGGTAGCGGCCTGCATTCAGCGCCTGCCTGGACCTTTCTTCAGGTCATCTGACCATCTGTTCGGTGAGTGTCCGAAGCTGAGCTTATCCTAACTAAAAGTACCTACATATGCGAAAGTGGGTTTAGTTGTTTGTTACGTTTTCACGCCGTATCTACTGCACCAATCTTCCTGAAATTTCGCAAACACATAGATAGAAGTATTGAGAAGGACATAGGAAAGGTACCTTTTAAAAGCACTGTTCCCGTGGGCGAAGCCGCGGGCGAAAGTTAGTAAGAAATATTATACAGTATATATAAATATTATAAAGTGAACTAAATTCTTTAATTCTCCAGGAGTAGCACTAACGGAATCGCCTGCTGGCTTAGCAGCGTTCATTATAGAGAGATTCTCGGCGTGGGCCAATTATGAGCACAGAGAAAAGTGGCATATGAAATTAGTGTTATCATTGTCAATAGAAGAACTCTTGGACAATGTCATGTTGTACTGGGTTAGTAACAGTATAACGACGAGTATGAGGTTGTATGCTGAAATCTTCAATAAGAGGACGCTACGTTTACGTTTGGATGGGTGAGTAAAAATATTTTCCTTATTATTTTCTTATAAGTATAGGTATTCATAAATGGCTAGCGATTGACCACGATCCCAACTGATGTTAAGTGCAGACCACTGAGGGTTTTCTCTATAGTAATATATCTAACGTAGTGAAGATATGTCCGAAGATAGAGCTGGGTTAATCACTCTAGCCTTGCAAAAGACCCAAGTTGTATGAGTTAGGAAATATGTCTGCTGGTAAGACGTACGGATTAGCCAAACACGTTATAAATTAAGACACAAAATGCTGGAAACTTCACTCTTCATTGTAATAACAATTTACTTAAAAAAACACAAGTGAGTAGGTATATATATATATTCAATTAAATTCGTCTATCACCATTTACAATATTCCGTTTGGCTTCAAAGCCCAGGATCCAATTAAAAGCGATATCTAATTTTTTTGACCGCCTGTCTCATGTCATCCCTCCATGTACAAGTATATGCTTTTGATAATTTTTTTATGCCTAATGGCGGAACATAGAGTAACCGCTCTTGTACTTATACCATCTACTGTATTATCTATATTTACAAAATAAATGATGAATTTGAATTTTGTTGGTTGAATCTGCCACCAGTAGGACAGAGGTAAATACCAAATGGTCTGCTATAGGATGGATACATACGTCCATGCACTCGAAACACAAATTTTGAAAGTGTAGGTATGGGTAAATAGACGCGCGCGCCTAACGATTGTGTAAATATGCTACATCTATTCAGGCGGGACGCACTTCCTAACTCCATGTTTCCATTCCACCAGGATCCCAACCACCGTGCCAACATGGTGCATGAAGTTCAAGGATGAGATACCCTTCCACCCAGACTTCATTCTCAAAGGAAAATATACTAACTACGTAAATAGTACGGTAATAGAACTCAGCGGACATTTTGCCGCGTGGGAGGCTCCCAAAGTATTGGCTGATGACCTTTTCAAATCCACTGAAGCCTTTTTCTCTTATCATCATGAGAGGTGAGTTTTTTGGGCATCTTTTCACGATTATGAAGTTGTTAGGACCGAAATCACGGATGACTAAAACTGGTTCTCTACACGCTGTGCCTTTCCGCCTTTTTGATTGAAATGTATTACCATTTTTTTTCTGTCTTGTATTGTATTTGTTATATACTTATTACCTAATACGGCTCCTAAATTGTATAAAAGTTATAACCGATCCATCAACATGATTATTCACTTCATACAAGTATGTCAACGTGACTAGCCTTAATTCTCTATGGGCAAACTTATTATTTCACGGTGAAAAAGAGACATCACATCACAAAATAAATGAATTTGAATTTGGACTACATATTAAAATTCGAATATATTATCTAACTTTATTGCTTGTTTGTTAATAATAAAAAAATAAAATAAAATAAAAATCATTTATTGTAGGCATAGCCCATAAAGTGTTAGTAACAGAGGAACTTATAACTATGTTAGTAAATCTACATTAAAGTTTTTTGACGGTGTAGTTAATAATAAAATAAAAGTGAAATTACGAGCATACTCAAGTTGCTAGCCTATCAACTTAAAACAAAAAACTTGTTTCTTCATTTGTTTTTGTATCGTACCCATTTCCTTGATCTGTGTTTAGGATCTGCACGGGAAGGAGCAGGGATTCAATATTTTTATTTTCTTTCAGAGTAATATTTAAGAATTTATTTAAACGAGACGAATACGACTAACGGAGTGACCTCGAGAGTACCAACCTCCATGGGTAATTTCTACCACGCTAGTCTGTCATATTGGAGGTAAGAAAATTCTATTTAAATTTCAAATAAATAAAACTTTATTATAAATTAAACTCATAAAAGATGTTCTCTGCAACACTGGTTGGTTGACTGGTAGAAAAGGCCTATAAGTCCGCCATTTACATTTGAATGTAATGAAGTTTAATAAATAGAATAGGTAAATAAAGTTACACTCAAATCTTCATGCAAGTGATGTAATAAAATAATAATAAATAACCTTTTTATTTAGACAACGTCCATTCAGGCAATTTAGGTTAGTATAAACCTAATACCAGGCACCGCGTGGAATATGGTAATTTTATTTTTCTTAGACAATAAATTTATGAAATACTTAATTAAAGTGCTCTACCTACTTTCCTGCTTCATTCATAACACTTCCTGCAATCAAATTATTTAATTCCGGCTTTGTTTTCCGGCCGGCTGCCTACCGTCTATCCTCCTTGGGAATGTTATCGTTGGTTCGCAACTAAAAGAAGTACAAAACATTTCAGACCCCTAATAGACCGTCACTTTTTTAGTGATGCCGAAAGGGACCCCCAATTTAGATTTTTTTTATATATGGCTCATAGGAAAACCTACTCAATAATAACCAGTACCGCCAAATTAGGGTTGCCATCTCTAAAATTTGACAACCAGAACGAAACGCGTCAAAAGCCCAGAACCCTAACTTACATAATCATCACGCCTGTCTCTCTGTGGCGTAGGCAGAGACTAGAGATTTCCATCGGCTAAGATCCTTACATACCTCCCTCGCTTCCTCCACACTCATCACTCTCGTGATACACACGATTTCCCGTACTCCCTAATGAACCTGAACGTATCAAAAGGAAGGAACGATATCGTTGCACTATGAGCTATAAAGCTATACAGTATAGCGACAGCTTAATAGTACTAAGTATAGCTTAGTCTTAAATGTCCTTTATTAATTACTAGCGACCCGCCCCGGCTTCACATAGGCATAAAAATCTTCCTCTTGAATCACTATCTATTAAAAAAAAACCGCATCAAAATCCGTTGCGTAGTTTTAAAGACTTAAGCATACAAAGGGACATAGGGACAGAGAAAGCGACTTTGTTTTATACTACTATGTAGTTATGATAGTGAGATACATTCGAATGTGGGTAGTTGAACTTATTTTATTTTTCGGATACAAACTTGTACATTTTTTAATGTTGTTCTACCGTCGTCTTGCAATATTGGTTCGTGATTCCCGGTCGATGTTCACGATCAAATATATATTAAAATAAAATAATATTTTCGTAAAAATATAATAATGACTAGAAGAAGAACGGTACCGGATAGAAGATTACACCCGCCAGTAGTAAGAAGACCGCAAGCCTTGGGCGATAGGCCTCGCCCTGATGCGCCAGCTGGAAGACCTTGGTTTACAGCGTTGCCAGTCCCTTCTCTAAAGACGTTTTCTCCGGTATTTATTTATTGATTTAATTTTGTTATTAAACTTGTATACAAGAAGTTTTAGGTAGAAGTAAGACTTCGTTTTCCTCATTGCATTTTCTATGTAACTAGCGACCCGCCCCGGCTTCGCATTGGCATACAAACCTTCTTCTTGAATCACTCTATTAAAAAAACCGCATCAAAATCCGTTGCGTAGTTTTAAAGATTAAAGCATACAAAGGACATAGGGACAGAGGAAGCGACTTTGTTTTATACTATGTAGTGAAGTGATGATGATTACACTCATGTACTTACACAAGAAGTTTAAGATAGAAGTAAGACTTCGTTTTTCTCATTTTCTATATAATTTGGGCCAGTTGTAGATCACTCGATTGCTCAGTTATTAATATTTTTAGTTAAACTTTTCTACCCTACCAACTTCATTTTTATATACAAATTTATATTTATATTCATAAAGTTTATTATTGGACAGATACCGTCGTAAATTATAGATAGATTTTGTTATAATCGTCGCTCTTGCGAAAAACGTTAGCTAGCGCACTAACGTATCTTTTCTCTAGAGCCGCCCATTTAGGTACTAGGTACATAACATTTGAGGTATCGTCTTAATAAATGCCCATTCATCGTCATCATCGTTTTGCCCATCACGTCCCGTTAGTCGTATATGTTCCCTAAAATAGGGTCCATCAGGAAGTGAAAAGGCTAGCAGAAGATAGAAACACCTGGAAGAGACTACACCGACAAGAAATTTTAGATAGATAGATAGGGTACTTCGGACTTGAAGTTAAATGAAAAGACATGTGGGGTCTAAAAAGGCCACTTTAGCAATTCATCGAATCGAATTCATATTACGAATTCCTTAGCAATTCCTATTTCTTTCAATTTTTTTTGAAGAGGAATTGCAAAGCTTACTTGGCTGTTTTACAAAAAATAGAGGAATTGCTACAGAGTTGCCAAGGAATTCGTAATATGAATTGATTCGATGAATTGCTCAAAGTGGCGATTTTAGACCCCATGGATTTTACTAAATACTAAACCTTTTAAAAGAACTCTTCGCACGCCTTATTCGACTTGACTAGCGATTATTCCATGGGCTAGTGCGAATAAGGCCAAATTTATAATCGGTTTAGCTATCCAAAGAGCGAATGCCGCGTCATTTGGGTAGGTACTTTACCTAATGGATAACGGACTAGTTATACTATAAATATAATTTTCATTTTTAGGTTTGTTTGTTTAAAATTATTATTTAAAACTGTTAATAATGTAGAACGAATTAAAGATAGTATTTGTATACATTTATTACATAGGTAACTAGCTGTGCCCGCGACTTCGTCCGCATAGCATTGGACCTTTATATACTTATCCAAATTCCCAATAATATTAAATAAATTAGGTATATTTAATTAAAACTATATCCAAATACTAATATTATAAACGTGAAAGTGTGTATGGATGTTTGGTACTCTTTCACAAGAAAACGGCTGAACCGATTGCTGAAATTGGGAGTGGAGATTGCTTAGACCCTGGAACAACACAAACTATATTTTATCCCGGAATTCCCACGGTAGCGGAGCCCCGGGCAACAGCTAGTATAGGATATAGGATTTCTGTTGCCAATGTAAAAAAAAAACAAACACAGTTACTGAAAAACCTAAATCTCCATAGCAGACATCTAACTACGAATGCATTATTGTTTCAGGTTGGATCCGTAATCATCCTTACAGCATGCATACCAATTATCATTTTATTTTATGTGTACCTAACTGTCATCTTTCCCCCGACTTTGCCTAAGTTGAGGCAATTTAGCTGGTGGGGACCGGAACCAGCTAAGAAGTTGCCGCCAGACTATTCTATCAAACCATTTAGAATTGAGTTTTCGGATGAAGTAAGTATTTATTTATACTATAATAAATATAGTAATTGTTAAAGAAATAAGAAATTTTAATTATTTTTTCTTAATTTTAATTAATTTAACTATAACCACAGAATTAATAATGCGATACATGTACGGTTAAGCACCTCTTTCTGGTGAAAAATAGGTGCGCGGTTACCATAGCCGACACCACTCTCAGAGGACGGTAGTGACACACAGTCACTGTTGGTATCACTAGCGAACATCCTCAGTGCGCTAGTCACTTCTATAGGTACTATTTTTTTTTTGTGGGATTAAACCACAATATTGCAATCAAACTTATAGTTTATTTTTTCCAGTATCAAGCTTTATTTGAATTTTCTTTACTTAGTCAAGTCACAATCTAGTCAAGTTAGTCAGAGGGCTAAGTGAAACAGTGGAAAAATTTCACTAAGCATTATCTCGGGAAACTTTAGTGACAAGGATTAAAGTCACCTATACGGCATTGTACCACTTTCCAACACTCAGGCTTGTTCACGAACACTTAGCGAATAATAATCCACCATTATTATGCACAAATACTCGAAAAAACATAAATTAAGGAAAATTAATAAATACAAAGGACAATGTTGTGGCTTCTATCTTCCCGCCAAAAATACCTTAAAAAAGCTGAAGAGTTTCTTGTTTAAACGCTTATATATAACTAGTAAAACTACTGGTCGGATTTCAAAAATTCTTTTTGCATAGCCTGATACCACAGAATATATTATAGTTGCTGATACTTGGAGGCAATTTATTTATTATTCTTTATTCATTTAGGCACGCTTACAGCATTTACGCATGGCACATTATTTTATAGGTAAACATACACTAAGTATAGCTCTAAAACCTCTATATCTATATCCTCCGTGCCTAAAACTAACCGTTATTTCCAGGTTATTAAAGAGCTTAATGACCGCCTTCTCCACCGTCGTGCATTCGTTCCACCTCTCAAACAAGTTGGTTTCACTTATGGCGTCAATTCCAATTACTTGGCCAAAGTGCTGGACTTCTGGCGAAAAAAGTACCCTTTTAAGGACAGGGAAGAGTACCTCAACAGTTACAAACACTTCAAAACTAGGATACAAGGCCTGGACATGCATTTCATCCATGTTGAACAGGATAGTATACCTGGTGTTGAGGTTGGTATAAATCATTGCCGAATATTATACTTATCCTTCTATGCTAGTCTGGGAGAAAAAGAAAAACATAGAATGTACCAGCTGCTTCTCTTCCCGCGCCGTAAATGTCGGCTGAGAGAATCGGCGAATGGGGGAATCATGACATAGGTGATGCGGCTAGCAACCCATCACAATTGATTTCCTGTTGGAACTACCATCATGCTAAACGTGGCGTAAGGTCTTATGGCCCTAAGCTCTGTCTTCCCCGTATGGGATGGGGACGTGATTATACCTACCTACGTATGTTTCTCTTATTAGTCTCTTACGGTATACACCGGAAGAGAGGAGTTAGTATTAAGTCAGACTTTATGAAAATGAATACCTACGAAATATTTCAATTTCATTTTTGCTTAAGTATAAATATACCTACGTCCTTGTGGTGTTATATAAGTATGGCTAAGAACCATCATGATTAAGTTTTCTTTCAAATAAAAAAAACCGCATCAAAGTCGGCTGGTTCGTATTAAGATATAAAGATTTTAGACACGTCAAACTTATTCTTAGCACTGTTTTTTGGTCTTAAATATGACACTCTTCCAGGTGTACCCACTGTTACTGCTCCACACCTGGCCAGGATCTGTCTGCGAGTTCTACAAAATGATACCACATCTGAAAAATATACCAAAGGAGTACAACTACACGTTTGACATCATCATACCCAGTCTGCCTGGGTTTGGGTTCTCTGAGGTAAGGTTATAGGACAGCAGTCTCTCTCAAGCAAGTTTATTTTTCTCCACTATTGGCTTTCTGCATCGCTCGCGCTCCAATGTTTTTTTATTTCTCTCTACCCTAAGGTTGGCTGGAAGAAATTGCATTAGCGAAAAGTCCGCCTTTGTACTAATTTTCATCTTCGTTCCGTACAATCCAATGATGTATCATGTAAATGGTGCAATAAAGTGTTTATTCATTCATTAATTCATTCATTCCACCTGGGATTGGAATCCTGGTCGTCATCATTATCATTTCTTGTAGGTGGTACGATCAATCGAACATGCACACCCTGTCTCAGAATTCTTTGGAACCGCCTCTCGGCCTCTTATGTGGTTCCTTTAACGACTACCAGATGGCTGCCAATGGAAACCTAGTTAAAATAATAAACCAGCTCTTTTTACAGTGTGTTATACTTAGTAAACACCGGGCGTAATACCTGGTAAAGACAGTTATTTTATGGTTGAAAATACCGGTCCTCCATTTCACGCGGTCTTCGGCATTGCATCGCAAATTCTTCACCGCGACAACGAGACGTCAAGACAGTTTTGTATAGGTAATGGTACGGAACCAGTCTTGCCCATTTCCGACTTGGCCGATTTTACTATAGCTACTTATGTTGCACAAAAGGACGTCATTTATGGTAATGAATGAATGAATAAACACTTCATTATATGCTTTGAACCGTTATTCGAAACCTATTGAGTGAGATAGCACTACTTCCGCTTACGTCATCAGCCCCCAAGTATGCCCCTTTTACCACCTCCCTCACACTCCCGGCGGCCCTAGTGTGAGTAGAGGGGATCTTTGCTTGCCGCCTGCGCAGTGTTGAGTCGTCACATTGGCATTGACTTTCGTCAAGTGCACTCCCCCGTATAGGCAAACAACGTTGTTGTTCGAATATTAAATTAATAAAAATTTAATAATAATATTATACATAGTGAATATTTTCTTTGCGGAAGAGAAAATATATACTTGTCTGCAGAAGGCATTTTAAGAATGTTCTGCGGAAGAACAATTCTTAGCAGGGAATAAAACATGGCGTTCATGATTTATTGCCCAAAGAACATAAAACAAGCTATCTTGATTAACATCAGTTAATCAAGATAGCTTGGGCTTTACCGGGAATACTGGCGAATGGGTTTTAAGACCCATCAAACCAGAACGCCCCCGGAGGCGTCCGAATTCTCCTGAGTAGGCTGCTAGGCCAAAGCTCAAGCGCCGCGTGATACGTCGGCATGACTAAAGAAGCAGCTCATCTTCGTCGTCTTCGAGCTCCGAGCGTCCCCGGCGGCATAGGAAGCGGTCTGCGTGGCATCATTCAATAAGAAACTGGATTTCTTAAGGTCAGTGACATTTGTAAATTCTTGAATAGACAGTAAATTTATTGCGAATCTGATCCCGATGTACTTTTACTGCCATAGAATTAGGAACACGGGTGCGGTCTCTACAATTTTTTGTTTTGTTTTTTAAATCTTTGTTTACTGCACCTTACATGGTATTATATACAACACTGGTGCTTTAACTCGTGCTGTTATTCTTCAAAGATGAGGAATTTAAACTTATTGACAACAGTTAAATAGTTGATTAGTTTCACAAACCGGACTGTGTTCTTACTCCGGATTGTTCAAAAAACTTAATAGTTTTGTTTCTAGTAAGTGATAATTACATATTTACCTGAGGTTATTCTTGAGCTCGTTTGCGGAAGACGAGCGGATAACTAATACATAAGCCGCGATAGCATATATCTGGCATTAACAGTTGTTTATTATTCGGACACCATGAGTTCGTTTTTAGCTAAAGCTGAATGTGCTAATATTTATTACTCAATAGAAAACGCTCAGCGGATGAGCAAATCAATTAAGGTATTGAGAAACGACGAACAGGCCCGAAACATACGACCGCGGAGTTCGTACTATAATAAACAGGAAGAGCGTTTCACCTCTCCTGAACAGTGTTTTGGTAATAAGTGTCGCGAAAAATGCAAAAAAAAAAAAAAAAAGTTTTGGTCTACGCACAAACGAAATAACAAATCCTATCACAATTAACAAACAAAACTCGTTTTACGGACGTTGTTTAATATAAATTATGTAGGTACCGTTTTTATGTTTGCAAGAAATTAGGACTACCTTTGGTCATACTAAAATAATTTTCGGCTACCTTCTCAAAACAAAAATGTTTAGGACTAATATTATTCTATGTTCGTGGAATAATTATAGTGCTAAATATTAGAATTAATATTTAATGATCAAAAATCCTAGTAGGTACCACCTCCGACGACCGAGTTTTGTTTGTCTAATATTTTAGTAAAGCAATCTGATTTCAACGATCGTCCTATTCAGTTTTTCGAATGGTTTAACCGACACTTAATAGATATGTTTACACTTAATACATTCAGGTGGTTCGATTACATCAGCCATTTCTGAGAGTACCTACTGTACAACCCTTACACGCGGGCGAATTTAAACAGTTCTATCTACTCTTGACTCCTACAAGTCTCGAGTCTTCCATTCAGCCTTTCTTCAGCCCCAGTAACGTTTGCGAGTGTCTCCAACTAGGCATCTGCTATGGAGAAGGGGCATGAACCAATCGTTTATCTAAACGACTATCTCAAAGTCAATCAGAACAAACGGATTTTGATAGACCAGGCTGCGGAAGCTGTTCAGATTCTATCCTCTTGGTATTGCACTATCAATAAGCAAGCTCAGAGTTTGCTATGAATGTTAAACTTCGCATCGTTTATCATTCCATGAGGTCGCCCTTTGGTGCTGACCCATTCAGATGGCTTGTTCTCTTCTCCTGTAGACCAGCCATATATATAAAGCACGTTCTTGGCCCAAGCACCTTGAGAGGAACTAAAATGGTGGTCGACAATGCTCTCAGCGAGCACGTTCACAAATCCTGAGCCTGACGCATCCAGCAATGGCTTATTGACCGTGGTGCCGTGCTAGACGGAACCTGATCGAATAGTTGCCTTTGGCAGCTCAGTCAGAAAACGTTAAATTACAAAAGAAGGGGCATGAACCAATCGTTTATCTAAACGACTATCTCAAAGTCAATCAGAACAAACGGATTTTGATAGACCAGGCTGCGGAAGCTGTTCAGATTCTATCCTCTTGGTATTGAACTATCAATAAGCAAGCTCAGAGTTTGCTATGAATGTTAAACTTCGCATCGTTTATCATTTCATGAGGTCGCCCTTTGGTGCTGACCCATTCAGATGGCTTGTTCTCTTCTCCTGTAGACCAGCCATATATATAAAGCACGTTCTTGGCCCAAGCACCTTGAGAGGAACTAAAATGGTGGTCGACAATGCTCTCAGCGAGCACGTTCACAAATCCTGAGCCTGACGCATCCAGCAATGGCTTATTGACCGTGGTGCCGTGCTAGACGGAACCTGATCGAATAGTTGCCCTTGGCAGCTCAGTCAGAAAACGTTAAATCACAAATAAAAAAAAATGTGGGCTATTATTCAATCCATAAGGGAATACCGTATGTATTGGTACAATGCAGTGTGCTACACAAGGAACGAAGATAATTTATATTCAGAGGCCTTATATATCCCATATGTCGGTCTTACTTTTCCAGCTATTGGACGAGAACGACGTTCTGTTCACGTTGCACTAAACTATATATCATGCGAGGAGGCAGACTTACCAAATCTCGCCAGAGAAGGCCATGCAGAATGGACCTGTATTCGCTCGTAGTCGTGTAGTTAAAAGACCAACCAACCCTGTAGACCCTGGTGTCAGAGTTCTTCGAAACTGCCTCTCGGCTTTTGATGTAGTTTATCTAACGACTCTCGGATAGCTGCCTGAAATAACGGCCTAACGTGCCTTTCCAAGCATGGAATCATCTTTCCTATTAGACAATCAGATGGTTCTAGTCTGCAATATCCTAACCAAACTGGAAACAATTTAATTAATTATGTTTTCTATGGGAATCGTAACCGGGTCTTCAGGTAAATGCCTTAACTACTAAACCAGAGAGGCGTTAAAGAATGGACCGAGTATACGCTTGTCAGCTAGTTTCGCTTTTTGGATTACCCCAAATCGATCTGTGTGCACACAAGAATACTCACGTCGTACCACGATGCCCTCCAGCAGGCCGTGGTTCTTTCAAAGAGCTTTTATGTTTGTACCACTGCACTTGGAGTCTCGAGTCATTGTATACCTCAATCAGGCCAGGGGTAATTTCTTTCTGGTAGCCCCTCACTGGCATAAGGAACTTTGGCGCCCAGACCTCAAGTAGAGAGAAATAACAGCACTCTGCCCGTGGTACAGTACTGTTGTCCGGACAACCGAACCACAAAAAAAAAAAAAAAAACCATCAGCTCCATGGATTCTGACACGACTAAGGTACAAGCTAATATACTCAAAGTATGATTAGTGGAGGGTGGAACCTTCTGTTAGCTAACAGATCAACGGAGTGAGTTACTAGACTCAAGTTAGACCATCCACGAAAAGAGTTCGTTCTTAAGTTTGGTCTTATGGCAAGATTGATGTCATGCTGTCAAAAATTGGTCACTTATGTCACTGGATAAGTAAGACATACACCTATCTTTTCTCCAACTACAGCTAGTTCTTTTCCTACAAAACTATCTACATTTAAGTTTACTTAGCAACGTTAACTAAGTTTTTACCTTGCTGATAAAATGCCGGTGATAAAACGCATGCTTGAATTCATATCTTTGGCTAACGCAGCCTCTTCTTTGAACAAACCTTTTTTATGGGGCCTAAGATGTTGTCATGTCATAAACCAACAAAACTTTCTTGGTAAGAATTTTCAAGACGTTAAACGTACAGCATTTGTATTGCTTATTGCATAAAAGACGAGTGCACAACCTAACACTCCTCTATATAAATATAGATCATGGAGATTTTTGAAGGTCAGGATAATTCAATATGTCCTTTATTTTGGATAAGACGCAGTCACCCTCGATCCACTTCAACCCATTGCAAAGATCCATTGATGGATCTTTTTACATACTCATTTCCACTTTAATCCATGATCCAGCATATTTTTCAGAGTTGTGGTATTTCTCAGACTTGTGGTATCGTGCGTCTTGCGTCACGTATCATGCTGGAAGGTTGCGCTAGCGCTCGCTGCTGTGCGAGGCCAGCGCAGGCAGCGAGTGCAGTGCTGCCGCCTCTCTTTCAACTGGTTTGAGTGCTACTCTAAGGTTGAAGTTACAGCAAATGGAAACTAGCGTTCTTCTAACATTTGCTTGATTTAAATATAATTAGCAGCACATCTCGTTCTCAACATAATGATCATATAGATCTTGCACAGGTCCAAGACGAAATTGATCAATTGCTTCATTTACAATTATCATTTAAATGATAACCGTTTTACTACAATTATTATCTTATAATAACTTACTGAACCATTTTCATTTCACACATTGGCATACTTACATTTGTATCCTTATAATATTGCTTGCCACCAGGCGATAACAAACATATCTCACTCAATAGGTTTCGAATAACGGTTCAAAGCATATAATATAATGTTTTACCTGAAAATAAAACAATTATTATATGCGTAACCTTATTCGAAACCTATATTTCTATTTCTGCCTGTTGGCTTCATTTCACAAGACTCTCAGTGAGATGCAATGTGACGACTCAACACTGCGCAGGCGGCAAGCAAAGATCCCCTCTACTCACACTAGGGCCGCCGGGAGTGTGAGGGAGGTGGTAAAAGGGGCATACTTGGGGGCTGATGACGTAAGCGGAAGTAGTGCTATCTCACTCAATAGGTTTCGAATAAGGTTACGCATATAATAATTGTTTTATTTTCAGGTAAAACATTATATTACACCAATTACATGATTATACTTACGTCATTAGATTTAACAGGATCGGAAATAAAATAATACAAAGGCGGACTGGACTTATTGCTAATGCGATTTCTTCCAGCCAACCTTAGGGTAAAGACACAGAAAATATTAATAACATAAGTATTCTATTCTAGGCACCAATATACACCGGTTTCGGACCCCTGGAAGCAGGCACGGTGCTCCACAAGCTGATGCAGCGGCTCGGATACGAACACTACTTCCTTCACAGCGAAGGCGGCATGAGCAGCGTGATCGGAAGCGCCATCGCCACCATGTTCCCCGACAGCGTTCTCGGGTTCCATGTCAACAGTCCCGTGTTGATGACCAATACTGCTGCCCATGCTATGACTGTTTTTGGTTAGTTTATTGTTACCAGAATGTAATTATTACCACCCACCGCCCAGCGTGTTTGGAAGCGTCATGGCCACGATGTTCCTGACAAGTTTCGGGTTTTTTTTGGTTAATTTTTACATTTTAAAACCTTAGTTCGATCATTTTTGACGACCGGGAATCGATCCCGGGTAGGTATTATGACTTTAAAATGGAAAATTGTCTTTTCCAGATGGACTGTTCTTGGAAGTTTATTTCCGTATAACTTAGAAGTATCGTCAATTTATAGGTATCTTAAACTTAAACGTCCATATTCGCCGCAGACGCCTTAGTGACATGGATATGGGACTAGGACATTTGATGGTTAATCAGTGCGATTTGTCCGTATATAATTATATATTTACACATTTTTAATTCTGACTAAAAGGTATGTTTTTTCCTTGTTTTTCCTAGCGTCCGTATTTCCAAGTATTGTGGTGGAACCTGACTTGCAGTACCGCATGTATCCTCTCGGCGAACATATTAACCGGATTTTAGAGGAAACCGGATACCTGCACATACAGTCCACCAGGCCGGATACTGTAGGTGAGTTTGGTTTGATCACAGATTCCAGATTACGATACTAGTACAGTCGGGGTCACCAATATGTTGGGAATGAAACATCTGACTCCAGAAGATGAAAATTATGTATTTTAATAATAATAAAGTGTACAAGCGGTGGCCGATGCTTTATCAGACCATTTTTTTACGAGAGATTCCATTCCAATTCCGTTCATTTGTTTTTTTACTCTTTTTTCGGCCAGTGCTGCAAGCTATGTATGATATTTTAATTCTTAACATCTAGTATATGAGTTTTTATAATCGCAGACGCTAGCACGACTGCGTTAGGTTATTAATGGAATTTCTTAGTGGCCTTACTATTCGCCAGGGGTGCTGTACAGGTTTGTCATAAAATATTGCTAACGCAGTCGCTCTATTGCAATAACCAGTACCGCCAAATCAGGACCATGATTAAAATCATAAGTACCCTGGGATCTGAAGCAAAAGCAGGTGCAACTGGGAGACACTCTGATGAAGAAGAAGATATTGGTAGAGATGTATAACCCCATACAAAGAAACCGTGCCAACTTTTATTGCTCCAATTAGTGTAACTCTACTGTACATACAAAACCACACACTACCGCCATCTATCGATCCCATGAGACAATGTCTTTCTAAAGTACCGCAAATTCCGTTCAAGGAATCAAAGGAAACCATAGATTTAAAAAAAAATGCGTCGCTCCGCGCGCGATTCAGACTTCTTTGAAGGAAACTGTAGATTGTGGCGCTACCACAAACGGTAGATAGTTTGTCCTACTACATCAATATTGATTTTTTAAACCTTTTCTCTATATCCAGCCTTAGCACTAACGGATTCGCCAGCTGGCTTAGCTGCGTATATCCTGGAGAAGTTCTCGGCGTGGACCAATTATGAGAACAAGAAGAAATCGGACGGGATGCTATCGTATTTCTCGTTGACTGAGCTCTTGGACAATGTCATGATATACTGGGTCACTAATAGTATAACGACGAGCCTGAGGTTGTATGCTGAGTCCTTTAATAAGAGAATGCTGGATGTACGGTTGGATATGTGAGTATATTTTTATTTTGAAAGTTAAATATTGCTCGTTTAATAGGATAGGATAGATCCTACTTATATCATAAACGCGAAAGTTCGTATGTGTTTGCTACTCTTTCACAGGAAAACGGCTGAACCGATTTGGCTAAAATTTGGAATGGAGATTATTATAGAGATAAGAGCAACACAAGAAACAACACAGCTATATATATTCCCGGAATTTCCAATGGAGCGGAGCCCCAGGCAACAGCTAGTCGATAGATACATTAATAAAAAACGGCTTTTTTTAATTTTCATTCAAACAGGATCCCAACAAGGGTGCCGACATGTGGTATCAAGTTCAAACACGAGCTAGCATACCACCCGGACTACTTCCTGAAACTGAAGTACTACAACTACATTCGGAGCACGGTGGTGGAGGCCGGGGGGCAGTTCGCGGCCATGGAGGTCCCCGATGTGCTCGCGAAAGACATATTCGATGCTGTCAATTCGTTTTTGCCGTATTATAGTGACGAAATGTAAGTCAATGATTTCAGTGCCCCTAGTATGAGTTTTTCTTCACGTTCACGCAGTCGCTATTAGCGTCTGCGTTAGTAGTATGGCAAACCTGTACAGCGCCCCTGGCGGATAGTAAGGCAACTAAGAAATTCCAAACAAAATCCTAACGCAGTCGCTAGCGTCTGCGTTAAGAAAAACTCATACTAGGGGCACTGAGGATGGGCTTATCGAAATTTACGTATACATAGGCCGTTGCTTTGGTCCTTACGTACGTACATTCAGGGCTCGGAAACCTCGGAATTTGGTTAGAATCATAAACCAGTTCGTTTGTCTGTCTATACATTTATTCAGCGACCTGTAGCGTTACGATTTCGCTCAACCGGTATAGGTATACCCAAAACTAACGGTCTTAACCAGGTATTTAGGAACCTTAAATCGACCGGTGTTTCTTAATAACCAGGTTATTTTTGGGTCTTCAAAATACCGATTCCTGGGTACATTTTTTGGAGCGAAAATCTAGTGCCATGGCGTGCGTTGAGCACGTATTGTATCCTTTATCTACTGAACAAATATTCCTGAAATTACATACGCATAGCTATAGGAGTATTGAGAAGGACATAGGGTACCTTCCATCCCGGGAAAAAGCACTGTTCCGGAAAATCACGCGGGCGAAAGCTAGTCTTATATAATTTAGGCCAACTCTTTGTATGACGACTACAACAAAACTGTTTATTTGTCCGCAGTACAAAGCGAAATATAAAACAATGTTTTAAAGTGTGCCGAGGTTTGCTTAAGATAACGTCATGTTACGATACAGCAATATTTACATCTTTCCCTTTGTATCCACCATCCCTTTGTCCATGTATTTATTTGACACCAATAGAGAAATATCAATTTCGTAATAGGATTGTTCAAATTCCTTTGTTACGCTATCAGTTAGATAAAGTTAACATTACTTAATACTCAATTGATAATAATGACAAAGATTTTTCATGCTGACCTGGTTACCACAGAAAGGCGGATGATGTGTCATATTCGTCCCCTTTTCTTTCTGAATAAATCGTAAAAAATGAATAAGGGATAGCTGCACTGCGCCCTATTTTATCCCAATCCCAACTAATACGAAAGTGAGTTTGTTTGTTTTCACACCCTACCTATCTACCAGATCTTCATAAAATTTTGCATAGACGTTTGTAATGATACACAGGAGGACATAAGATACCTTTCATGCAGATAAAATACTACCGATATCCACGAAAGCAAAGCCGCGGGCGGAAGCAGTTATTATATCTGTGTGAAAAATTTTATCCAAAAATATTATTCGTGCGTCTTCAGATTTCCAAAATGGCCTTTTGCCTATTTATCCGCTATATATCTGACAACTTTATTTCAGCTATACTTTTTATTTCAGCGTGAAAAATCTAGGTAGACAAGGAAATCCAACGACGGCCAAAACCATATACGAGTTTTCAGTCAAAAACCTCAAAGGGGAACGTATCAAGTTAGAAAAATATAAAGGAAAAGTGTTGTTCATCATCAATGTCGCTTCAAAGTGCGACTTAGCTTTAGTCCACTATAATCATCTGAATAGTTTGCATAAAAAATATTATCACAAAGGACTGAGGATCCTGGCGTTCCCGTGTAACCAATTCATGGGTCTAGAGCCGGAAAGTAATGAAGAAATATTAGAAAATATTAAAAAGGAAGGTTTGAAATTCGAATTCTTTGAAAAAACGGACGTCAACGGCGACGATGCACATCCAATGTGGAAGTTTTTAAAAAGGAAACTACTCGACGGCGAAGGTAACTTTATTCAGTGGAATTTCGCCAAGTTTATTGTTAACAAAAACGGTATTCCCGTCAAGACGATTTCGCCTTACACTTTCCCGAACAATATTGAGAATGTTATAATTCAATATTTGTAATACATGTTGTATTATCTGACATGTTTTGTATGAAGTCGCGAATTGCAATCAATTTAATATATTTCAAGGATTTTTATCTAGAACATCAGGCAAAACATATACTAGAGGCCAGTTTTAGCAATTTCTTATAAACGTATCCTATCCGTAACTTCGTTGACAGATTGAGTTTAGACAAAGAAAATATACACTTTGCCAGTACCTACAATCTCAATACTACTAAGGACACTTCCATCCATCAATTTACAAATATTTTTATATAGCAGATTGTAAGTAAGTATCTTTTAGTTTAAAAGTAGTAGTAAGTATTAAACTTTATAAGCAACTGATAAAACTGGCCCTTGGTTCCTCACTTATGGATTATGCCATTAAACCAAATAGTCTGTGGTCCAAATTCCCGACTGCCGACAACTTTTAAGATACGATGGTCATAGGGATCAAATGTGTCACAGTTCATGATCATGACTAACACTCAAAAACGCATTTCGATGAAATCCCTTTTTTAAATCTGGTTAAAAACTATAAAATTTGCTCTTATTTGTTATACTTACTACAGTTAAAATGAGGGACAATATGCTAGATAATAAGTAAAGCGCACATTATGGGAATTAAGTAAAAGCGGCGACACGAAAATTGACGTACAGGGAATAATTTATTTGACAAAAAAGTTGTATACATTTGACCTTTCCTTTATCCTTTACGAGTATGTAATCGAACCTTTCGTTCTGACGAAGAGAAAACTTGACTGACGTCTAAAAGCCCTTCCACTTCGAGCTTCGTTTTTGTCAACTAACATAGGTATTCTAACTAAAAGCGTGTCTGACAAAAAGCATGTAACCACATGCTTTACCTATAGATACTATTCCCAAGCGCCAGTAGTGGTACCTACTAGTTTTTTCTAATAAACAAATAAATTCATTAAATTAAGGCTAGTAATTATATGCAAGCCGAACAATGTCATTAAAATATAAAATAACCTGTTGATTGTTGCTCAATAGGATAAGGCATAGGATGGGCCGCCATTAGTTGTATTGTGTATGAAATATTTGCGTGATTATATTCTAACGTTCATAATTATTTTACTTCTAAAGCAAAAAATTTACTACACTGAAAACATATCTAAGGGTAAATAAAACCTACTTTATCCCAATAGCATTAGGATTGATATTTATAATCTCATTTATTTTGATAATGATCTCATTTATTTTGAATAGTATGCAATGTAGTATCAACTGTATGCGTATTGAGATTACGTTGGTTTTTGTTCCTCTCTTTTATGGCTGGACTGGAAGTAAAATAAATGAACGGATATTATTATTATTATTACCGAGAAATAAATGTAAATGGCAATATGTATTAAATTTATAAATTAAGAATAATCAGGTATTTTATATATAGTCTAATTGTGAATAATTGATATTACAAATGAAATCATGACATTTTTATTTTAATAAAATATTTTTTTTTATATATTTTGGAACTTTTTAGTTGCCCTACTAACCAGCAGGGGCGCTGTACAGGGGGGCGATTCTGCTAACGTTAAATCACAATCGTGTCAAAATAGTGTTTCAATGGTAGCTTTTTTACACACTAGTTACAAGAAATGTATATTTTTTATATATCACTTTTGATGATCACACCACACACTACATTCACATCACATCCTACTGTCATAACTCTTGTAAATAGTGTGTAAAAAGCACTACTATTGAAACACTATTTTGATACGATTTTGTCTTAACGTTAGCAGAATCGACGCCCAGGTTTGTCATACAAAATCGCAAACGCAGCCGCTAGCGTCTGCGTTTATAAAACTCATATAGAGGTACAGGAACAGTAGCATAGGAATCAATACTAAACAGAGATCTTCTAGAGTATTCTATGCAGTGTTCGAAACGCTGGTAGTATTTAGCTTTATAAAACGGTTGGCACAGGACGTCCAGCAAATATGAAAGATCTAAACACGCGCGCACTCAAATACATCGAGAGTAGCGGCACTCATAAATGATGGGCATATTCAAATGTCATAAAATTTGCCATTACGGCGCAGCATTCTACTGCATAAGATGTTTTACATTAAAAAAAAAATAGTTTGGCCTATTCAAAAATGCTTGAATAAAAATGACTAAGTTAAAACTTGTACCTCGTTTATTTTCTAGAATTTCCATTAAAAATAACAGAACATATAAACGCACAATCAGACAGTCTGACTGGGCTGTCTTCCGAGCCTCAACTTGGAGAGGTCTTGTATCGTGTTCCGGGAACTATTCTCGCTCCATTGCAGCTCCGGGATCGCCGCGATCAACTGTTGGTCAAATCATCATCATTTCGAGTGGTCAATCGACCATGCACACCCTGGTGACAGTTTTTCGGAACGGCCTCTCGATCTCTGACGTGGTTCCTGTAACGACTACCAGATGGCAGCCGGAACCAACAGCTTAACGTGTTTTCCAAAACACGGAATCATCTTTATTATCAGCAGTCAGGTGATTCAAGCCTGCAATCTCTTAACCAAACTAGAAACAATCTATGTAAACATAGTATGTTTTTCGTGGAAATCGAACCCACGACCCCCGGATCGGGGACCATGGAGGCAGTGATTAGTAGAGCATATATGTATCAATAAAGTTATTTTTTATGATCAGAATTATTTTCATCTGAAAATTTGATTATGGGATTATCGCTTGTTATATTGTGCTAACGCTCAATGAAATCGTTTTGACATTTGGGCACATACATAACCAATAAATAAATCATTCCACCAGATAATGTCCCAAGTAATTATTAGTACATACATAAAAAAAGAAAACTATACAAATTTTGTACTTTTATACAGCACAGATACTCGTTACACAAATCTAAATCTTTACTCAAATAGCTTAAAAGGAGAACTAAATAACACACAATACTACTTTTAAGTATTTTTATTAAACAAAAGATACTTACCGTGACATACAGACATGCACCACTTGTAATATTTGCACTAAATTGCATTTGAATACCGAATACAGTAAAAAGTATACATACATCTGTAAACTAAATAAAATACATAAATAACTCGGAAAACTTAAAATACGAATCATGATTTTTCTATTGTAACTATATAATAATATTTTCTAAATACAATTTACTCCAAATACTACTACAAAATACTCTCATACTTTACTTAGATTATATCAACATAGTCTATCCTTTTCATACAAAATTTGTTTCATAATTGATGTAAAAAAGGCTTAAATTTTATTTTTATGATGTTGGCATATAAAATGAAATATTAAAAAGAAAACAAATCCAATTTTTAAAGTTGCATAGATAAAGGTATAGACTGTGTCGTAATATCAACCAAAGCTACATTATACTCAAGGGATGTCCTTGATAACCTCAGCTAGCTGTTCCCTTGTGAACATGTGGAACATGGACCCCGGAGTCATGGTGACCACTTCAACATTGTTCTCAGACAGTTTCTCCTCCATGACTTGCTTGAGAATCGTTAATGCAGACTTGATAGCTTCTTTTAAGGTCATGGACTTGTGGTAGACTTCCTGTAAAGGTGTTTTTAGTCTTAGTTTTTAATTTCATTACTAGTATTGTATGGTATGTAATATATGTTATCTCGTATTCTTTAAGGCCCTGAACACACTGGTGGTCAGAGTTCAGAATTCTGTATTCTGCGTTCTTATAATGTATGGAGACTGCGGCGATTTGAGCGCCTTTGTATGTGAACGATTCTAAGACACCATGGGGTGTATATTACATATATGGATATTACAGAGAACGTGGAATGCAGACTTCGATACTTTGACCGCCAGTGTGTTCAGGGCCTAAAGGACTATGTCAGAGGCCAAGAGGCGGTTCCACAGAACTCTGAAACCGGAGTGTGCATGGCAGATTGACCAAATCACCATTCTTTCGATAAGGACAATCTGTACATCATTGATTCTTCATGAGTAAGCAATGCACGTGGCACTCCTGGTGTGTCAGGCGTCCATGGGCTACGGTGACCACTTACAATCGGTCGGCTGTATTCCTGCTAGCCTACTCAATTGTATTGAAAAAATTACCAAGTTTTCAATCCATGTCTGTAAGACTTCAGTAAACGCATCAGCTTTATATGCTGCTAGTGTGTTTAAGAATATCAAAAAATAAATAAACAATACTATTTCAACATCATACCTTCAAACTTTGCTGAGCTCCCTCGCTGCCAGAACCGATGGCCTTGGCATCATACTGCACAAATGTGCCACTGGGATCCATGTGGAACAACTGAGGGCCCTTCTCATCAATACCTGATATAATTGGAAATATGTTATAATTTTGTTATCAATAACAATTAAATCAATGAAGTAGGCCAATTTCCAGCAGTCATGTGGCTGAAATAATGATTTTCAAAGTTTCTTTTAAGACTCAAGTTAAGTTTGTCTTTGCAATAAAAACTTTGAACAAGACTGAACCGCCTCAGTGAAGATGACACTTCAAAAATGACCAGCTATTGTTGTCTCGTTAGCTGTCAGCAAAATAAATAAAAATCTTGCGGCAATGGCTTTACCAATTATTATAAGATTTATTTTTTGATAAGTCTAAGATTAGTTCCTAGACTGTTTTGAAAGTAATACATCAATATATTAAGAACTAAGAATGTTGTTGGCTATTTTTGTAGCAATGAAATGGGCAAAGCAACAGTCTAATAATATTTATGTAAAATTTATTTATTTATTTTATCATAGAAAAATTGTACAACATTATAGTTTGACAACCAAAGCGTTGCACATCTTAAAGTAGGACACCGATTCATCCTTCCTTTCCACAAAATAGTAATATTTCTCTCACCAAACTAAAAATGTATAAACTAACTACTAACCAGCAAACATGACGGCCACTCCAAAAGGCCGGGACATGGCTGTGCCGCTGTCATCGTCGCTGTCTCCAAACTGGATGGCCAGGTTAGATACAGCCTGCGCACACGACTCCACGCTCATGCGCTCGTTGTACACAAACCAATGGTTCTGGCACTCCACGCGAGCACGTTCTACCAGGGTCCTGGGAATAAATTATTCAAAACAAACTGTTACCCAATTGTGAGGACATTTAGAACGCGTCAAATATTTGTATGTTTATAAATACTTTTGATTATTTTCAAGTGGTTGATCAATTTACTAAATTTTGACAGGGATTTCTTGTTAATAGCTGATAGTAAATTATGAATCTAAACCAGATAAGAAGGAGCTTTATGCGACATCCATATAAATACGCTATAAAATCCGAAAACTGTAATTTTAAAAATAAAACTTCTTGTTACCTAGAATCTGCCATCAATCCAGACACGGCGCAAGCGATGTGGCGGTCTACTTCTACGATTTTTTCAATAGTTGTCGGCTCCATCAACGGAGATGTGATCCTCTTTTCGACAGCCAAAACGACTCCTTCCGAAGTGCATATTCCGATAGCTGTCGATCCAAGTTTAATTGCTTCTATGGCATATTCAACCTGGAACAGTCTCCCTTCGGGGCTGAAGGTGTTAACACCACGGTCATACTCAGAACGGGTAAGAAACATCTGAAACATAAGACATTTACACCGGTTAGCCAGGTTAGGTCCACCATGACAAAGCTAAGTTTAAAATGCACGCAATTGAAGCTGCCAAATTATTTTTAATTATACTTACCTTGTACTTTATTGTTAATCTTAAAATCTGAGAAATAAAATAACGAATATTTCAGCTATATTGTAAAAATTGAATGAGTTGACAAATTCGATTCGACCAATATTTTTTTTTGTTGTCAGTTTTGTCACTCGCACAAACCGAAGCGTCACGTTCACGCCACTCACTGTCAAGTGTCAATGTTTTTTTTTTTTTTTTTGTTATCCAAATATCTAATGGTGTTATCAAATAAAGCCTAGTGACGGTCAGGCTTTGTTAATTTCATTTTTGATAAATAATAAATATGAAAATAATATATTCTTATCAGAAATACAAAGTGCGTGTCCTATTTTCACGTATATAAATATACACGTAACTAAGTATGTCGTAGCATTCGATTTCGGACAGAGCCTCGCTCCACTTACGATTTCAACTGTATTAATCTATATAGTTTTAGTTCTATACAAACTACTGCACAAATACATATTAATTTGGTAAGTATATATTTATATAAACATTTATCTTTGTTTTCATTCTTCTTATCGAGTCAAAATTGTGGCTTTATAAAGATCTTTCATCCAGGGGGGTTGCAACTTGCATGGTTTTATGAGACGGTAGAAAACCCCCTGCCTGGCTATATCCGGCAAAATGCCGGTGCGGCTAATTTTCGCTCAAATTAACTTTAAAATACACGTTAATCTCTAATTTATCGGTCCAACTGCAGTGCGCGTTCACTGCTTCAGTTTAGTTTCGTTCATAGATTTAGAAGTAGAGGTTACATGTGTAATATATATTTACATTATATTCTGTGGCGACGTCGTACGTCACGCACGCACGTCATCATTGTTGTGGTACATGGTTATCTGTTAATCGTACTGTTAATCGTCTGTAAATACTTTTTGTGATACATTATTCTATGTAAGCATAAAGTATCTAAAAGTAAATGTTGGCAGTCAATTTGAAAATATTGCCGTAAGTAAGATCGAAAAGCCTTCATTAATCGGGAAAGGATATAAGTTGCTTGCAAAATAAAAAAAAATATACCTACGGGGTATCGTTTCCGGTTGTAGAGATAGCATTTCCGGTCATTATAATAGAATAATAAGTTCTTTCATTCCTATTTCTAAAAATCTATTTTTGTGTGTCACGCACCACCCTTAACTTCTTATATCATATGAGTAGAAGTTCGTTGGTACATTAAGTGTAAATATACTAGCTTTTGCCCGCGGCTTAGCCCGCGTAAAATTCCCTCGGGAAAAGTGCTTTTTCCCGGGACGAAAGGTAGGGTACCTTTCATCCCGGGATATGTCTTTCTCAATACTCCTAGCTATGTGTATGCGAAATTTCAGGAAGATTGGTTCAGTAGATAGGGCGTTAAGAGATAACAAACAAATATACACTTTCGCTTCTTTCGCATTTATAATATTAGTTGGGATTCTGTGTCAGAAGCAACTGTTATACTAATGTGTCAGTTGATGAAAAAAAAAAAAACATTGGTATGAGGGTTTTAGATAGTAGAAAGTAGCCTGATTTCATTTTATCGACATGGTACCGTTATCCCGGTTGCTTCACAACTCCACAGGCCATATTTATTTGTCATATTTTATTAGCTTCTTATTTTTCCATTGACGTACTCGAGAAATATGTAACATTATTTCTATGACCCGCCGCCTGCCTGACGTCAACCGAAAGTTCATCTTGGGGAAGAATGCTATTAATAGATAGATGAATAAAACTAAGATGGCATAAAATGTAAGTACTTACTGACGTGACGAGAGATTTTTTTCTTCTTTCAGGTAAACTCCTCGATGATTGATCAAGCAGCAATGGCTAATGTTGACCTGAATCGCCAGGGCATCCTTGGGGCCATCAGCTCCATAAAAAAAGCCGAAAGATATTACGAAATTAACTATGGCACCGGCGAACAAGCGAGGTTGTATATCCTAAACAGCCACGTCTTCCGGTTTTACATGTCTCCATCAGGGCGATTCTTGGACTATCCAGAACCCATGGACCCTAACGACACAGCCAAAATAAACATCAAGTCTGTTGAAGAATATGATAAAAAATATTTCCTCGATTCTATTATCGATGACAATGAGTCGAGTATCGTTATCCGTACAAACAAAATAGCAATACTATTTGATAAGATACATGCTACAATGAAAGTTCATGACGAGAGGACAAACAAAGATGTACTGCATGAGTCACGACCGCTATCTTACACCGACGGCAAAGCCATGCAGACATTACATCAAAATGAAAGAGAGTACTTCTTCGGAGGGGGCATGCAAAATGGAAGATTCTCCCACAAAGGGGAAGTTATCAAGATTGTCAATACAAATAATTGGGTGGACGGTGGAGTATCCTCTCCTTGCCCGTTCTATTGGTCGACCAATGGATACGGAGTATTGAGAAACACGTGGCAACCTGGAGTATATGATTTTGGATCAGAATCCCCACACTCTGTCTCCACGATTCATAAGGGAACAGATTTCGATGTCTTTTACTTTATCAATTCCAGACCTCAAGATATATTAAAAGATTACTATGAACTAACTGGAAATCCAACCTTCATGCCCGAGTACGCTTTCTACCAGGCCCATTTAAACACATTCAATCGAGATTATTGGGTAGAAGTCGACGCAAATACTACTTTAGCTATTTTGTTTGAAGACGGAAAATATTATAAGAAGTTTCAACCTGACCAAATTCATGGTAAACCTAATCCCATACTGGAATCATTAAATGGCGAAAAGAATAACTATCAATTTTCAGCACGAGCCATGGTAGATCGATATCAGTTGCATGACATGCCATTGGGTTGGTTCATTCCTAATGATGGATATGGCTCAGGGTATGGGCAAACCGATTCCTTAGCTGGCGACATTGATAATTTAAAAGAATTTGCGGAATACGCTAGAGAACACGGTGTTCACGTAGCGTTATGGACCGAATCTAATCTTGAACCAAAAGAACCGGAACATCCTATAAAAGGAGATAGAGATTTACATAAAGAAGTTAGTAAGGCTGGCGTGGTAGCACTCAAGTGCGACGTAGCTTGGATCGGAAGCGGATATTCCTTTGCAACGAGTGCTGTGGAGCATGCAGCTGAAATATTTGAGGATGCGACGAAGCGCCATAGGAAGATGATCATAATGGTTGACGGATGGGCAGGCACTCAGAGGCATTCTGGAATTTGGACTGGAGACCAGTCTGGTGGAGAATGGGAATACATTCGCTTCCACATACCGACTTACATTGGTTCCGGCCTATCTGGAATTCCCATCATCGGATCTGATATGGATGGCATTTATAAAGGTGGCGTTAAGAGTATTAATGTAAGAGATTACCAATGGAAGGCTTTTACTCCACTGCAACTAAACATGGATGGTTGGGGTTGGAAACAAAAGACGCCATTCAGTTTTGACGAGGAGGCCACAGACATCAATAGAGCGTATTTAAAACTGAAGTCTATGATGATGCCATACAATTACACTATTGGACATGAGGCTACTAAAGACCTGCCTATGATAAGAGCTATGTTTCTAGAGTTCCCACACGAGAAACTCTGCTACACGTTGGATTCTCAATACCAGTTCATGTGGGGACCTAACATTTTAGTAGCACCCGTATACAACGAGGAAACTCACAAGGGTGAATCTGTTCGTCATGGGATATATTTACCAGACCCTAAACAAATTTGGATCGATATATTTACAGGGAAAAAATATCTGGGCGGAAAAACCTTGAATTATATGAAGTGTCCTCTATGGAAAATTCCAGTTTTTGTTAGAGATGGTGCTATAATACCCATGACCAATGCCAACAATCATCCAAATGAGATCAAGCGGGACAATAGAATCTTTAATATTTATGCAAATACACATTCTAGTTTTAAAGTTTTCGAAGATGACGGCGAGTCACCTGATCACTTACAAGGCGACTGCGCTGAAACGGGAATAGTCGTAATAGGCCCAAAATCTAACCAGTCCGGGAGTTTACATATTAACATCGAGAAGACAAAAGGTTCTTACGAGGGAATGATTAAAGAAAGAACTACTTTACTGAGAATAATGGCTTCAAAACCTGCTTCTGAAGTGAAAGCTGCTGTCAACGGCGTAACTCTACAGTTAACGGAAGTGAAAACTAAAGACGACTTTGATACCAATGATAACGTATACTTTTTCAATGACAAGTACGTGATAAATCCGTACTTAGAAGAATTTGGTGGTGAGAAATTGCACCAGAAATTCTTGATGATTAAAATTGAGAAATTGGATATTACCGAAAGCCATATTCAGATAAAAGTTGGCGACTTCATTAATAAAAGTGAAGTATTACACGGTGAAAGTAGTTTTAGAGAAGAATTAAGTGTACCGTTAGAGTTTGAAGTAAAGGATGAGAATGTAAAGCCAACATCTTTGAGCCCGACCTGGCAGCTTGTGCCTGATGCAGCTTATTACGAAATTGAAAGAGATGGAGATCTCTTTACGAATATAGTTGGAACTAAATTCGTTTTTGGGTACCTTGATTATGAATCAACGCATTCTTTTAGGATAAGGTCGGTAAATCGTCACGGGCATTCAGACTGGAGTGATTACATCTATACAACTACCAAAGGAAATCCCTACAGAGACACCGTGAGAGGAGTTAATGTCACATGCAATTTACCAAGCCAACCAGGACAGGAGGTTGAAAACCTTACCGATTTTGATGGGGGCACTATGTGGCACACAAATTGGGGCTTCGCCGGCCAAGCGAAGCCTGAAGAAGGTGTCTTTATAGAACTTACGTTCGACTTGGGAGCTGTATATAGTATAAAGAAGGTTGAATATGAGCCACGCGAAGATGCTGGCAATGGAACATTTTTAAAAGTCAAATATACGACTTCTATAGATGGCGAGACATGGAAGAACATGTCCGAAGATATAGTATTCCCGCATGATGCAAATAGTAAGGAGATCCTGTTGAATGGATTAAACTTTCGGTACATGAAGTTGATTGTTACACAAAGCGTGGGACAATTTGGCTCAGGCATGCATTGTAGATTTTACAAAGACATTTAAGCTTTTGTATTATAAACGGTATTTTAATATTAATCCGTGATTAAACAGTATTATAGTAAGATAAATATTCATGGTGCATTTATTAGTAAGAGGAACATATTGATTGCCTTAGTTTAAGAAAGTTACATAATATATGCTGAAAATTTAAATTTAGTTTATGAGAAATGTAATTTCACTCAAGTCAATTAAAGTATTATATATAAGACATTAATATATGTGATACGTGTATTATTAATAAAGTTGTTAAACGTAAATGTTTTCTAATTTTTAGGGTTCAGTAGCCAAAACATATTGGTTCCCCCATAAAAACGCTTTAAAGAGACTTGAAACCACAGATTTCAGAATAATTAAAAGTAAAACCTTTATCCTAGCGCTTTACCGGTTGCATCGTCAGCTGGTTGCTTCAAACCCAGGCTTCCTATTTTTTTTTTATGTACACAAAAATGCCAACATTCAATGTAAAACACAATGAGTAAAATGGTACTACTTATTTCAATAGAAATCTCTTCCAGAAGACCCATGAGAATAGAGGTCAAGTTTTCTACTCCACTTCATTGGCATCCAAATTTTAGCTTTTCATGAATAATATTTTTAGACATTCATTCAAATGTAATTTTATTAACTAGCTGACCCGGCGAATTCGTACAGCCTGAACGCACTTTTATCGCCGCTTAAACTTCCACAAATATTTCAAGACCAAAATTAACTATTAATCCAATAATTCTCAAGGTTTAGCGAGACTACTGAACAGCAATTGATTTTTATATATTTAGATAACTACTCTTGTAACTTAGGCCCTTCATGTAAAAGTTATAGATATAATTCATACAAATTTTGTGCTAACAACCTTATAATCCAGTGCTTGCAATAAATTAAATAATTTATACCTAAAACCTGTTCACGATTGCTGCAAATCGTCCGCACTTCTCACAGCCATGATCGAACACACCAAGCTGTTTTCATCAAACACGCAACTAATAGACAAATCTTCTAAAACACAAGAATACTCATGATCCGGATATCTTCTCCTAACATAATGAGACCGCGGATCCTCTGAAAGTAAGCATTCTATGTTACTTTTAAATGTTTCCGCTCTGTCTCCGATGAGATCGTTCAACCTTTGAAGAGCGTCTTCTGTGAATCTAACTTCGTAACGTTGAGTAGGTGGGTTTAATATCCATGGAGCTACTCTGATGCCATCATCGGTCATATTGACCAGAGCTGATTGTGGAGGTGTGAACCGCTCTTGACCGTCTGGTGCTCCTCTTTCCGAATCTAATCTTCTTGGTGATTGGCTTAAGTTGCCATCAAGAAGGTCTATGCTTGAGGGTGAGTCTGGTGATGGTGACACTGGAGTGAGGAGGCTTTGGTGGTCACCTGATGCTTCATCTTCGAAGGAGGATCGAGATATGGGACTAGTGTCGATTCCAATTGGATGCGTGACTCGAGAAATTGAGCTAAAAAAAAATTTTTGTCTTTTACAAATACCTCTAAACCACAATAATTATTATTTTGAGTTTTCTATTTTGGTGATAGGTTATTTGTTTACATTCGATTTTAAACTTTATTTAAAGCTAGGTAACCACAATGTTGGCAGTGACATATAATCGCTAATTTCTTCTGACCTTGTATCAGTTGTTAAAAAATGGTGCTCATGATACCTCAAATACAGGGTTTCCTTAGTTTGCTCGCAAGCAGCAAATACATACTTTACATTTAATTGTTATCTAAAAAAATTTTTTTTTACCTGCGAGTGTCATCCACATTCAACCCAGCCACAGATTCGGTCGCGTCGCTGACTCCTTCAGTCGGAGGGCGTGTCACACCCGACATAGTATCAGCGAGCGCTGCCGGGTAGTCGTATTGAGGGATGTACGGTTTGATGTCCAACACTGGAGTGCCGGAGACCATGTCCACGCCGAGGAAGTGGATTTTGTTGCCTGAATTATGAATACGATTTATCATTTTATTTACTTTAAAAAGTAACAAACGGACATTCATTGGTTTTCACTAATAGATATTGATTTCCAGGGAAGGTTATAGGCATATAATATGACCTCGTAAAGCAGTTCGCCGGGTTTGCTATTCAGAGATAATAGTACTAACATACAGAAGATTCACTCGCTATCAGAAGTCATATAGTAATAATCTGTCACCTGCTTGCACGAGAAATTTAAACACACGAGCGTTCGTATTTCGGTTCGGATACCGGTTTGTCTGTAAGGGACATCGTTCCCAGTCGCCGATATTTTACCGTTACCGCGCTCGGAGGCTTACTTACGAACTTTTGGCGACCTACCGCCATTCGCCCGAGAGGCGTGCCTAGCGAAGTGAAAGTATCATCCCCCACCCCACTCACCTTGTATTCCGGTCAGCTTGACAAGCGACAAGCCGATGGGGCACGGGCGATGCGGCGCCCGCGTGGCGAGCACGCCGCGCCGCCGCCCGCCCAGCCGCGGGGGCGCCACCGTCGCCGGCACGCGGCTGCTCTCTGTCGCATGGAAGTAGAACATTATCCTGCAATGTAGATGTACTATCAACTAAATCCAGGCCTTTGCACTTTTTGGAATAATCTCTTGATATATAAAACGCCTGTAGTTGGTAAATATATGGTTATTTATATATAACTAGCTTTTGCCAGCGTGAACTTTCCTCGGGGAAAGTGCATTTTCCCGGGATGAAAGGTACCCTATGTCCTTCACAATACTTCTAACTATGTTTTTGCAAAGTTTCGAAGAGATTGGTTTAGTAGATATTGAATTATAAGTGTTGTAACTAATAACTTTCTTTTATATATATAACTAGCTTTTACCCACGGCTTCGCCCTGGTGAACTTCCCTCGAAAATAGTGCTTTTTTTTTTCAGAATGAAAGGTACCCTATGTCCTTCTCCTTGTTTTAAGCTACCTCCCCACAAGTTTTCAGCCAAATCGGTTCAGCCATTCTTGAGTTATAAATAGTGGACTTAACACTACTTTCTTATACATATAAATAGAAGAAGATATAGAATAGTATACACTTTAGTAGTAAATGTAAGGGTAAAGTGGTATACTTTATCTGTGGCCCACTGTAGAAAAAATACAATAAAAAAAAAATTTACCAAATATGAGAGAACTCCTCCATTCCACTCAGAGCATGTTCGGGATTATTGAAAACTTTCTGATCTATGACAATGGTTCCCCGAGCATTGGCCATCACCGAAGGCTGCCGGGGAACTCCCCTCTTGTTCTGGAAAGGTGTTTCGATCACTCCGATTGGTTGAAAAGTTATCCCATCTTTAACTTCCGAGGTTGATGGTTGGCTATCACTGTGATTGGTGACAGTTGAAGCTGAAAAAATATTTGAGAAATGTGATATCTTTTAATATGTGTCTTCATACAGGAATTTTCACCTTAATCTTATGTGATAAAATAAATACAACATTTATATATTTGTCTTGGCGGTGCGCGTCCGTCCATTCCCGCCTCTGTCGAGAGATATCTGTGGTGACATGCACCACAGATATCTCTCGTGATGACCATAGCTAAGATAGACAGCGGCGCAACAATATATTAATTCATTAGCTTCATTACAGTACATCAGTCCACATGGTAGACCTTAAATATAATTATTTATGTAAGTGTTTATGTTGAAATAGTAATTTATTAAAAAAATGAGCAATTAATGACCATTCCATCTTGCAAATAAAAAAGCCAGTAATTGCTAAATGAGAATTCTCTAATTTAATCTGTTGCCACCTTATTTATAAGAATTAACAAACATTTTACTAGGCCATTTTAACTAAAAAATATTTTGTCTCATTCTTTCTTTTGTTATTTTCTATGAATAAGGGGCTTAATCTCTTAAATTAGAACACAGCATAATGACCATGCTGATGGCACAGTGGGCCATATAGAAAGAGTATACCTTAGATTTAAGTTCAAGAGTAAAGTGGTATACTTTTATAAGTGGGCCACTGTACATGCAGTGTTATTATTGTGCTAGCGGTTAGTACCTAGCCTTTACTTTAATTTATCCTGTTACTTTTGAGAAGGATATTCTTGTAAAATTCAGTTACTCACCTGGATCAGAGCAATTACTGCATCGCAAGTCATTCAGAACTGATTTGATTTGCTTTATTTCCTTAATGTGCTCATGTTTAAGAGCAGAAAGCTGTTGCCTAAAAAAATATTCGAGTATTATAAAAACGCGATCTGGAAACACATTCTTGGCATTAAGGACCGAGAATGAAGAAAAACGTAGTGATTAAATAGTCTTTGATGAAGAAGATAAAGAGGAAAACACAGAGAACAGCTGCCTTACCTTAAATTCTTTATTTCGGTTCTTGCTAAAGCTATTTGATTACGATAATGCTCTACATTTTCTGTCATTATGCTGTTTCATAGTTCTTGACTTGATAAATAAATAAAGGAAAATCAAGTGAAAAATGTGAAAATCCTCAATGAAAAAGTAGGTACCTTGAAATGATAATGCTTCAAAATATGAAAATAGCAAATACTTACACAAAAATGACAGTGTCAATGTCAATATTGTCTTTTTTTTTTTTAATAGTTTATACGGCCATGGAATCTAGTTCTTTAAGGCCTTTCTTGAATTTATTAATCTTCTTCAGTCCTACTTAAGTCAGTCGAGTCAAAAATTCAAGTCAATAGTCAAGTCCAGTCAAGTAAGTAAGTCTAGTCTGAGTCAGATGGCTAAGTGAAGCGGTGGAAAAATTTCACTTAGCTATATCATGGAGATTTTGGTGACAAAGATAAAAAGTCACGTAATCGACACTGTATCACTTCCCAACACTCACGCTTGTTCACGAACACTTTGCGAATAATAATCCACCAATATTATGCACAAACACGCGAAAAAACCTAAGTTTTGGAAATTAAATACAGCGCGGACATAGCGACAGTTTACTTTCCCTCCAAAAACTCGTCAATATTGTCAATGCCAGATGACTGTCACTTTGACAGTCTTTTTTAATCCTGTTTTTTTTTTCATTCCCTAATCGCTAAGAGGGTTTTTATCGCTGATTTATCTTTTATCGATTTAGACAGCATTTAGATTTAAAGCGTTTGAACCGCATTTTGGCGCAATATTTGTAAAAATGTTGTTGAAGCTGTACCTATTTGTTTTTCCTAGTAATTGCACATTTTGTGCAATCAAATCACCCGTGATAACCTACCTTTTAAGAGATGGTAGTTACCCCCAGGGTTTTAAAGAGTAAACTAAATAAATCTCAGACAAAAAGATGGAACTATTTTACAAACTTTATTTTTTCTGCTTTTTTTCTTCGTGAATATCTGTCATTAAGAAAAAGAATATAACTTATTGAAAACTTGTCAATTCAAATAAGATTTTTCGCTTATGCATAAACTTTGCTTGGTTTTTCTCATCTTGGCTTAAAGCTTGGAGAGTATTTAATCGCAATCTTCCTTCAGTTAGAGGTAAGAAAATACACTTGTAGTGTATGTATAAATATGCATAGAAAGCATGTAGTAGAGAATGAGAAATACATTACATCGTGTCTTCCTTATGAAATGCAGAACTAGTTGTCATGTCACACTATCATTTCTTACCTATATACCTACTACCCTCTTCTCTTCGAATAAAATATAAACGGCGAATAAAAGGAATAAGGATCTCAAAGTACTTGTATCTTAGTAAGGCTGGTGGCAGATTCCACCAACGAAAGTATTTTCGCAGATGTCTTCTATGTCTTATTATGGATCCTATGTGGTATTATGGAGTAACCTCATTGAGGAGAAAATAAAACGAGCCATGGCGTTTTATTGGGTTATCACTAGCAGATCAGTAAAAATGTGTTTAAAGGAGAGTTCCAAAGCCATACGGCTTGGGATGCAGCTCACGGATAATGCCTGTGGATAAGGCTTACATGTAACTAGCCTCCCTCACTCGTCAGCAAAGCATGTTTATCGTTTAAACATAAGGGTGCTTATGTTAACTGCTGAACAAATAATAATCAGCAAGTAGTTTCGAGGAATGCCGTATTGCTTAGTGCCAGAAAGATGTACAAACTAGAGTATTTACAGCCAGAGAAAATGTAATAAAAACTTAAAATAAAGGCGGGAAACAAGTAATACATTTTGATGAAGATATTTTGCTTCATGGCCAGGGAATCGTGATGTTGTATGTATAAGCAACCATGCACAACCATCATTATCATATCCATTACAGGGTCATTATACCAAGGCCACTCCACCACCACCATCACCACCACCTGGTGTCAGACTTCTTTGAAACCGCCTCCCGACTTTTGACGTGGTTTGTGTAACGACTACCCTTTAACTACCACATGGGGCATTCGGGACCAACGTGCCAACGGCCTAACTTTTCAAAGCACGGGATGTTATTTATTATCAAACAATGCAATGTCTTGCATAACCAAACTGGTAACTAAACAAAATAAATATGCTTCCCGTGGGTGGAGTGGGAATCGAACCTGCAGTCTATCTCTTTGGGTCTTTTTTAAGCACACGTCTTATCAACCTACTGGAATACTAGACCACAGAGGCAGTTTACCATGCACTAAATGATAACTAAAGTATAAAGGGTATCTTTTTTATTTCATTACGTATCTACTAATGTATTGATTTATAATAGGACTAGCTGTTCCCCGCGGCTCCGCCCGCGTGGGACTCGGTTATATCGCGCCCAAAAGTAGCCTATGTTTGACCTCAGGTCGTTAACTACATCCCTACCAAATTTCATCACAATCGGTCCATCCGTTTAGCCGTGAAGAGGTGACAGACAGACAGACAGACAGACAGACTTTCGCATTTATAATATTAGTATGGATAGTATGGATATTATTTCTGATAACCTTATCAATGCGAGGTTCAACTCTAAATTCACTGGTCTAATCGATCGATTAACTTGTACACCGCGTGATTGCAGTTGATTACACATCACTATTGCTATATTGCGGTTTGCCATTTGCCGCACACGTGCTGAGGTTTTGTGATATTTTTATTAAAACAATTTACATTACAGCGTTTTCAAGAGGTAGACGTAAGCGTTCCCGTGTCAAGATAATTATTTACCATATTAAATCATTATCACATTCGTGGAGTAAGTTGAATCCTTTATAATTTTTGACATGATAGGGTGGGGCAAAATGTCTCGAAGGACCGCCACGTGTCCCATTTTTCGGTATTTTTATGTATTCTGCTTACTTTTTGTCATATTTCGGCTTAGTGAATATTAATATGATAAGATATTTCCTGCAATAATACAAGAAGTAAACGTGAGCTTTAGTTTTTGCTGCTTTATTTAGCCTAATTAATTTGTTTTCCCGTAATCGATATTTTGGTCATTGGTTTTACTTTACACTTCTATATTATTTTGTTTTTATTAAAGTTTTATGTATTTAGTATATCTAAAATAAAGACTTAAAATAGTTAATTTTTGGTCATTATTTTGTGATCACTATTGTCACTAGGTGTTGAATTTGCAGGTTACCAGAATACTAAACCATGAGACAATTTATAAATTCCTATTTAGACATATTTCATACTAGCTGTTCCCCGCGGCTTCGCCCCGCGTAGGACTCTGTTATATCGCGCCCAAATGTAGCCTATGTTTGACCTCAGGTCGTTAACTACATCCCCACCAAATTTCATCACAATCGGTCCAGCAGTTTAGCCGTGAAGAGGTGACAGACAGACAGACAGACTTTCGCATTTATAATATTAGTATGGATGTAACCTAATTAGAAAATTTAATTTAAATAATTTAATATTTTCAAATTTTTATAATGCTATTATATTATATTCGTATAATTCATATAAATAGCTATAAGTTATTCTTTTATAAAAGGGTAGTTGCTTTACCTACACAGTACACTTCAAATAACAAGTCAACACCTATGAATTAATAGTAATATAAAAACAATAATAGCTTAATAGACTAAAATCTGAGGGTAGAATTACAGTTGTATCTAGGTGGACACCATTTTGTACTTTATAAATGTTTCAAGTTTTATCTGCAAGCCAGTAGAAGTGGCTGTGGATCAAATATTGTTTATTTCTTTCATACCTCTATGGAGAATATGTATCTTGAAATATGGACGGTTTGCACAATAGAAAAATTGCAGAAATATATTATACTAATGCTCTAAAGAAAGAAAATATTATCAAAATTTAATTCAGAATAAATGAAAAAGTATAATGTAATTGCTGAAGTCAGACAGATTGGCATATAACACATAAAAATTTGATTTATAAACGGATGTAAATAAATAATAATACGTAAATATGATTATTGTTACCTAAAAATGTTATTATCTTTTAACAGGCAGTAAGAAACTTTAATGGATATGGTGACAGAAGTTAAAGTCAATGGAGGGGAGATGGAGGCTCCTGCGGAGCTGGTCCCCGCATTATTGGAGAAGCCTGCTGGTCTGCCACCGGGCAAGTACTCACTTGTTGGTTGGGACATGGACACTACAGGGCGCAGGCTGATTGATGAGGTAAGTTGTTTTTACATAGGTAATTATTTATAGATGTATAAGACACATGAGATCCAGAAAATTGAAGAGACAAGAGGTCTGTAAGAATAGCAACAAGTGGAAAGCTCTAGTCTCTGTCTACCCCTGCAGTGCTAAAAAACTCATGCTATCTCACTTTCGCATGTGAATCAACCAATAGCTGATAGGTTTGTGCATATGGTGCGCTGTGATTGGCCAAAATATTTTGGCGACAAGCATAATTTTGATTTCAGTGCAGGTACCTGTGTGCAGATGTAACTTGTAAAAGTGGTACTATTGTAAATAACTACTGTTTTCTTTATACAATGCAGTGAAACACTGATTACAGGCTCATTAACATTATTTGCAATTTATTTCTTTACCAGTAATGAAATACAAGCAAAATTTACATTCAAGCTATTACACTAGCTTGTTATGTAAAAAAAATGGGATTATGATGGGATCTTGGAAACTGGACATTTCTTTTTATGAATTTCCACTCTTGTCCCGCCGCTTTTGTCCCACTCTTGCTAGTGCTATCTAAAAGCCATATATTTTCAAACAGCCTAAGTAGGTAATGTTACAATGTTTGCTGCAAGAAAATTTAAGCTTATTATCGACGTATTACTGGTATTACTGTATAAAATTTGATGACAATGACATTACTAATCAAATGCATTGTACATATAATTTTTGACTGTTTTTGTCCCACTATTTCTACTACTTTTGTCTCGGTAGTCTAAAACTATGATTGTTTGCTACTTGATTGATATACCTACATGGCTATGTTCCCAGAACAGCAGACATGAACTCGATTGCATTAAGATATAAACAAAGTTATCATATCATTGACTAGATAACATAGTAATGAACTTTAATCAAACATGTCTTATCAATCAACCACTTGTCTCAAATCTATTAAAATGATATGGCTTTCCTGGTATTGTTTCAATTTGTATGAAAAGTAAAGTACATTTACATGGTGAAGAAACAGAAAAAAGAATGGTGGAAGTCCACCTAAACTAATTAAATAGTTGGGGATAAGTAGGTATTCCTATTTAGTTTTTTTGCTATTTTAAGTTACATTATATCAACAAAATGATTTTTTTTCAATCCTATCCTAATCCTAACTCCTTAACTAATATTATAAATGCAAAAGTGAGTTAGTTTGTTTGTTTGTTACGCTTTCACACTCTATGTAGTAAACCAATCTTCCTGAAATTTCGCATACACATAGTTAGAAGTAGTGAGAAGGACATAGGATACCCTCATCCTGGGAAAAAGCACTATTCCCGAGGGAATATTACGCGGGCGAAAGCTGCGGGTAAAATGTTAAATAATTGCTATAAAAATATTTTGCTTTGTGGAGCAATACTGATAGACAACCTTTAGGATTCGAGACACACTGAAAAGAATCTGTGCTAGAGTTTATTTTCTGTGGCAAAAAATGACAGCACCTAAAAAGTCTATGAAGTATGCTTTTACATAAAACTAAGATGGTTATCATATCTATGAGTCTATGACTCATATTGTGTAGGATCATGATTTTAGGAAATAATATTGACTTGGTATGACATCACTAGTATTTACTATTGAGCACATAATTGATTGTTTGAATATTTTATACAGTTTCCACGCATTCTCTATGTACCATAGAAATTGATGTACAGTGGTTATGATAGAGTTTATTTGCCTATATATAACTAAGTAGAAGAACAAGCATAAGCTGTTAACTATATGTCAATGGAAGAATTCTATGTTCATAATTTACAGTCAGTTTTCCATAGTTATGTCACATAGCTATATTCTTCATAGCTATTGTACTACTAGTGTCTGCGTTTGAAATATCTAATGGTTGGATTTGAATAGGTGGAAATAATATTTATGCAAACTTCGTTTATTTTATTCTATTGCAAGAATTTAGGTAAAATCTAAAATAAAGTACCAACTACGCGGACGAGGTCGCGGGCACAGTTAGTTGTACAATATATTATTATGTAAGTGTACATCTATTATTTGTAGACAATTTCTAAATAATAATATAAGGTATTATTAGATTTGTCTTGTGGTATTGATACTCAGTATAATAAATTACAGTTGATTTTCTAATGTACAGTCGCGGGCAGTTAAGTGACCCCCTACCATACTTACCACGATGACCTAGGGGTCAACTTTTTATGCCACTGACTGTATTCAATCAATCCTGATTGCCTATTAGTAGCAAATTTATCGTGTGACTACGAAAAAGTTATAAAACATTGACATTTAATCCACAGATATGCCAGATAGCAGCATACACGCCCAAGCAGACGTACTCGCAGTACATAATGCCGTACGGGGACCTGAACCCGGGCGCGCGTCGCCGGCACAATGTGCGAGTGGTCACCGTGGGCCGGTACCGCATGCTCAAGGATACCAATACTCATAAGGTGAACCTCTCAGTGCTATTTTCATCCTAGCGCCTTCGCTGTTGCATTCTCCCAGTACATCCAAAATCATTCCTAGCGAGGGAACTCGACTGCTAAGTGGAAGGACATTAAACTTTTTCACGCATTTAATGCACCAATATCTCCCTGTCGAAAATAAAAGCGTGTTTCAAAAATCATTTTTTATAAACTTGTAGCGAGACACTCGCCACTCATAACAAACCTCAACCTATCGTTTGGCAACGGCTGCGCGCGCAATGAAAAACATCGACGGATCGCGGCGTTCTTCATTCGTCGGTTCTCTACCACATGACACGCGTCTCTGGTGTCGATATTCTTATATTGTAAACTGTGTTGTAAAATTGTAATATATCTATCTGTATATACTATCCTCTTTTGCTATCAAGTTCCTCTCTATACCTTCTCCGCTTTCTACCTACTACCGCTTCGCCTGCTTCCTACTGCTATACTTAACTACACATCGTGTGCGACTGAATGCCGATCTTGTTAGAAGTTGGTTTAGTGGAAACCCACACGCCACCTTCTACACTGGTGACCACCGACTACGAACAAGAAGCACCTTTTGCGCCGATTTGTGACCTGGAAATCATGGATCTTTCTTTGGATAAACTGGGAGAATTGGCTGATAAAGTGTACGAAATTGCTCCTGCTATACCTCAGGTCTCCATGGCTAGCACTTCTACTGTCATCGCACCATCTTCGCCTATGGAAGAGCTAACAAGGCAGGTCAATGAGCTAACCAGGCAAGTAGCAGCCCTTACTAATGACAGGAATAACGGAAGTCACTCACGTTCCAAGCCTAGTTTTCAGAGAAACCGCTCAAGCAGTCGCTCGAATTACACACAGCCACCGCCAGACCACCCGCACTGTTTCTACCACTATACTTTTGGAGCTCAGGCGAAGAAGTGTAGGCAGCCCTGCACATTTGAGTCGGGAAACGCCCAGGGCGGTCGGAAGTAGCGGCCAACGACTGCCCTCCATCTACAGGCCGTCTTTTTGTCACCGACCGCGCCACGAAAATGCAATTCCTTGTGGATACTGGCTCAGACTTGTGCGTTTTCCCACGATCAGCAGTCAAGACGTCCTGCGCTCGTTCCAAGTATGATCTAATAGCGGCAAACGGCAGTATCATCCATACTTACGGGCCTATACAGCTTCATCTCAATTTAGGACTCAGACGCATATTTTCTTGGAGCTTCACGATAGCCGACGTGTCAAAACCCATCATTGGTGTTGATCTGCTTAGCCACTACAATTTACTAGTTGATTGCAGGAATCAACGTCTGGTTGACGGTACTACAACTTTACATGTCGCCGCCATTTCAGAAAGAACAGGAACCACTGACGATATCGCCTCTGTGAAATCTGTTAATGGTGAGTCAGAATTCCATCAAATACTTCGAGAGTTTCCGGAGATTACAAGGCCTGCTGGTGTGCATTCACCGCCACAGCACAGCACACTACACTATATTAAGACTACGCCAGGACCTCCAGTATCTTGTAAACCACGACGTCTAGATCCAGCTCGACTTCAGACTGCCAAGAAGGAGTTTGAGTTCATGCTTGCCAGTGGCATTGCTCGCCGTTCGGAGAGTCCATGGTCTTCGGCTTTGCACATGGTGAGAAAGAAGGACAATTCATGGCGACCTTGTGGGGACTACCGAGCTCTGAATTCCCGCACTATACCTGATCGCTACCCTATACGACACATTCATGACTTCTCACATCAACTTTCTGGATGTTCCATCTTCTCCACCATCGATTTAGTTAAGGCCTACCATCAAATAGCTGTAAATCCTGCTGATATTCCCAAAACAGCGATTACTACACCGTTCGGACTCTTTGAATTTCCGTTCATGACTTTTGGCTTAAGAAACGCTGCCCAAACTTTTCAAAGATTCCTTGATGAAGTGCTCCTGGGCCTTGATTTCTGCTATGGGTACATCGACGATATCTTGATTTTCTCAAATTCCGTGGAACAACACAAAGCTCATCTTCGCATACTCTTCGGGCGCCTCAAACAATATGGCATATGGGTGAACACATCAAAATGTTTCCTTGGAAAAGAAGAGGTAACCTTTCTAGGATACTCAGTTTCAGCTGCCGGTACTAAACCCCTCGCTACTAAAGTCCAAGCGCTTCAGGAGTACACTGTTCCCAAAACTATTAAAGAGCTTCGAAGATTCTTGGGCATGCTGAATTTTTACCGTCGCTTCGTACGAAACGCTGCTCAACTTCAAGCACCGCTGCACGCAGTACTATCTGGCCCTAAAGTTAAAGGTTCACATCCAGTGAATATGACACCTGATATGCTTAAAGCGTTTGAAGATTGTAAGACCTCATTGTCAAATGCCACACTACTTGCCCATCCAAACCCAACTGCAGATTTAGCCATCGTGACTGATGCATCAGATTTGGGTATTGGTGCAGTCTTGCAACAGCGAAAAGGAAAGGAGTGGCAACCTTTGGCCTTTTATTCGCATAAACTGAGCCCATCTCAAAAAAAGTATAGCCCATACGACCGGGAGCTGTTAGCTGTTTACGAGGCCATTAAGTACTTCCGCCACATGGTCGAGGCGAGGACATTTGCCATACTAACTGATCATAAACCACTCACCTTTGCCTTCACAAAGAATAGAGACCAATGTTCACCTCGCCAGTTCAGATATCTAGACTACATAGCTCAATTTACAACAGACGTTCGATACATACCTGGACCCGAGAATGTGGTTGCTGATGCTCTCTCGCGCCTAGATGAGATCTCCGTGGCCATCGACTACCAAGAACTTGCACGATCCCAGGAAGCTGATCCTGAGCTGCAAGGCCTTCTTAAACATGGTACCGCTCTGAAGCTAAGGAAGATACGAACAGCACACATTAACTTACCAATATTCTGCGACACTTCTGTTCAGCCACCTCGACCATACATCACTCCGAACTTAAGAAGGCAAGTCTTCAATATGGTGCATAACTGGAATCACCCAGGGAATACAGCTACAGTACGACTGGTTACACAAAGATTCGTATGGCCAGGGATTCGTAAGGACTGTAGAGAGTGGTCTAGGCAATGTTTAAATTGCCAGAAAAACAAAGTCACCCGTCATACTCATTCTCATCTCTCATCTTTCATTACTCCATCTGCGAGGTTTTCTCATATTCACATTGACCTCGTAGGACCTTTACCATTGTCTTGTGGTTACAGATACTGCCTCACTGTCATCGACAGATTTACTCGATGGCCTGAGGCTATCCCCCTACAGGACATCACAGCAGAGACCTGCGCAGCTGCCCTCGTGTCTGGCTGGATAGCTAGATTCGGCTGTCCCGCTCGCGTGACTACGGACCGTGGTCGTCAATTCGAGAGCCACCTTTTCAATGCACTCACGTCTATGATCGGCGCGCGACATCTTCGCACTACAGCGTACCATCCATCTGCTAATGGCATGGTAGAACGTCTCCATCGCCAGCTCAAGGCTGCCATAATGTGCCATGACTCTTCACAGTGGACCGAATCGCTTCCACTGGTGTTACTGGGGATCCGGAATACCTGGAAAGAAGATCTACAAGCCAGTCCAGCTGAGCTCGTCTATGGTGAGCCACTCCAGCTACCTGGTCAATTTTTATCTCCCAAAGATGACTACACGACAGCAGATATCACCCAGTATGTAACCCGACTTCGAACGAATATGGCTAAGCTTTCTCCAAAACCTGCTTCATGGCATGGTACTTCTCCATTTTACATTCCACGCGATCTTCATACCGCATCCCATGTCTTTCTTCGGCAAGATCACGTAAGGGCATCACTCGAACCACCCTATGCCGGACCTTTCAAAGTCCTCGAGAGGCAGGAGAAATTTTTCAAGATAGATGTCCGAGGTAAACCATCCAACGTCACTATTGACAGACTGAAGCCAGCTTATTTGACAAAAGATGTACATAGTCCTATAACGATGCCACCGACGACGACGACAACATCTCAAACAGAGGGACAACAAGAGGTTAAAACAACCCGGAGCGGCAGACGAGTAAGGTTTCCGAATTACTATCGACCGTAGTTACGGTCTGGTTGGGGGAGTGGTGTAGCGAGACACTCGCCACTCATAACAAACCTCAACCTATCGTTTGGCAACGGCTGCGCGCGCAATGAAAAACATCGACGGATCGCGGCGTTCTTCATTCGTCGGTTCTCTACCACATGACACGCGTCTCTGGTGTCGATATTCTTATATTGTAAACTGTGTTGTAAAATTGTAATATATCTATCTGTATATACTATCCTCTTTTGCTATCAAGTTCCTCTCTATACCTTCTCCGCTTTCTACCTACTACCGCTTCGCCTGCTTCCTACTGCTATACTTAACTACACATCGTGTGCGACTGAATGCCGATCTTGTTAGAAGTTGGTTTAGTGGAAACCCACACGCCACCTTCTACAAACTCATTCTATTCCACTTAGCCTGATCTTTGGCATCCATCTACCACGCCTTGGCGGAGGAGGCAGCATGGCTAGATTCGTTTGCCAAGCTTCCTGTGGGAAATGAATAGCCTCGCCCTATCATCACTATTGCACAATATAATTTTTATAAAATAGCATCAATCATCAGTTCACTCCTTCGCAAATCATCGCCGCGTATCGCTTTCATGTACTCACTAGCATCTAAGTATCCCAACTAATATTATAAATGCGAAAGTGAGTTTGTATATTGTTTGTTTGTTACCTCTTCGTGGCCTATCTATTGAACCAATCTTTCTGAAATTTCGCATACACGTAGCGAGGAGTATTGAGAAGACAGGGTACCTTTTATCCCGAGTAAAAGCACTGTACCCGAGGGAAATTCAAGCGGGCGAAGCCGCGGGCGAAAGCTAGTTTGTTAAAACATTTGCTTTTACCTCGGCAGCATCTTCATCACTTAAGATATTAACATACAGTGAATATTATTGTTGCAGATTCTGAAGACAAAGTCCGAGATATCTGCGTTGACAGACTTCCTGGACTGGCTGGAGAAGGAGAAGGGCGACGGCAGCGTCATCCTCATCTACCACGAGCCGCGCCGGCTCAGCCCCACCATGCTGCTTGAAGCACTCACCAGGTCAGCACACGTCTGAGATAACTATATAAACAGCCCATCTCCACGAGCGAGGAAATAACCGCTATGCTGTGCAACGTACGATAATAGAAAAAAGCAATCACGCGTAAAATATTTACAATTTATTTTCCTTCGTAACTTTTTTCCTGCACAATTTTTTTATGTGAGGATGCGCTTAGAATTAAGTCGGCCAGTGGTTTTATTTACATGTGGAACAATAAACTAAAAACTTCTTATGGTAGTATCAAGTCCACCAAATCAAAATATGTTAAGGACTCAGCATAAAACAAGCATTTTTTACACAATTTTGTATAAAATCTCGCTGGTGGAGATAGGCCCTAACAGAGTTAATGCAATTTTTTACCTTATTCATACAATGGTAAAGCTCTAAATGGAAAAAAAAAGCTATGTTTTTGCCCGATGAAGAAAAAAATTGCCTGGAGGGGTGTAGTTGCGATGGTCGGCGACGACTTACGTCGCGCTGCGATTCGCAGCGTGTCCTCGCGACTGCGGTGCCCGGTGACACATTGATTATGAGATCTGAGGGCTAAATACACTCGCACTCAACTGTTGCTTTAAATGTTAACTTGTGTATATTAAAGAAGACCAAGAAATGTGGAATATATTTCCCTCATGAGCGCGTCGTCTAAAACGCGCGTTGTTTTTGAGTATGCTTTTTTTGTTTTTAAGTTGTCTAATTTTTTTTAAATCTTCTATCTAATATATCTATCTACTATTTAATCTATATTACTTATCAAAAAAATATTTGTAAATACAAATCATACAAGTCACACAAACCTTTTTTGCCTTTAATAAGATTGGGTAAACACAAGAAGCCCTAATAAACGCGTCACTTCCAGGTACAAGTTGCTGGACCGATTCAAGTCGATAGTAGCAGGTTTCACGGACAGCTACGCACTAGCTGCAGACAAGTGCAAGTCTACTGTGAAGTCTGTGTCGTTGAGAGTACTGGCACGAGTGCTGCTCGATGCTGATTCCTTGTCTGTGGACTCTGCTCTCGATAGAGCTACTGCTGCCTACAGGATCGTCGAACATTTGGCGCAGGGTGAGTTATTGCCAATTGTAAACTTTATTGTACAATTAAGTGCTAAAAGAATAACAATACAATATGAATACTCTTTATTGCACCACAAAATAATACAATTACATAAATCAGCTTTATAAACTAACCCCTGTATTAAGAAAAGTTTGCTAAGCCCATTTTAGCTAAAATGTGTTTCGTCTTGTTCTTTCACGTGAAATGTCTGTAAGAGAGAAAAAGACAACATACTTTAGTGAAAATTTGCTTAACAAACGTTTCTTAATACGGGGTTTACTTTATTAGGTCAACCTTTTAGTAAGAATAATTATTTAAAATTATGTTTTTGCCCGATGACGAAAAATATGCCTGGAGGGGTGCAGTTGCGATGGTCGGCGACGACTTACGTCGCTCTACGATTCGCAGCGTGTCCTCGCGACTGCGGTGCCCGGTGACACATTGATTATGAGATCTGAGGGCTTAAAACATCTTATAGCCATACTCGACAAATAGTTTAAACAATCATACAATGTGGTTAGTTCATAGTCTAAATAAAACGTTGCAAGGCAATTTATCAAGTTGTCTGAATTACTGGTAGATGAGAGAGATTGGTAATATGCTAAGTTATATCTATTGTGAATAAAACCCTATCTTTAAACCACAAGGCCCCAGGTTCCCGGGTTTAAACCTGACCGACATTAAGGTTGAATAATGGTTGAATTATTTAACCTTAATGTGCTTATTTAAAACCTTTTTTGCACAGATTAAAACTAATCTATACAAATGGTGAAATGCATTCTCTACCACTTAACAATAGTATCAAACAAAATATAAAGACATTACCACATATTGAAGTAAAAAACATAGTTGAGTATGGCTGTGCATTCTACACTGAAATACATTTAAAAATAAAAATACTGTAGCAAAAAACTAACTTTCAGGCGAACAGCAAGAAGTAGGCGCTGGTGGCGAAGGCGGTGACATGTTAGACACTGCTCGCACTTGGGCGAGACCGGTCGCAACGGAACTGGAAGCCCTAGCGAGCCTGAAGACGTTGTTGGAGAGACAGAACACATTCCGTCCGGTGTTCGCTCCGCTGCTGAGGTCCGCTCGGCCCGAGAGGAAACGAGTCACTCAGCTGAGACGGTTGCTGGCCGATGCTGGCTTGCTGTACTCACAGATGCAGACCGCTTGGGAGAGTCAGAAACTGGAAGGTGGGTTTCATCTGTTATTATATTAGCATTTTTAATTTTAATGACTTATGAAGTTTTTTCTAATTGCATTTTCTATACAACTTGTGTCTAGCAAATAAATTTATCTCCACTAGCTTTTGCCTGCGGATTCACCCGCGTGGATTTCCCTCGGGAACAGTGCTCTTTCCTGGGATATTATTGTTTTTGCCAAAAAAACCAAACCGACTTCATTTCCTCAACTAAAAGGGATGAAATAATTAATACATTTTAATAAATCTGAAGTCGGTGCCGATTATTTTAATAAAATATGCTAATTAACGAGCCAGCAGCTATTCAACGAGTTTGTAAAATTGGCACCAACTTCAAATTTATTAAAATGTTTGATATGAAGCATATTTAAACAACAATGTATTAATTATTTCATCCTTTTTAGTTGAGGAAATGAAGTCGGTTTGGTTTTTTTAGCAAAAACAATTGTTTTTTACTTTTTTAGTTTTGAGTATGCAATACCTTATAACTAAAAAGTTGTAAACACTTTGCATTTTGGAAAGTCGGGTAAACGTCATCAGCGTCGTCTCACCTTATTGACATGGAATATATCAAAAACGACCCAAATCGCAATAAATCTGATCTGATGACTATGGAACTATCTCGAAAGTATACCCTTTCTAACAAAAAAATAATTTTTCCAATCGATTTAGTGGTCTTTGAGTAATCGAGCAAGATATATTGCAATCAAAAGTTGTAAATACGTTGCATTTTTGAAAGTGGGTTAAATTTTCCAGCATCGTCTCATCTTCGTCTCACTTTAATAACTTGGAATATATCAAAAAATACCCATGCCCAATACAAAACTTGAAGAGTTCCCTCGATTTCTCCATGATCCCATCATCAGATCCTGACCTGCTGAACATGGGACCAATTGGAAAATAAACCCTCTAGAACAAAAAAAAAAATTTTTCAAATCGGTCCAGCCTTCTTCGAGTAATCCGGTAACATACATAAAAAAAAAAGAAAAACATTCCGACGAATTGATAACCTCCTCCTTTTTTTGAAGTCGGTTAAAAAGGTACCTTATGTCCTTCTCAATGCTTCTATATGTATGCGAAATTTCAGGAAGATTGGTTTACTACATAGAGCGTGAAAGCGTAACAAACAAACTTCGAGACAAGAAACTTCAGTTAAATTCAAATTGTTTATTCTCAATATATGACATTCTTATCACTTATTGACGTCAATCATGTATTTTATATCAATTATCTAATAGGAAATTATTGAATACCAATACTACCAACTAATCTTACCTTTTTATCTTTCAGGACTAGAAAAGCAGCTAAAAGCGCTGACAGTATCCGCGAAAGACGAAGACATCAAGGAGTTAATAGAGATCTTTGACTGTCACTTCGACCCTGCCAAAGAGCCTAAAGGGCCCAAACCGAGACTACCAAGGACCAGACAAAGGGTGTGCAAGATTTTAGTAATTATTTGAAAAACAAGACCAGCATTGCAATATTTTATATAATACGTTACATTTTTTTTTGCACACAATATAGGATACATATTTTGATGCACTTCTTTAAACATGCACACTACTGTCTATAAGTGTTATTTATAGCTATACCTAGCTAAAAACTTTTTTTTTTTTTTTAAATCTTTCCTTGTTTTTGGAGTAGAAAATAGGCTACCTGATTTTTGGACTAAGTAATAGGCTACATACCCAGCAACTGAACAGTTACAGCTAGTTTATAAATAAGACTAACCTACAAATAAAACTAGCTTTCGCCCGCACGAGTTTCCCTCGGGAACAGTGCTTTTTCCCGGGATGAAATGTACCCTTATGTCCTTCTCAATATTTCCTAGCTATGTGTATGTTAAATTTCAGGGAGATTAGTTCAGTAGATAGGGTGTGAAGAGGTAACAAACAAATAATTATACAAACTCACTTTCGCATTTATAATATTAGTTGGATTGCTATCCCGTTAAATATATCACTAGATTGTAGTTGTTAGCCGCCTAGATTTAGGCAGCCTGAAAAACCTGATAGTGCCGGCCACATTGTTTCATACTATGTAGTGATAAGATATTTATATTATTGTTCTCCTGTATGGATAGATGTGAGTGGTAAATGAATATTGCAGGCGACGTCGTCTCCAGACCCTGAGGAGGAGACCAGCGATTCGCAGCACTCGTCGCCGCAACACGAACGGAATACTATTAAGGGTCAGTATTTAGTCTATTACATTTACTTTTACAATACATCATGTGTGGGTCCCGAAGATTCGACATGTTTTCTGTAGTTTCATGGAGTCCTAATTTTTTCGAGTCTTTTTGTGCTTAACTCGTTCCTTACTTACCTACACAACCGGTAATTGTTAAGCACTTTTGTGCATAAACTGTTTAGTTGCAATCGCATTGAAAATACTTGATTCAAAAAAAAATCCTACGGTCATTGATACAGTGTGAAGAGTGAAATATTTGTTACACCATTCACGCTATGGTTTCATTAGAATCAATTCTTACACTCTTCCGGACCATTAAATTTACTTCCAAAAATGTAAGCACAAGTAGTTTAGTGGATAAAAAGAAACTCGATCCCCACCTAATTTTTAAAATAAGTTAAGAAAATTGATAAATAGTACTTATTTATTGCCCGATGACGAAAAATATGCCTGGAGGGGTGCAGTTGCGATGGTCGGCGACGACTTACGTCGCTCTGCGGTTCGCAGCGTGTCCTCGCGACTGCGGTGCCCGGTGACACATTGATTATGAGATCTGAGGGCTAAGAACTTCCTACACCCTTATTTAAGGAGGAACAAATCAACTGCAAATATTTTAAGCGTAGATTCAGACCAATAAACTGAACAACTTTTCCAAAGAAACTTGCATCGAAATACGAAATATGTTTTTCACTCTCCACACGACTAAGTATTCTCAATTTGTATGGGAGTTCAAAAACATTTTTTCGTTTTTATATATGTTTTTTGGAAAAGTTGTTCAGATTAGTGGTCGGAATCTGCGCTTAAAATATTTGCAGTTGATTTGTGTCCACCTTATATATGAAGACTTCAAAATGCAAAATATAATATATTCTTATTTAAATAGCAAAATCCGTGCTCTTTCCATCCTAAATCCCATACTAAAATATAGAATTATAATGTTTTGCAGATGAGGCGGGCGATCCTAGTCAACAAGTGAAGTCTGAGCCGGAGGCGGTGGCGGCCAACTAACGGCTCGCTGCTATCACACTATAGCTTAGACTTTTCTACATAATACTATCGTTTAGCATACAAAGCCATAAGGACGTGACAAAACATTTATCGTATTAATACATAGGTTAAGTCTCCTTTGGAATTGAAACAAATTTGTTTTGCATGCATCGGTGAACGCATAAACACATGATTTTTTTTCTTGAATGCCCAAATTTGTCTTTATTTTGCTTTTGCATAAAGTTCTTCTATATACATATGTAGTTCATAATGTAGTTGAGTGCCTTAGCAACTCAGTGTAATAAGATATAACATTTTGTATATCCATAATATTTTTGTGTCTACATACCAGTGAACAACATTTTTGTTGTTTTTGCAATGTCGTATTCATAATAAATGTATTATTGGGCCGATTTTACACGGACGTGATGAATTGAATTTGCAATTATGTTGTTGTGGTATTGTATAGAACTTTGTTAGCGAGCAGAGTTTTGTACTATTTTTTAATATCACAGTTTAATAAGTACGGCATAAAGAAAGTTATATTTATTGTTTAAGTTACATTTGGGGCTTTGAAAGAGGTTACAGAAAGTACAATATTTGTTTATTTATTCAACTGTTTATTTATACAAATGTGTGTGCAATCGCATAGCAACGGATGGACTGACTTTTTTTAAACATCCGTGATATTTTAAAATATTTATTTTTTTCTCTTTGCTTTATAAGTTGTAGGCTGTTTCTGGGGTAACACGCTTTGCCTGGTTTGCCATAATATGGTTCCGTACATTCAAGTTATTATTTACCATACAATAAGCTATGTAATAGAAACAAGTGTGTACCTATTAACTTACCTCTAATTTAGTTAGTTTTAACATAGACTGTACATATAATTTAATTTCTTATTTTGTTCAGATCTCTAATAAATATGTAAGTCTACATAACAATTGTTTTTGTTTTAATAAAACCTCGGGTATTTATATACATAAAAGTGTTTATTTCATATAGTAACAACATCTTGCTTTGTCCAGCCTTCGGCTAAGTGCTCCCTCACAGCTCTGTCTAATATGACCTGAAAAAAGGACATACTCAATTATTTTGTGCTGCTTTCAAATTATTTTCGTAGATAGTCATTTTCGGTTGAATTAGCTATTTCTTGGAAGAAACACAGGTGTCATGGGAACTTGATTTTACACCTGCACCCTAGAAAACACCCAAGTTACATTAATATTGCATCAATATCTAAATTCGTAGGCCTTTTCCTGAAAAAAAATGAAATATGGACAAACTCCATCGTCGTTAGCATTACGTTTAGACGATTATCAAATTTTGCACTGTCAATAGTTTATGTACTTGGGAATTGCTGACCAAGGAACTTCCATAACTTCTGTAAGAAGCGATGTAACTTTGGTTAAGCATTCTGTCCTCAAATCCGCCTGGTAAACTATCCATACAACGATGCACCAAACTAGTTCCCATGGTACCAGTTGAATGATGTAAAAGAAACCAATCTGTTTCATCTGCACCATTGATGGTGCAAGTCAACGGTACGACGGGGATTTGACTGCTCCAAATACACCACATGGAGTGCTATTTTTGTGATGTAGGGCTCTCCCAAAACCGGTAAAGTCGAATGATTATCGATCGAGTCCCCGGTTATGTCGCTTGAACATTATTCGAAAACGAACGATAATCAACCAACTCACCGATTTTGCTATTTCATAATAGAACTACTACTATCCGGTTTGTCCAGTTTAAAGTTCACTAGCCACCCGCCCCGGCTTCGCATGGACATAAAAACCTTCCTCTTGAATCACTATCTATTAAAAAAAAACACATCAAAATCCGTTGCGTAGTTTTAAAGTTTTAAGCATACACAGGGACAGAGAAAGCGACTTTGTTTTATACTATGTAGTGATGTTATGAATAGGTGACATAAGTATTTATTATTTACCTCTATATCCCTACAGCCCTGCATGGCGCGACTCATCACCACGTCGAAGTAGTCCATGTGCAGTCTGTGTGACATCTCCAGTAATGCTACGCTACCTGAGATACGCATTTGTTATATTATCTGTGGTTCACAAGAAAACAATTCAAGTAGTGAAAGTCGACTGATTTCTCCCTACATTTGCAGATATTAGATATTTCCCCCACTTACCCCACCCTTTTCACATCTCAACAACATAATATTTTGTAATGTGCACGTGACACGCTTTCATTTGAGACCACATTC